>CM035632.1:17862891-19112891 GCA_020496765.1 Gossypium stocksii | reverse complement strand
ACACCGCAGCCCAGACGTCCTCGTATACTTTAGTTGGCCAGATGTCCCCACAGGGCATCCAGAGGATGCTTCACATGAGGATGATCCAACGCAGACCGGGGACCGACCTACCACAGTACCGCCTACTCCGAGAGGCTGAGGATCCAGATGACATTACTGACGATGTCCCACCACCACCGGAGGAGGGCCCAGTTGAGCCACCACCCCCTCGCTGCCCAGTTCATGCAGCAGCTTCATACGCTGACATATCTAAGCGCCTAACACGATTCGAGCAGCAGTGCTTTCAACGCTTTGATCATATAGATGCTACACTTTAGCAGATATGCCAGCACCTTCATATCACACCACCTTCCCCACCTCACGGACCATCTAAGGATTAGAGATTTTTATTCCTCTTATCTTTATTTTTATCTTAACTTCTATTTTTACTCTGATCTCTATTTTTACCTTCTCTTTTCTTCTCTTTTATTTTCCTTTTTCCTTTTACTTTTATTTTTAGTTCACCTTATCTTTTTCATAATTTGAATTCTAGTATTGTTAGAACTTAATTTGTTTTCTTTCTTTATTATTAATTATTTCATATCGGTCAGACCCTAACAAACATATTCTATTAATCCAAATTCCCCACGACTGATAAATACTTTCGTAGTTTCAAATGAGCTCTACAGCTCATATCTATATGGAAATGGGAAAACCCTGCCACAACTGTCGGCTCTTCCAATTCCAACATCTGTCTCACAAATTCATCCAAAATTCAGGGAGTTTCATGCCTTTCCCTATCTTATGATCTTATGCTTCTATTGCTACTAATATATCTTTGTACATTGAGGGCAATGTACATCTTAAGTGTGGAGGGGAAACTTACTTTCAGTCATTACATTTTATTTGAAATCCCTGATAATTTTTATTTGCATTGTTCTCAAAATTTTGAATTCTCACTTTCACTCTTTGCAGTATCTTCAATCTCCTGTTAGGAATTTATTCTGATTGATTTATGATTTTTTTTATATGCTGAGAATTAAGACATAGGCGCTTGTACCTTGATTATTCAAACTTTAAAACACTAGGGAATCAAGCATGATAAGTTGAAATTTTTGAGAATCTAAATTTTTTTTCATAAGTTAGTTTCCCTAATTTTAAGTGTTATCTTGAGATTTGAAACTCGCAGGATTGACATCAAAAGCCATAATTCTGGTGAGATTTTTGAGCCTTTTGAGCATACATTCTTTCGTGATCACCTTTATTGTTGCTTTGAGTGAGTCAATACTGATTTGTTATTCTAGAACTTGCTTCGATTATACATGTCAAGACCACATCATTGATTTGATACACTGAGATGATAAAGGCACCTAGGTTTTAATCCACTTACTCCACAAAAGCCTACCTCCACAAATTAACCCCTAGTGAACCCCCTTGAGCCTAACAACCCATTCTTTGACTTACCTCTAAAATTAACCTATAACCCATTTTTGTTGAATTCCATTCAATTATTTTGATCCCTATTTTTTTGAGATTTGAGTTGAATTATTATCTAGCTTTATTCTCTTTCCCAGTCTGTAAAGTTTGTAAATATTCAAAGTATTGTATTTGATTTGTTCTTAAAAAAAACGTATGTACATTTAATTAATTCAGTTGTAATCTGTAATAGTTCAATAGTTTTTGCATATTTCTACCGAATTCAGAATGATCATAAAAGCTCAACTCTAGAATATGTTCCAGTGATTGAAATTTTTCTAGCTAGATAATTTTTCAAAGTTCAATCTCGATTCTAACCCTCTTTTTCAGCTTGTGACAACACCTCTAACCAAAGCCCCATTACAACCATTGAAAGACATTTTGATCAATGTATCATATCAATCTATAGTGGTGGAGATTTGATTTTCTTGCAAGCCTATGGTAATAACTTTTCAGATTAACTAAAGAGTGCTTAATTCTTGAACACTAAACACCTTGAGTGGATAGAGTGAATCTTTAGTGAGGGTGTCAACTCTTGTTTATTTTAATTGAGAGATAATTACTTAGGAGAAGGGAGAGGACCTATCTTTCAATGATAAAATTCTCAACTTAGATTGATTGAATCTTTAATGTTCTTCTGATTGAATTTTCATTGTATGATTACTTGTGGATTAGTTTGAAACATTATTGATAAAGATTGTGAATTGAGAAGAATGATTCTTAATTGTGAATTGAGATTTTGCTTGAGGACAAGCAAAGGCTTAAGTGTGAGGGTATTTGATAAATGATAATTTATACATATTTTTCCCTCATGCTTAGCCTAATTTCAGGATGAATTATCATTAAATGTGTGGAAATTGGTGCTCTTAATCCTTCTATTTCATGTTTTATACTCAAGAGAGCATAGGGAAAAGAAAAAAACGAGAAATAGGCCAAAAACGGAGAAAATGGGCCAAAGTGTGAAAACAACACGGCCTGAAGATTCACCACACGGTCGTGCCACATAAAGTCCAACTCGGCCTAGCCCCAACAAGCACGGCCAGACCACATAGCAGTGCCACCATCAACAGGCCCGCACACGGCCTCTTGTCGATCCACACGAGCGTGGCACACGGGCATGTCCCTGTCGTGAAGAAGTGCAATTTCACTCGAAAAAGGATGCTTAGCGGCTAAGAAAGGCATTCCAAAGCTCTATATAAAGACCCTAGGGGGCAACTACAAAGATATACTTTTCTCTCCTCAAAAGGGTGCTTTATTTCTGCCAACACAGAGAGTGGAAACAAGGGATTACTCCAAGGGAAGCCGATTGATTCATCCCAGAAGCCGAATTCTACATCAAGACAGAGCATCTTCCTTCAATCCTTCAGGGGTTTTTGGGTTCTTTATGTTTTGCTATTTTAATTCTTCTGAGATGTCTTCTTTATTAATTATGAACTAAATCCCCCAAATACTTGAGGGGGATGAAACCTAAGACGAATCTTGTTATTATTTTATCTTGAGTTATACGATAAATACCTGATTTGTTCTTAATTATGTGTTCATAATTCTTGTTTTAATATTCCTAAGTATTAATTCAAGTATTGCTGTGCTTATTTAGAGGAGCAAAAGTCCCTGTTTAAGAGAAGATCTAGCATAATTAAGCAGAGTTGCATGCAACCCTAGACATAGGACGACGTAAATCTGCCAGATTAGGGTCAAACCTAATAAGGGGATCCATAGATCGAGTTAATGCAAGACTAGGGGTTTTAACTAGAAAGAGATTTCAGTTAATCAACCTAGGATTAGTTGTTCTTATCCTCGACGGAGGTATTAACATAAATCAGGGATTTCTACGGATCAAGTCAAGTGAATAAATCGTCTAGCTCAAGAATCGATTGTAACACCTTTACCCGAAACTGTCATCGGAATCGAGTGGAAGGCATTACCGAACTTACCGGACTATAAACTCAAATTTTTAGACAAATTATTACAAATTTATCCTATTGAGGGTTTTCTAAATCAATACGGACATCTCGGATGATTAGGATTCAAATCCTATCATATCAGAAACCCAAAAAATTTTTCTCTTTCGAAACAACGTCACACGCCTGTGTAACATACAGCACAGCCGTGTGGAAAGGCCGTGCGGCCTTCACACGCCAATGTTCGAAGACCGTGGTCGAATCTGTCAAATTTGCCACGGTCACCCTACACGGTCGTTTGGGTGCCGTGTATTCCACACGGTTAAGACACACGGCCTTGTCTTTAGCCCATGTGGTACTCAAAATTCAATTTTAAGTGTAGGGGAGGCACGGTCCAGGGACACACCCATGGGGTCAGACCGTGTGCCACCCACGGCCTAGGCACGCCCATCCCATGGGACCATGGAGCATTCTGCGAAATTCCACACGGTCAAGACACACGCCCGTGTGTCCTGTTGTGCAGGAAGTGTTAGGCTATATGCCAAGCCTTGGCCTCCCTATAACACAATTTTTACATACACACCATTCAAATCATCCAATTTCAATAACACATACTCAAAATGAATGCATTTATAACACCATTTACAAACAAATATTGCATATTCACCTAATCTATTGAGTTTACAAAACAAATCTTACACAAAGACTAGCCACCTATACATGCCAAACTCAAAATATCAAAATCATGCATACATACACCAAGGTAGCTTGATAGTGTGAGAGGAGCTTCCTTCGATCACCAATCCCAATATGCTCTATGCTCGTAAATCTAAAAGGAAGGGAAAAAGGAAAGGGAATAAGCTACAAGTAGCTTAGCAAGCCATAGGAAAATCAATAGCAAAACACACATAATTAGTTAAGACATCATATTTCCACATAGCAAAAACGCAACATTCATATACTTACTTATACACATCCTTACCAAGTGTCCAAATATAAGCATTTACACATATATCATCTTCGGTTAATTTTCAATTGCTTAACCTGCACAAATACTTCACATAACTAAATTTAATTCCCGTTGAACATTCGGAACAGAAATGGATATACAGAGGTTAGCACTAAAGTGCCTTACAGAAATATGGGCGAAGCCAGTTTAGAAATATGGCAAAAGCCATCAGAACATGTAGTCGAAGCCACTAAAATGTGTAGCCGAAGCTACCTTAGATCACAATATACAGACGTAATCCACGGGTCTGCTCACATAAGCTGACAGGTGACTGCAACAAGTGCTAGTGCACCCAGCACCCGGGATACGGAATTAGTCAGAATCAGAACCCTCAAGTGACATGTCACCGATATTCGGAGCTATTCTTACAGTTCAACGGGATTTACCAGAATGTTCACAATATACAAATTTCATAATTCCAAATTTCATATCCATAACTTTTCATTCAAAATTCATCAAATAAGCAACAATGAATGCATATGCCGTAATTTACTTATGACTTACCTCGTTAACAAAACGACTAAATCTCGAATTAGTCGACTACTTTTTCTTTTCCGCGATCTCGATTGCTTTCTCTTCTTTCTTGATCTAAATAAACACATTTAACACATTTTATCAATTTCATACTCAAATTCGACCACAATTCAGACTTTTGGCAAAAATGACCATTTTGCCTCTAGTCTCGTAAACTCAATTTCATTCTATTTTCTTGCATTTTAGACTTAGCTAAATCCTTTTTCACAAAAACAATCCAAGAATCACACATTTTTATATACTTATGAGCAAATTTCCACTTTTCTCAATTTAGTCCTCTAGGGACGTTTTTTATCGAAAACTATTCAGAAAAACCCGTAATTAACACCTCAAAGACTCATTTTCTACCATTACTTATCTAATTACAAATATATCACAAATGGGTATATTTTTAGAACTTAAAATCTTTTCAAATAAATGACAAAATCATGAAATTCAAGCTTAGAGATACTCAAAAATATGAAAATAATCAAAAAGGGGGCTCAAATGCACTTGCAATTTGCTTGGCAAAGCTCAAAACCCCTTTGGCTATAGAGAAGAGAAAATCGACAAATAATGGAAAAGAAGATGAACGCTTTTCATCTTCTTCTCATCTTTTTATTAGTTTTTAAACCATTTGGACAAAAATGCCCCTAACCATGTTACACACAAAAATTTATAGAAATACCCTTTTGTGTCCATGCCACTAACTCATGGTCTAATTGCCATTTAAAGACCTATAGTTCAAACTCCCATTTCAATTAGGTAATTACACATTAGAACTCACATTTTGCTTTTTATGCAATTTAGTCCAGAAATAAAATTAAGCACTAATTAACGAATTTTCTAAACGAATTTCACACAAAGCATACTTAATAGATCGGAAAACATAAAATTTTCAGAACTTAACTATTTTAATCCGGATTTGTGGTTGCGAAACCATTGTTCCGATTTGGCCCTATTTTGGGCTGTCACAATTCTCCCCCTTAGGGATTTTCGTCCCCAAATATCTTACCGGTGAACAGATGGGGATACTGATTCCTCATAGTCTCTTCCGTTTCCCATGTTGCCTCTTCCATTCCATGACGTTGCCACAGTACCTTTACCAGAGCAATTCTTTTATTTCTTAATTGTTTCACTTCTCGTGCCAGAATCTTAATCGGTTCTTCATCATATGACACATCAGATCGAATTTCAATTTCAGTAGGTGAAATCACATGCGACGGATCGGACCGATATCGACGAAGCATAGATACATGAAACACATTATGAATCCTTTCCAACTCCGGAGGTAAAGACAACCGATAGGCCACTGGACCGATTCTTTCGATTACTTCATACGAACCAATATAGCGCGGACTTAACTTGCCTTTCCGACCAAATCTCAAAATTTTCTTCCATGGAGACACTTTCAAAAATACTTTATCTCCCACTTGAAACTTAATTTCTTTTCTTTTCAAATCCGCATACGACTTTTGTCGATCTGATGCAGCTTTCAGACAATCTCGAATTATCTTTACTTTATCTTCAGTTTCTTTTACTAAATCAGTCCCATGAACATATCTTTCACGAAGTTCAGTCCAATACAATGGAGTCTGACATTTTCGCCCATATAGAGCTTCATACGGTGCCATTTTAATGCTCGACTGATAACTGTTATTGTACGTAAACTCAATCAAAGGTAGATATTTATCCCAACTACCTTCAAACTCTAAAACACAACATCTTAGCATATCTTCAAGCACTTGAATCACTCTCTCTAATTGCCCATCTGACTAAGGATGAAAGGCAGTACTAAAATTTAACTTAGTACCCATTGCCTCTTGTAACTTTTTCCAAAACCTCGAAGTAAAATGCGGATCTCTGTCGGAAATAATAGATATAGGCGCACCATGCAATCTAACTATCTCAGAAACATATAGCTCCGCTAATTTGTCCAAAGAAAAGTTCATTCTCACTGGAATGAAATTAGCTGCCTTAGTTAATCGGTCAACAATTACCCAAACAAAATCTTTCTTTCTCGGCATCATAGGCAATCCGGAAACAAAATCCATGGTAATTCTTTCCCATTTCCATTCGGGAATCAAAATTGGCTGGAGTAATCCCGAAGGTAACTGATGTTCTGCTTATACCCTTTGACACACTAAACACCTTGTTACATATTCAGTAATATCTCGTTTCATGCCCGGCCACCAATACACCTTCTTTAAATCTTGATACATTTTCACACTACCCGGATGTACCGTCCAATGACTATCATGAGCTTTATGCAAAATCTTCCGAATCAGTTCAGTATTTCTCGGCATACAAATTCTATCACGAAATAACAAATAATCACTTGCATCAATTCGATAATCAGAACTATCATTTGTTTCACACTGAGTCCGCTTTGCTAATAAATTGCGGTCTAATTTCTGAGCCTCGCAAATCTCTTGCAAGAATAACGGCTTTGCTACTTAAGGCATCAGCGACCACATTCGCTTTACCCGGATCATAGTTAATTACAAGTTCATAGTCTTTCAATAATTCTAACCATCTTCGCTGTCGTAAATTCAAATCTTTTTGAGTCATTACATACTTTAGACTTTTATGATCAGTATACACTCTACACCTTTCACCGTACAAATAATGTTGCCATATTTTTAAGGTGAAAACTATAGCAGCTAACTCCAGGTCGTGAGTCGGATAATTCCTTTCATGCGGCTTTAATTGCCAAGAAGCATAGGCTACTACTTTTCCTTCTTGCATCAAAACACATCCAAGTCCATTCAGAGAAGCATCACTATAGACAACAAATTCTTTCCCTGACTCAGGTTGCACTAACACCGGTGCCTCAGTTAAACATTTTTATAACCTTTCAAAGCTTTGCTGACACTCATCGGTCCACACAAATTTAACTTCTTTTCGTAACAGTCTCGTAATCGGTGAAGCTATTATCAGAAAATCTTCTACAAACCGTCGGTAATACCCGGCTAATCCCAAAAAACTCCTGACTTCAGACACATTATTAGGAGGCTTCCACTCTACAATTGCTGAGATCTTATTCGGATCTACTCTGATACCTTTTCCCGAAACAATATGCCCCAGAAACCCAACTTCACTGAGCCAGAATTCACTTTTACTGAACTTGGCATACAGTTTCTTTTCTCTCAAGGTCTGAAGTATAATTCTCAAATGTTCAACATGCTCAAACTCACTTTGAGAATATATCAAAATGTCATCAATGAAAACCACTACGGACTTGTCCAAATAAGGCCTAAATATCTGATTCATCAAATCCATAAAAATGGCCGAAGCGTTGGTCAATCCAAATGGCATTACTAAAAATTCATAGTGACCATACCGTGTCCTAAAAGCAGTCTTAGGCACATCTGACTCCTTAACCTTCAATTGATAATACCCGGATCTCAAATCAATTTTAGAAAATATGGAAGCACCCTTAAGTTGACCAAATAAGTCATCAATTCTAGGCAACGGATACTTATTCTTCACTGTTACTCTATTAAGCTGACGATAATCAATACAAAGTCTTAGTAACCCATCTTTCTTCTTAACAAATAAAACCATAGCACCCCACGGAGAAGAACTAGGTCTCACAAATCCCTTGTCAGTTAATTCTTGCAACTGTGCTTTCAATTCTTTCAATTCTATCGGCGCCATTCTATATGGAGTAATCGAAATCGGAGCAATACCCGGAAGTAATTCAATGTCGAATTCTATTTCTCTATCCAGAGGTAACCCTGGCAATTCCTCTGGAAATACATCCAAATATTTACATACCACAGGTACAGATTCAATCTCCTTTTCAGACACCTTAGTGTTTAGCACGTAGGCCAAATATGCTTCACAACCACTTTTCAAACATTTATAAGCAGACATTACAGAGATCAAAATCGGAACACAATCTGACTTATCTGTTTCAATTTGAAGTATCTCACCATTACCACAATTTAATTCAAGAATCTTTTGCCTACAATCTATTTTAGCACCATGTACTGTTAACCAATCCATTCTCAAAATAACATTGAATTCATCAAAAGGAAGCAACATTAAATCAACAGGGAAACAGTGACCACGAATCATCAAAGGACAGTTCTTACAAATTTTGTTTACTATCACATGTTTTCCGAACGGATTGGACACTTTGACCACAAATTCAGTAGACTCAATGCATAATTTCTTATCAGACACTAATTTCACACACATATATGAATGAGTTGATCCCGGATCAACTAAAGCAAGAACAGAATTATCATAGAGAGAAAATATACCAGTAATCACTTTAGGTGAAGACGCTTCCTCACGAGCCCTTATAGCATACGCTCTCGCTGGAGCTCTCGCTTCAGATCTTGCGGTAGTATCTTTCTTTTCACTTTTACTGTTATTTCCAGATCCCACATTCCTTGGTGGTCTTCCTCTACTCACGTTACTCGGTCTCACATTCTGAGATTTTTCAAACCCTTCTCTTTCAGGACAATCTTTGATGAAATGATCTTGAGACCCACATTTAAAACAAGCTCGGTTGTATAGATAACATTCACCCGGATGTCTCTTTCCACAGTATTGGCATTCGAATCTATTAGATCTAACACTACCGATACTTGTTACGGTAGTAGTTTGACCCTTTGGATTGGGGCGTTGCTTACTACGATCTTACTACGATCTCTCTGAGAAAAACTTACTGAAACATTTGATCCAGAGCTCATCTCTCTCGATTTCTTTGACTGTGACTGAAATGATCAGCCCATCGATCTTTTTCTTGCATCTCTAGCTTCACCTTCAACTTTTCTTTTCTCTTTACTCAATGCCTCGGCCTTAACGGCCCGTTCAACAAGCACTACTAATTCTTTAATTTCTAAAATTCCCACAAGTAATCGGATATCTTCATTCAGTCCATCTTCAAACCTCTTACAGAGTATTTCTTCGGTAGTTACAAACTCTTGAGCATATTTACTTAATCTAAAAACTCTCTCTCATACTCAACTACTGATATTTGACCTTGCTTTAACTCCAGAAATTCTTTCCGCTTCTGATCAATAAACCGCTGACTAATGTACTTTTTACGAAACTCTTCCAAAAAGAAATCCCATGAAACTCTCTCCTTCGGAACCACTGATATTAAAGTCTTCCACCAGTGATAAGCAGAATCTTGTAACAATGAAGTGGCACATTTCAAACTTTCTTCTGGGGTACAAGACAACTCATCTAGCACTCTCATAGTGTTCTCTAACCAGAATTCAGCTTTCTTTGGATCATCATCCGCATTGGCTCGAAATTCTTCAGCCCCATATTTTTTGATCTTATCTACCGGAGGCTTAAACAATCTTACCACTTCTGTTTGCGGAGGAGCTATGGGAACGGCTTGAGAAACTGGAGGGGGTGGAGGAGGTTGAGCATTCGGATTCGCCCGAATGAACTCTGTATACCAATTACTCATCATATGGAGAAAGGCTTCCCGAGCCTCATCTCCCTGACCCTGAGTCTCGGGTCTACTTTTAACAGGCGCTGTCCCTTGCGCGGGAGCAGGCGCATTACTCTGAGCATCATCAGCAGTATCTGGATTGGGATCCATTTACTATAACAAAAACATTTCAAAATCATTAGGAGCCGTCACACTATCAAGTCTCAGAATTGGTACGTATAGACTCACTATTACACTTACTACATTAGTCCAAGAATCGGCTAAACCATGCTCTGATACCAATTAAAATGTAACACCCTTACCCAAAACCGTCATCAGAATCGAGTGGAAGGCATTATCGAACTTACCAGACTATAAACTCAAATTTTTAGACAAATTATTACAAATTTATCCTATTGAGGGTTTTCTAAATCAATTCGGACATCTCGGATGATTAGGATTCAAATCCTATCACATCGAAAACCCGAAAAATTTTTCTCTTTCGAAACAACATCACACGCCCGTGTAACATACAGCACAGCCGTGTGGAAAGGCCGTGTGGCCTTCACACGCCCATGTCTGGAGACAGTGGTCGAATCTGTCAAATTTGCCATGGTCACCCTACACGGTCGTTTGGGGGCCGTGTATTCCACACTGTCAAGACACACGATCATGTCTTTAGCCCGTGTGGTACTCAAAATTCAATTTAAAGTGTAGGGGAGGCACGGTCCAGGGACACACCTATGGGGTCAGACTGTGTGCCACCCATGGCCTAGGCACGCCCGTGCCATGGGACCGTGGAGCATTCTGCCAAATTCCACACGGTCATGACACACACCCGTGTGTCCTGTTGTGCAGGTCGTGTTAGGCTATATGCCAAGCCTTGGCCTCCCTATAACACAATTTTTACATACACACCATTCAAATCATCCAATTTCAATAACACATACTCAAAATGAATGCATTTATAACACCATTTACAAACAAATATTGAGTATTCACCTAATCTATTGAGTTTACAAAACAAATCTTACACAAAGACTAGCCACCTATACATGCCAAACTCAAAATATCAAAATCATGCATACATACACCAAGGTAGCTTGATAGTGTGAGACAAGCTTCCTTCGATCATCAATCCCAATATGCTCTATGCTCGTAAATCTAAAAGGAAGGGAAAAAGGAAAGGGAATAAGCTACAAGTAGCTTAGTAAGCCATAGGTAAATCAATAGCAAAACACACATAATTAGTTAAGACATCATATTTCCACATAGCAAAAACGCAACATTCATATACTTACTTATACACATCCTTACCAAGTGTCCAAATATAGGCATTTACACATATATCATGTTCGGTTCATTTTCAATTGCTTAACCTGCACAAATACTTCACATAACTAAATTTAATTCTCGTTGAACATTCGGAACAGAAATGGATATACAGAGGTTAGCACTAAAGTGCCTTACAGAAATATGGCCAAAGCCAGTTCAGAAATATGGCAAAAGCCATCAGAATATGTAGCCGAAGCCACCAGAATGTGTAGCCGAAGCTACCTCAAATCATAGATATACAGACGTAATCCACGGGTCTGCTCACATAAGCTGATAGGTGACTGCAACAAATGCTAGTGCACCCAGCACCCAGGATACGGAATCAGACAGAATCAGAACCCTCAAGTGACATGTCACCGATATTCAGAGTTATTCTTACAGTTCGACGGGATTTACCAGAATGTTCACAATATACAAATTTCATAATTCCAAATTTCATATCCATAACTTTTCATTCAAAATTCATCAAATAAGCAACAATGAATGCATATGTCGTAATTTACTTATGACTTACCTCGCTAACAAAACGACTAAATCTCGAATTAGTCGACTACTTTTTCTTTTCCGTGATCTCGATTGCTTTCTCTTATTTCTTGATCTAAATAAACACATTTAACACATTTTATCAATTTCATACTCAAATTCGACCACAATTTAGACTTTTGGTAAAAATGACCATTTTGCCCCTAGTCCCGTAAACTCAATTTCATTCTATTTTCTTGTATTTTAGACTTAGCTAAATCCTTTTTCACAAAAACAATCCAAGAATCACACATTTTCATATACTTATGAGTAAATTTCCACTTTTCTCAATTTAGTCCTCTAAGGACGTTTTTTATCGAAAACTATTTGGAAAAACCCGTAATTAACACCTCAAAGACTTATTTTCTACCATTACTTATCTAATTACAAATATATCACAAATGGGTATATTTTTGGAACTTAAAATCTTTTCAAATAAATGACAAAATCATGAAATTCAAGCTTAGAGATACTCAAAAATATGAAAATAATCGAAAAGGGGGCTCAAATGCACTTACAATTTGCTTGGCAAAGCTCAAAACCCCTTTGGCTATGGAGAAGAGAAAATCGACAGACAATGGAGTAGAAGATGAACACTTTTCATCTTTTTCTCATCTTTTTATTAGTTTTTAAACCATTTGGACAAAAATGCCCCTAACCATGTTACACACAAAAATTTATAGAAATACCCTTTTGTGTCCATGCCACTAACTCATGGTCTAATTGCCATTTAAAGACCTATAGTTCAAACTCCCATTTCAATTAGGTACTTACACATTAGAACTTACATTTTGCTTTTTATGCAATTTAGTCTAGAAACAAAATTAAGCACTAATTAACGAATTTTCTAAACGAATTTCACACAAAGCATACTTAATAGATCGGAAAACATAAAATTTTTAGAACTTAACTATTTTAATCTGGATTTGTGGTTGCGAAACCACTGTTCCGATTTGGCCATGTTTTGGGCTGTCACATCGATAACAAGTGAAGTCTAGGTGGATTCTCCCTTGAGTATTGTCCAAATCAATCAGTTTTCCCTAAGAGTTTTTCCCTAATTTACTTTTTGTGTATTCATAGTTTAGTTTTAGAATTAGTTTAGTTCCATAAAAACCACTTTTATTTCTAGGTTAAATAATAGAAAGAAAGTTAGTACTAGTACTTTTGGTTCCCTTGGGTACGATATCTTGGTCTTGCCACTAAACTATACTACTGTTAGATAGATACGCTTGCCTTAAAATCATGATATTAGTTAGTTTCTGGCATGATCATTGTTATAAATTTTATTACTTCATATCGCGAATATCATGTATAATTGTTTTATGAATTTTGATTTATAATAACTCAATAACGATGTGACAAGGTTTTGATGTTTCAAAATCTCGGTTGAACCTTAGGAAAAGATAGGATACAAATGTCATGACATTAGGGTTATGAGATCCCGTATAATACCACATCTGGGATATGACATCAGCATATGATTGTGTGATTACGTGTAAGACCATATCTAGGATATGGCTTTATTATGAGATTTCATGTAAGACCATGTCTGGGACATGGCGTCGATATGAGATTTCATATAAGACCATATCTAGGATATGGCATTGGCATCCTACCATGTGTATAAGATTTCTCGAGTATCCTTTAGATTCCAAGTGGTTCAATGGGCAATTCAAGAGTATGTCAAAGAAATGACAATGTATGAACATGTTGAATGGGTACAGGTATGTACACGAAGCTCATAATTCTTGAGTTATGCATCGTTAAGGTCTCGGTAAGAAGTGAATGAAGGAATCATGAACATGAGTTTTATGGTACATTATGTAAATGACATGATCTAAGATGTATCTATGATACTTGTTGACATTGTGACAAGTTATATTTATGTCATGTGTATGATATTGCATGTCTAATGTTGTTAATTATTTACATACAAACTTACTAAGCTTTATGCTTACTCCCCTTTTCTTTTCCCTTTTTTTATAGTAAAGCCAAGCTAGCTCGAGCATCGAAGGACGTCGGAACTCGATCACACTATCAATTGGAAAATTTAGGTATAGCTAGTCTTAACATTTTGAGTATGGCATGTATAGGGACTTGGTCTTTTTGTTATATGCCATATAGGTTTAGCCAAATATGTTGGCTTATGATGATACTTGATTCATTTTGTATAAGGCCATTAAAAGTTGGCCAACATTGATACTTAATATATGCATATGGTGATGTTATCCTTGATTGAGGTAGTTGCATGTTAAAGTTACTAAGTGTGTGAGATATCTACATGATGGGTGTGGTATGCAAATGATGTGTCGAAGACTTGATTTAAAGATGTTTGATAGCTTACCTATGTTATGTTATGTGCCTTTGAAGTAGTGCCTTTGAAGTAGTGTACATGTGCTTGTGTTTCAGGGTGGCAAAAGGCTTGGTAAATAGCCTTATATTTGTCCACACAGGTAGACACATGGGCGTGTGTCTAGGCCGTGTGTGACATATGGTCAGTCTCATGGGCGTGTTGATAGGCCGAGTGTCCCCTGCACCCTCATTTTGCAAAACAGAATGTCCAGTAGTAAACACACGGTCAGAGACATGGCTGTGTGTCTCGACCTTGTGAGAGACACAACCCCAAAGACATGGTCGTGTGCCCAGGCCATGTGAAGTCTGCACATTAAATGCGAGAATTAAATTCACTACACGGCCTAGCACACGGGCGTGTGACTTGGCCGTACGACCTTAAATTAGTGATGACATCATAAACAAAGAGTTACATGGTGTTTCCTGAGCCACACGGCCGTGTGTGACCACACGACCTACCCACACGGGCCTGTGACTCTCCAAAACATGAAAATTTTCTTTGCATTGTAAAAGTTTTGAAAGTTCTCGATTTAGTCCCTAACCACTTCCAATGTATGTTTAGGGCCTCGTATGCCCGTAAAAGGGATGATATGCTTATGTATGAATGGTTTTAAATCGAATGAAATTTTATGGCTCAGAAATGTACGTTTGCTTACGTTTAAGTCTGGTAATGCCTCATACCCTATCCTGACATTGGACACAGGTAAGGGGTGTTACACCTCACATGCTATGTGAGGCAGATTTGACCTCTCATGCAATTGGTCCAATTATATGTGCTTCCTAAACTTTTGACTCAGCACTTTGTAATTTAATCTCACCCAATACTTCTTTTCTATTTCTTAAAATATATATTATTTATTCAATTGATTAAATTAGTTAAATTAACTACATTAATTTCTTAATTAAATAATTTCCTCAACCCAATTCTAATTCGGTTAAAGCCATGACAATTTTACTGTAAAAGAATTTATGAGAAAATATATTTAATTTCCTTATTAACGATTCGTAATGAATAATTAATTTAATTTCATTTTTGAACTTTAATTATTTAATTATTATTAATTAAAAATAATTTGAAAAACCTTGAATTAATTCTCAAATCATTTTTGTACTTAACGATAAAATGCATTCATTTATGAATGCGACCCATTTCTCTTTCTTCATCATTTCCATTCATTTCTATCCATTTCATTCTACATGCAATTCGTTTATGGTTTCAACAAGCTGGCAGATGGATCAATTGAAATATATAATTAGGGCTCAAATAACTTATAATTAAGTACTACCTTTTCGCCTATTAATTATAAACTTATTTAGTCATAAAGTCATTCCATTATAGTATCGTAATGACTTCATAACTGAGTTCTCCCTACTTACATATCATTATGAAAGCTACTTAATAAGTGCTCATCCAATGACCTTGTCACAAATGTGTTACTCTTTTAGGATATCCTTAATCTCTTTAGGATAAATGTATTCTTTCAATTTGACCCTATTTTATCGCATGGTAACCATTACATCTTCCTTTATGAAAAGTCAATTACTATCAAATAGTGATTAAGTCATTTATCGCAAAGACAAACAACTCATGAACATGTTTACTTTTCATCTATCATGTAATGTAGATGAGAGGATACCATTTACTGATTAGTTGCGCTATGAACTCCACTATTGTGAATGATTCTACATATTGCAAAAGTCATATACCCAACACACTAGGTTTTAGTTCCCTATTTATTTGAACTTAGGCTTTTACTTACATCAAAGTATACAAGTCATGTATACATAGTCCATCACCATTTAGGATTAAGGTATGCCTCACTATGAACATCACAAGTGAATAAGTCCATAAATGGATCTAGAATCTATTCTACTTGGGTGTTGTTTGATGGGCTTGGAAGCTTATAACCAATTAAAGCCCTAAGGGGGTTTGTCACCTCTAAAAACCCTAATTTCGTATCGACTAGTGAGATGGACACTATCTAAAGACAATGTAACATTTTGGTTATTGTATTGATCTATTAGGTTTCCGGTATCGAGGGTTGTGACGTAGAAACACTTAAGATAATCTCGCAAGTGATTGCCAGATCTTTGTTTGATGGATAAAATACTCATGGGTGTATTCTTGATGTTTTGTATGCTCAGAATTGCCCTAAGAATTGGTGACTTAACTATTCAAAATTACAGATAAAGCCTTCAAGAAGAGACATGTACCAATTATTTGTATTGCCTCTTAAAGTGGTTGGAAAAGCTTTACATTTGCAAGCATCAAAGGTTTTAAGAATGTTCATATAATCATTATATTACACTAGATGAGTATGTGGGTCCTTATTCCCCTCATAAATTTCCTTAGGGGTTTGGAAAGTTGTAGGGAGGCTGACACATGCAATCTTGAGAGTCGAAGGATTGTTCAAGCAAGAAACCCAATCCATATAATCAATATTAGGTCTGAAGGCTAAAATATCGCACCTTGAAGCTTTCATTTCCTCTTACTACACTCGTTGTTGCTAAGGATCACTATAAATAAATTGTCATATACCAACACTTACTTTTACTGATGATTATATTTCATTGGTATAAGTAAGTTTATGTTGCGAAATGTGTCCATATTTGTAACGACCCGAATTTTTCGGTTATCGGAAAAGTTTATTTTCGGGTCTTCGTTTATAAAAAAAATGGGTTCATAAATAATTATTAAAAATAATTATAAAGTTAGATGAGTGGTTAATTAAAGTTTAATTAAGTAAATTTAGTTTAATAAGAAATAACTAGTAGAAAGGACTAAATTGAATAGAATGCAAAGGTTTGATTTTAGGAAAAAGAAATAATAAAGGATTAAATTAGTAATTAGACCATAGAAATTGACATGTGTGTATTATGGATAAAATAAATGTGTATCAATTTTATTGGTACAAATGTATGTTATGTATATTTACTTAATTATTAAGTAAATATTATTAATTTATTTGTTATAATTATTATTATTTGGGTAAATTTTATTTTATTAAATTGTTGAGATGATGACAAGTGGGTGGCAAGGATTAAAATAAGTGTATGTATTTTAATGGTATAAGTGTATGTATTTAATTGGTTGATAAAAAGATATTTTGTAATAATTAATTAAATAAGTAATAAAAGAAATTAAAAAGGAAATAAAAGAATGAAAAGAAGAAAAGAAACAGAGAACCAAACGTGAGAAGGGGAAGAAAAAGAAAGAAAGAAAGAAAGAAGAAAGGAAAAATTGGGGGTTTGATGCTTGAAGCTAAAATTGGTAAGTCAATTAAGTCCTTTTTACTTAATTTTGATGCTTTAGAAGCTTTGGAACAAGATTTTGAGGAAATTAAATGAATATTTTGAAAGTTATTAGATTTCTAGATAATGTTTATGTTGAGTAAAAAGATGAATTAGGGGTTAAATTGATAAGAACTCAAGTTAGAAATGAAATAAGGATTGAATTGTAAAGTAATTCATAAGTTTCAACATTGTAGGGACTAAATTGATGAAATTTCGAAATTAGGGAAATATGCTGGAAATTTAGTAGTTAAGAATGAGTTTGGACAAAGTTTGAATAAAAATGAAGAATGAATTGAGTTGTAAAAGAAAGTAAACTTAGTTAGGATTTAATTGCAAAATAGGCTACAAGCAAACAGTTTTGGGCAGCAACATAAGTATAGCTTTGAAAAATCACTAAAAATTGTAGGAACTGAATTAAAGGGTGAATAAGATATGAAATTAAAGCTTATTGAGTCTATTTTTATATAAAAGAAACATAACAAGCAAAGGAAGTCTATAAATTGAGATATTTAAATTTTGGTAAGATTAGTTCAGAAAGATTTCGAGATACTCTGTTTTAAGTTTAGAAAATCATTAAAAATTGTACAAAAATAGTTATGAGTTGTAATTTATATGTTCAGAATCCTCAGTGAGTCTAGTTTCAATAGAAATAAACGAGAACATTATCCGAGTCCTGAGCTATGAGAAAATTGAACTTTAGTACAGGAGGGTCGGAACTGTCAGACAGTGAATCAGGGGTAATTTTGAGGAATAAACTGTATTAATTGGTAAAACTAAAAATTCTGGAAATTTTATGGTAGAAAGGTACATGAGTCTAGTTTTATGGAAAATTAACGGAACTTGATTTGGAGCTTCGTAGCTCCAGATATAAACAATTTAGTGATTGTCGCGCGGTTAGACAGCTTTAAAAGATTATATAATAGGATTGTGTAAAAAGAAAGTAGAATGAAGAAGAAGAATAGGACTTGAATAAAAATTCAATTATTTAAATTTTAATGCTGCAATTAATAATGTAAATTTTTATTTCCGTAGTAAACAAGTATTCGAGACATCGGGCGAGGAAAGAAAAGAGAAAACAAATGAGGAGTAAAAACGAGAAATCCAGGTTAGTATTACTATGATTCGAATTTGATTATTGTTAAATTCTAAATTAATATTTATATATATATATATATATATAAAATAAGCAAATTAAGGTTAATATTGATATTGAATTAAATAAAATTGAATTAAATTGTGAGTTGAATGAAATTGAAATAAAGTTTGAAGATGTATGAGCATTTGATGAAATATTGACTGAAAAGTGGAAAATGCATTGAATTGATGAAATGTATCAAAATGTATAGAATGGAAATGTGAAAAGTGATTGGATTTGAATCAAATTGAATTGAATGTGATTATTTGAAATGTATATGAATTGAAAGTATGAGGAAGAGATCGAGTTAAAATGTGGCTTGAAGTGAAATTATGTGATTATGTGAATTTGAAAATGTGATTGAATTGTTATTGTGATTGAATTGAATCCAAATGGTTATGATCAATTGAAATTGAAAGTGAAAGCAATATGAATATGTGATTTCGATACCCTATTAACTAGTCGGGCTAGGGTGGATATAGTTGGCATGCCATAGGATTTGAAAGTGTATGGGATTTGCCGGCTTTACCGATCAGGCACTTTATGTGTCGTATTTCAGGCACCTCGTGTGTCGTATCAGGCACCTCGTGTGTCGTTTCAGGCACTTATGTGTCGTATACTAATCAGGTACTATGTACCGTTTTAGGCACAATGTGCCGTACTGGTGTGTTTGGTTGGATCCGTATATCCGCCAAGGTCCGAGTCAAGTTAATAGGGGTAAATATGTGAAATGATAAATTCTGAATAAATGTGATTGAGGTATTGAAAGAAATAAGAAAGTGAATTTGTGAAATAAATTATGATATGAAATTGGTAATAAGAGATTGAATGCAAGAACCAAAGGTTCATGAATTGTTTAAAGTTGGATTGTGAATTGAAATATTATGTAAGATTGAGAAATGAAAATAAAGTTCACAAATTATTTGAAATCATATAATAATATGAGAATTTAATTGAAAAGAATAACATAATTGAATTATATAAATTGAATGTGAATTTGATATGTAAAAATAAAATTGAGATATGTGATTTTAAAATATGAACTAAAGGTGTAAGAAATGATTAAAGTAAGTGATATATGAAATTAATTAGTTGAAATTGTTATTGTTGAAATACAACGTTAGTAAGTACAAATTGCAATAGGATTATTATTGAATAAAGTGATAAAATTTAGTAAATTGTATATGATATGAAACGAGCTAATGAAATGAGATGTGAGAATTTTAATGAAATTAAGATAGTGAAATAAGTTATAAATTTAATTAAAAACAAGAGTTAGAAATATGGTTTACTGTTATTAATGATTAAGTTATTTGGAAGTATGAGATATTTATGAATAATTGTAGGCATAAATTAAATGTTATAATTTATTGATTAAGGTTTTAAATTTGAATTATGGTAATACTACTGAGTATATTTATACTCAGCGTACGGTTGTTTCCGTGCGCAGGATTAATTGGAAGTTGGTGTCCGGTCCAGCATTCAGAGTAATCCCGACCTCAGACAAAATTTTAAATAATGTACTCTTCTTTTGGTAGTGGTGGCATGTATCTAGGTAATGAATAGGTTGAGTATATGAGTCTTGTAATTATGGTTGTAAAATAATGTTTTAAATTGGTTATAAGTATAAAAAGAGAACTAATATGATATATTTGATATGAATGATATGAAATAAAAATGAAAAAAAAAAATTTTATTAACATGAATTTACTTGTATATTATTTGTAAATTGTTCCGATAGTTCCGGTAATGCTCTGTACTTGATTCCGGCGACGGTCTCGGGTATAGGGTGTTACAATATTATAGTAAACATGTAATTATTTTCTATGTATATGAATAATGAATAAACAAATAAATAAAGTTAATTTCACATTTCACTATTATGTCTTTTGTGTTTCTTTCTTTCATGTTTTGCATGCATAGCAAAATTGTGAGAAGCATATATTAGCTCATTGATTGTCTAAGTTCAAACTAATGATAAGTGGCATTGTAAGAACATTTGCATTATGAGAAAGGCAACTTAAATTAGTAGATAATCTAAACGAGTCTGTAATCCTGTAAAAGAATAAAAGTGGGCTTTTGATTCAAATAATTAGGAGGATTATTATGTCGTCTACAATTCCAATTAGAGAGATGGCTAGTCTAGGCTATTAGAGTAGTTGACTTCATGGGTAGAGACATATATGTATTCATTAAAAGAATGATATATTGGACTGTACTCAATGTGAATTAATTTTGAATCTATTTGTAAATTAATTCACTTGTGACGTTCATGGGGTGATTTAACTAAGTCCTGAGTTACTCATTGACCATGGGTATGTAACTCATGTGCTTTGATATAAGTGGAGGCTTATACTCTAAAGATGATTAAGCCTATAGTCGGTATGTTGGGTACATGACTTGTGTATGGCATGGCTTTACTAGCAACAATGAAATTCATAGCCCAATTAAAGAGATAATGATATCCTCTCATTAGCATTGTGTGGATTGATAAATATGGAAAGTGGTCACGAGTTGCTTGTTCTCGAACAAGAAATTTATAATAGTAATTTGTTGACAATGATCATATTAATCATTAAGAAAACACAATGGTGACAATGAGATAAAATAAGATTGTATTAATTGAACAGATTTAACTCAAAAGAATTAATGATATCATATGAGGGCAACACATACATGAAGAGGTCATTTGACAAAATAGTTGAATGAATTCCTTTCATAAAGAATATACAATAAGGAGTTTTCAATCATGGTACTTCCTGTAGACTAACTCCATGATTAAGTAAATTGTAAATTATCAAAACGATGCTTCTAAACATAATTACAATTACTCGAGCCTAATTGTATATGTCCGATTGGTCCCTCCACTAGCTTAACATAAACTTGATCAAACTGCATTTGAATCAGAAGAAAATTTTATGACTTTGAAAATAATTTAATTGAGTCGATTTATTCAATGTGGAATTAAATTGGGTAGTCGTGATAATTGTTCAACTAGAGAATTTGATTAAGGCATTTTCTTGAAAAATTAATTTTGGAAAATCTCAGTGATTTTTGAGAAAATTAATTTTGATTAAGTAAAATTAAATTAATCAAATTAATTAAAATAAATGTGATATTTTGGAAATTAGTTTTCAAGTTAGATAATCGGCCCAATGGGTAATTGAACTTGAAAATTGGACCTGAGATCGAAAATTGGGCTCGAGAAATAAAAAATGAAACTGAGACTCAAAATTGATCGAACTGGGCCCGTTTTGTGAAACTGGTCCGATGGTCCAACCGGTGGCTAGAACAAATTGGTTGGGCTATCACTAGTTTGGTTCGAACTAGCTCTGGGTTTCGTGAGGGTGTCATGCTTGCACCACTAGACACGGTAGTGGTGGCAATTGTGACAGTGGCATTCCGATGGTTAGCAGATGGTATGTTGTGGTTGTTCTTCAGTGGTTTAGCAATGGAAGAATTACACTCATACTAGAATTCTGCCAGATAATTTGATTTCAGATAAACTATTTCATAAATAATATTATTTTAATAAATTTAATATTAAATTTAATACTTATTTTAATAGTATTTTATTAATTCAATATTAAAGTGGTTATATTAATATTAAATTTAATTTAATATTTATTTTGTAGATAAGTATTATATTAATTTAATATTAAAGTGACTAAATTTATTCATAGTTAAACTCTCTAAACTCTCCCTATATAAAAAAAAAAGTCATGGGTCATTATTTTACCCACAGTTGAATTCAAGAGAAAATTATAGAGAGAAAATTCTTTAAACAAATTATTTCAAAAGATTTCTAGAGATTTTTATTATTTAAAACTTGGACCAGAAGTTTAGAGAAATTGCAAATTTTCCCCACTGATAATTTTGTGAAATTTTTTCTGATTCGAAGCGAACCCACACTCGGCAGACGTCAGCTTGAGGATAGCGGAGAAGACTACCCAGTTGAAATGTTCATCCTAGAAAAATTGGAAAGGTACAATTTTGATTAAGTGTTTATTACTTTAGATATCACAACCAAGTTCTACTTGTGGAAAAAAATTTTAAACTCTCATTTTTCCTTAAACTTATTTTCCGCTGCATTTTCCAAACCTATTTTTCCAACAGTTTATACCGATGAATTACTAATATGTCAATATGTATCATATACTGTGTAACAACCCGACAGTCAATCGTGTCAAAAATTATTGTTTCGGAACCTTGTTTCCGTAAACCAAGCCCGTAAATATTTAATCAGAATGTTTATGGAGTTATAGTATAGATGAATTGAAATTTGGATAGTTAATTTAGCTGAAATTGTGGCTAATTAGGGCCTAAGGACTAAATTTAAAGTCCAATCACAATAGATTTTTGATTTGTAAATGGCATAAGGACTCAAATTGCAACTAACCAAAATTTCAAAACAACAATTATACCATGATAAAGTGGGTGTAAGTGGAGAACATGATTATTTAGCCATTAACTTAAGCAAATTAAGGTTTATTAAGTTAAAACATGGTTAATTAAATTATTTAGCGACTTAATCCTGCTATATAAATATAATTTCATTGGAAAGGATAATTTCATTTTCTCCAACCGATTCTAAGAAAGAAAGAAATGCTTGATGCCATTATTAGGGTTTCCCAAGCTTTCGGCCTTAATTAAGTAAGTCTCTAGCCGTTTTTTTTTTTTTTTTTTGTAGAAATTGAAACATAGGAGCTTGATTTAGCTAACCCATGTACTAATTTGTAAAATTGTTAAAGTTTTAGAAAGTCTTCATAGTTGAGAATTGAATTATTTAGGTGTTAAATTGTTAGAAATTAAGCTTAGTATATGAAAAGGACTAAATTATAAAGCTTAATTGTTAGTTTCATACATTATGGACCAAACCAAAATAAAATGAAAAACTATCGAGATTTTTTTGTAAGGATAGAAAATAGAGGGTCCCTAATTGGATTTGGTGAAATCAGATTTTAATCTTAAGCCTTGAATTGAAATTTATGTTTGTCCTAGTTTTAGGTTGAATAAATTTCAAAATATGTATGACTTTGAAATTAATGTGATTTGATATGGAATTTGATACTGCATTATTAGTGAATTATTATTCATAGCTAAAGACAATGCAGACCATCGAGAGGGAAATGAAAGATAAGAGCCAACAATGAGTGACGCGAGCTTTCAATTTGAATCCTATGACTCGATATCAATCTAATTGTTACATATTCATGACATTTTGCATTATATAATGTTGAGGTGAGTTGCTAATGTTATTGAGTTGATATGTTATGGTTCAAATTAAATATCGAGATAGAAACTAAATTGAATAGAATAGAAAGTTGTCTGACTTAATTGATATGGTAAATTAGTATGAAATTCAATTGAACTATGATTTATTATATGATGAATTGATGTTGAATTAAGAATGATGGGATGTGAATTGAGCTATGTGATGAAATTGGAAATTGGAAATTGGTTACTTTATTAACTGTAAAGGTTATACTTTGGTTTAGCCGATGATGCACTTATGTGTCATTATATTTGCTTCGGTACATTCAATGATACACTTACGTGCCAGTATATTTTCTTCAGTTTATCCGATGATGTATCTAGGATAATTGCCTCGTATATTTGATGATGCACTTATATGCCATTATATTTGCTTTGGTACATCAGATGATGCATTTACATGCCAGCTTGATTGCTTCAGTTTAAATGATGATGTACTTTGGGTGCCAGTATAATTGCTTCGGTTCATCCGATGATGCACCTTGTGTGTCTGCATAATTGCTTCAGCTTGCTCGATGATGTACTATATGTGCCAACAACTTTTCATTGGTATATCTGGTGATGCACCACGATGCTAGATCGAGATATGGGTTGTTTATTTCATGTATCAGTCTTAACATTTGAGTTAGATTAATAAGGGTTGCAAAATGTAACTTGGTGAATGATGCAAATGTGTATAAACTGTATCTAAATATGGAAGAAATTTTGAAATCATATAGTTAAGTATACAAATTAAATGAAATTAAGCCTTGAGGTTGAAATGGATACGAATAAGTCCGTAGACTCCAAAAACTTGTGAATAATGTGATATGAAAAAGTGAATTATGTGTCATGGAATATAAATGGTTTGTAGAAAAGACTTAAATTTGATTGCTTAATGTTGTAATTGGATTAGATGGATTAACATTTGGTTATACGCATACTTAGGTATATAGGTTGTTGATGAAAGGTATGGTAACTAAACATGTAAGTAGTATGATGTTATGTGCATATAGATATACATGTATTGAATTGAAATGTTCTGCTAATGATTATGTTATATGCTTTGAATTATAAATGTGCCACTAAGCCTTATTTCTCAGTGTATGATTTGTTTTCTCCATGCACAGGTTCAGTTATTTCTCGCAGCTCTAGGACTTGAAGTCAGCATCCAAACTACCTTTTTTTAATCAACCAAGTTTGTATTGAGAGTTTCATTTTGTTCTTTGGCATGTACCTATGGGGCATTTCAGTTTGATGTCATATATTGTTACAAAAGTATTCGTATATGTAATGATCATGTGTTTTGGCTAATGTTTAAAGTTATAAAAGAGGTGTTAATGTATTTTTGGTTAGTTTTTTTTGAAAATGGTTGAATTGAAGCCTTAAGAATAGTTGATGTTAAGAATTAGTAGTTTGATAGTATTTGGAAGTACCAAAGAATGGTTGATGTTTAGAATTGGTAGTTTGATAGTATTTGGAAGTACCAAATATGTGTAACTTAGCTTGAATGCTTTGGTAAGTGGTTAACATGGCTATATGGAATGTGTGCTTATACGATTTTAGGTCTGAAAAACTTGTACTAGGTTCATTCTCGTGAAAACAGTGAGTTGCGTTGCAATAAAATACTCTCAACATTACAACAAAAAACAAAACGAAGTTCATGTGGTGGCGTTATTGACTCAAGATCACGATGAGCACCAAACATAGAGTTGCATTGCGATGAGAAACCCCCAACATTGCGATGTCAACCCAAAATCTTATAATTTTTACAATTTGGTCCTATTTCAGCTTCGGGTTAACAAAAAATATTTTGTAAGCTCGTATAAGACCTAAAATTGACTATTTATCGTTTTATATGCTTATTTTAACTACATTTTAATGTTTAAAGGTTTTTAAATTAATGAAATTTTACCATATTTGCTTCGACAACGAATGTGGCACATTGTAACTCAGACCTGACAATCGAGTTGGGTATCGGGGTGTTATTTACCAACACATTTTGTTACCATCGGTGTAGGACCATTTATAGTGAGATCAGATTTGTCCATCAATGTAACATCCCGAAATAGGGCCTAAACGGAACAGTGGTTTCGTGATCACAAATCTGAGATAGAAATAATTATTTTATAATTATTTTGATGTTTATGATATGATTTCATGATGGTGTGAAGATTTCGTGAAGAAATTCTATGCATAAAATGCTTAATTTGAAATTAGGGACTAAATCGAATAAGTTGCAAAACTTACATTCTAGAAGCTTTTAGTATGAAATTGCTTTGGAATATTAATTAGGAGGTCTTGAATAGCAATTTGACCAAATTCTAAAATTTTGGACAAAAATGGGCTTGTACATGAAAAATTTTCAAAGAAAGGCATAAAAGGTATTTTAGTCATTTGGTAATTAAAAGATTAAAAAAGGGAAAAAGATGGCAAAATATGTCCATCTTCTTCATTAGCATGAAATTTCAAGGGTTCTCCATAGCTAAGGTTTGTTTCAAGCTTCCAAGCTCCATAGTAAATGATTCTAAGCCCCGTTTTTAATGTTCTTTACGTTTTTGGAATCCCGGTAGCTCGATAAAGCTTATGCTAGCTATAATTTAAGTTAGGGTTCATATTTGGAAAAATACCCATAGGTGAAATTTGTGTATTTTGATGTTTTATGATAGAATATGAGGTTTTAAATTATGCTAGACAACTTGGGCTACTCGGTTTTAGGTAAAAACGAGTAAAAGGGCTAAATCGGTAAAAATACCTATTGTACATAAGTGTATGTTATAGTAGGAATTTGAGGATGTTGTTGGTAAATAAATGATCAGCATGTCTTAAAATATAAGAATTTGTGATAAAGTTTGATTTCCGAGCCTTGGGGCAAAAGTGTAAATATGCAAAAGTTTCGGGGCAAAAATGTAATTTTGCCAAAGTTTGAGTAAAGGGCTGTTTTGATAAATGTGGGTATTAAATAAGCTAAATTTTCTATTATAGATCAAGAGGAACGAAACTTGGGAGTAGATCGGGGAAAAGAAAAAGTAAAGGACTAAATTGTAAAGTTTAGTCACATTTTGTATTGAGGTAAGTTTACGGTAAATAAATGCAATATTCTTTTATTTTATATTAATATCGTCAATTTCCAGCATTTATATATTCATTTTATGATAATATTCCAAGTTAGATAGAAGAGAATTTAATAGATAAGAAGTATCAGGAAGCCCCGTTGAACTTTAGGAATGTAGGGATACGAATGTCATGATATTTGGGGTTGACAGGACAGGACAGAAATGAGCCATGTAAGTCCATATAAGATATATGGCTTTGGAGATAGGAATGAGCCATGTAAGTCCATATCAGATATATGGCTTTGGAGACAGGAATAATTCATGTAAGTCCATGTCAAGGACATGGCATTGGCAGGATATTGTTAGACATGAAAGACCCTAGTATCCTTAGTATTCCGAGCGGTTCAACGGGCCATTGTACAAGTTATATTATAGAGAATTATCAGCAAGGGGAAGGTAGATTGTATTTATGAATATTGAAAAGTCAGGTAAGAAAGAAGGTAAGTGAATAAGGATGAAGGTAGGAAATGAGATGTAAAGAAAGTTTATGATGCTAGGTAACATTATGCATAATTATCCTTTGTGATGAATGTTGTGATTTATTTGCTTGTAAACTTACTAAGCCTAGTGCTTACTCTCTTTATTTCCTTATTTTATAGTTCTTGCCAAGCTCACTCGGGAATTGAAAGGAACGTCGGAGATCCGGACACACTATCGAAGGGATTACTTTGGTATAGTTAGACGTTTCATTTCATGTATGGCATGTATAGGGACTTGGCTTCTTTTGGTATGATATGTTCAATGAATGGTGTGTAAATACTTTCTAGTGAATAGCTAATGGAAGGGCTAATGATACAGATGTTTAATAGTATGTATGCTTGAATGGTAACTATCACATGGAAACTAAGGAAAATGTGAAAGTAGCCTAAAAATAGATTCAACAGCAGAAATGACGTGACTTTGAAAAATTACTAAAAATAGTAGGAATGGAGTTAAATAGTGAATAAGGTATGAAATTAAATCTTAATGAGTCTATTTTACTATGGAAGAAACAGAGTTAGCAAAGAGTTGTATATTATGAGTTATTTACACTTGAGTGAGACTGCTCCAGACTAACTTTGTAATCCCCTATTTTGAATTTAAAAATTCACCATAAATTGTACATAAATAATTAGGCATTATAATTTATATCCCTAGATTCCTTATTGAGTCTAGTTTTTCATGAAATAAACAGAATGCCTATTTGAATTTTTTAGAGAGAGAAAATTAACTCGTAGTGAACAAAGGTCAAAGCAATCAAACTGTGTAACAGGGGAGACTTTAACTAATAAACTGTACTAATTGGCTGAACCAAAAATTCTAGAAAACAATTATTAGATAGATGTATGAGTCTAGTTTTAGGAAAAATTTACGGATCTTAATTTCGAGTTACGAAACTCGAGATATGAATTTTTAAGCGACTATGATGCAGAATGGCAGTATATTTTGAGAAGTTTAAATAAATGATTTAAGGTTGCTTAAGTGATAGATTAAGTTTAGTAACGCCTCGTGCTTGATTCCGGCGACAGTATCGGGTAAGGGGTATTACATTTATTGGTATCAGAGCAGGTTTAGTCGGTTCTCAGAACAATTAGTGTGAGTAAGAGTCTAGCTATACATGCAATACTTGTATTTTGATAGTGTGACGACTCCTGACGATTTTTAAATATTTTTTTTATAGTAATGGATCCCGAACGAGCTGGTGATGATGATATGGAAAGTAATGTGTCTGCTCCTGTGGAAGGAGCAGTGCCATCCGAGGGTAGGCCAGTAACAGTTGATCAAGGAGGAGTGGCTCGAGAAGCTCTCTTCCAAGCTTTGAATGATTGGTTTGCCGAGTTCGTTCGTACGAATCCAGCTGTTAGACCTCCACCCCCTCATGATTCTCAGGCTACCCATGTAGCTCAAGCTCCCCCAGTCACAGGTACAGTGATAAGAGAAAAGCCACCAGTTGATAAAATTAGGAAACAAGGGGCAGAAGAGTTTCGAGCAACAAAAGACGATGACACAGAAAGAGCAGAATTTTGGCTAGAAAATACCATCAGAGTCTTTGATGAATTATCCTGTACACCTGAGGAATGTATGAAATATGTAGTATCACTCCTTAGAGACTCAGCCTATCACGGGTGGAAGACACTGGTATCAGTTGTACTGAAAGAGAGGGTCACTTGGGATTTCTTTTAGGAGGAATTTCGAAAAAAGTACATCAGTCAGAGGTTTATTGACCAGAAGAGAAAGGAGTTCCTGGAGTTGAAACAAGGTAATATGACAGTGATCGATTATGAGCGTGAATTTGTCAGGCTTAGTAAATATGCTCGAGAATGTGTGTCCACAAAGGCTATCATGTGTAAAAGGTTTGAGGATGGGTTAAATGATGATATCCGACTATCAGTGGGTGTCCTAGAAATAAAAGAGTTCGTTATTCTAGTTGAGAGAGCTTGTAAGGCAGAGGAGCTATTAAAAAGAAAAGGCAAAGTTGAAACTAAGACGCAAGATACAAAGAAAAGACAGATGAGCAGATCATTTCAGGTTACATCCAAGAGGCCCAAAGAGTTTCCTACCAGATCTAGCTTTTCGGCAGCCTATTCTAGTCAGAATAGAGGTAGCAAATTTAAGGATCCGAAGGCTCAGACCACCTCGACCGCAAGTGTGGGTAATGTTAGACCGGGTAGATCAGGGTGTCCACAGTATGGTAGACGTCATTATGGTCCTTGTCGAGCAGGCGAAAATGTTTGTTATAAGTGTGGTGCTCCAGATCATTTTGTGCGAGAATGTCCAGAGGTGGCTAACCGAGAAGTAAGACAGAGTGCTAGATCTGGAAATGCTCCTACTAGAGGCAGATCACCGAGGCAACCGGGAGTAGGAGCAAGTAACAGAGGCACCTCTAGAGATTCAGCGGTGAGACCAGATGTTAGAGCCCCTGCAAGGACTTATGCTATCCGTGCACGAGAAGAGGCATCCTCCCTCGATGTGATTACGGGTACATTTTCTTTGCATGATATTAATGTTATTGCTTTGATTGATCCGGGTTCGACCCATTCCTATGTTTATATGAAATTGATGCCCAGTATGAGCATGCCTATAGAATCTACAGAATTTGTGATTAAAGTAATGAATCCACTATTGCCCCTTAATTATTAGAGGTCACTGTTTTCCAGCCGATCTCATGTTATTGCCACTTGATGAGTTTGATGTTATTCTGGGTATGGATTGGTTAACTGCACATGATGTGGTAGTGAATTGTGGAAAGAAATTCATTAAGTTAAAATGTGGAAATGGTGAAATTCTTCGGGTTAATTCAGATGAGTCAGATAGTTCATTTGCCATGATTTCTGTAATGACTGCTCAGAAATGTTTGAGAAAGGGGTATGAGGCTTATCTTGCTTTTGTGTTGAATACTAAAGACCCAAAAATGAAAGTTGAATCAGTGCCCGTGGTATGCGAGTATCCAGATGTATTTTCGGAAGAATTACCAGGTTTACCTCTTGTTAGAGAAGTTGAGTTTGGTATTGAGCTGATTCTAGGTACCACACCTATTTCTATTACTCCTTATAGAATGGCCCTGTCGGAATTGAAAGAATTGAAAGCTCAGTTGTAGGAATTAACCGATAAAGGCTTTGCAAGACCCAGCAGTTCGCCATGGGGTGCACGAGTGCTATTTGTGAAAAAGAAAGATGGCTCAATGAGATTGTGCATAGATTATAGACAGCTCAACAAAGTAACTATCAAGAACAAGTATCCACTGCCCAGAATTGATGATTTGTTTGATCAATTGAAGGGAGCCACTGTGTTTTCCAAGATAGATTTGAGATCTAGATACTATCAGATGTGAGTTAAGGAGTCAGATGTTCCGAAGACTGCATTCCGAACTAGGTATGGTCATTATGAGTTTCTTGTGATGCCGTTTGGCTTAACTAATGCTCCTGCCGTTTTTATGGACTTAATGAACCGAATATTTAGACCGTATTTGGACAAGTTTGTAGTTGTGTTCATTGATGATATCTTGATTTATTCTTCTGATGAGACTGAACATAAAGAGCATTTGAGAACAGTTTTGCAGATTTTGAGAGATAATCAGTTGTATGCTAAGTTCAGTAAAAGTGAGTTTTGGCTCCGAGAAGTTGGATTCCTTGGACATATTGTTTCAGGTGAAGGTATTAGAGTTGATCCGAGCAAAATTTCAGCCATTGTCATTGGAAGCCTCCTAGAAATGTTTCAAAAGTTAGAAGTTTTCTTGGCTAAGCTAGTTATTATAGACAATTTGTGGAGGGATTTTCTATGATAGCTACCCCGTTGACGAGATTGCTAAGGAAAGATGTTAAGTTTGAACGGACCGAGAAGTGCCAGCAGAGTTTTGAAAGGTTAAAGACGTTGTTGACTAAAGCTCCCATCTTAGTACAGCTAGAACCGAGTAAAGAATTTGTTATTTACAGTGATGCGTCCTTGAATGGGCTCAGTTGCGTACTCATGCAGGAAGGAAAGGTAATTGCTTATGTCTCTAGGCAATTGAAGCCACATGAGAAAAATTATCTGACGCATGATTTGGAACTAGTTGCTATTGTATTTGCATTGAAGATTTGGAGACATTATTTGTATGGTGAAAGGTGCCAGATATTCACCAATCATAAAAGCTTGAAATACTTGATGACTCAAAAAGATTTGAACTTGAGGCAAAGAAGATGGTTGGAGTTGATTAAAGATTATGAGTTAGCAATTGATTATCACCCAGGTAAGGCCAATGTAGTTGCTGATGCTTTAAGTAGAAAATCTTTATCTGTATTGCGAGCTTTGAATACCAATTTAGCCATGTCGGATGATGGTTCTATTTTAGCTTAATTGAGAGCTAAACCGGTATTTCTTGAAGAAATTTGTGAAGCTCAGAAAGATGATAGTGAGTTACAAGCTAAAAGAATTCAATGTGAGTCAGGCATAGAATCAAATTTTCGGATTGGTTCTGATGGTTGTTTGATGTTTAGAGATAGAATATGTGTACCAAAGAATGATGAGCTTATTCGAAAGATTTTACAGGAAGCACATAGCAGTTCTTTGTCTATACACCCAGGTAGTACAAAGATGTATAATGATTTGAAGAAATTGTACTGGTGGGTAGAAATGAAAAGAGATATTTCAGAGTTTGTTTCCAGATGCTTGATCTGTCAACAGGTAAAGGCCGAACATCAGGTACCTTTAGGTTTATTGCAGCCTGTGCTAGTTTCGGAGTGGAAATGGGACAGAGTTACTATGGATTTTGTGATAGGGTTGCCGTTGACACCGAAAAAGAAAGATGCTATATGGGTTGTGATTGATAAGCTAACTAAGTCGACTCATTTTATCCCAGTCCGTATGGATTATTCACTTGACAAGTTGGCCGGGTTATACATTTCAGAGATAGTTAGACTACATGGAGAACCATTATCGATCATTTCTGACAGAGATTCGAGATTTACTTCACGATTTTGGAAGAAGTTACAAGAAGCTTTGGGTACAAAGTTGAGTTTTAGTACGACTTTTCATCCTCAGACTGACGGTCAGTCAGAGAGAGTTATTCAGGTACTTGAAGATATGCTTAGATGTTGTGTATTGGAATTTCAAGGCAGTTGGGAAAAATATTTACCATTGGTAGAGTTTGCCTATAATAATAGTTACCAGTCAAGTTTGAAGATGGCACCTTACGAAGCTTTGTATGGACGTAAATGTCGTACACCTTTATATTGGACAGAGCTTAAAGAAAACTAGATTTACGGGGTTGATCTAGTTAAAGAAATAGAAGAAAAAGTGAAAGTTATCAGAGATTGTTTGAAAGCAGCTTCAGACAGGCAGAAGTCATATGCAGATTTAAAAAGAAAAGAGATTGAGTATCAGGTTGGCGACAAGGTATTCTTGAAACTATCCCCATGGAAGAAAGTTCTCAGATTTGGCAGGAAAGGCAAGCTAAGTCCACGTTTTATTGGACCGTTTGAAGTGATTGAGAGAGTTGGGCCATTAGCATATCGGTTAGCTTTACCTACTGAGTTAGAGAAGATTCATGATGCGTTTCATGTGTCGATGCTACGACATTATCGTTCAGATCCGTCACATGTGATTTCTCAGACAGAGGTTGAGATTCAGCCAGATATGACTTATGGTGAAGAACCGATAAAGATTTTAGCTCGAGAGGTAAAGCAATTAAGGAATAAAAGTATTGCTCTTGTGAAAGTCTTATGGAATAGACATGGGGTTGATGAGGCTACATGGGAGCCCGAAGAGGCCATGCAAAAACATGTACCCAAATCTCTTCACAGGTAAGATTTTCGGGGACGAAAATCGCTAAAGGGGGAAGAAATGTAACATCCCGAAACAGGGCCTAAACGAAACAGTGGTTTCGTGATCACAAATCTGAGATAGAAATAATTATTTTATAATTATTTTGATGTTTATGATATGATTTCATGATGGTGTGAAGATTTCGTGAAGAAATTCTATGCATAAAATGCTTAATTTGAAATTAGGGACTAAATTGAATAAGTTGCAAAACTTGCATTCTAGAAGCTTTTAGTATGAAATTGCTTTCGAATATTAATTAGGAGGTCTTGAATAGAATTTGACCAAATTCTAAAATTTTGGACAAAAATGGGCTTGTACATGAAAAATTTTCAAAGAAAGGCATGAATGGTATTTTAGTCATTTGGTAATTAAAAGATTAAAAAAGGGAAAAAGATGGCAAAATATGTCCATCTTCTTCATTAGCACGAAATTTCAAGGGTTCTCCATAGCTAAGGTTTGTTTCAAGCTTCCAAGCTCCATAGTAAGTGATTCCAAGCCCCGTTTTTAATGTTCTTTACGTTTTTAGAATCTCGGTAGCTCGATAAAGCTTATGCTAGCTATAATTTAAGTTAGGGTTCATATTTGGAAAAATACCCATAGGTGAAATTTGTGTATTTTGATGTTTTATGATAGAATATGAGGTTTTAAATTATGCTAGACAACTTGGGCTACTCGGTTTTAGGTAAAAACAAGTAAAAGGGCTTAATCGGTAAAAATACCTATTGTACATAAGTGTATGTTATAGTAGGAATTTGAGGATGTTGTTGGTAAATAAATGATCAGCATGTCTTAAAATATAAGAATTTGTGATAAAGTTTGATTTCCGAGCCTTGAGGCAAAAGTGTAAATATGCAAAAGTTTAGGGGCAAAAATGTTGATAAATGTGGGTATTAAATAAGCTAAATTTGCTATTATAGATCAAGAGGAACGAAACTCGGGAGTAGATCGGGGAAAAGAAAAAGTAAAGGACTAAATTGTAAAGTTTAGTCACATTTTGTATCGAGGTAAGTTTACGGTAAATAAATGCAATATTCTTTTATTTTATATTAATATCGTCAATTTCCAGCATTTATATATTCATTTTATGATAATATTCCAAGTTAGATAGAAGAGAATTTAATAGATAAGAAGTATCAGGAAGCCCCGTTGAACTTTAGGAATGTAGGGATGCGAATGTCATGATATTTGGGGTTGACAGGACAGGACAGAAATGAGCCATGTAAGTCCATATAAGATATATGGCTTTGGAGACAGGAATGAGCCATGTAAGTCCATATCAGATATATGGCTTTGGAGACAGGAATAATTCATGTAAGTCCATGTCAAGGACATGGCATTGGCAGGATATTGTTAGTCATGAAAGACCCTAGTATCCTTAGTATTCCGAGCAATTCAACTGGCCATTGTACAAGCTATATTACAGAGAATTATCAGCAAGGGAAAGGTAGATTGTATTTATGAATATTGAAAAGTCAGGTAAGAAAGAAGGTAGGAAATGAGATGTAAAGAAAGTTTATGACGCTAGGTGACATTATGCATAATTATCCTTTGTGATGAATGTTGTGATTTATTTGCTTGTAAACCTACTAAGCCTAGTGCTTACTCTCTTTATTTCCTTATTTTATAGTTCTTGCCAAGCTCACTCGGGAATTGAAAGGAACGTCGGAGATCCAGACACACTATCGAAGGGATTACTTTGGTATAGTTAGACGTTTCATTTCATTTATGGCATGTATAGGGACTTGACTTCTTTTGGTATGATATGTTCAATGAATGGTGTGTAAATACTTTCTAGTGAATAGCTAATGGAAGGGCTAATGATACAGATGTTTAATAGTATGTATGCTTGAATGGTAACTATCACATGGAAACTAAGGAAAATGTGAAAGTAGCCTAAAAACAGATTCAACAGCAGAAATGACGTGACTTTGAAAAATTACTAAAAATAGTAGGAAAGAAGTTAAATAGTGAATGAGGTATGAAATTAAAGCTTAATGAGTCTATTTTACTATGGAAGAAACAGAGTTAGCAAAACAGTTGTATATTATGAGTTATTTACACTTGAGTGAGACTGCTCCAGACTGACTCTGTGATCCCCTGTTCTGACTTTAAAAATTCACCATAAATTGTACATAAATAATTAGGCATTATAATTTATATCCCTAGATTCCTTATTGAGTCTAGTTTTTAATGAAATAAACAGAATTCCTATTTTAATTTTTTAGAGAGAGAAAATTAACTCGAAGTGAACAGAGGTCAGAGCAGTCAAACTGTGTAACAGGGGAGACTTTAACTAATAAACTGTACTAATTGGCTAAACCAAAAAGTCTAGAAAAAAATTAGTAGATAGATGTATGAGTCTAGTTTCAGGAAAAATTTACGCATCTTAATTTTGAGTTACGCAACTCAAGATATGAATTTTTAAGCGACTATGACGCAGAATGGAAGTATATTTCGAGAAGTTTAAATAAATGATTTAAGGTTGCTTAAGTGATAGATTAAGTTTAGTAACGCCTCGTGCTCGATTCCGGCGACAGTCTCGGGTAAGGGGTGTTACAATCAATATGTCTTACATATAATAATGAGTTTCTTTTACCATCAATTTTAAAATTAAAAGCAATATTTAAACAAATTTGATTTTATCATTTGATTTGGTTTATTCAACCTACGTAGATTTTCCATGTGAATGATAACTTATTTAAACTTGTTTTGTTTATTTTATTTAAATGAAATATATGAATTATATAAAAAATTAAATTTGGCTTTTTCTTTTTTCTCATTTTACCAAAACTTCCACTTTACTTTTCAAAAAAAGAAAATGTCCTACTGTCTTTACATCACTATCGTGAACAAATATTTCTATTTCTCTAAAATTTTAATTCATTTTTCACGTTACTAACCCTAAAACCCTTCTATGAAACTTCTTCATTTCAATTTCTCGTTCTTATTGTCTATTTATATAAAATTTACATAGTGAAGTATTTGTCAACCTTTAATTTGATTTTTTCCCTCTCTTCTTTTTGCTTGTAATTATTATCCGTTTGACTGAATTTGTAAGTTAGTTCGGTGTTCTTCATCACTACATGTTGGGTGTTTCTCATTAGGTATGTACTCTCATTTTTACTTGTTCTACCTCTTTGTTCAACGATTGAGATTATTGTTGTCCCTGTTCGAGTTCTAATTGTTGTTGAGATTTGAGCTTGATTTTGTTCGAGATTATTTTAAATGTGTTTTTAAAGTATATAATATTCTAGGGGTTGATTGATACCATTCCTAAAGTTGTTCTTTGATATTTGTATTTGTTGATTTTTGCAGCACTGATGACATGCTTTCTTTATATATTTCATCGGTGTCTCATATTTCTTTATTGTGCACCACCATTTGTTGATGCATCCATGGTCTCACTCTTAATCCACTGAACTCATATATATAATATGCATTATGCATACAAACCGAAACACTAGTTGTGCATCAATTACAAATAAATAAAAAGAAATAAAAAGTTTTGGAATATTGATATATATGAATATAATCACTAATTATCGAGGTTTCTTTCACACTTGTAATGGACAACATGTCTTCTACTAGTAAAATTATTGAAGGAAAAACTAAATATAGTATCAACATTGGAATGGAAAAGAAAGCGTGAATGCTTTTTAGGTGGACTTTTTTAATGTGTGATTTCATAAGCCTTAAGCAAATTTAAATTATAATTAAGAGATAAAATTATAATGAAGCAAATTTAGATTATAGTCTAGAACCTGTAAGGTCATTGTGAATATATTACAAGATAATAAACAAGACTTGTGCCACTAAATTCCTACTAGGCTTCATATAGATAACATGGTATGGCTTAGATAATATATATATATATATAAAAGAAAAGGACATGAGTTCTTTAGGTTATTTAGTTTTAATTCATTAGTACAATTATAGTTTATTCTAACTAATGTAATCAAAATATGTTGATGAACTCAAATAACCGATGGAAATTATTGCGAATATTTCTAATAAATTGAGTCGATGCACAACAATTTAAATTATTTGTTGCACATTGATTGTGTAACACCCTAAATCCGGTCCAGTCGTTATGGCCGAATCTGATGTGCTACATCATAGTGTCGTTCGGGAAAAACGGAATTTTGAATCAAAACTTAACATCAGTTAAAAACCCCTATGTGGTTTAACAGAAAACCTTAGTGAGTTAAGTACTTTATTATTATCAAATCATCTGGTTGAAACATTTTCCAATGGTGTGTTAAACAGGTTTAAAACGTTAAAGCTTTTTATAAAATTTAACGTTTAAAATGCGTGTCTTTAGAAAAAAAAAAGGTGATTATTTTTGAAAACTCGTCTTTTTCTACTAGAAGTTTTAAGTAATTAAACGAAAGCCCAATCAAAAATTAAATCCCATAAATGGCCTTATTACAAAAATAAAACCCCAAAACGTAACTAAAAGTCTAGTAAAGCAAATGGAATTAACTGCAATCATGTGGCCACCTCCGAGTCCCACGCAGCAGCAAATCACCTAAGACTGGGGATTACCTACACAGTTAAAAGAGAGGGTGAGTTTATGAAAACTCAGTGTGTAATCCCCTATCAGTAAATCAGTATGTAATATGCAAATACAGATTGGGCCTGAGCCCTATTCAGAAACAATACAGTGTGGGCCTTAGCCCAATGCAGTAATAGTGTGGGCTTTAGCCCAATACAGTAATAGTAGGGTGTAATCATGCAAGAGTGCAACCCACCCCAATCCAGCCAACACACCACTCCGTACCACCATCACACCATGTGGGGATAAAATCGACCCACCCAGCCAACACACTAATATCGCAGCCGAGCTGCCAGTACAGTATATGTGGCAAAGCCACAAGTAACAGAACATGTGGCAAAGCCACCGATATCAGAATATGTGGCAAAGCCACCAGTAACAGAATATGTGGCTAAGCCACCAGTACAGTACTACCTCCATATCAGTATCCCAATCCCATGCAGTATGTCACGTCATAAACATCATGTGTATGCAGCATGTCATCCTCAGTAATAGTCATGTTTATATCAGAATCACAGTCAATCTACCTCTAGGGGTATAACGGTCATTTTACCCTAGGGTATATCAGTCATTTTACCCTACGGGGGTATTTTGGTCATTTATCTATTTTGGAATCTTGGTACACATACCGACCTTTTAGAAGGTCTACAGACGTCTAGGGCAACTTAGATAATCAACATGGTTATAACAATGTATTGGGCCTAAAGCCCAAGTGGGCCCACACACTTGTGTGGCCTATCTAGCCCAGATTTAGTCACGGTCATGCGAACTACATAACCCAATCTAGGTTTGTCGCATATCGTGAATTTCATCTGTGTGGGGCCTACAAGCCTATTAGGCCAACACGCCCTTTTCGGTCTAACGTGGCCCATACAGATCTAAGCCCACGAGAACGCTCATGGTGGCCTATGCCCATGTTTCGTGGGCTCCTATTACCACACGTGCACTCACACACTCGTGTGGCATCAACACCCAGCCTTTCGACTTTTTGGCTTTTCGACGTGTTTCATTCGATATATATGGAGGGGTGTTTACACACCTGTTTGCGGTACGTACGATTAACCCTTGAGCCTCAAACCTACATTGCATTAGAGAATCCTGTTAGCCACTGAGAAAATGAGTTAATCAACTTTTCAACGCTTAGCCCAATAATAACCACCTCCCCTACCTTGGTTAAACGAATATCTTTAATCCCCTAAAATCACCAATCAGGATTGTTCACATGCCTACAACGAATATATGTGTCACAACCGATCTCATTAACCATACAATGATCAAATATGTGGCCCTAATCCACGAACTTTAACTTACCAACCACAGGGACATTCAGTCTAATCTAAAAGTAAAGTAGTGATTTTACCTTATTCGATTAACGAGAGACAGAGTTTGATGACTTGAATAACCTTTGCCCTCATTCACTCCTCAAGACTGCCTACCCTAACGTACCTCACCGATTCGTTAAAACCTTGCAGAACCAAAAACCACCAAGCTAATCTGCAGTGCTCAGAAATGATCAATCAAATATCGAGTGGCAGAAAAGAAACCAAAAGAATAATAAGAAAAGAAGAGGGGATAGTCGACTCAGAAGAAAATCGAAAAGAAGAATGGAACAACCGGGAATAATGAAACTATGTTCGACCAAAATAAGGGAAGGTGAAAGAGAAGCAAGAGGAGAAGAACAAATTCGATAGAGGGGGAAATGGGAATGAGAAGAGAAAAGAAAAGGCTTGGTAATAGACACCTTTGGCAAAATGAAAATAATCGAGCAAAAGAAACCCGAAAGGTACAAAGAGACACCTGATTTACCAGGAATTGACCAAAGTGATTAAACGTTGACAAGAGAACTAAAAACCATTCAACCAAAAAGAAATACACCAAAGAAAAATGAAAAAGGAAAACCGTAACAAAATTACACACTAAAATAAGTCATAGCTAAATTTCTGAGTAGCTGGAATACCAATTCGGCACTACTCTTCCCTCACACTTCAACTCCTAATTTTCCTCCTCAAAATCCTCCATAAAATCCTCCTTGATTTACTCCTCCAACCACTCCATTCAAATTCCTTAAGATCCATTCAACTTAGAGTCCCAAACCAACTCCGATACCAACCATCCCATGCAGCAAAATAATTACCCCTCATATGAATATGCCATCCTTCGAACCTCAAACCCCTTACCACACCTCTTGCGCCATTAGCCATTAGACCACTAGCTCTCTTTGTGTCATAATACAAGCACTATTATTTATAAGGCCTACATGCTAGTGTCCAGATTCATTTAAGAGAAAAACTAAAAATTCTGCAAAAGCCAAGGCATATACATATTTAGAATTACATTTCAATTTACCTTTATAATATGAATAAATAAATTTTTTAATTTTGTCAACAATTTTTTATTAGAAAAAAGTAAGCAAAACAAATCCAAACATTCAAAGTTAGTTGAGCCTTATTGCATTGGAACAAAATAATTTACTAGGTTCAATAAGTTTATGGTACTTATATTTTTGTTTTCTTCTCACTTAAGTTTACATGGATCCTACTTATGTTTTCTTATTATGTGGTCAATAAATGTTTTTTTTTATACTAAGAAAGCCAATAGATTTAAAACATCATGTGCGGAGGTTTATATTCTTAGTGTACACCAAATATGTAAATGTTGTGAATGAAAAGATAGTTGGATGGTGGCATTCAATTATTTTACGCTTTTCATTTTTATATAGATCTGCTTTTATTGAGAAAATTTTAACATAGGGACTTTGTGATTGTGACTATGTTCTAGTTTTTGGTTAGTTTCGATTATTATAGTTTATGTCAAGTTTGTGGTTATGTTTCTATTATTGTTTTTGGTTGGTTCAATTAGTTTATAGTTTATGTCAAGTTTTCGATTAATATAGTTTGTCTCATGGTTCAGTCTTTTTTTTTTCACAATTAGAACCAGAGCTTCCCTCAGTGACACACTCAGTCAAATGAATCCATGATCTAACAATTCTTGCAATTGGGCTTTCAACTCTTTCAATTTAATTAGAGTCATTTTGTACAGTGCAATAGAAATTGGAGTAATTCCAGGTGTTACATCTATAACAAATTTAGCTTCTCTTTCAAGAGGCAAACTAGGTAATTCCTCAGGAAACACATCTATAAACTCTTGAACAGTCGAAACTTAATCTATTTTGGATTCTGGCACTCTAGTATCCAGAATGTAGGCTAGATACGCTTCACAATCTTTTCTGATCAATTCCCGAGTAAATATCGCCGATACAATATTAGTTGAGCAATCAGATTTGTTTGCCTTAACAATTATCTTTTCACCATCTAAACACTACAGTGATATCCTCTTCTATCTACAGTTGAATATAGCATTATGCAGAGTTAACCAGCCTATACTGAGAATAAAGTCAAATTCTTCAAATAGAAACAACATAAAATTGGCTGGAAACTCGCGGCCTCAGACTTTTAGTGGACAGTCTTTGCATATTTTATTAACAATGACACACTGTAACAGCCCGATTAAGGCCAAAACAGAATAGTGGTTTTGAAACCACAAAGCTAAAGTAAAAAAATTTTATTTCAATTAAGTTTTAATATTTACTGTGTGATTAAATGACTGTGTGAAATTTTCGTTACGAAATTTTATTGTTTGGGTGTCCAATTTGGTATTTAGGACTAAATTGAAATAGGTGAAAATTGTGTGTTCTAGTTCATAAAGGTACTTGAGTAATGGGTTCTTAAAGTGGAGGCCCTTAGATGGTAATTAGGTTATTATACTTTAGTTTGGACAAAAATACCCAAGGATGGATAAAATACCATAGTTTTTAATGAATGACATTTTGGTTATTTGGTTAATAAAAGAATTAAAATGGGAAAATAAGCAAAAATAGTGTTCATTATCATCAAGCTTGGCTGAAACTTGCATGTTCTCCATAGGTAGGGTTTTGCCAACTTTCAAGCTCAATAATCAAGAAAGGCGAGGAATTGACCTTGATCGAGGAAAAGAAAATATTGTGGATTAGATTGCAAATTCATCATATTTTGCAACGAGGTAAGTTTGTATGTAAATAATATATCGTTTTATTTATGTTATAATATTTTGACATATTATATTATATATGGTTGGATAATTGAATGATCATTAGACGTAAATTGCAAATTGTGGTTCACTGTGAATGAAGTTAATAAAGTGAGTATAAGTGAGACATATCCCAATTGAACCTTCAGAGTTGAAAGATACGAATGTTATGTATATGTAGCTAGGTCACATGGATGGTATTGAGTATACCTCATGTGTACAAGAGAGCTACAAGATATAATAGCTAGGTCACATGTGTGGTACTGAGAGTACACCATGTGTACAAGAGAGCTATACGTAGCTAGGTCACATGTGTGATATCGAGTGTAGGCCACCATGTGTACAAGAGAGCTACTAAATGGCTAGGTCACATGTGTGGTACTAAGTGTTCACCATGTGTACAATAGAGCTAGGTCACATGTGTGGTGGACTGTGTGTGAAACCATCTAGAATCAGTTATTATTGGTGGGCTATGTGCGAAACCATTGAGTATCTATTATTATTCCGAAGTATTCAACAAAAAAATCTACTAAGTGAAATTTCATGAGAAAATATGGTGATAAGTACAGGGATATGAATATGTGTATTGTGAGCAATGTGCTTGATAGGTAATTAAACTTTGGTAAGTTTGATATGGGTAAGTGTGACTATGAAAATTGATACAAGGAAATTTATGGAAAAAGTGAAATTTGAAATAAAACAGTTTTAGACAGCAGCAGTTGTGTGATTTTGAAAAATCACCAAAAATGATAGAAATTGAATTAGAGGTTAAATGAGATACAAAATTAAATTTTATTAAGTTTATTTTCACATATAAAAGAAACAGAGTAAGCAAAAGAATTTTGTATTATGAGATATTTGAATGTTAGTAAGACAGGGTCAAAATGATTTTAGAATACCCTATCCTGAATTTTGAAAATCATTAAAAATTGTACAAAACAAATTATGGATTATAATTTATATGCTTAAAATCCTTAATGAGTATATTTTTAAAACAAACAAATAAAAACATCATCCAAATCTCGTATGAGGAGATAATTAATTTTTAGTGAAAAGGGGTCAGAACCATCAGATAGCAAAACAGGGGAGAATTTAAAGAATAAATTGTACTTATTGGCTAAACAAAAAATTCTATAAATTTTATGGTAAGAAGATATGTGAGTCTAGATTCAGGAAAAATTAGCAAAATTTAAATTGGAGTTTCGTAGCTCAAGATATAAATAATTTAGTGACCATAACTCAAGCAGATAGTTTGAGATGAACATGAGTAGAAAGTGGAACTATATGCAATTATGTTTTTATTATCTTGAGAACATATTATGAAGATTTTTTTTAAAAAAAAGCATGTTAGTAAATTCTTTATTATTTACATAGCTGCTTACTAAGCTATATGCTTAGTCTATTTTCCTTCCCTTGTCTTATAGTGTCACCAAGCTAGCTCGGGGTTCGAAGATCGTCGGAGATCCATCCACACTATCAACTTCTTTTGGTATTTTGAAATTAATATTTTGAATTATGGCATGTATAGAGAGCTTGGTTATTTTATTATATGTCATAATTAATTTGGTCTAAATTGTTGGCCTTTAAAATTTGATAGCTTATTTTGTATATGGCCATTGATGTTGTCTAATATTAGTTAAGTTATATGTTTATAATGAGGCAATTTATGAGATGCATGATTGGGTTGATTGAGTGAGTGATAAAAGTTGAAAGATTTTAATTTTAATGTAAATTTTATGTCTCGGTTTAGTACGACTGTATATGTTTTATTCTGGTAATGTCTCGTATCTTGTTCCGGCGTTGAACACGGGTATGGGGTGTTACATTTTAGTGGTATCAGAGTTATATTTTACTCAATTCTTGGACTAGCATAACCTGTGTGAAAGTCTATCTATACATGCCATAAATATATTGTGATAATGTGATGACTCTTGATAATTTAAACTGTGTTTTCATATAGTAAATGGATCCCGACCAAGCTGTAGCTGATGATGTAGAAAGTAATGCACCGGCTCCTGCGCAATGGACCACACCAGTTGAGAGTAGACCTAAGACACTTGGTTAGTGAGATGGGGCTCGGGAAGCCTTTCTCCATATGATAAATAATTGGTATACAGAATTTGTTCGAGCAAATCTGAATGCTCAACCTCCTTCACCCCCTTCTATTCCCCAATCGATCCCCATAGTTCCTCAAGGTGTTGATTTGGTAAGATTGAATAAGCCTCCGGTTGATAAGATTTGAAAGCAAGGGGCTGAAGAATTTAGGGCTAATATTGATGATGATCCCGAGAAAGTAGAGTTTTGGCTTGGGAATTCTATTAGGGTATATAATAAGCTTTCTTGTACTCCCAAAGAATTTTTAAAGTGTGTTATATCTTTGTTGAGGGACACGGCATATCATTGGTGGAAGATATTGGCATCTGTGGTTCCGAAAGAAAGGGTTACATGCCATTTCTTCTAAGAGGAATTCAGAAAGAAGTACATAAGCCAACGGTTCATTGATCAGAAATGGAAAGAGTTTCTCGAGCTGAAACAAGGTAAAATGTTTGTGGCAAAATATGAACGTGAATTTGTTAGACTCAGTAAGTATGCCCAGGAATGTGTATCTACCCAGGTTATTATGTGTAAAAGGCTTGAAGATGGGTTAAACGAAGACATCAGACTATTAGTTGGGATTTTAGAGTTGAAAGAGTTTGTGGTATTGGTCCATCGAGCTTGTAAAGCCGAAGAGCTAAATAAAGAAGAGAGAAAAGTTATGATTGATGACAGAGATGTAAGAAAGAGGCCAACGAGTAAGTTGTTCCAATCTCAATCAAAGAAGTCCAAAGAGATGAATCTTCAATTGACTGCTTCAGCTGGGTATTCACGCCAAAATCATAGGAAATCATATTCGAGTTCTAAAACTCAAGCTACTTCAATGGTAAGTGTGGGTAACATGAGATCTAATAGACTCTAGTGTCAGTATTGTGGTAGGCAACATATCGGTGAGTGTTGGGGAACTAGTCGAGCTTGTTTCAAATGTGGTTCTTGAGAGCATTTTATTAAAGATTGTCCTGAGAAAGCTAAAAAAGAAAAATTTCAGGGCATTAGACAAACTAACACTGTTAATAGGGGTAGGCCTCCAAAAAATACTAGAAGTGGAGCTAGCGGTAAAAGTGTAATGAAAGATTCAGCTATGAGATTAGAAGCAAAAGCACCTACTAGAGCTTACACCATATGTGCCCGTGAGGATGCGCTATCTCCCGATGTGATTACTGGTACATTTTCTATTTATGATACTAATGTTGTTGCATTGATTGATCCTGGATCTACTCATTCCTATGTATGTATGAATTTAGCATTTAGTAAGAATTTTCCTATCGAGTTTACTGAATTTGTGATTAAAGTGTCGAATCCCTTAGGCAAATATGTGTTAGTTGATAAGGTTTGCAAGAATTGTCCTTCGATGATTCAAGGTCAATAGTTTCTGACTAATCTGATGTTGTTGCCATTTGATGAGTTTGATGTTATTCTGGGTATGGATTGGTTGACGTTACATGATGCCAAGGTAAACTGTAGACAGAAAACCCTTGAGCTGAAATGTGAAAATGGTAAAGTTGTTTGGGTTGAAATAGATGGATCAAATAAATTGCCTATGGTAATTTCGCACATGTTTGCTCAGAGATACATGAGAAAAGGGTATGAAGCTTATCTTGAATATGTATTAAATACTATGATGTCTGAGTCGAAGCTCGAATAAGTGCCGGTGGTCTGTGAATTCCTGGATGTATTTCCAAAAGAATTGTCTTGGTTGCCTCCAATTAGAGAGATAGAGTTTGCCATTGAATTGTTGCCTGAGACTGCACCAATTTCGATTGCTCCGTATAGAATGGCTCCGACTAAATTAAAACAATTAAAGGCTCAGTTGCAAGATTTAACAGATAAGGGGTTTGTGAGACTGAGTTTCTCTCCCTAGGGTGCTCCCGTATTGTTTGTAAAGAAAAATGGACAGATCTATGAGACTTTGTATTGACTATTGATAGCTCCACAAGGTGACTATAAAGAACAAGTATCCATTACCAAGAATTGATGATTTGTTCAACTAATTGAAAGGGGCAATAGTGTTTTCAAAGATTGATTTGAGATCTGATTACTATCAGTTGAGAGTTAAAGAGTCAGACGTACCAAAAACCACTTTCAGAATGAGGTATGGACACTATGAATTTCTTGTGATGCCTTTCGGTTTAACTAATGCTCTGGTTATTTTTATGGATTTCATGAACCGAATCTTTTGGCCATATTTGGATAAGTTTGTGGTTGTGTTGATAGATGACATTTTGATTTACTCCCGAGATGAGTCCGAACATGCCAAACATTTAAGAACTGTGTTGTAGATTTTGAGAGAAAAGAAATTGTTTGCTATTTTCAATAAAAGTGAGTTTTGGCTTTGTGAAGTCAAATTTTTGGGACACATAGTTTCGGGTGGTGGTATTTGGGTTGATTCGAGCAAAATTTCAGCAATTGTTGATTGGAAGCCACCGAAGAATGTATCCAAGGTTAGAAGCTTTTTAGGTTTAGCCGGATATTATTGATGCTTTGTCGAGGGATTCTCGATGATTGCCTTTCCTATGACTAAGTTGTTGCAAAAGAATGTCAAGTTTGAATGGACCGATAAATGTCAGCAAAGTTTCGAGAAGTTGAAAGCACAATTGACTGAAGCACCGGTTTTGGTACAACCTGAGGTGGGAAAAGAGTTCGTGATTTATAGTGATGCATCATTGAATGGTCTTGGTTGTGTTGCTGCAAGAAGGTAAAGTGGTAGCTTATGCGTCCAGACAGTTGAAACCGCACGAGAACAATTACCCGATGCACGATTTGGAATTGGCCGCCATTGTTTTTGCTTTGAAGATTTGGCATCAATATTTGAATGGTGAGAAATGTCGAATCCTTATGGATCATAAAAGCTTGAAATATCTGATGAATTAAAAGGATTTGAACTTGTGACAATGAAGATGGCTCAAGTTGCTAAAAGATTATGAGTTGATGATCGATTATCATCTGGGAAAAGCTAATGTAGTCATAAATGCCTTGAGCAGAAAATCCTTGGTTGCTCTGAGAGCTATGAGTATGAGTTTGGCTTTATCTGATGATGGTTCGATTTTAGCTGAGATGAGGGTTAAACCATTATTTCGTCAACAGATTTCTGAAGCTTAAAAGAACGATAGTGAGATGCAAGCCAAGCGAGCTCAGTGTGAACCAAGTTGTAACTCAGATTTTCGAATCGGACCAGATGATTGCTTAATGTTCCATGATTGATTATGTGTACCGAAAGATACTGAGTTGATTCAAAAAATTTTGCATGAGGCACATAGTGTTTGTTTGTTAGTTCATTCGAGTATTATAAAATTGTATAATGATTTGAAGAAATTATATTGGCGACCGGGTATAAAAAGAGACATTTCTGAGTTTGTATCAAAGTGTTTGATTTGCCAACAGGTGAAAGCCAAACATCAGGTGCCTTTGGGTTTACTTCAACCAGTAATAGTTCCTGAGTGGAAATGGGATAGAATCACAATGGATTTTGTGACATGTTTGCCTCTAACTCCTAAAAAGAAAGACGTTGTTTAGGTTGTGGTTGATAGATTGACAAAATCGGCACATTTTATACCAATACGTGCTGACTACTCACTTGATAAGTTGGCTAAATTGTATATTGCAAAAATTATGAGATTGCACGGAGTACCCATGTATATTATTTCGGATAGAGATCCGAGGCTTACTTCGAGATTTTGGAAAAAGTTGTAAGAAGCTTTGGGTACAAAATTAAATTTTAGTACCACGTTTCATCCATAAACTAACAGTCAATCCGGATGAGTAATTCAAGTTCTTGAAGACATACTCCGATGTTGTGTTTTAGAATTTGAAGGTAGTTAGGAGAAATATCTACCTTTGGTTGAATTTGCCTACAATAACAGTTTCCAGTCGAGTACACAGATGGTACCATATAAAGCATTGTATGGTTGCAAGTGTTGGACTCCTTTGTATTAGACCGAGCTTAGTGGGAAACAGATTCATGGGGTTGATTTAGTTAGAGAAACAGAAGAGAAAGTGAAGGTAATTCGTGATTGTCTGAAAGCTACTTCTGATCAACAAAAGTCATACGCGGATTTAAAAAGAAAAGAGATCGAGTTTTAAGTTGGTGATAAAGTGTTTCTGAAGGTGTCACCGTGGAAAAAGATTTTGAGATTTGGCCGAAAAGGCAAGTTAAGTTCGCGTTTCAATGGACCGTATGAAGTTACTAAAGGATTGGACCAGTGGCATATCGATTAGCTTTACCGACAAAACTAGAAAGAATTCATAATGTGTTTCACGTGTTGATGTTACGACGTTATCATTCTGGTCCTACACATGTGATTTTCTCAACAGATATTGAGATTCGACTAGATATGACCTATGATGAGGAACCGATTAAGTTTTTGGCTCGAGAAGTTAAACAATTGAGAAATAAAAGTATAGCCTTAGTAAAAGTGTTGTGGAAAAGACATGGAGTAGAAGAGGCTACGTGGAAACTGGAGGAAGCCATGAGAAAACAGTACACAAACCTCTTTACCGGTTAGATTTTTGGGGATGAAAATCCCAAAAGGGGGAGAGCTGTAACAGTCCAATTTAGGGCCTAAACAGAATAATGGTTTCAAAACCACAAATCTGAAGTAGAAAAATTTATTTCAATTAAGTTTTAATATTTACTATGTGATTGAATGACTATGCAATGCCCCAAAAATATAGGGGTTGTAACTTTTGCGTAGTTTGCCATGATTGCTTGTTTGGCTTGTTGGCTTGTTGATTTGGGTGTGTTTGGGAGTTTTTGGGAAGCCTGGGTTCAAGTTTGACCCTTGGCAAAATTTTTAATTTTTGCGTTTAAGTGAATCTAGACATTCGCATGTAGGGTTTATAATTTGTTGTGTTTGTTTCATAACACAAATGAGCCTCTGGTATAGTGGCTAATGATGCCACAAGCATGGGAAGGGTTGTGTGTTCGAATCCCCTTGCTTGCATGATGTATTTATTTTGCTAGTTAGTGGCGACAAGAAGTTGAGTTGGTGTGGAACTCTCCTTGTTAATGGTTTGAATTGGTCTTGGTGGTTAAAAATTGAATTTGAATGAGGAGTAGATTATGGAGATTATCTAGCAGAATATTGTAGAATGATTCAAGGGACTTACAGGTTGTGAGAGTTGTAGTCGAACTATGCAATTGGTATGGGCAAATTCGACTAAGGGAGTTCATTCAGGAAAATTTTCTTTAGCAATTGGTGTGTAGAAGCCAAAACTTCTTTGGTCATTTTTGGGTTTTACTCTTTTGACGTTTCGTGTATTTTCGGGTTTGAGTTAGGGTAAGTCTTAAGTTTCATTTTCCCCTTTTGGAATCTTTCTTTTTCTGTTTCATAGTTTTCTTTGTCGAATTTGCACTCTGCTGCTTTTCTTCTTACTTCTCTTTTAGCCGAACATTGCTTCACTCTTCTCTCAATCATACATTCTTCTTTAGCTGAACCCTATTCCTTCCAATTTCACTTGTCTCTTTCTCCAATCGATTGTTTCTCCATCTTCTCCTTATTCTTTATTCGACACCCACTTTGGCATATTGTTGGTTACTCTTGCAACCATAACTGAATATCCTTTCACATCTCCTCTTAAATTAATCACAACCTTTTCTTTTGTACATCCTAGCCTTGGCTGACTCCTGTCTTTTCTTCTCCTCAATCTCTTAATTGAATTTTGCTTGGCAACCTTAGCGGATTAGTGTAGGGGGGATTTTAGGTGCGGCAATTGTTATGGGTTCCGTCAGGTATCTTAGTTCCTCGATTTTATCAGTAAGCATACTTTACTACCACCCTTTTGTTCTATTAACCATGTGCTTTAATCTTTTCCTCCATTTTAACACTAAATCGAAGGTATTTCTTCTTGTTCTTTGTGTTGAATGTTTTCTTACCTTGGAGGGGTGTGTTCTTTAGTTAATTGGAAAAGAAACTTTCAGTCTATAGGATTTGATTGTAACACCCCAATCCCCACCAGTCATTATGGCCAAATTTGGTGTGTCATATGGGAGGTACGTTTGCAGTTGGACTTATCAATAAAAAGTTTCTAATATTTAAAAACCCTATTTTGGTTTTGGACGTAGTGCAGAATCCAGTTAAACCATTTTTAGAAGTTGAAAACATAACTACGGAAATGATCGTCATTTTTGTTGAAACTGATTATTTGAGGTTGTGGAACTCTTAATTTGTTATCGTTTTTGAAAACATCTTGCATGAAATACTTGAAAACGTTTGTTATTAGTTTTGAAAAAATCCAATTAACTACTTAAGCAGTTGAAATTATGAAATAGTGCAAAAAAAAAAGAGAAAATTAAACCACATAATGGCCTTATTATATAAATAATACGAAAACTAAAATTTAATAAAGTCAAAGTCTGAAAGCGAAAGTCATATGGCCATCCAGAGTCACTCACAGCTCCAAATCGTCGATGGCTGGGGGTTACCTGCACATTTAAACTAAACAGTGAGTTTGTGAAAACTTAGTGTGTAACTTCCCCAACTGAAAATAGAGAACAAATAATCAAAACAGACTGGGCTGAAGCCCTATACAGAACCAGATTAGTCTGGGCCTTAGCCCTATTCAGAAAACAGAATGCCCAAGCCCATTACAAATATAGAATAGTGCATGCATGAACACCCAACCCAGTCCAACCATCACACCACTTGTACCCGCTCATCACACCATGTGGGGAATAACTCAACCCACCCAACCTACACACCAATACACAGCCAAGCTGCTAATAACAGATATCGTGGCAGAGCCACTAGATACAAATTACGTGGTGAAGCCACTATTCAGAATCACGTGGCAGAGCCACTATAACAGAACTTTCTCCGATATCACACCCACCCCATGCAAAATAAGATATCATAAACAAATACAACATGCATGCATACTAACAGTCACAGATATAGTTATGCATATATTTATCAGATCACCTATCTTTAGAGGGTATAATAGTCTTTTAGGCAGCTAGGAGTAAAATGGTAATTTTACCCCTCAGGGGTATTTTGGTCATTTTACTAAGTTTCGTAATCACGATGCCTATTATGACCTTCTAATAGGTCTAACATCGCATCAAACAACTTAGATAGTCTATATGGTCAAACGGTGTTTATAGGCCTAAAACCCCTATTAGGCCCTAGGTGGGCCCACACGCTCGTGTGGCCCATTCAGTCCAGTTTCACGTACAGCATCACGAGCCTTACCATCCAGATTACCATCGATCACTTACCAAGCGAATTTACCCATGTGGGTTCGTAGGCCCATTGGGCCAATTTTGGCCCATTGAGGCCCATAACGGCCCAGATGCACTAAAACGCACGTAAAGGCCTCAACAGTCTATTACCCACCATCGGTGGGCTCGATTCAGCCCACAAGTGCTCGCACACTCGTAAGGCCTTGAATGCCGACGTTGCGGCCTTTTGGGTTTTCAACTTTTGTCGATCTATGCTACAAAAAGGTGTGGTTACACACTTGATTTATAGAATGCGTGACGAATTCCACGACCTCGAACCTACAACCATTTCAAAATATGGTCATGTTCTTCCATTAAAATAGAGTTTGAGAAATACATTTTACCCAAATCGACCATAGTGTATACCTTGATTGTGATAAGCGACTTGCTTAACCTAAACTGTTGATTAAAACTGCCCAACACCACTAACCAATTCTCTATATAACAGTATATCACATTAGCCTAAATTAAACACAAATGTGGTTTAGTCCCACATACCTATGACTTTTCAAATCAAAAAGGCCATTTAGCCCTTTAGACCAAATTAATGTGCTTACCTTATTCGAATAAGCAGAAGAAAGTCTTAAGTGATTCCCTCCCGCTATTTGCCTTTCGAGAACAACTATGAATCCAGTCAGCACAGACTATGGATTAAGAGTTGACATTCAGTTCTTAAAAGAAAATAATTAGAAGTAGTTCAACTATTTTAACAGAGAGAAACCCACTTACCGATTCTATTAATACCCTTAGCAGAGTCGAGAAAGGGTACAAGAATGTTTGAGATTCGACCACTAACTTCCCCAAATAGAAACATTTGAGATAAGAACACCCAGAGAACAGAAGAAGTCCAATTCAAAAGAGAATGCAAAGAAGAAAATGGAGAAGAGGGGAACTAAGCATTCGGCTATGTAGACAAAATAAGAGAAGTGAACAGTTGCAAAAGAAGCAATCAGCTTAGGGGAAATCTGAGGAGATGAGAGTTGTATTCGGCTAACAAGTAAAGAAATGGCTTGGAGAGAAACAGTTTAAATTCGGCAAGAAGAAGAAGTAGCGACAGAGAGAAAGAGGGAAGGGGTTTGGCTTAAGGAGGATGAGAGTGAAACAAGCAAGATTCGGCCAAATAGATTGTTTGAGAGACAAGGTTTGGCTACGAAGAAGAACAAGAGAAGTAAAAAGAATAGAGAAGAGAAACTATGCAAATACGGTTTCTTGGGAATAAATGTCTAAATGGTAAAAAACAAAGCAACGTAATTGCAAAAAATACTCAAACCCAAAGCACAAAAAGAAAGAATTCGGCACTTAACTCTCTCAAAGCTGAAAATGCACAAATGAAAACCCCCTAGTCGATTTCTCCCTTCATGCTACCCCAATTCGGCTAACACTCATCTCATACCAAATCTCATGAACATCTCCTTGATTTGCTCCTCAGATTACTCCCTTGATCTACCCCAACCATTCATTCAAATTCCAATTCCAATTCAAATTCCAACTACTATGACCAAGTCAATTCTCATCTTTTACCAAGTCTTCAACCACCTTGAAGAATTTGCATCCAAGTCCACCACTTGTCCATTCAAACTAGCAAAATAATAACCTCTTACACGTAGTGAGACTTGAACCCTGGACCTCCTTGCCAAGCATGTGACGCCACCTCCCTGCACCTCATATGGCGCCACTTTGCCACTCCACCACTAGCTCCCTTTTGTCATGAAACAACAATAATTAAAATTAAGTCCTATAAGCTAACATCCATACTCCCCTAAGCCTAAAAAATCAAAATTTTGCCCAAGGCTTAGCTTTAACCCAAGCTTTCTAAAGGCCCCCCAAACACACTCAAATCATTAATCAAGCACACCCAAACATGTAGTTGTCAATTTAAACAAAAATTCAAAAACCCTAAAATTTAAGGCGTTACATCGACAACCTTATCTAATGTTTTCATGGTAACACAGATAACAAGCAGGGACTGGGAGTAGGTTGGAGTGGCGATCTTGAGGATTATGATTCGTTTTCATCAAGGTAAGTGTGAGGCCAATGTTTGGTTAAGGTTTGAGTCGATTGTTATTCGAGTTATGGGTTGTCTAACAAATTATTTTGAATAAATATAGGTTCGGTGTTGTGGATTCATCGTGTTCCCCGTAAATCAGGTGTGTAATTACCCACCATCCTATTATCACTGTGAATCGAAAGCTGTGTAACCACACCCTACCGTAGTGTAAATCAGCAAGAGTCGAAAAGTCGAAATGCCAAAACGTTGGCATTCGAGGCCTTACGAGCGTACGGACGCTTCTGGGGTGAACTGAGCCCACACACCATGGGCAAAAGTCTGTAGAGATTATCGTGTACAATTTCACGCACTTGGGTCGTTATAGGCCTCGATGGGCCGGAATGGGCCCAATTGGCCTATGGGCCATACAGGCAAATACTTGGTAAGTGATCATTATTAGAATGGATTATAAGGTACGTGATGATGTGAAACTGGACGAAATGGGCCACGCGAGCGCATGGGCCCACTTGGGCGCAATTGGGTTTTGGACCCAAAAATACTATTTTGACCATATAGGTTATCCGAGTCGCTCGAAGCGACGCAAGACCTTACAAGAGGTCGTATTAGGTACCGAGATTTCCAAAACTTGGTTAATGACCAAAACCCCCCTAAGGGTAAAAATTACCATGTTACCCCTAACTGCTTAAGTGACCATTAAATCTCTAGAAATAGGTTGATTGATGAATATAAGCTTTCGTATACACATAGTATATGTATGAAATGACATTCTGCATGGGGCTGGGTATGACTTGGAGGAAGATCTATTTTAGTGGCTATGCCACGTAAGTCTGTTTTAAGTGGCTTTACTACGTACTCTGATTCTGGTGGTTCTGCCACGTTATCTGTTATTAGTAGCATGGCTGCGTATTGGTGTGCTAGTTGGGTGGGTCGAGCTATTCCCCACATGATGTGATGGTTGGTACGGGTAGTGTGATAGTTAGACTGGGTTGGGCTTACATACATTTACTGTTCTGATTCTGTAATGGGCTTAAGCCCACACTGTTCTGTATAGGGCTAAGGCCAAGATTGATTTGTTTACTGTATAGGGCTTCAGCCTAGTCTGTTCTGCATGTATGATTACGGTGTTGGTTAGGGAGTTGCACATCGAGTTTTCGTAAACTCACCTTTTATTTTAAATATGTAGGTAACCCCCAGCCTTAGACAATTTGGAGTTGCAAGAGACTCGGGGTGGCCACATGTTTTCTGTTTCTCGAATTTATTTTATTTAATTTAATTTCAGTTTGGGTTTTCATTTATGTAATATGGCCATTTTAGATTTTTGATTTAGCTTTCTTTATTTGCGTTGTTTTATCAATTCAAACTGTTAGATTAGGTTATCAGGTTTTCAAAACTAATAACTGTTTTCAAAAATATTCACACGTTCCACCTTAATAATAAAAACTTCTACGGGTTTTAAGTAACGAAATAGATATCAAAGAATAGCTTTAAACAAATGATTTGGCTTGATAATAATACCATTAAAAAGGAGTTTTAAGTTTTAATCGAGTTTTGAACGTAACTTCTATGTGAGCTGGGTTTGGGGTGTTACATTTAGTGGTATCAGAGTCAGGTTGCAAAACTCGATTGTGGTATAGGTTTTAAAATTTTCTCTTAAAATTGATTTTAATGATTTAAATTGTTTTGAAAATTTGATTTCTTTGAAAAATTTTCTTAAAAAGGTTTCTAAACCTTGATCTTTTGAAAAATGAGGATTTTTTAGGATTGAAGCTGTTTTGAAAATTGGGTCTCTTTTGAAAATTTTTTCTCAAAATATGGGTTTTTGGAAAGTTTCTCAATAATGGGTTTTAAAGTTTTCCTAAATTTTGGTGGCTGAAGAAATGACTTTTGATAAGGAATTTGAATTGTTTTGAAATGTGATACAGGAAGTGTGGCACACCGAGTCTCCGGCACCAAATTTGTAAGTTCTCTGTTATTCTTTACTGTTATGGATTAAATCGTGATACCGACTAATAAATTACTATAGAAAATAATATGGTACTGAAACTCTATAGCTAGGGTATACTGAGACTGTAGGAAAACTGAAAACTGTAGAAGACTGAGGACTGTAATTAGAATCCGATCTGCGATAACAAAACTTTCAATTACCGCTTTGTCATAAAACATCTGTTATTAAATACTAGAACCACGAACTGATACATAAGACTTTTTAAAAATAGATAATACACAATATCGATATGAGAACAAGAGCTACACGCGAAAGAGGTGCTCGACGCAGTGGTAGGGGCCAAGATAGTGCTCGGGCTAGATCTTTAACGTCAGATCATATGCCTACTAGGGAGGCACCAGCATCACCGGTGACTGAGACGGGGTCTCAGAATCGAGTTGTAGGGGATGATGCCTTGTCCCAAGTGATGCTCTAAGTGTTGGAGAGAGTAGCTGGAGCAAGTACTGGGTCTGTGGGCTGTGGATCAATTTCTAAGCGACTTCGGGCCAACGAATCGAAAATTTTCAGGGGTGTATCTAGTGTAGCCCCGAACATGGTTGAGTACTGGTTAGAGGCCACTGAGCGAATAATAGATGATCTGGACTGCTTGGTGGAGCAGAAACTGAAGGGAGCAATGTCTTTACTGTGTGATGAGGCTTACTAGTGGTGGCTCACAGTGAGAGATGGCACACCGGTCGACCGTTTAATGTGGGACTTCCTCAAGGCAGCCTTTCAAGGGAAGTATGTCGGGGCGAGTTATGTGGACGCCCGAAGGAAGGAATTCTTAAGCCTTACTTAGGGGAATAAGTCTATCGCAGAGTACGAGGCGGAGTTTTTAAGATTAAGTCGATATGCCCGTGGATTGTCACCAGAGTAGGTGCACAGTGTGAGGTTTGAGGATGGCCTCAAAGACGAGCTGCGAGTGCTGATAGCTCCACAGAAGGAGTGTGATTTTGTTGCACTTGTTGAAAAAGTAAAGATAGCTAAAGAGGTCAAGCGCTCAGAGCGCCAGAATCGCGAAAAGGATAGATTGAGGTTCAGGAGGGAGACAGGGCCCTCGAGTTCTTCAGGGAGGCTTGTCAAGAAATTCAGATTTGATGGGCCAGTTAGAGCAATTTCAGTAACTACGGTTAGACTGTAGGCTTGTGTGGATTGTGGGAGGACTCACTAAGGTGAGTGTTGGAGGCGTACTGGTACGTGCTTTAGGTGTGGGTCCAAGGATCATGTAGTCAAGGACTACCCTCAAAGGCCGGTATAGATGCAAGCTATAGAGTAGAGGGTTGTACAGCTAGTGAAAGGTGATCAGTAGCCACTGAGAGGCTGCGGCCAGGTGAGGGGCGGAAATGGTAATGGATGTGGCCATAGTGCACTGAGCAGAGGTGCTGGTTATACTGAAGCGCGACAGCCAGCTTTAGTTTACGCTGCTCGTTGCCGAGAGGATGGTGATGCCCTTAATGTTATAACTGGTATGTTTTTTATTCATGACATGCCATATACTACTTTGATTGATATTGGGTCTACACACTCATATCTTGCGTGCAATGTGTCTGAGATGTTGGGTATCCAGTTTGAGAATACTGCTAGTGAAATGTCTGTGTTAAGTCCACTAGGACAGTCTATTAGGGTAGGCAAATTTTTTAGAGACATGCCCTTAGAAATTTAAGGTAAAATCTTTTTAGCAGATCTGATGGAGTTATCGTTTGGAGAATTCGATCTTATCTTGGTATGGACTGGCTAGTGAAACACCATACGAATTTGGGTTGCGCTACTAAGCGAATGGTGTTGAAAACTACTGAGGATGAGGAGGTAGCTGTGATAGGGACCGGTGGGATTATTTGTCTAATGTCATCTTAGCATTAAGGGCCGAGAAGCTGGTTCGCAAGGGTTGCGAAGCTTATTTAGCTTATGTGAGCGTATCTGATTTTGGAGGTTCTTCGGTAAGAGATGTTAGAACTGTCAAGGAATTTTTGGATGTTTTTCCTGATGAGCTTCCTGGGTTGCCTCCGAATCATGAGGTCGAATTTGGAATTGAGTTGCTGCCATGACTAGCTACTGTGTCCATCGCCCCTTACAGGATAGCACCGAAGGAGCTTGTAGAGTTAAAGGCACAAATTCAAGAGCTACTGGACCGAGTATTTATTCGACCGAGTCTGTCTCCGTGGGGAGCACCAGTGTTATTCATCAAGAATAAAGATAGGACTATGCGCATGTGTATCGACTACCGTCAGTTGAACAAACTGACTATTAAGAACAAATACCCTTTGCCGAGGATCGATGACCTTTTTGATCAACTTAGAGGAGCTTCGATTTTTTCCAAGATCGAATTTCATTATGGGTATCACCAACTGAGGGTTAAGGAGGTAGGTATCCATAGGACAGCATTTAGGACTTGGTATGGGCACTCTGAGTTCCTAGTAATGCCGTTTGGGCTTACAAATGCACCAGCCGCCTTTATGGATCTCATGAATCGGGTATTCCAACCCTACCTGGATTAGTTCGTGGTTGTCTTTATAGACAATATTCTGGTGTATTCGAGAACTGAGGAGGATCATGACACACATCTTTGAATTGTTTTGTAAATTCTGAGGGAGAAGTAGCTTTATGCGAAATTCAGCAAGTGTGAATTCTTGCTACAAGAAGTGACATTCTTGGGTCATGTTATATCTACCGAGGGGATTAGAGTGGATCCTCCGAAAATTGAAGTTGTGTTGGATTGGAAACCACCAAGGACTGTATCAGAAATTCGTAGTTTTCTGGGTCTGGCTGGGTACTACAGACGTTTGGTTGAGGGGTTTTCTGTGATTGGGCATCGTTGACTAAGTTACTAAGAATAGGGGTACCGTTTAATTGGATTGACAAGCAACAGGAGAGTTTTGAGAAATTAAAAAAAGTTCTGACTGAAGCCCCTGTGTTAATACAGCCAGAATCTGGGAAGGATTTTACTGTGTATAGTAATGCGTCGCATATTGGATTGGGGTGTGTGTTGATGCAAGAGGGTAAAGTGGTTGCTTACGTATCATGTCAACTTAAGCCTCACGAGGCGAACTACCCTACTCACGACTTGGAGTTGGTTGCGATGGTATTTGCATTAAAAATCTAGAGACACTACTTATACGGAGAGAAGTGTATCATTTACACGGACCATAAAAGTCTCAAATGTCTCTTTACTCAAAAGGAGCTGGACCTTAGGCAACGAAGATGGATAGAGTTGCTTAAGGATTATGATTGCTTAATTGAGTACCACCCTAGGAAGGCTAACATGGTAGCTGACACTTTGAGTCGTAGGGCTGTACTTGATCTGAGAGCAATGTTTGCTCGTCTCAGCCTCTTTGATGATGGTAGTTTGTTGGCTGAGCTTCAGGTAAGACCGACTTGGACTGAAAAAATTAAGAAGAAGCAATTATTGGATGAATCACTAGTTCCTCGATTTTGACAAGTGGAGAATGGCGAGATTTCTGACTTTGGGCTGAACAGTAAAGGAGTTTTGAGCTTCTGCAGGGGAGTCTGTGTTCCAAAGGACTCTAATCTCAGGCAGTCAATACTGCGAGAGGCGCATGGCAGTCCTTATGCCATGCATCCTGGTGGGAATAAGTTATATCGAGATCTGCGTGAACTGTACTGGTGGTCAGGGCTTAAGCGCAAGGTGACTGAGTTTGTGGGTAAGTGTTTGACGTGCCAGCAAGTCAAAGTTGAGCGTCAATTAACTTCCGAGTTACTGCAACCAGTCAAGATTCCACTCTGGAAGTGGGAGAGGGTAACCATAGAATTTGTGAGTGGGCTACCCTTGATACCTTCTAAGGAGGACTCTATTTGGGTTATTGTAAACAGACTGACTAAATTTGCCCATTTATACCGGTCCGTATGGATTATTCGTTGGAGAAGTTAGCTAAGTTGTATGTAGCTGAGATAGTGCGACTGCATGGGGTGCCAGTTTCGATCATTTCTGACAGAGATCCTACATCACGGTTTTGGAAGAAATTACACGAGGCATAGAGTACGAGATTGGATTTTAGCACTGCTTTTCACCCTTGGATAGATGGACAATCAGAGAGGGTGATTCAAATATTGGAAGATATGCTAAGAAGTTGTGTTATTGATTTCTGGGGTAGCTAGAAAGATTGCTTGCCGTTAGCTGAATTCACTTATAACGATAGTTACGAGGCAAGTATTCAGATGGCACCATATGAGGCGCTGTATGGTCGTAGATGTTGTATGCCTACTTGTTGGACTGAACTGGGTGAACGTTAAGTTTTGGGGCCAAAATTAGTTTCAGATACTGAAGACAAAGTTAAATTGATTAGAGATCGATTAAAAGAAGCATCTGATAGGCAGCAGTCATATGCCAATTTGAAGCGCAAAGAGATGGAGTACTCTGTGGGAGATTTAGTATTTCTGAAAGTTTCACCTTGGAAGAAGATTCTAAGGTTTGGTAAGAAGGGCAAGCTAAGCCATCGGTTCATTGGGCCCTATCGAGTTTTGAAACGGGTGGGTCTAGTATCCTATTAGCTTGAACTACCACCTAAGTTAGATCAGATTCACGATGTGTCCCACGTCTCCATGTTGAGGCGGTACCGCTCTGATCCTTCGCACATAGTGCTAGTTGGGGAAATCGAGGTAAAGCCTGATTTAACCTTTGAGGAAAAACAGGTGCAAATTATAGATCGTGATATTAAAGTGTTAAGAAAGAAGTTTGTTCCTCTAGTCAAGGTGCTCTGGCGTAATCACGTTACAAAAGAAGCCACGTGAGAGCCGGAAGAGGTGATGCGACAACAATACCCTCACTTATTCTGACTAGGTAAATTTTGAGGTCGAAATTTCTTTAAGGGGGTAGAGTTGTAACGTCCCAAAAATATAGGGGTTGTAACTTTTGCGTGGTTTGGCATGATTGCTTGTTTGGCTTGTTGGCTTGTTGATTTGGGTGTGTTTGAGAGTTTTTGGGAAGTCTAGGTTCAAGTTTGACCCTTGGCAAAATTTTTAATTTTTGTGCTTAAGTGAATCTGGACGTTCGCATGTAGGGTTTATAATTTGTTGGGTTTGTTTTATAACACAAATGAGCCTCTGGTATAGTGGCTGATGACGCCACAAGCATGGGAAGGGTTGTGTGTTTGAATCCCCTTGCTTGCATAATGTATTTATTTTGCTAGTTAGTGGCGGCAAGAAGTTAAGTTGGTGTGGAACTCTCCTTGTTAAAGGTTTGAATTGGTCTTAGTGGTTAAAAATTGAATTTGAATGAGGAGTAGATTATGGAGATTATCTAGGACAATATTGTGGAATGATTCAAGGGATTTGGAGGTTGTAAGAGTTGTAGCCGAACTATGAAATTGGTATGGGCAAATTCGGCTAAGGGAGTTCATTCGGGAAAATTTTCTTTAGCAATTGGTGTGTAGAAGCAGAACCTTCTTTGGTCATTTTTGGGTTTTACTCTTTTGACGTTTCGTGTATTTGCAGGCTTGAGTTAGGGTAAGTCTTAAGTGCCATTTTCCCGTTTTGGAATCTTTCTTTTTCTGCTTCATAGTTTTCTTTGCCGAATCTGTACTCTGGTGCTTTTCTTCTTAATTCTCTTTTAGCCGAACCTTGCTTCCCTCTTCTCTCAATCGTACATTCTTCTTTAGCCAAACCCTATTCCTTCTAATTTCACTTGTCTCTTTATCCAACCAACTACTTTTCTCCATATTCTCCTTATTCTTCATTCGACACCCCCTTTGGCATATTGTTGGTTACTCTTACAACCATAGCTGAATATCCTTTCACATCTCCTCTTAAATTAATCACAACCTTTTCTTTTGTACATCCTAGCCTTGGCTGACTCTTGTCTTTTCTTCTCCTCAATCTCTTAATTGAATTTTTCTTGGCAACCTTAGCCGATTGGTGTAGGGGGATTTTAGGTACGGTAATTATTGTGGGTTCTGTCGGGTATCTTAGTTCCTCGATTTTATCGGTAAGCATACTTTACTACCACCTTTTTGTTCTATTAGCCATGTGCTTTAATCTTTTCCTTTATTTTAACACTAAATCAAAGGTACTTCTTCTTATTCTTGGTGTTGAATGTTTTCTTACCTTGGGGGGTGTGTTCTTTAGTTAATTGGAAAAGAAAATCTCAGTCAATAGGATTCGGCAACTTATCTAATGTTTTCGTGGTAGCACAATAACCAACAGGGATTGGAGAATAGGTTGGAGCGGCGATCTTGAGGATTAAGATTTGTTTAATCAAGGTAAGTGTGAGGGCCAATGTTGGATTAAGGTTTAAGTCCACTGTTATTTGAGTTATGGGTTGTCTAACAAATTATTTTAAATAAATATAGGTTCGGTCTTGTGGATTCATCGTGTTCCCTGTAAATCAGGTGTGTAATTTCCCACCATCCTATTATCACTGTGAATCAAAAGGTGTGTAACCACACCATACCGTAGCGTCAATCGGCAAGAGCTGAAAAGCTGAAATGCCGAAATGTCAACATTCGAGGCATTACGGGCGTGTGAATGCTTGTGGGGTGAACCGAGCCCACAAATCATGGGCAAAAGTCTGTAAAGGATATCATGTCCAATTTCGCGCACTTGGGCCGTTATGGCCTCGAAGGGCCTATTGGCCCATACAGGCAAAATACTTGATAAGTGATTATTATTAGACTAGATTATAAGGAATGTGATGATGTATGTGAAACTGGACGAAATGGGCCATGCCAGCGCGTGGGCCCACTTGGGCTCAATGTGGGTTTTGGGTCCAAAAACACTATTTTGACCATATAGGTTATCCAAGTCGCTCGAAGAGATGCAAGACCCTACAAGAGGTCGTATTAGGTACTGAGATTTCCAAAACTTGGTTAATGACCAAAATACCCCTAAGGGATAAAAATTACCATTTTACCCCTAATTGCTTAAGTGACCATTAAATCTCTAGAAATAGGTTGATTAATGAATATAAGCTTCTGTATGCGCATATTATATGTATGACATGACATTCTGTATGGAGTTGGGTATGACTTGAAGAAAGATCTATTTTAGTGGCTATGCCACGTAATTCTGTTATCAATGGCTTTGCCACGTACTCTGATTCTGGTGGCTAGGTCACGTTATCTGTTATTAGCAGCATGGTTGTGTATCAGCGTGCTGGCTGGGTGGGTCGAGTTATTCCCTACATGGTGTGATGGTTGGTACGGGTGGTGTGATGGTTGGACTGGGTTGGGCTTACATATATTTACTGTTCTGATTCTGTAATGGGCTTGAGCCCACACTGTTCTGTATAGGCCTAAGGCTCAGACTGATCTGTTCTCTGCATAGGGCTTCGGCCCAGTCTATTCTGCATGTATGATTACTGTGTTGGTTGAGGAGTTGCACACTGAGTTTTTGCAAACTCACCTTTTATTTTAAATATGCAGGTAACCCTCAGCCTTAGATGATTTGGAGCTGCAAGTGACTCAGGGTGGCCACATGTTTTCTATTTCTCGGATTTATTTTATTTAATTTACTTTTAGTTTGGGTTTTCATTTATGTAATAAGGCCATTTTGGATTTCTTTATTTAGCTTTCTTTATTTGTGTTGTTTTATTAATTCAAACCATTAGATTAGGTTATCGGGTTTTCAAAGCTAATAATTTTTTTCAAAAATATTCACACGTTCCACCTGAACAATAAAAACTTCTATGGGTTTTAAGTAATGGAATAGATATCAAAGAATAGTTTTTAACAAATGATTTAGATAGATAACACTACCATTAAAAAGGAGTTTTAAGTTTTAATCGAGTTTCGAATGTAACTTCTATGTTACACGCCAGATTCGACCATAACGTCTGGGCCAGGTTTGGGGTGTTACAGACTATGTGAAATTTTTGTTACGAAATTTTATTATTTGGGTGCCCAATTTGGTATTTAGGACTAAATTGAAATAGGTGAAAAATGTGTGTTCTAGTTCATAATGGTACTTGTGAGTAATGGGTTTTTAAAGTGGAGGTCCTTAGATGGTAATTAGACCATTATACTTTAGTTTGGACAAAAATACCCAAGGATGGATAAAATACCATAGTTTTTAATGAAGGGCATCTTGCTCATTTGGTTAATAAAAGAACTAAAGAGGAAAAATAAGCCAAAATAGTGTTCATTATCATCAAGCTTGGCCGAAACTTGCATGTTCTCCATAGCTAGGGTTTTGCCAACTTTCAAGCTCAATGATCAAGAAAGGTAAGGAATTGACCTTGATCGGGGAAAAGAAAAGGTTGTGGATTAGATTGCAAATTCATCATATTTTGTAACGAGGTAAGTTTGTATGTAAATAATATATTGTTTATTCATGTTATAATATTTTGACATATTATATGATATATGGTTGGATATTTGAATGATCATTAGACGTAAATTGTGAATTGTGGTTCACTGTGAATGAAGTTAATCAAGTGAGTATAAGTGGGACATATCTCGATTGAACCTTCGGAGTTGAAAGACACGAATGTTATGTATATGTAGCTAGGTCACATGTATGGTATCGAGTGTACCTCATGTGTACAAGAGAGCTACAAGATACAATAGCTAGGTCACATATGTGGTACTGAGAGTACACCATGTGTACAAGAGAGCTATACGTAGCTAGGTCACATGTGTGGTATCGAGTGTAGGCCACCATGTGTACAAGAGAGCTACTAAATGGCTAGGTCACATGTGTGGTACTAAGTGTTCACCGTGTGTAGAAGAGAGCCAGGTCACATGTGTGGTGGGATGTGTGCAAAACCACTGAGAATCAGTTATTATTGGTGGGTTGTGTGCGAAACCACCGAGTATCTGTTATTATTTCGAAGTGTTCAATGGAAAAATCTACTAAGTGAAATTTCATGAGAAAATGTGGTGATAAGTACAGGGATATGAATATGTGTATTGTGAGTAATGTGCTTGATAGGTAATCGAACTTTGGCAAGTTTGATATGGGTAAGTGTGACTATGAAAATTGATACAAGGAAATTTATGGAAAAAGTGAAACTTGAAATAAAACAGTTTTGGACAGCAGTAGTTGCGTGATTTTCAAAAATCACCAAAAATGTTGGAAATTGAATGAGAGGTAGAATAAGATATTAAATTAAAGCTTATTGAGTTTAATTTCACATAAAAGAAATAGAGTAAGGAAAAGAATTTTGTATTATGAGATATTTGAATGTTAGTGAGACAGTGTCAGAATGACTTTAGAATCCGTTGTTCTGAATTTGGAAAATCATTAAAAATTATACAAAAATAATTATGGTATGCTTAAAATCCCTAATGAGTCTATTTTTAAATGATACAAAGAGGAATATCATCTGAATCCCGTATCAAGATATAATTAATTTTTAGTGAAGAGGGGTTGGAACCATTAGATAGCAAAATAGGGGAGACTTTAAAGAATAAACTGTACCTATTGGCTAAACCAAAAATTCTAGAAATTTTATGGTAAGAAGATATGTGAGTCTAGATTCAGGGAAAATTAGCAGATCTTAATATGGAGTTCTGTATCTCAAGATATAAATAATTTAGTGATCGTGACTCAAGCAGATAGCTTGAGATGAACATGAGTAGAAAGTGGAACTATATGCAATTATGTTTGTATTATCTTGAGAACATATTATGAAGATTTTTTTTTAAAGTATGTGAATAAATCATTTATTATTTACATACCTACTTACTAAGCTATATGCTTACTCTATTTTCCTTCCCTTATCTTATAGTGTCACCAAGCTAGCTCGAGGTCGAAGATTCTCGGAGATCCATCCACACTATCAACTTCTTTTGGTATTTTGAAATCGATATTTTGAATTATGGCATGTATAGAAGGTTTGGTTATTTTATTTTATGTCATAATTAATTTGGTGTAAATTGTTGGCCTTTAAAATTTGATAGCTTTATTTTGTATATGGCCATTGATGTTGGCTAATATTAGTTAAGTTATATGTTTATAATGATGCAATTTATCATATGGATGTTTGGGTTGATTGAGTGAGTGATGAAAATTGAAAGATTTTAATTTTGATGAAAATTTTATGTCTAAGTTTAGTATGACTGTATGTGTTTTATTCTGGTAATGCCTCATATCCTATTTCGGCGTTGAACATGGGTATGGGGTGTACACACACTGACCTAATGGGTTGGTTACTCTAACTTCAAATCTCACTGATGTATCTCTGATTTTTCCTCGACTAGTAATAGTACTACCACCAATTTATGGTTTTCTACCCCTTTGTGGAGTTAGCATTGGTTTAGTAATCTGATCACTGCTAACATCTAATTTCTTCGAGAAATCTCGCATAAAATGTTCATTATAGCTGCATCTGAAACAAGTTCCTATTTTTGTCTACACTCTCTAAATTGATTTATATTACAGTGCTTACAAACTAGTTTATTCATGTTTTGAACACTTCCTATACTAGCCATTGTTGTAGCTTAAGGCCTCTGGTAACTCTATTTAGACATTTCTCTTCTTGAGCAATCTCTTTTTAAATGTTCTTTGGAGTCGCATTTAAAGTAAGCTTTGCTTTCCACCCTGCACTCACCTATGTCGTTTCTCCCATAATGTTTGCAAATTGTTTTATCCATAATGCGAATACTCCCTACGCTAACCATGGACATAGCCTAGAATCGCATGTTGGATCTGGTGCCCTAAGTTTAGTATTTTCATCTAAGTATACTTGTAATTTTTTGAATAGATTGGTTAGTAAAAATTTTCATGAATTACATTAATACTTTATATATTATCTTCACATGGTTTTTACACGCAAAGCAAAATGGAAGCAAATGTAGCTCATTGGTTGTCTAACATTTAAACTAATATTAAGCGATATCACGTAGTCGAATCGTGATACGAAAAGATAACTTGCATTAGTAAACAAACCTCAATATATCCTTAGTCTAATTGGAAATGAGAAAACCGATTAAAAGACTAATATATATGTTGTCTATCAAGTCCAATTAGGGAGATGTTTTGTCTTGGGAAGCGAATGGCTACCAAGAGATGGAGACACAGAGGTGACTGACTAGACTGATAGTCCATCGGATAGGACCCAAGTAGAATAGATCCTAAATTCCTTTATGGACTTATTCACTTGTGACGTTCATGGTGTGGCATACTTAAATCCTGATTGGATGGCAGACTATGTATGCGTGACTCGTACACTTTGATGTAAGTAAAAGCCTAAGTTCAAATAGATGAGGAACTGAAAGTTGCTGCGTTCGGTGTACAACTTCTGTAGTATGTAGCGTCATTCACAACAATGGAATTCATAGCTTGAGACATGGGTAAATGATATCCTCTCATTGACATTTGTCTTTGTCTTTGTGATGAATGACTTGACCGCTATTTGATAGTGATTGACTTGTCATGAAGGAAGATGTAATAGTTATCGTGAGATAAAATAGGATCATATTGGGAAAGCGAATATTATCCCAAAGAGATCAATGATATCCTATGGAGGTAACACACTTATGACAAGGTCATTAGACAAGTACTGAGTAGATGCTTTCGTAATGATTTGTCGTTAGAGAGAACTCAGTCACGATACTATAGTGTTAATAGGCCAAAAGCTGAAACTTAATTATAAATTATTTGAGCCCTAATTACATATGTCAAATTGGTGTCTCTACAAGCTCATTGAAATCGGAAATGAATTGCATGTTGAATTGAAAATAAACAGAATGAATAGAAATAGAGAAATGGAAAACATTTAGAAATGATTATGGTTTTCTCCGAAATGGAGAAATGGAATCATTTGGAAATGAATTTGGTTTTCTCAAAATGTAAAATTAAAATGAGAAATGAGTCATATGCAAATGTACATGGATTACCCAAAAATGATTGGAAGAATGAGTTTATGTTTTTGAACAGTTTTAAAGCCTGAAAATGAAAATAAATCATTCGGTCATACTGAACAAGTAGAAGTGTTCATGGGTATGGTCGGGCCCAACCAAAATCTTAGGCCCAATTTCTAGGCCCGAGCTTGACCCAAAAATGGGCCTAAATTTTTCCTAAGCCGACCCGGATAAAAATGCTAAAACTGGGGCCCGGCCCAACCCACCCATATTAATTTTTTTATATTATTTTTATATAATTTTTAAATATATATAATAAATCAAAAATACTAAAAACATTAAAATAAATATTTCCCAACAAATTGAAAACAAATTTTAAAAAATATGTATACTTAAATAACACTAAGATAAATGCAACTTAACAAGCAAATGCCTCTAAAATAATAATAAAATTAACAATAAAACAAGTATTATATAATATCCAAACAATAACAACAAAATAGTAGCAATATAATAGTGAAATAGTAGCAAAATAGGAGAAAACAACAAGAAAATAGCACTAAAACAACAAAAAAAAATAGAATTTTTTTGTCCTTTTGTGAATTCGGGCCAGACCGGGCCGGGCTTGGGCCAAAAATACCTTGTTTGAGGCCTAACCTGGTTTTTAAACGGACCTTATTTTTTTGCCCAAATCCATTTTTCGAGCTATATTTTTCCCCAAATCCTTCCACTTTTCGGACAACCGACCCGGCCCGGCCCATGAATAAGTCTATGAACAAGTTGAGTTGTGAAATATTGAATATATTTTCTTAGAAATTTTACCAGGAGTAAAATCGTTATAATTTTACTTGGAGTAAAAGTGGGATGAGAAAATTATTTAATTAAAAAATTAATATTTTTTTGGAAAATAGAAAAATAAAAAAATATGTATTGGGTTGGATTAAATTATAAATTGTTGGGTTGAAAGTCCAGAAAGCACATATAATTGGGTCCAATACAATGAGAAACCCGAATCCTTATCATAATACATATTAAGGGAAGCAAACTCGATTAGCCCCTCTCTCTCCCAATTGGACTAGAAAGTTGTTTTTATATTTGAAATAAACATATAAATTCAGTAAGTATTCTACATTCTCTCTTTTAAATAGACAACACTGGTAGAGTTATTTACATAACTTGGAGAGATTGTTACTCTGTCGAAAAATAGAGAGAATTTATTCTCAATTATTAAATATATTTTTCTAGAATAATAGTTATATTGGTTTCTATTAAAGAAGAGAGAATTTTTGTTTTCACCCCAAAGATAAAAGAAAACTTTTTCTAGTTCTAAGTTTTGATTCAATTTATTCGAGCCCATGCTCGAAGCAGTTCGTGGTATGAGAATAGCGAAGAAGATCGTTTGGTAGAAAATAAAAAAAGGTCAAGGATCTGCTTATCGAAAAACATAGGTATGATTTTTGTTTAAGGTGTATTGCTATAAATATCACAAACCGGGTCTATTTTTAAAATTTTAATTTTCCACTGTACAAGAAAACCATTTTCAAACCATTTTTTTTCTAACATCACAAAGTACTACATCTTAACATGTCTTTCTTCAAGATACCTGAAAATATGGAAAAATGACTTTGGATATCTCTCGACTTTCTAGGTGGAGGTATCGAAATGGCTTGGCTATACTGTGTTTTTCAAAATCTCATATCTAGGACCTATCTTACTTTTTTTTCATTACATATGTCTTCCTTTTTTCCTTTAAATTCATTTGTCCCACATTTGTAGAGGTTAACAATCAATGGACAATTTATAGATATTGGGTGAGGTTCTTGAGGACAAGGGAGTGCCATAGGTATTAGTTGAACCATTGGTTCATCAATTGGAAAAAGACATCTCTTACCTCATTCCTTAGCCCTCTCAAAACAAGCACAATATGGACGGCTTCTAGATTGGAAACAGGAACATTACTATCAACTTCATCAGAAACGGTTCGATTTGATTCAGCCAACATAGTTTATCTATACAAAAAATAGAGTCAATCCGGATCAAAAGGCATCACACTATCATAGGTTATTTGTAACACACCTTATCCGAGTCCAATGCTGGGATAGGGTACGAGGCATTACTGGACTTAATCATAACTAATCGTACAAAACCAGGCCATAAAATTTCATTCAATATAAAACTATTCGTACACATGTATATCGTCCCTTACACGAACTTACAAGGCCCTAAACATACATTGGAAGTGTTTCGGGACTCAACCAGACACAGAAAATTTCCATGTTTTGGAGAGTCACACACCCGTGTGGGTAGGCCGTGTGGTTACACACGCCCGTGTGGCTCAGGACATGATCTATCATGTGTGTGATGATAAAGTAATATGATCATACCTAAAACTAACTATTATCACGACAAAGGCAAGCGCACCTATCAAACAGTAGTATAGTTTAGTGGCAAGACTGAAATGTCGAACCCACAAGAACTAAAAGTACTAGTAATAACTTTCTTTCTATTATCTAGCCTAGAAATAAAGGGGAATTGTTTTTAAACTAATTAAATTAAACTAATTAACTAATAACATGACAGAGAGTAAATTGGGGAAATTGCTTTTGGGAAAACTGATTGATTAAGACAATACCCAAGGAAGAATCCACCTAGACTTCACTTGTTATTAGACTCTAAACTAGATGATTTATTCACTTGACTTGATCTGTAGAAATTCCTAAATTATGTTAATATCTCTTTCAAGACTAAGAACAACTAACCCTAGGTTGATTAATTGAAATTTTTTTCTAATTAAAACCCCTAGTGTTGCATTAACTCGATCTATGGATTCCCTTATTAGATTTGACTCCAATCTGGCAGATTTTTGTCATCCTATGTCTAGGATTGCGATCAAATCTGCTTAATTGTGTTGGATCTACTCTTAAATAGGGACTTTTTCTCCACTGAATAAGCACATTCAACTTATATTAATATCCTGAAATATTAACATAAGAATTAATAACACAATTAAGTACAAATTAAGTATTTATCATATAATTTAGAAAATAATAACAAGATCCATCTTAGGTTTCATCCCCCTCAGGTATTCAGGGGATTTAGTTCATAATTATAAAAGAAAACATCTCAAAATTAGGAAAACAACAAAACATAAAGAACGCCCAAAAACCCCTGAAGGAAATTGAAGGGAGATCTTCAGCCTTGATGGAAATCCTACTTCTGATATGGATCAATCGGCGTTGTAACACCCCAAACCTGGCTCAGATGTTAGAGCCGAATCCAGCATGTCACATTCAAGTGTTTTATCGAAAACCTTGCTTTCATTGAAAACCCTTCGAAAAGAAAATTTCAAGTAAAATCTCAGTTTGTATTTGTTTCTAGAACGAGGTGTATTCAAAAGCTATTGCTTGGTTACATGTTAATGTTACTTTGGAAAAATTCTCTTTAACTGCGGAAACTTAATTTTAAAAAAAATAACTTGAAAGGTGTTTGAAATAACTAAATCCATGTTCCGTTTCAAATGCATATCAAGCTTAGTAACCAATAATGAAATAATAACCAGAGGAAAGGCCTTATTACAATCCGGACTAAGATAATCAAAATACTAGAGATTTAAAAAAAAAAGTCTAAATCATCTTGCTAGTTGGCCACACCCCTGAGTCCCTCTATCCGTCGAACCGCCTACTGAGGTTCACTTGAGAAAAATAAAATAAAAGAGGGGGTGAGTTTTCGAAAACTCTGTGTGTACAACCCTCGGCAACAATATATATATCATGCAACACAAGTCATCTTGGGCCTGAGCCCAATACAATAACAGCACAAACTTAGAGCAATCAGATACACAAAAATCCTACCCATCCATCTGATACACAGCATCTCCGTCCAACCGAAACACTCCATGTGGGGATAACTATATCAACCCACCCATCCGATACACTCCAAGGGTAGCGCCGGTTACGGTACTACCTAACGTTGCAGTAAAGCTGCTAATCATATATTGGGCTTAAAAAGCCATCACTGGATCCACGGTCGTCAAGCAACCATGCGATCCTCAATTCTTCCTCCGTTCCATAATTCCAACTGACATGCAACATAAAATTATATGAATGCAGCAGATATCCACGTCTCATGCATAAATCTTTCATGTTTCATATAGGGGTAGTTTAGTCATTTGATCATACAAGGGTGTTTTCGGTAATTCCTACCCTACAGGGGTATTTTGGTAATTTCTTAACAGTATGGGTCTTAATTACGAACTTTGGTCCATCAACAAGTCCTCGTCGGCTAAAGTGAACAGACATTACGCACCAGGTAGGATTCCAGAGAAGAGGAGGTGGGTCATTAAAACCGCTTAAGTACCAAGCTCTCCCTAGATCCAATCCTAGACATGCATATGCCCATTGCCACACTCTAACCTCATGACTTGTCCACATATGCACTTGATAAATTAATTAAGTTTTATGCCTGCTTCAGGATTCATTAGAAACTAGGCCTAAAAGTCCATTATAAAACCCTAGTAAGTCTATATGCTTTCATACATTCATATGGCCCATTGTGCCCAATCACATTTATATGGTGTTTCTGATGATGCCATTCGCCTCCGACTGTTTCCTTTTTCTTTAAGGAATAAAGCTAAATAATGGTTAAATTCTCTACCACGAGGCTCAATCACTACATGGGAACAGATGACTGAAAAATTTTTACTTAAGTATTTTCCTCCAGCTAAAACAACTAAATTATGGAATGATATCTCTTCTTTTGTGCAGATGGATTTAGAGACACTTTATGATGCCTGGGAGAGATACAAAGATCTTTTGAGAAGGTGCCCTCACCATGGGTTGCCTTTGTGGTTACAAGTTCAAACCTTTCACAACAGTTTGAACCTTTCAACACAGCAAATGATCGATGCAGCCGCCAGAGGAACAATCAATAATAAAACACCCGAAGCAGCCTATGAGTTTATAGAAGAAATGTCACTGATAATTATCAATGGCAAGTCATGAGGACAAAGCCGACAAAAGCTGGAGGAGTTTTTAACATTGATGCTGTCACCATGCTTTCTAATCAGGTAGAACTTTTAAGTAAAAAGATTGATAATTTTGTTGGTTCTACGCAGGCACATCCAATGATGTAGTGTGACCCAATTCAGGGAAACATGTACAGTCCATATTATTCCTCTTATGGACATGGCATGGAAACCGAGCAAGCCAACTATATGGGTAACAATTCTACATCTCAAAATAACCCTTATAGTAATACTTACAATGTAGGTTGGCGGAACCACCCCAATTTTTCATGGGGAGGACAAGGAAATCAAAGACAACCACCTCTTCCGGGATTTCAATAGCCACCTCCACAACAAGAGAAAAAGCCGAACCTTGAAGAGATGTTCACCAAATTTATGGCTGTGTCAAAAACCCATTTTCAAAACACCGAAACAGCACTAAAGAACCAGCAAGCATCCATTCAAGGGCTCGAGAATCAAATTAGTCAACTCGCAAAGATGATATCTGATAGACCACAAGGTAGTTTGCCGAGTAATACTGAGCCAAATCCTAGAGAACACGTAAAAGCAATTACTTTAAGGGATAGGAAAGTCCTGGTTGAACCAGAAAAGAAGCCTGTTCAAGAATCTAAAAAGGACAAGGTAGAGGAAGAAGAACCTAAGGAAAGCACTCCGCCAGCACTTAAAGAATATAAACCACCCATACCATACCCAGCAAAGTTAAAGAAAGTCTGCACAGACGTTCAATTTGGTAAATTTCTTGAACTTTTTAAACAGCTACATATTAACTTACCTTTTGTTGAAGTAATTTCGCAGATGCTGAAGTACGCAAAATTTCTAAATGAGCTTCTCACAAACAAAAGGAAATTGGAAGAATTAGCTACAATGGAACTCAAAGAGGAATGCTCAGCTATTCTCCAAAATAAACTGCCAACCAAACTGAAAGATCCAGGGAGTTTTACTATTCCTTGCTTAATTGGTAGTTTAATCATTGAAAAAGCCTTAGCTGATCTAGTTGCTAGTATTAACCTAATGCCCTACAAAATGTTCAAGCAACTAGGTCTAGGGGAACCAAAACCCACTAGGATGAGTATTCAATTAGCTGATAGATCTGTTAAATATCCTAGAGGAATCATTAAAGATGTGTTCGTAAAAGTAGATAAATTCATATTCCCTGTTGATTTTGTTGTGCTTGACATGGATGAAGATATTGAGGTACCTTTAATTTTGGGACGCCCATTCTTAACTACTGCTAACGCTATTATCGACGTAGGGGATGGTAAATTAGTACTTAGGGTTGGTGAAGAAGAAGTTGTCTTTAAAATTTATGATGCTATGCGATTTTCTAGTGAATAGGATGATTCATGTTATTTCATTGATGTTATTGATTATTTTGTTCAAGACAATTTCTAGGAAATCACTCTTAAAGACACGTTGGAACTGTGTCTTGTTCAAGGTGGGGAGGAAGATCCACCACTGAAGTAAAAGAAGTAATAAAGGAGTTGAACTCTCATGAAGTTGTCACGAGGCACATAAGTTATGAAGGTATTAAGTTAAAAGATGAACTGAGACAAAAACCCTCGATTGATGAACCTCCTAAATTAGAGCTAAAGTAATTGCCTGACCACTTAGAGTACGCATTTTTAGGAGATGATTCCACATTACCAGTGATTATCGCATCAGATTTGAACGGTGAAGAGAAAGAAGAATTACTTCAAGTGTTAAGAGAACATAAAAAGGCTATAGCTTGGAAGATTTCTGATATCAAAGGAATTAGCCCTTTCTTTTGCACCCACAAAATTTTAATGGAAGATGAATGCAAGCCATCAGTGCAAACTCAGAGACGATTGAATCCCAACATGAAGGAAGTCATAAAAGCCGAGGTAATTAAACTTCTAGACGCAGGCATCATTTATCCTATTTCTGACAGTTCTTGGGTAAGTCCTGTGCGGGTTGTTCCTAAGAAAGGAGGCATGACTGTGGTGCATAATGAAAAAGAGGAATTAATTCCTACAAGAATAGTCATGGGATGGAGAGTCTGTATTGATTATAGGAAGCTGAATGACGCAACCAGGAAAGACCATTTTCCCTTACCTTTTATAGATCAGATGTTGGAAAGATTGTCAGGATATATGTATTACTGTTTCTTGGATGGCTCTATGGTTACTTCCAAATTCCGATAGCTCTAGAAGATCATGAAAAGACAACATTCACATGTCTGTACGGTACGTTTGCTTATCGTAGAATGCCTTTTGGATTATGTAATGCTCCTGCTACTTTTCAGCGATACATGTTAGCTATCTTTGACGAACTCGTGGAAGACATCATGGAAGTATTTATGGATGATTTTTTAGTTTTCGGTAATTCTTTTTAACTCTGTCTTAATAATTTAAAATGTGTTCTGATAAGATGTGAAGAGACCAATCTAGTGCTCAATTGGGAAAAATGTCACTTTATGGTTTAAGAAGGTATTGTACTAGGACATAAAATTTCTAGTAAAGGGATAGAGGTAGATAAAGCAAAAATTGAAACCATCGAAAAATTACCTCCTCCTAATTCAGTTAAGGCTATAAGAAGCTTTTTAGGGCATGCTGGTTTTTATCGCAGATTTATTAAAGATTTCTAAAGTAGCTAAGCCTTTAACTAAATTAATAGAAAAAGATATGCTTTTCAATTTTGACTAGGAATGTTTAGAGTCTTTTAACACTCTCAAAGAAAAGTTAGTTAATGCCTCGATTATGATTTCACCTGATTGGAATCTACCTTTTGAACTAATGTGTGATGCGAGTGATTTTGCAGTAGGTGCAGTTTTGGGACAACAAAGAGACAAGCACTTCCGATCGATTTATTATGCTAGCAAAACTTTGACGACCGCACAAGCAAACTATACTACCACAGAAAAAGAATTGCTAGCAGTTATTTTTGCATTTGATAAATTCAGATCATATTTGATATTGTCGAAAGTCATCGTTTATACTGATTATTCCGTTCTTCGTTATCTTTTGACTAAAACTGATGTAAAACCTCGATTAATAAGATGGATTCTATTGTTACAAGAATTCGACTTAGAAATAAAAGACAAGAAAGGAGCTGAAAATTTGGCAGCAGATCACCTTTCAAGGTTGGAAAATCCACACCCAAAAGACCTCGTTAAAGTAAACGAATTATTCCCTGAAGAACAACTCCTAGCCATAACAGAGGCTGCAGTTCCTTGGTTTATTGATTTTGTAAATTATTTAGCAGCTAACATAACCCCAAAAGGGTTGACCCATTAGCAAAAGAAGCGATTTTTCGCTGATGTGAACAACTACTTTTGGGAAGATCCTTTCCTTTTTCGTATTTGTGCAGATCAAGTCATTCAAAGATGCGTTACTAAGATAGAAGCATTTAAAATTCTAGATCACTGCCATTCAGGACCAACAGGAGGACACCACAGTAGAGCTAGAACTGCTCACAAAGTACTCGAATCAGGTTTTTACTGGCCCACCCTTTTCAAAGATGCCAACAGGTATGTAACCTCTTGTGATAAATGCTAGAGAACAGGTAATATCTCTCATCATAATGAAATGCCTCAAAACTATATACTCTCATGTGAAATATTTGATGTATGGGGTATTGATTTCATGGGTCCTTTCCCTACTTTGTTTGGGAATAAGTACATACTAGTAGTAGTAGATTACATGTCAAAATGGGTGGAAGCCCAAGCCTTACCTACCAATGATGCTAGAATGGTAGTACATTTTCTTTAAAAACTCTTCTCTCGATTCGGAACACCTAGGAAAATTATTAGTGATAGGGGTACTCATTTTTGCAATGCCCAATTTGACAAAGTTTTGAAAAGATATGGAATGTACCGTAGAACAGCTACCCCTTATCATCCACAAACCAGCGGACAAGTTGAAGTAACAAATAGAGAATTAAAATGCATCCTAGAGAAAACGGTAGAAACAAATAGGAAAGATTGGTCAAGAAAAGTAGATGATGCTTTATGGGCCTATAGAACCGCATTAAAAACTCCCATAGGAACATCCCCTTACAGACTTGTTTACGGAAAAAGTTGTCATCTGCCATTTGAACTTGAACATAAAGCATTTTGGGCTCTTAAATTTTTAAATCTTGATTTTAAGCTTGCAGGTGAGAAACATTTAATGCAACTAAATGAGCTGGATGGATGGTGCTGCAATGCCTACGAAAACTCATGATTATATAAGGAAGCCATAAAGCGACGCCATGACAATTGTTTGAGACAACCCAAGTAGTTCAAAACCGGTGATCTTGCCTTGCTATACAACTCAAGGCTTAAACTATTCCCTGGAAAACTTAAATCGAGATGGTTAGGCCCATTCACTGTTCGAACTGTCTTTCCATATGGCACAGTCGAGGTAACTAATCCAAACCAAGGCACTTTCAAGGTAAACGACCATCGGCTTAAACATTATAGAGGTGACAATTTGAAGAATAATAGGGAGGAGTTTCAGCTCCACGAACTCTCGTCGTGATACACACAAGCAGAGTCGAGCTTAGACTCTAAATAAGCGCTTCTCGGGAGGTAACCCGGGCACTAACTTAGTAAATCCTTTTATTTCAGTTTTCTAATACATCGACTATCCCGTTGAATGCAAGATTTTTAGGCCACACGGTCATGCCCACGGGCATGCCCAAGGCTGTATGGACACTATGAGCAGAGACACGGCCGTGCAATTTGGCCGTGTACAAGTAGGGTAATTTTTTTCCTAGGACATGGGCCTCGAAAAAATGCCATGGCCGTACGATATGGCCGTGGTCGAGACTGTCAACCCAAGCACGGGCTTCAACAAAGTGCCACAGCCGTGTGATGTGGCCGTGGCCAACACTGCCAAATCCAACACGGGTGTGCGACACGCCCATGCCCCCAAGCCGTGGTCGAACCTGTCAAATCAGACACGGGCGTGTGACCCCCACACAGCCGTGGGAGAAGCAAACATCGAAGGACACGGCCGTGTGACACGACCATGTGCCTCAACATGCCCTAGGTACACGGGTGTGTGTCTCGAACCAGGCACACCAAAATCCCCAATTTTCGAACCATACGGGCAAAACCTGAGTTACACGGCCGTGCGACATACGCATGTGACCCAAAAACCTATATAAACAAGCCACTATTCATTTTCTTCTCCATTGAAACCCTAAAAACCTCCTACCCAAACACCACACCAAGCCTCCCCAATACTGCCGCCAGCTTCAAAAAGTCCTCCAAGACCATGCCGCCCGTACCACGACCGTGCTCTACTCCATTTGTCACCCATTTGGTTCTTTTTTTGTTATTTTTCTCTCTAATTTCTAATGTTTTTATCTATATTTCTGTTAATAACATGTTTTTATTTCTTTTTTGCATTAATTTTGGGCATGAAATTCATTGATTCAACATGAACAATCTAGAATACTATAGAGAATTCTATGATGCCATTTAGACTCTCTTTAGGCTTGCCGCTTTTCCCTATCTAAAGTAATATTCACTTAGTATAAATTGCTACCCATGCCTCCATAATTTGATATCATGTTTAGAACAAGTAGAATATATTACTTAGGTTAGTGAATCACCCTCTCAATACTATTTCCAATATGTTGTGTTTTGTTTAAACACAAGAACTTAATAAATATTCATAGTATCTTTTTAATCTAGTTTCAAATTTTAAGACTAATGCATATTGTTTTCCGTTTTATTTTAGGAATTATGTCTTCGTCGCGTGGAAAGAAAGCTATAGTCCCTGCCTCAAAGAAACGAAAGGGGCCCGGTGGTTCATCCTCTAGACCCACAGCCGAAACCTGCCATCCATTCATTCAATTCTCACAAAACTCCCAAGAGGAGTTATTTCAGATCCTACGAGCACGACCACTAGGAGCCAGACGATGCATTGGCTGGGCCACCTAAAAGCAAGTCCAACTTGCTGATGCTGTTCGGGCCCTACTATCCACCGACCCATGAGAGTAATTCTTTAACATCATCGAGCCCACCTACCTTGAGCTAACATTAGAGTTCTGCTCTACTTTTCATTTACAGGTAGTGATGACAAACCACGATGACCTAGGCACCATTCAATTTCACCTCAGTGGATTGGTGCACCAGTTGAGCATTCTCGAATTTGGTATTGCACTAGGGCTCTACACAGATGAGTTCATAGCTGACGAAGACTTCCCCACACTCCACCGCTGCATCAACGCCTCCCCAGTCAACTGCTGACGCGCCATTGTCCCTGAGCAGCCCACATATGACCCTAGTCGCTCCAAGGCGACCGCTCTCGCCCCATCCTTGAGGTACCTTCCAACCCTCCTCGTATACACCTTGACGGGCAGACGCGAGAGCACCGGCATCGTCAGCACACATGACGCCTACTTCTTATGGAGCATGGCGAACGTGCATACCATCGACCTCGCCTTTTTCATCGCCCATGCCATCCAACATAAGACTCAGAGGCATCATAGGGGCGTCATATCTATGGGCCAGTACATCACACGATTAGCCCGCCACTTCGGGCTGCTCAACACAGCGGCCCAGACATCCTCCTACACTCTGATCGGGCAGATGTCCCCGCAAGGCATCCAGACTATGCTACACATGAGGATGATCCAGTGCAGACCTAGGACCAACCCTCCACAGTACCGTCTACTCTGAGAGGCTGAGGATCTAGAGGACATTACTGATGATGTCCCACCACCACCGGAGGAGGCCCCAGCTGAGCCACCACCCCCTCGTCGCCCAGTTCATGTGGCAGTTTCATACGCTGACATATCTGAGCGCCTCACACAATTCGAGCGGTAGTGCTTCCAACGCTTTGATCATATAGATGCTACTCTTCAGCAGATATACCAGCACCTGCACATCTCCTCACCACCTCCACCTCGCGACCCATTTGAGGATTAGGACTTTCGAATCCTCTTTTCCTATCATTTATTTTCCTTTTTATTTTTCCTTTTATTTTATTTCATCTTATCTTTTTCATTTTTTGAATTTTAGTATTTTTAGAACTTGAATTAATTTATTTCTTTATTTTAATTATTTCATATCGGCTATCCCCTAATAAACATATTTTGTTAATCCAACTTTCCTAAAATTGATAAATGCTTTTGCAGTTTCAAAGGAGCTCTACAGCTCAAATCTAAAATCTAATAGGAATCTTGCCACCACTTCACCGAGTTGACACCGCCAAAGCCTACACACCCAACATACAAGCTGTGGACAAACAAACACTACCACCACCGAAGTATCTACCTCCGCACATTGCTTTGTCCCAAACACTCTGCAGCCACAACCACCTCACTAATTCATCCAAATCAGGGAGTTTCATGCCTTTCCTTATCTTATGATCTTATGCTTCTATTGCTACTAATGTATCTTTGTACATTAAGGGCAATATACATCTTAAGTGTGGGGAGGAAACTTACTTTCAGTCATTGCATTTTCTTTGAAACCCTTGAAAATTTATAAAACTAACATTTTGCATTGTTCTCAAAATTTTGAACTCTCACTTTCACTCTCTGCATTGTCTTCAATCTCCTATTAGGAATTAATTTTGATTGATTTATGATGTTTATTGATGTGTTGAGAATTAAGACATAGGTGCTTATGCTTTGATTATTCAAACTTTAAAACACTAGGGAATCAAGCATGATAAGTTGAAATTTTTGAGAATTTAAAATTTTTTCTAGGTTATTTTCCCTAATTTTATGTGTTATCTTGAGATCTGAAATTTGCAGGATTGACATCAAAAGCCATAATTCTGGTGAGATTTTTGAGCCTTTTGAGCATACATTCTTTCGTGCTCACTTTTATTGTTGCTTTGAGTGAGTCAATACTGATTTGTTATTCTAGAACTTGCTTCGATTATACATGTCAAGACCACATCATTGATTTGATACATTGAGATGATAAAGGCACCTAGGTTTAACCCACTTACTCTATAAAAAGCCTACCTCCATAAATTAACCCTTAGTGAATCCCATTGAGCCTAATAACCCATTCTTTGACTTACCTCTAATATTAACCTATAACCCGTTTTTGTTGAATTCCATTCAATTATTTTGATCCCTATTTTCGTCGAGATTTGAGTTGAATTATTATCTAGCTTTATTCTCTTTTCCAGTTTGTAAAGTTTGTAAATATTCAAAGTATTGTATTTGATTTGTTCTAAAAAAATGTATATATAGTTAATTCAGTTGTAATTCATAGTTATAGTTTAGTATTTTTGCATATTTCTATTATAAGCCATCAAATCCAGAACGATGTCATCATAAGGCTTAGCTCAAGGAATATTTCTAGTGATAGAGAGTTTTCTAGCTAGATGATTTTTCAATTCAATCTCGATTCTAACCCTTTCTTTTTCATCTTGTGACAACACCCCTAACCAAAGCCCCATTACAACCATTTAAAGACCTTTTGATCGATGTGTCATATCAATCTATGGTGGTGGAGATTTGATTTTCTTGCGAGCCCATGGTAATAACTTTTTAGGTTGACTAAAGAGTGCTTAATTCTTGAACCCTAAACACTTTGAGTGGATAAAGTGAATCTTTAGTGAGGATGTCAACTCTTGTTCATTTTGGATTGAAAGGTAATTACTTAAGAGAAGGGAGGAAACCTATGTTTCTGTGATAAAATTCTCAACTTAGAGTGTTTGAATCTTTAATGTTCTTCTGATTGAATTTCTAGTGTATGATTACTTGTGGATTAGTTTGAAACATTATTGATAAGGATTGTAAGTTGAGAAGAATAATTCTTAATTGTGAGTTGAGATTTTGCTTGAGGACAAGCAAAGGCTTAAGTGTGGGGGTATTTGATAAACGATAAATTATACATGTTTTTGCCTCATGCTTAACCTATTTTCTAGATGAATTATCATTGAATTTGTGGAAATTGGTGCTCTTAATCCTTCTATTTCATGTTCTATACTCAGAAGAGCATAGGGAAGTGAAAAGAATAAGAAACGAGCCGAAAATAGAGAAAATGGGCCGAAGTATGAAAACAACACTGCCTGGGAGTTCACCACACGGTCGTGGCACACGGCTGTGCCATCCTAAATCTCGAGCACGGCCCAACCCCGACTCACACGGCCATGCCACCATCAACAGACCCGGCCACAGCCTAGGTCTCGATCCATACAACTGTGGCACGCGGGCGTGTCCCTGTTATGAGGAAGTGTAATTTCACTCGGAAAAGGCTACTTAGGGGCTAAGAAAGGCACTCCAAAGCTCTATATAAAGACCCTATAGGGCAACTACAAAGATATACTTTTCTCTCCTCAAAAGAGTGCTTTTCTCTCTCGAAAAGGAGGACAGAAGCAAGGAATTACTCCGAGGGAAGCCGATTGATCCATATCAGAAGCCGGATTCTCCTTCAAGACTAAAGATCTTGTTATTTATGTTTTGCTATTTTTATTCTTCTAAGATGTTTTCTTTTAAAAATATGAACTAAATCCCCAAATACTTGAGGGGGATGAAACCTAAGACAAATCTTGTTATTATTTTATCTTAAGTTATTTGATAAATACTTGATTTGTTTTTAATTATGTGTTCTTAATTCTTGTTTTAATATTCCTAGGTATTAATTCAAGTATCGATGTGCTTATTCAGAGGAGCAAAAGTCCCTGTCTAAGAGTAGATCTGGCATAATTAAGCGGAGTTGCATGCAACCCTAGACATAGGGCGACATCTGCCGGATTAGGGTCAAAACAAATAAGGGAATCCATAGATCGAGTTAATGTGAGACTAGGGGTTTTAACTAGAAAGAGATTTCAGTTAATCAACCTAGGATTAGTTGTTCTTATCCTCGACGGAGGTATTAACATAAATGAGGGATTTCTTTGGATCAAGTCTAATGAATAAATCATCTAGTTCAAGAATTGATAACAAGTCTAGGTGGATTCTCCCTTGAGTATTGTCCAAATCAATCAGTTTTTCCTAAGAGTTTTTCCCCAATTTACTTTTTGTGCATTCTTAGTTTAGTTTTAGAATTAGTTTAGTTTCATAAAAATCCCCCTTTTATTTCTAGGTTAAATAATAGAAAGAAAGTTAGTACTAGTACTTTTGGGTCCCTTAGGTACGATATCTCGGTCTTGCCACTAAGCTATACTACTGTTCGATAGGTGCGCTTGCCTTAAAATCGTGATATTAGTTAGTTTCTGGTGTGATCATTATTATAAATTTTATTACTTCATATCGCGAATATCAGGCCTCGTGCCGGTGAATAAATTAGGCTTATGCCTAGTAGGCTTATTGCCGGTGATTAAATTCCAAATTTCTACTTATAAGACTTCAGGTGAAATGTGAGTTAATTGACCTTATTTATATATATGTGTGTATTCGGCCATGTAGGTATGTCTATGCTTAAAGTTATTTATATACGGAATGTTATGTCATGAAGGTATGTATGAATGTGACTTAATATTCAATGTTGTGTAATTAACTTTGTAAATATGATGTAGACATGTAGTGGAATGTTCAATACTTAAAGTAAGCATAGTTGAGATGTGTCTTAAGTAAATGGGAATCATTTTAATGTAGTAGACTTGTAACTTACATGACTTCCATTTGAGACAATGACATATGAATGTAAGAAAATATTTTATGAGCTGATTGAATATACGTGTAAGGGATAGTTTAGGTTGGAGACGGTTTATAAGATGAAAAAAAAAACATAGGATAAGTATTTGATTTAATGATATTTGGGTATGTCATGTTCCTTTTAATTTTGGTTTGTTACTATTCGAAGCAAGCTATTAACATTTTGATTATTTTAGCTAATGACTTACTAAGTTATGAAAACTTACTTTGGATGTCGCATTTTTTTTTTATGTTTTTAGATTTCAAAGCTAGCTACAAGCTCGAGGATCAACAGAAGTCTCGTCACACTATCTTTTGTTTCGGTAGTATCTACTTAAACTCTATCTATGGCATGTATAGGTTAGATAAAGTTGTAATGTTATGTTTTGAATGATGTGTATATAAAGAGCCATGCAAAAATGGCTAATTATCTAGTTAAATGAACTTATAACGTTTAAGCTATGTTGATTTTGTATGGATACTTATGATGAAAATGATATGTTTTATAAGTCTTCAAGGATATATTGATAACTTAGCTGATACTTATATGAGGAAGTTAGTAAATGTTTTAAGTGATTAAACTTGTAATGAATAAGTGCATATAGTTTATACCAATGTTGTCATTGAATGTTGGGATTATATGTAAGTATATAGTTAATTGTTAATTATGAGGTTAAAGTAAATTTTGTTCGAATGTTATATATATACATTTTAAAATGATGCGTGTTTAAATGGTAAACTATAGTAAACTTTAATTTGTAAGCTTAATGATAGTCTAATGGTTTGGGTAATGGTTTAAAATCAAAGGTGGATTGCAAATATGCATATTTGTATTCGGCTAATGAATTGGTTTTTGACCAAATGAATAGTAATATATATATGTATGGTACTAAGATGGTTGCTGAAATATTGGTCATATATGCGCACATGTTGGATTTAAATTATTGGATTTTTGATTGATATTAGTTGTGTTATAAAATCATATTAGAAAGTGAAAAATTTATAAATTTCATTGCATGATGGCTGAATTGAGAATTGAATAGAATGTGATATGGATATTTTCACAGGTGTACTATAATATTGTATTCATGTTTATTATTATGATATGAAATGAATTAAAAAGATTTTTTTTAAAAGGATGTGTTCTATAATTTAAGTACTTATTTATATGTATGTGAGTTGTTCAAAAGTTGTGTGAGATGTTCGAGTGTTGAGTTTGGTTTTGCAATGTCTCGTGACCCATTCCGGCGATGGATACGGGTTATAGGGTGTTACATGGGGAGTTATATTTAGTAGTATCAAAGCCAAGTTTGCAAAAACTCGACATGTATTTTCTACGCGAATGTTTGTGCAAATCATTATTTTTGGAAATATTTGAAAATTTCTACCACAGAAATTGAAACGGTTTGGATTTTGTAAAATGATTTATGGAAATGAAATGTCTGAGACTCTGATGCTGGTCCGAGTAGAAATTCGAAACTGGGATACTTGAATTTAGATTTTGTATTTATTTTCTGTGGGTTCTGGAAATGTAGATTTCTTAAGGTGGCGAAGTACTGATATGGATTCTGAGGGCAAACAAGATTGCAATGAGTCGTCTACTCCTCTGGGGTGTGAGACTGTTCAGGAACCAGTAGTCAATGTGATTTCGCCAGCCTCGAATAGCTATAACCTAGATGATGGTATTGAGGCACTGACCCAGTTAGTGAGGAAAATGGTAGAGGAAGTGTTTGAGGTTAGGATATGAGGAATTAGTGAAACACTATAGGCTAGGTGCGTGGACTGTGGGAAGAGGAGAGATTGCAATTATCTGAGGTTGGAGCCTCGTTCTGCGAAGCGTACTAGGATGCAAATGAATGATAGTAAAAGTAGTGTCAGTAGTCGCACGAGCGTATAGTCTTACGAACATTGTATGAGGCGCCATGCAGGTGAATGCTGGATGAAGTTGGGAGCATGTCTCAGATGCAGGTCTAAGGAGCATCGAGTTCGAGATTGTCCTCGGCGCTTTTGAGCCAGGTATGGTTAAGTATGTTTGGATGTGTTAATTTGAGTACATGAATGATGTATGTGAGATATTTGTCTGCTTCAGTGGGTATGTGTTTTGGGTGTGTATGTGAGGTTCCAAGTTAAAGTTTAGCGTGATAGTGTTTTGGAATTAGAGTGCGCAGAGAGAGCGTAGTGGTGTGGTTCAGTTTTACGACTGTCTTGTTAGTTGGAAATTTCGAGGACGAAATTTCTTTAAGGAGGGGTGAATTGTAACACCCCGAATTTGGGCCTAGAAGTATTGGGTCTTGAGCATAGGGATAGTGAGGAGGTTGCGGTGCACTTTAGTGACAAGAATGGGCTTATTGGTCTGGTGGTTAAGCAGAGTGTTAGTTTGCTAGAGGTCCTGTGTTTGAGTCTTTGCGTGAGCATTATTTTTGTTTTTCTAGCTATTTAAATTATTTTCTTCATTTCATTATTACGAGATATTATTTTTATTTCTATTTTTAGGATTACTCTCTGTCAGTTTCACATTCCCTCTTCCGCTCTTCTCTTTTTCTTTTTCTTTTTGGTTCCACCTGATTTTTCTTCTATTAAGCGGTTTGCCTGCAGATTTCAAGACTGTCGCTCCTCTGTCGATCTCTCCAACGTCGAAACAGATGTGGGATTTGAATCTTGTCTACTCTTCTCTTATTAATTGTTATTTTGTTTTGCGAATTCCTTTTTTTCTTTGGCTTTTCATGACTATGCACAAACACCTTCATTTTTTTATTTTAAGACATTGTAAGAGAGGGGAAAACTCTAGTTTCTAATGTACCTGTGATGTGGTTAAGGTTAGGGGAGGTTTCAGTGGTTTAAACAGAGGTTTTGGGGCTGTTTTGGGGGTGGTTTTGTAACCCCCCGACGGCCACACGAGCGTGTGCCATCTTAATACTCGATCGAAAACTGTTGTTGTAAGCAAACTCAACCAAAGGTAAATATTTTTCCCAACTACCTTCGAATTCTAAAACACAACATCGAAGCATATCTTCGAGAAATTGAATTACTCTTCCAATTGACCATCCGTTTGTAGATGAAATGCAGTACTAAAATTCAATTTCGTACCCAAAGCTTCTTGCAACTTCTTCTAAAATCTCGAAGTAAATCTCAAATCTCTATCCGAAATAATAGAAATAGGCACTCCGTGCAATCTCACAATTTCAGCAATGTATAGTTCAGCCAACTTATCAAGTGAATAATTAGTATGTACCGAAATAAAATGAGCCAACTTAGTTAGCCTATCGACAACAATCCATACGGCGTCTTTCTTCCTTGAGGTCAAAGGCAAACCTGTTACGAAGTCCATCATAGTTCTATCCCATTTCCACTCGGGTGTCATCACTGGCTAAAGCAAACCTGAAGGTACTTGGTGTTCGGCCTTTACTTGTTGACAAATCAAACACTTCGATACAAACTTAGAAATATCTCTTTTCATGCCAGGCCACCAATATAATTTCTTCAAGTCATTGTACATTTTCACACTTTCCAAATGGATTGACAAACAACCACTTTATGCCTTGTGCAAAACCTTCTGAATTAATTCAACATCCTTCGAAACACATACTCTACCTCAGAACATCAAACAATCATAGGCCCCAATTTGATAATCAAAATCACTAGTCGATTCGTACTTGACTCTTTTAGCTTGCAAATCACTGTCATTTTTCTAAGCTTCACAAATTTGCTGAAGAAATAACAATCTAGCCCTCAACTCGGCCAAAATTGAACCATCATCTGACAAGGCCAACTTCGTATTCATAGCTCTCAGGGCAAACAAGGATTTCCTACTCAATGCGTTAGCGATTATATTCACCTTTCTCGGGTGATAATCGATCACCAACTCATAATCTTTTAATAACTCGAGCCATCTTTGTTGTCTTAAATTCAAATATTTCTGAGTCATAATGTACTTTAAACTCTTATGATCAGTAAAAATACGACATCTCTCACCGTAAAAATGATGACGCCAAATTTTCAAAGCAAAAACGATGGGAGCCAATTCCAAGTCGTTTGTTGAATAGTTCTTCTCATGCGGTTTCAACAGTCTTGATGCATAAGCTATTACTTTGCCCTCTTGCATCAATACACAACCAAGACCATTTAAAGATGCGTCACTATAAATTACAAATTCCTTTCTCGATCCAGGTTGTATCAAGGCTGCCGCCTCAATCAATAGTGCTTTCAATTTATCAAAACTTTGCTGACATTTATCGGTCTATTCAAACTTAACATCTTTTTGCAACAACTTGGTCATAAGAGTCGCAATCATCTAAAATCCCTTGACAAAATGTCGATAGTACCTGGCTAAGCCCAAAAAGCTTCTAACCTCGGATACATTGCTCGGTAGTTTCCAATCAACAATTGTCGATACCTTACTCGAATCAACCTTTATACCTTCAACAGAGACAATATGTCCCAAAAATCTGACTTCTCGAAGCCAAAACTCACTTTTGCTAAATTTAGCACACAACTTCTTTTATCTCAAAATCTGCAATACAATTCTCAAGTTTTCGGCATGCTCGGACTCATCTCGAGAATAAATCAGAATATCATCTATAAACACCACTACAAACTTATCTAAGTACGGTCTGAAGATCCGATTCATCAAGTCCATAAAAACCGTAGGAGCATTAGTAAGTCCAAAAGGCATAACAAGAAACTCATAATGTCCATACCTCGTTCTGAATGCTGTTTTCGGCACATCTGACTCTTTAACTCTCAACTGATAGTAGCCGGATCTCAAGTCAATCTTTGAAAACACGGTTGCCCCTTTCAGTTGATCAAACAAATCATCAATCTTTAGCAAAGGATACTTGTTCTTTTTAGTCACTTTATTAAGCTGTCGATAATCAATACAAAGTCTCATGGATTCATCTTTCTTCTTTACAAACAAAATGGGAGCACCCTAGGGAGAGAAACTCAATCTCGCAAATCCCTTATCTATCAACACTTGCAATTGAGCCTTTAACTCTTTCAATTTAGTTGGGGCCATTCTATACGGAGCAACCGATAACGATACAGTCCCCGATAACAAATCAATGGCAAACTCTACCTCTCTGACCGGTGGTTACCCTGGCAACTCTGCTAGGAACACATCCGAAAATTCACAGACTATCGGTACTAATTCAATCTTAAATTCAGATACTTTCGTATTCAACACATAATCAAGAAATGCTTCATAACCCTTTCTTACATATCTCTGAGTCGACATAGATGAAATCAAAATAGGTAATTCACTCGATTCATTTGTTTCAATCCGAAGCATCTCACCATTTTCACATTTCAATTCAATAATTTTCTGCCTACAATTTTACCTTGGCATCATGCAATGTCAACCAATCCATACTCAAAATAGCATCAAACTCATCAAATGGCAACAACATTAAGTCGGCCACAAAACAGTGACCTCGAATCATCAAAGGACAATTCTTGCAAACTTTATCCACTAATACATAATTGTCTAAAGGGTTTGACACTTTTATCACAAACTCAGTAGACTAAACAGGTAAATTCATATTAGTTACCAAATTTATGCAAATATAAGAATACGTCGATGCAAGATCGATTAGTGAAACTATATTAGTGCCATAAAGAGAAAATGTACCCGTAATCACATTAGGAGATGATGCATCCTTTCAAGCACAAATGGCATAAGTTCTCGCAGGTGCTTTTGCTTCCAATCTCTTAGCTAAATCCTTGGACACACCTCTGCTACTAGTCGCATTTCCTACATTTTTCACTGGCCTCCCTCTAGCCGTTGTGTTGTTCGATCTTACATTCTGAAAGTTATCTTTTTCAATCATTTCAAGGCAATCCTTAATGAAATGATCTTGGGAGCCATTTTTAAAACACCCAGTTGATCATCCAACATTCACCTCGATGTCGCCTACCGTAATGTTGGCATTCTAGCTTATCAGATCTCATATTACCAACTCTTGCTACGAACGTAGTCCGAGCCTTAGAACCCGAATATTGCTTCGCACGATCTCTACTAGGATACCTAGCTAAAACATTTAAACAAATGTGCATATCCCTCGACTTCTTAGATGAGAACTGAAAAGACTTACTCATTAGTCTCTTTCTCGAATCTCTAGCATCGAGCTCAACTTTTTTCCTTTCCTTACTCAACTCTTCGACTTTGCAAGCTCGTTCTACTGGCACAACAAACTCTTTCAGTTCTAAGATTCCAACAAACATTCTAATATTTTCATTCAATCCATCCTTAAACCTCTTACACATGATAGCTTCTATGGACACACATTCCCGAGCGCACTTACTAAGTCTAACAAACTCTCGCTCGTATTCAGATATAGTCATTTGACCTTGCTTTAACTCTAAGAACTCCTTGCGTTTCTATTCAATGAACCGCTGACTTATATACTTATTTCTGAATTCCTCTTGGAAGAAATCCCAATAAACTCTTTCCTTGGGTACCACTGACACTAAAGTTTTCCACCAATGATAAGTTGAATCCCTCAGAAGTGAAATAGCACATTTTAGACACTCCTTAGGAGTACAAGAAAGCTCATCAAATACCCGTATAGTGTTTTCAAGTAAAAATTCTACCCTCTCGGGATCATCATCTACATTAGCCCTAAATTCTTTAGCCCCATACTTTCGGATCTTGTCAACAGGAGGCTTATTTAATCTTACCATCTCTACACCTTGGGAAGCTACGAGAGTCGGTTGAGGAATAAGAGGAGGTGGAGGAGGTTGAGCATTTGGATTCACCTGCCTAAACTCTATATACTACTCATTCATCATGTGGAGAAAGGTTTCTCGAGCCTCTCCTTTGTGACTAGTTGTCAGATGCCTACTATCGGGCGACGTGGTCCATTGGGCAGAAGCCAGCACATTACTTTCTATGTCATCAACTACAGCTTGATTGGGATCCATTTACTATATGAAAATACAATTTAAATTGTCAGGAGTCGTCATACTATCAGAATTTATATACGACGTGTATATCTAGACTTTTTACACACACTAGGTTAGATCAAGAATAAACTAAACCATAACTCTGATACCACAAAATGTAACACCCCTTACCCGAGTCCAATGACGAGATAGGGTACGAGGCATTACCGGACTTAATCATAACTAATCGTACAAAACTGGGCCATAAAATTTCATTCAATTCAAAACTATTCATACACATGTATATTGTCCCTTACATGATCCTACAAGGCCCTAAACATACATTGGAAGTGGTTCCAGACTCAACCAAAAACTTTAGAAAACTTAGAAAATTTCCATGTTTTGGAAAGTCACACGCCCGTGTGGGTAGGCTATGTGGTCACACACGTCCGTGTGGCTGAGGACATGCCCGTGTCCTCAACCTGTGTAACTCTCTGTTTATAACATCATCAGCAAAATAGGGTCACACGACCAAGTCACACGCCTATGTTCTAGGCCATGTGGTGAATTTAATTTTTGCATTTAAGGTGCAGACTTCACATGCCCAGGGCAGACGCCCGTGTTCCAGGTCATGCCGTCCAGGCTGAGACATAGGCCCGTATCTTTGCCCGTGTGCTCCATACTGGGCATTCTGTTTTTTGAAATTAAGTTGCAGGAGACACAAGGCCTGTTCACATGTCCATGGGGCTAACCGTGTGTCACACATAGCTTAGACACACGCCCATGTGTCTACCAGTATGGATAATGTGTAGGCTATTTACCAAGCCAATTGTCACCTTGAAACTCATAAACCCTTATACCAATTCAAAGACACAAGTCATAGCATTCTAAGGCAACCTTAATGTCCACCACCAAAACATAAACACATCATTCTCATGCCATTTCTATCACACTCAAACATACACATAATCATCCACCCAATCATGCAAATCACTACATCTATGAGTTGCATCATCTTATAATTATACTTATAATTAACATTAGCCAATTTCAAATGGCCTTATACAAAATTATCACTTAATCAATATGAGCCAATATCATTAGCCCAATCACTATGATACATATACAAAATGACCAAGTCCCTATACATGCCACATTTTCAAAACATCAAAATCACAAATACCCCAAAATAAAGCCTTGATAGTGTGATGCAAACTCCGATGATTTTTTATCCCTAAGCTAGCTTAGTGACACTGATAAACCATAATTTATACATATTTTTACCCCATGCTTGGCATAATTTTGGATGAATTATCCCTTAAAATTATGGAATTTGATACTCCTTATCCTTTCATTTCATGTTTCATACTTAGGTGAGCATAGAAGAGTGAAAGGAATGAGAAACGGGACAAAAACGGAGAAAATGGGCCAAAGTAAGAAATCAACACAGCCTGGAGTTCCTCACACGGGTGCACCACATGCCCATGCCATATTAGCAGACTTGAACACGGCCTAAGCTTGATACACACGGGCATGCCACACGGGTGTGTCCTTGTCATGACGAATTTCAAATTCACGCAAAAAATGCTACTTAAGGGGTAAGAAAGGTATTTTGGAGTCTATATAAACACCCTAAAATAGGACTTAAAGGGGGGCCCGACATAGAGTAAAAGGCGAGGAATTACTCAAGGAAAGCCGATTGATCCATCTTAGAAGTAAGGATCTACATCAAGGCTGAAGATCTCCCTTCAATTCTTTTAGGAGTTTTGGGTTTTCTGTATGTTTTGTTGTTTCCCTTATTTTGAGATGTTTTCTTTTTTTATTATGAACTAAACCCCTAAATACCTGAGGGGGATGAAACCTAAGACGAATCTTGTTATTGTTATCTGAATTATATGATAAATATTTGATTTGTTCTTAATTGAGTTTTTAATTCTTGAATTGATATTTCAGGATATTAATTCAAGTCGAATGTGCTTATTCAGTGGAGCAAAAGTCCCTGTTTAAGAGTAGATCCAACACAATTAAGCGGAGTTGATCGTAATCCTAGACATAGGACGATGAAAATCTGCCGGATTAGAGTCAAATCTAATAGGGGATCCATAGATCGAGTTAATGCAAAACTAGGGGTTTTAATTAGAAAGAAATTTCAATTAATCAACCTAGGGTTAGTTGTTTTTAGTCTCGATGGAGATATTAACATAATTTAGGGATCTCTACGGATAAAGTCGAATGAAGAAATCGTCTAATTTAGAGTTAAATAACAAGTGAAGTCTAGGTGGATTCTTCCTTAGGTATTGCTTTTATCAATCAGTTTTCCCAAAGTAATTCTCCAATTTATTCTTTGTCACGTCTTTAGTTAGTTAAAATTTCAGTTTACAAACACCCTCCCTTTATTTCTAGGCTAGATAATAGAAAGAAAGTTATTACTAGTAGTTTTAGTTCCTTGGATTCTATATTCCAGAATTGCCACTAACTATACTACTATTCGATAGGTGCGCTTGCCTTTTATCGTGATAATAATTAGTTTCTAGGTATGATCATTATTATTACTTCATCATAATCACATCAAGTTTTTGGCGTCGTTGCCGAGGAACTAAGATATTAGGAACACTATGTTTCTATTACTTTAGCCATTTTTACTTTTATTGTAATTTATTTTTTATTTTTATTTTTAGGTTTTACTAAAATTTTCTTTTTTTTTGATAGGTATCTTTAGTTTATGACTAGAAGAAATAGCGATTTAGAAGCCACAGTTCGCCGAAACTGGAAAGACATAAGGCGAAGCTTACAGTACCCAAAGCAGGGACAAGAGAACGAACCCGAACCTACTGAAGATATGGAAGTAAAGCAAAATAATCAGCTACCTCTTGTGGTAGCCGCAGATCCTGTGAATCAAAATCCTATTCCTCGTACTATGTATGATTATGCTGAGCCTAATTTAGTTGGTACTAAATCTAGTATTGTTAGGCCTGCTTTTGTTGCAAATAATTTTGAACTGAAACCTAACACTATTCAAAAGATTCAACAGTTTGCTCAGTTTGATGGTTTGCAAGATGAAGATCCTAACGCACACTTAGCTAACTTTTTGAAATTCTGCAACACATTTAAAATTAATGGCGTTTCTGATGATGCCATTCGCCTTCGATTATTTCCTTTCTCCTTAAGAAATAAAGATAAACAATGGTTGAACTCTCTACCACGAGGGCCCATCACTACTTGGGAACAAATGACTGAAAAGTTTACTTAAATATTTCCCGCCGGCTAAAATGGCAAAGTTGAGGAATGATATCTCTTCTTTTGTGCAGATGGATTTAGAAACACTCTACGATGCTTGGGAGAGATACAAGGATTTATTGAGAAGGTGCCCTCACCATGAGTTACCTTTGTGGCTACAATTGCAAACTTTCCACAATGATTTGAATCCCTCAACAAGACAGATGATCGATGCAGCCGTCGGTGGAACCATAAACAACAAAACACCTGAGGAGGCTTATGAGTTTATAGATGAGATGTCACTGAATAATTATCAGTGGCAAGTCATGAGGACAAAGCCACAAAAATTTGCCAATGTTTTTAATGTTGACGCAGTCACAATGCTGTCAAATCAGGCAGAACTCTTAAATAAAAAGATTGACAATTCAGTTGGCTCTACTCAGGTGCATCCAGTAATGAGGTGCGATTCAAATGGAGGAGGAATATACAACACAGATTATTCATCCCACAACCCTAGCACAGAAAACGAACAAGCCAACTATATGCGTAACAACTCTAGATCTCAAAATAACCCTTATAGTAACACTTATAATGCAGGTTGGAGGAACCACCCCAATTATCAGATACCACCACCCCCTCCAGGCTTCCAACAACCACCTTACTAGCAAGAGAAAAAGCCAAACCTTGAGGAGATGCTCATGAAATTTATCTCCGTATCAGAAACTCGTTTTCAGAATACCGCGACGGCACTTAAAAATCAGCAAGCATCCATTCAAGGACTTGAAACTCAAATAGGTCAGCTTGCTAAGCTGATCTCTAAAAGACCACAAGGTGGTTTGTCGAGCAACACTGAGACTAACCCTAGGGAGCAACTCCATGTATCACCGTGTCAGATAAAGGAGGGTTAGTTAAAGACAAATCAGAACCAAGTCAGGAACCTGTGGTAAATAAAGGTAAGGGTGAGGTAAGTCGCGAAGAACTAATCATTAAAGAGTATAAGCCACGTGTCCCATACCTAAATGCCACAAGGAGAGACCACACAGATGAACAATTTGGTAAATTCCTTAAACTTTTAAAGAAATTACATATTAACTTACCATTTATTGAAGCTCTTTCACAGATGCCAAATGCGGTTAAATTCTTAAAAGAGCTCTTAGCAAACAAACGGAAGCTGGATGAGTCGTTGTATGTATAACTAAATGCAGTTTGCTCGGCCATTTTGCAGAACAAGCTACCCAGTAAATTAAAAGATCCAGGGAGTTTTAAGATTCCTTGTTTAATTGGTAGCTTATATGTTGAAAATGCCTTGGCCGATTTAGGGGCCAATATTAATGTAAGGCCTTATAAACTGTTTAAACAACTAGGTATTGAGAAACCTAAACAAACTTGGATGAGCATTCAATTGGCTGATAAAACCATTAGATTTCCTAGGGGTTAATTGAAGATGTACTTGTTAAAATTGATAAATTTATATTCCCAATTGATTTTGTTGTTTTGGACATAGATGAGGACAATAATGTGCCGCTAATTCTAGGGCGACCCTTTTAAGTAACTGCTAGGACTATCGTTGATGTAGGCACAGGTGAACTCACGCTTCGCGTAGGCGATGACACAATTACTCTGCAAGCTTGTGACTCTAATAGAATATTTACTGATAAAGATATTATTACGAGTTCTTGTAACAAGAATAATCTAACTGCTCAACCTTCGTTGCAGGATATTCTTAGAAAGAGTACAATTGAGCCACATCCGAGTTCATGCTACAACAAGGGAGCAGTTCATGAAGAGCGAATGTTGCGGATTGACGAACTAGACAAGTGGCGAAACTTTAACAAGAAGGAAATGAAAAAATGCCACGCTAAACCAACACATCACCATGATGACCCTAAGGTAAAGCAGAATCAATTCAAGGTAGAGGATAAGGTATTATTAGAGGAAGAGGACCCTTGAATTTCTAATTCAAAACTTCATACAGATGACGCATCTCCCTTCACGGTAATGAAAACTTTCCCCTATGGTACAGTCGAGATAACACATAAGACATTCGACACTTTCAAGGTAAATTATACTCGACTCAAGCCTTATTGTGATAGAATTGATAGTAAGAAAGAGGAGTTCCAACTCCTCAAACCACCATGACCATGTGAAATTAAGGTAAAGTTGAGCTTAGACTCTAAATAAGCGCTTCTCGGAAGACAACTCGAGCACTAACATTGTTAACCTCTCTAATTTCAATTTTTAACATCTAAATCATAAACTGACTTTTTGAATGCAGGTTTTTCAGAACCACACAACCAAGTATACTGGTGTGCCTAAGGCTATGGACACACCACGAGTGGAGACACGGCCGTGCGACATGGCCCTGTGAAAACAGGGCAATAATCTTTCCAAGACATGGCATCCGAAAAATCACCATGGCCGTGCGATGTGGCCGTGGGCGAACCTGCTAAATAAACACGGACGTGCGACACGCATGTGTCCCCAGGCCGTGTCTAAAGCTGAGAAATTAGCACAGGCATTAAACACGCCCGTGCCTGAGACCCGTGGTTGAGCCTGCTAATTACACACGCGCGCGTAACATCATACACGGGCGTGGGAGAAGCGAACAACACAGGACACGGCCATATAATACAGTCGTACGACCCACCACGCCCAAAGAACACAGGCGTGGGCCAACTTTCAAGGGCGTCAAACCCTAAAATTTCGAATCACACGAGCTAAACGCAAGTCACTAGGGCGTGGCACACGCCCGTGTAACATGATTTCTATATATACTTCCCCCCAAATTTCACTATTCATCTTCTCTTACCCTCAAAAACCTAAGTCGCTGCCCTTCAGCCGACCACAGCTCCATCCACCGCTCTCGTAGCCCTCCCCTTTTCATTCTTCTTACTCCTCTCTTTTTCCCCCACCACTCAAAACACCAAACCCCCTCTCCTTTCATTCTCCCCTTCCCCTTTCCCAACTCAAACCACCACTATCACCGTCGACAGCTCGTGCTCCCTCACCACGCCTGTGCACCACCACACACCTTCAAACTCTCATCAGTTCCCTCTTTCTCTCACATTTCTTTTAATTTTTACTTTTATTTTTATGTTTATTTATTTTTGTAATTACTTAGTTATCTATTTTCCTCTTATTTGTCATTATTTGCTTCTCATATATTCCTCATACTTAAAATCTATTCACATACCTTGCATTTTTTTCTTTCGTACTATATCACAAGAATTGAATGAATAATCATGTTATTTCAATGGCTACCATTAAAATTGCTCTCGATTGAGTTTTATTTTAAATTGATTATTTCTTGGATTAGCTGCAACCATTGCTTTATCTATGCATTTTTTAAAACTTTCCAGTAGGATTACACTAATATAGGTTGTCCGATGTTCTTGCTAGCTTTCACTAGGCCATTGATTATCTTCCACCAACTTTACAAATCCTTCAACTATTGGTACCCTCTTGCTCTAATGCCTTAATCTTATCATGCAGGTACCATGTCAAACCTTAGCGACAAATCTAAAACCGTTGTCCCCACTTCAAAAAAGCGTAAGAGACCCGACGCTACCTCGTCTAGTGCCACCACTGAGATTCAACACCCATTCCTCCAATTCCCGCAAGGTCCCAAGAGGAACTATTTTAGATTCTTAGGGCGAGGCCGCTTAGTGTGGGGCGATGTATTGACTGGGCCGCACTAGAGCAGGTCCAGCTAGCAGACGCGATTTGGGCCCTATTATCTACGGATCCATGGGACCAGTTCTTCGAAATCATCGAGCCCACATACCTCAAGCTCACTTTAGAGCTCTACTCCACCTTCCACCTACAGATGGTCATGTACCAGTATGACGATCCAAAATGGTCCAGTTCCGTCTCGCCAGTTTGGTACGCCAAGTAAGCATACCTAAGTTCAGTGTCGCGTTAGGCCTATATACCGACAGATTTATAGAGGTAGAAGACCTATCTGAACTCTATCATCACGTCCACTACTCTCTATCAAAATGTTGGAGGGCCCTGGTCCCTGCTTTAGCCACCTACGATCCCAGCCGTTCAAAGGCGACGGCTCTTTCCCCATCACTGCGGTACCTACACGCCATCCTCGCACACACCTTGATAGGTCTACTAGAGAACACCAGCGTTGTCAACACCTACGACGCCTATTTTCTATGGAGTATGGCGCACGGGCACGTGTTCGACCTTGCCTATTTCATTGCCCTCGCCATTCAACATCAAACAGAGCGACATCGGAAGGGGTAATTTCTATGGGTCCATATGTGACGCGTCTCGCGAGACACTTTGATCTCCTCAACACCGTGGCACAATCATCCTCTCTCACTCTTATAGGCCAGATGTCCTCACAGGGCATCCAAAGCATGCTACACATGAGGATGATCGAGCGCTGACGTGGGATCGATCCTCCTTAGTACCATCTAGCTCGATCTACTAGGTCGGAGGACCCAGAGGACATTACTGATGATATCCCCCCTTCTCACGAGGAGCCATCATCTCAGCCACTGCCAATTCACCATCTAGTTCATGCGGCTACTTCACACTTTGACATATCTGAGCGCCTTACACGATTCGAGCAATAGTGTTTTTAGCGCCTTGATCACATTGATGCTACTCTCTATCAGATTTGTCAGCATCTCCACATCTCACCACCGTCCCCACCTCACAAACCATCTGAGGATTAGAACTTTCAAGTCCTCTTATCTTTTTCTTTATTTTCCTTTTTATTTTGTTCTTTCTTTTTATTTTTCCTTTTATTTTTCTGAAGCTTTATTTTTTATTTATTTAAACTTAAATATTCTAAAAACTTAGCATAATTTATTTTGAATATTTTATATCGGCTATTTCTTAATGAGTAACCATGTAAATTTATATTCCCTAAAGTCTTATTGATGATATCGTAGTTACACAAAGCCTAAAGGCTCAATAGTACTCTACCAAATCCAACTCTAATGGGAAAACTACTCCACGACTGCCATGTCCTGCTCAACCACGGCTATAGCCACCAAGTTTTTGACACAGCAATTGTGGATAGGTAATCTCTACAAACTCGGAATACCCTCCTCCAGCCTCACTTTTGCCCTAGCCTCAGAATCAAGTTTCCACACTTCCAACTCAAGGATACCATCCAATTTTTAGGGAGTTTCACTTCTCCCCCTATCTTATGATTTTATACTTATATTTTAAATATATCTACCCTTGTACATTAAGGGCAATGTACATCTTAAGTGTGGGGGGACTCACTTTCACTTTTTGCATTATTCTCAAATCCCTGAATTTTGTCTTGTCTTTCAAGTCACTTTCTCATATCACTATTAGAATGAATTCTAATTGATTTATGATTTTTATTGATATGTTTAGGATTAATATATAGGTATTTGTGCTTTGATTATTCAAACTTTAAGACATTAGAGAATCAAGCATGCTAAGTTGAAATTTTTAAGAATTTAAATTTTTCTAGGTTATTTCCCCAAATTTAGGTATTATCTTAAAATTTGAAATTCACAGGATTGATATCAAAAGCCATAATTCTATGAGATTTTTTAGCCTTTTGGAGCATACATCCTTTCATGCTCACTTTTATTGTTGCTTTTAGTAAGTCAATATTGATTTGTTGTTCTAGAACTTACTTCGATTATGCATGTCAAGACCACACCATTGATTTGATATGTCAAGATGATAAAGGTATGTAGGTTTAACCCACTTACTCCATAAAAGCCTACCCTCATAATTAACCATTAGCGAACCCCCTTGAACCTAACAAACCATTTATTGATTTACCCTTAATATTAACCCATAAACCTGTTTTTGATTCTTTGAGAATTTCCCTCACTCTAATTTGATCCCCATTTTTGTCGAGATTTGAGTTGAATGATTATCTAGCTATGTTCTTCCCCTTTATTAGTAAAGTATAAATATTCGATTTGTTCTTAAAAAAAAACCAGTTTGTAATTTAAATGTTTAGCATATTATTTTGTAATTATGTACTATGAATCTTAAATGATGTTATTCATGAGGAAAAAGCTCAACTTTACGAATTTATTTCAGTGATAGAAATTTTTCTAGTTAGATGATTTTTCAATTCAATCTCGATACTAACCATATTTTTTCAGCTTGTGACCACACCCTTAACCAAGGCCCTGTTACAACCCTCTAAAGACCTTTTGATTGATGTATCATCTAAATTTATAGTGGTGGAGATTTGATTTTTAAGCAAGCTTATGGTAATAACTTTTCATATTGACTAAATGAGTGCTTAATTTCTGAACCCTAAACACTTCGAGGGAATAGAGTGAATCTTTAGTGAGGATGTTAACTCTGTGATATTTTGAATCAAAGGTGATTACTTGGATAATGGGAGATACCTATGTTTTCATGATAAAATACTCAACTTGGATTAACTGAAACTTTGATGTTCTTTTAGTTGAATTCTCAATGTATGATTACTCATGGATTGATTTGAAACATTATTGATAAATATTATAAGTTGAGAAGAACGAGTGTTAATTGTGAGTTGAGGATTTTGCTTGAAGACAAGCAAAGGCTTAAGTGTGGGAGTATTTGATAAACCATAATTTATACATATTTTTACCCCATGCTTATCATAATTTTGGATAATTATCCCTTGAAATTGTGGAATTTGATGCTCCTAATCCTTTAATTTTATGTTTTATACTTAGGTGAGCATAGGAGAGTAAAAAGAATGAGAAACGGGCCAAAAACGGAGAAAATAAGCCAAAGTAAGAAATCAACACGGCCTGGACTTCCTCACATGGGTGCACCACATGTCCGTGCCACATTAGCAAACTTGAACACAGCCTGAGCTCGATACACACGGGCATGCCACATGGGCGTGTCCCTGTCGTGATGAATTTCAAATTCACACGAAAAATGCTACTTAGGGGCTAAGAAAGGTATTCCGGAGTCTATATAAACACCCTAGGAGAGGACTAAAAAGGGGGGCCTGACACACAAAGTAGAAGGCGAGGAATTACTCAAGGAAAGCCAATTAATCCATCTTAAAAGCAAGGATCTACATCAAGGCTAAAGATCTCCCTTCAATTCTTTAAGGAGTTTTGTGTCTTCTTTACGTTTTGTTGTTTCCCTTATTTTGAGATGTTTTCTTTTTTTATTATGAACTAAACCCTAAATACCTGAGGGGGATGAAACTTAAGACGAATCTTGTTATTGTTATCTGAATTATATGATAAATATTCGATTTGTTCTTAATGGTATGTTTAATTTTTGAATTGATATTTCATTATATTAATTCAAGTCGAATGTACTTATTCAGTGGAGCAAAAGTCCCTATTTAAGAGTAAATCCAACACAATTAAGCGGAGTTGATCGCAATCCTAGACATAGGACGACGAAAATCTACCGGATTAGAGTCAAATCTAATAGGGGGTCCATAGATCGAGTTAATACAAAACTAGGGGTTTTAATTAGAAAGAGATTTCAATTAATCTAAGGTTAGTTGTTTTTAGTCTCGACGGAGATATTAACATAATTTAGGGATCTCTACGGATCAAGTCGAATGAAGAAATCGTCTAATTCAGAGTTAAATAACAAGTGAAGTTTAGGTGTATTCTTCCTTAGGTATTGCTTTTATCAATCAGTTTTCCCAAAGTAATTCTCCAATTTATTCTTTATCGCGTCTTTAGTTAGTTAAAATTTTAGTTTACAAACACCCCCCTTTATTTCTGGGCTAGATAATAGAAAGAAAGTTATTACTAGTACTTTTAGTTCCTTGGATTCAACATTCCGGTCTTGCCACTAACTATACTACTATTTGATAGGTGCGCTTGCCTTTTATCGTGATAATAGTTAGTTTCTAGGTATGACCATTATTATTACTTCATCATAATCACGATCAGACACTATAAACAACGGAAAGAAAAGAGGAGTAAGCTATATAGCTTAGTAAGTTTATATGCAAATAATAAACATCTTAACCATATAGATTAACATGCAATTCTTGGAGCGAAAGATAAATTTCTCATTATTAAATCCACATAACAATAACTTACTCAATCACAGCCTTACCAAAAATTTATCACTTATATAGCATTCATACTTATGAATTTCACGTACACACCTATACTATATCATCACACAAACATATATTTCACATCTTTGTAATTCCCATTGAACACTCGGAATATTAACGGATACTCAAAAAGCTTGCACATACATGTAACATATATGTAGCCAAAGCTACCTCTTATCACATTTCACATATATGCTCGTTCTCGAGCTAGTCACGGGTCTGTTCACACAAGCTTACGGTCGGGACGTAGCTACCCAGTGCTGCTCACACAAGCTAACAGGTATCCACAACATATACAGGATTATCTAGCAACTAGTAGACGTACAAGACCAGCACCCAGAAACACATAATCACATAATCATACATAGGTTCCTAGTGACATGTCACTCGTATCCTATTCTATTCCTAAGGTTCAATCGGGATTTTCCTCACTTATCGGAACTTTGTCGATTATGTCACATAAATCATTCACACATTTTATACAACATTAAAGCATTAAAAACAAAATAAAATGATGCATTATTTACATACAAACTTACCTCGGTAGAAAATGACTATTTTTGGGATTTAGTCCACTACTTTGTCATTCCCTCGGTTAAGGTTAATTCATCGTCTTTCTTGACATATAATAAAACATTTAACTCATTTAATTATCACATTATTCGATTCAGTCCAAAAATCATATTATGGTAAAATTACATTTTTACCCCTAACTTTTCACCTATTTACACTTTAGTCCCTAGGCTCGTAAAATGAAAAGTATTCATTTTTCTTAAAACCCAAACCTAGCCGAATCTTACTCATGCTTATATCATCTCACATTTTACATTTATTCACATATTTCTACACACATTTCTTAATTTTTGCATTTAGGTCATTTTTAACATTTTCACAGAAAATAACCTAGCAAAAGCCGTTTATCTAACCTTAAACTTTTGTTTTCTATCATTAGACATCAAAATACATGCATGTCACACATGGGTAAATTTTTAAACATAAACCCTACTTCAAAATAATGGTAGAAATAGGTAAATCGGGGTGATAACGACTTCAAAAACGTAAAAAGCATTAAAAACGGGGCTAGGATGCACTTACAATCAAGCTTGAAAGTTGAAGAAACTCTAGCTATGGTTTCCTTGTGAACTTCAGCCAAGGTAGGAGAAAGATGAGCTTAATTTTGACTTTATTTTCCCTTTTTTATTCTTTTATTTACCAAATGACTAAAATGCCCTTAAAGCCTTTCTTTAAAATTTTATCCTTCCATGTCTATTTTTGTCCATCATGATATATAATGGTCTAATTACTAAATAAGGACCTCTAATTTACAATTTCATTTCAATTAAGCACCCAAAGCTTCTAGAACACATATTTTGCACTCTTTTGCAATTTAGTCCTACTAGTCTAATTGGGCTCTTTATCGATAAAATTTCATAACGAAATCACATATGCAATCAATCATACTATAAACCTTAAAACTTTATCACAATAAAATTTTCTACTTTGGATTCGTGGTCCCAAAACCATTGTTCCGACTTGGCCCTAAATCAGGCTGTTACATTATTGTGGCATGTATATCTAGACCTACACGTGCTACGTTTCAATCCTAGAATTGACAACTTGACTTTGATACCACTAACTATAACACCCCTTACCCAACCCAATCATTGGATCCGAGCTATAAGATGCTACAGTCATTGTCAAAGCAATTATAGTGAATTATTCGGTAAAACTATCATTTAATCAAACAAACATGTAATATTATATTTACATTACAATTCTTAATCAAATTTCGAATATTAATAGAGCTTACGAAAACTCAATACCATCCTGAGGTATATCAACTAACTTAAGCATAATGTATACACCTTAACTTTCTTACAAAATATTTAACTAAGCATTTCAAAATATTCAACTTACGAAAACACCAATTAAACTTAAGCATTTCAATGTTATTCAAGTATATCAACTAAGTCATTCACTTTTCAACTTTAACTGAGCTAAACCATTTTGAATCATGTCATTACACTTTCATTACAATCACCTAAAATAGATATACCAAGCTATGACGTATACACCTTGTGACATATAAACAGTGTGGCTCACTTTGTGATTGATTGTTAGGAATCTTCATGGGTGAAGGTTGTTGCTATTTATTTGAGCCTTAAGTTTGCACATGATATGGCTTTTTCACATGTTATTATTGAATTTGATTGTTATTTTGTTCTAAGTTTTAGTCTGTAAGATCGATTTGTCTCATTTTGGTCATTTTATGTCTGTGGCTCGATTTTTATGCTTTTCTTTTCGTTTCATATATTTTCATGTGTTAGTCAGGTAGCTAATTTGGTAGCTGATAATATCAATTGGATAGGCTTATCAAGTACACATGAAATCTGATTCAGTATGGACTACCCCTACGGGTTGCATAATCTTGTACTAGTTAATGTTTCATGATTTAATTGTATATACCTTATCATTCAAAAAAATCCCATAGACCTTTATTTGAACCAAGTCCAAAAGATTAAGCCTCTATCTGAATATTTTAAAAAACTTTAGCCTTTATATATAAGGGGATAATATAATTTTTAACCCTTTTAACTTAAAATTAGCTCAACTTTGGTATTTGTACACTTTTTTTGTCCACTTTTCCACATGAACTTGACAATTAAGTTTATTTTGATCCTTAAAAGTTTGATAATGTGGCACTCTAAGAGATAGTGTCACATCATCACTTGAGAATTAAAAAAATTATATAAATTTCCAGGTGATAATGTAGTACAATTTCAAAATGTCATATTCAATGTTCTTGTGGAAATATGCATTGTATTTTGACCAAAATAGTGAGTGTGTCAAAACGCGGGAAAACTCCTCGCCCCGATGAGCAGCCGACATCATGACGGGAAAAAGACTTTCATCCCAATGACACGATTTAGTTTTGGGTTTCAGGGTTTAGTTTTTATCTCCATCTTTATACTCTTTCTTTTTTGTCGATTTAGTATAATTATCTTTGCCTATGGTTTTTTATCCTCTTTGAAGGGGTTTTTCCACCTAAAATTTATGTATTTGATATTTTCAATTTCTTCATTATTTTTTCTTGTTCATTGTTTACACGAGTTTATCCTCAATAAACTGGTATTAGAGCTTGGTTTGATTTCTGCACTCAACCCGTTTAGAGATGGTAGCAATAAGGTTCAACATTAAGAGGTTCAATGTCATCAAAAATTGCAATCTGTGGCAAGTTCGGATGACAACAATTCTAGTTTAGAACGGTCTAAAAAAGGTCGTTACCAGGAAAAAGCCCTCTAACAGTCCATTTTTAGTGGTGTAGGAGACAGTGGTTTCAGGACCACAATTCCGATAAGTGAGTAAATATTTTAATTTTTATTTAATTTCTATAGGGTTAATTTAAGATAGTATTAAATTTTCATTAAGAAATTTTGAAGTTTAAATGGTTAATTAGGAAAAAAGGACTAAATTGAAAAAGGTGTAAAAATTGAGTTCTATTAGTTAAGTGGATTAAATAGCCTTATTAAGATTAATTAATGGGCTTAGTAAGTAAATGTGCCATAAATCATGTTAGTGGATAGCTATGGACATAGGTTAGTTGAATTTTTTTAATTATAATAAGGTTAAAAAGGTAAATTAGTAAATAAATTAAACAAAGTAATTAAAATATGAATGAAGTATCATCTTCTTTGTTTTCCTTTCCCAAAAAAAAAAAAAAACTAAAATCTCCATTGTTGAAGGGAGAACATTCGGTGAAGCTCATTATTTTTGCATGGTATGTATTTTTGTCCCGATTTTAGTGATTTTTATGGTCTTGAACTCGTATTAGCTTAATATAGCTAGCCCGGGGGTCAATTTGTAAAATTGTTAAATGTTTAGGAATTTCTTATGAATGAGTTTGTAGTGTTAGTGAATTCATTGATGGATTATTAAGTTTAGTTGTTAAATAGACATTTTTTATTAAGTGATTTTTAATTAATTTGAGTAAAGGACTTATTTGAGAAAATGGTAAAATTCAATGATAATTTTAGGAAAATAATAAAAGATATGGGCTGTAAAGGACCTTAGAGAAAACCAACTATCATGATATTTTATTAATTGTGGTTCAATTGTGAGTTTGAGATTTAGGGGCTATTTTGCATGAAAGTTAAAATGTTAGGGGTAAATTCGTAATTTTATATTAAGATGGGTTATAAGTTAGAATCTATAAAATTAAGCTATTTGAATTATTTAATTGAGTTAATTATTATTTAGATCAAGAAAAGAATCAGTTGGGCTTTAATTGAGGAAAGGCAAAAATCTCGGATTAGCTGCCAATTTAACTGTAACAACCGTGGTGGTCGAGTTAAGTTCGTATAGAGATAAAAACTTATCATTTGATGTTTTGAATTGAGTTTACTTATTGTAATATATTAGATTTACTTTGACTTGATAATTATGATAATGTTTCGGAATGTTGATGGTTAATTAGTCTCATTTGAACATTAAGAATTCTTAATATACAAATGACATTTCATTAGGGATTTCATGTTTCGAGTGTTAGTCTTGAATGTTCTACCAATGGCTGAGGTCCTATATTTGTTGCAGATTCTCCACAACTAGTGTGAACAACATTGTTTAGCTAACATTTCGACCCACAGCTCATGTGAGCAAGCCCATTTCACACCTCACGTGACCACTATCGAAAAAGAAAGGTTACGATTATATGGAAAGGCACACTATGTGTAAGCATTCCTGAGTATCCAATGAAATTCTAGACTGTTCAACAGGTAAGAAAAAGGAAATGAAAAGGTTGTATGCAATATCATAGATATGTATGTTCATAAGATAAGAAAGTTAATATGTATCATGAATGAAAAGACTATTGAATATTCATATGAGCAAGGTAAATGAATGTAACTTAGTTCATGGCATTTATTGTGTTTTATGTTTTACTAATACTATGGATTATGTTGAATATAAATATCAAGAATTAGTATGAACTACTAAATATGATTGAATGTTTAAATGTGGGGAAATGGTAAGTTTAAGTTTCTTTTTTACGAGCTTACTAAGCACGAGTTGCTTACGTAGTTATTTTTCTTTTGTTTCATAGATAGTCAGAAGCTCGATTGATTGGAAGCTTGTCGAAGTTCTATCATGCTATCCAATACTCACTTCGGTAGCTTTTGAGTTATTTTGACTAAGTTTATAAATGGCATGTATAGGACTTTTTTATAATGGAAGTTTTTAAATATGCTAATGATCAACTTGGTATGATTATGACTGTAGAGTTTACATTTTGTTTGTTTAGACTTATAGTGCTTTGGCAGGTTTATGTCCTTTGGTCACTTTTAAGTACTTTGTAATATATGGTCCTTTTGGCATGTTTATTTTGAAAGGTGAATGGATTGACAATTATTGTCATTAGGTAACTATTACCTATATAATGTGATTGAGATATGGCATCATAGTTTTGTGATAGAATGATGTTGTTTTGGTATAAATGAAGTGCCTTTGAATGGCATATTGGTTAGGAGAACTACGTTAATTGAATTGGTATACTTATATGTGGTTGAAATGTGTTTAGGTCAATTTAATATATACCTAAATGAAGTAATTGTTGGGCAAGGTTTGGCCTTAAGGTAGCTTGTTTTAGGGTCTTTTTTTGGATCACACAGCTTAGGACATGGGCTGTCACACGACCATGTGACACACACGGCCTAGCTACACAGTCGTGTGTCATTTATTATTTCAGGTGTGAGTATCACACGGCCTAAGACACGACTATGTGTATCAAGGCAGTGAGTTACACGGTCTAGCACACGGCCTGCAACACGGGCGTGTGGCACAAGTCAAAGAGTTACACGGCTTGGCACATGGTTTATGACACAACCGTATGCCTAAACCAGTGAGTTACATGGTTTAAGACATGGGCTAGGACACGGTCGTGTGTCCCATTTTTCAAATACTACACAGTTTAGGCTATGTCACACGAGGCTACATGGCCATGTGACCTTTGTTTTCTAAATTTTTAACTTTTTCTCAAACTTTCTGAATTATTTTAAATTAGTCCCAATTTGATCCTGAACTATTTTTAAGGCTCCAAAAGCTTGATTTAAGGCCCAAATATGTATGTTTGTTGGGTTTGTAATGAGCTTACATTAATTAATATTAAATAGCATTATTAAACTATTTTCATGCTAATTGTTCTGATTTTTATGGTAACGCTCCGCAACCCTAGATTGGCGACGGAAACGGGTTAGGGGTATGTTACAAGCACGATAATCTATGTCAGTTAAAATGGGAAGATCTTGATGAGAAAGCCATGTTTGCAATTTAGTTGTGCCTCATGAATAGTATATTGCAAGAGGTGTTCATGGAGAAAATGACATCTGCCTTATGGAAAAGGTTAGAAACCCTTTAGCGACAAAGTTTTTGGCTAACGAATTGGTGTTGAAACAACGACTATGCACATTTCGTATGTATGAAGGTGAGTACTTTAGAGGTCACATTAGTCAAATTATTACTCTTTTGATTAATTTAAAGAACTTTGACATTTAGATTGATGATGAAGATCAGGCTATGCTATTATTGTGCTATTTACCCCCTTCATATAAGTTTTTCAAATGGACCCTGATTTATGGTAGAGATAAACTCTCGTTCGAGGATGTGAAGGGTTATTTGTTGAGTAAAGAAAAACCTGATAATGAGTTTAGTTCGGATAGCAAGTTAGATAGGCAAGCCTCGATTATGATAGCATCAAAGGATCAGGACAAGAGATGTCGTTACTGCAAGAAATTAAGTCACGTTAAGGCAGATTGTTATAATCTGCAAAATAAAAGGGCTACTGAGAGTAACGATGAAGAATTAGCGTATGTTAATTTGGCCGACGATAAGGGTAGTGATTTGTTATTAGTGTCTATGGTCGAAAGGTCTAAGTTTACATTTGAGTGGATCCTAGATTCAGGGTGTTCTTTACACATGTGTCCCAACAGGGACTGGTTCTCCACATACAGATCAATTGAAGGTGGAGTTGTGTGTATGGGGATTGGCTCATCCAGTAACATAATCGATAAATGTATCATTCAGATCAGGATGCACAGTGAAACAATCAAGACACTATCAGATGTCAAGAATGTACTTGATTTAGGGAATAATCTTATCTTCTTGAGTATGTTAAACTCGAAGGGTTGTAGAATTAACATGGAGTCAAGTGACATTAAATTGTCTCGTGGGGCTCTCGTTTTGATAAAAGGTCAAAAGATTGACAATCTTTATGTTCTGCAAGGTTCAACGGTGACTGGTAAAACAACAAGTCCCTCGTCTGTTTAGGTGTTAGAGTCGACTCATTTGAAGCAGAGGCAATTTGATCATAGGAGGGAAAAATGTATGATCGTTTTGAATAATAGAAGTTCTCATTTGGGTTCAGGATTGGAAAAGACAAAGCACTGTGTTCGTGGAAAACAAACCTGAGTCAATTTTGATTCAATAGTGCACAAGTTAAATACTAGAAGACTTTCGATTTCAAAGTTAAAGTACAACTTGGACTCAGTTAATATCTTGCAAAGTTCAAGATAAGCTCGTGACGGGCTCGGCAAAGAAAGCATTGTGGAAATACAAGTCAATGTGGAGACTTGTGGAAATATGTCTTTCATTTCGACCAAAACAGTGAGTGACATTGCAACGAGGGAAGACTCATCATCTCGACAAGCAGACAACATCACGACGAGAAGAAGACTTTCGTCCCGATGACGCGATTGTTCTTCGTCTCGATGAACGAATTCCACGTCATGACATGGCAACGTGTTCCTCAAGTTATATGGTTTTCTTCTTTTAGTTCAACTTTGTTTAACTTTGTTTTAGTTTCCCACTTCAACTCTGATTAACCTAAGGATATTCTAGTCATATAAGTTATAAATTCAGCCTATAACTAGGCCCCTTTCTACCATAGAAAGATTAACCCATAACAAATTTAAGTATTAATTTTTACAAGCTTTCTTTGAAGGTTCTTATTTTTGGATTTCGGGGTTTAATTTTTATCTTTATCTTTATACTCTTTATTTTTGTTGGTTTAGTGAAATTATCTTTGCTTGTGATTTTTTATCTTTTTCGAATGAATTTTTTTACGTAAAAATTATGTGTTCGATTTTTTCAATTTTTTCATTAATTTTCTTACCGTTGCTTATACAAATTTATGCAAAAACAAAAAAATAAGTAAATAAAGAAGTAAAAATTCATTAAAAAACCTAAAAAAAAATAACTATCCCGTATATAAACCACCTTAAAATTTGTTTGTCAATGGTTGGCTATTGTTTTAATAGCCTGCTTTGTGCGTGGTTTCCTTTTTCCATCTCAATAAATAAACGATCCTGATTTAACATTCCGTCGTCGTTTCTTGTCTTTGGTGTCAACTTTTGAAATTTGATTTATAAGGCATGTCATCATTACTAGTAAAAAACTAGAAAATGGACACCACACTTGAAAAAGATCCATCTTATAAAAAATAGGTTAATTGCATAAGATGTCCTCAAAATATGATCTAAATTTTAAATTAGTCTTTAAATTTTAAAGCGCTCTAATTTAATTCTTAAAGCATCAATATTGTATCAATCAAGCCCCCTTCTTAGTTTAATCAATAGCTTGAACATTAGTTGTCGAATCAAAATTGGCATAGAATATACTTAAAACATGTGGATCAAATTATAAACTTATATACCTACAAAATAAACATGTTAAAAATATAAATATCAAAAAAAAATTGTTGGTACTTTCTATTTTTCCCCCTTTTTAACACATTAAATAAAAAAATGTTATGTGATAGACACAAACATGTTTATAATTTGATTCATATATTCTAAATATGTTCCACGTCGGTTCGAGTAGAAGAAAAGACTTGATTTATACGATGTTAATAATTTAATGATCCAATTAAAATGTTTTAGCCAACGGTATAAAGGAGTAATGGTTAAGGTTGTTTCAAGGATACGATTCAAATCTTGTTAATTTAATTCCTCTCTCTAATTTGTAAGGTAAATAAAAATAAAAAAAATTTTGAACTTTAAAAATTAATTAGTAAAAGTATTATGGAGGCTCTCATAGTAGGAATTAAATGACATTTTACCCCTCTACTAAAAAATAGGCAAATTAGTTTTGTACATTCGACTAAAGAGTAAATTAGTTATTTCGTTAAAAATTTCATCCATTTATATTATTAAAACTGGTCATTATATGTCAAAATGAGGTACACATGGCATGCCACATGTAACTGTCTAGTTATTTTGTCAGTCATGCTAATTTTTAACAGTAAAAATGGATGAAAGTATTAAAAAAAAGACTAGTTTGCTCTTTGATCTAAAGACTAATTTGCCTAATTTTTAGTAAAGAGGAACAAAAATTAATTTGAAGTCCTTCGTTGGAATTAACCCAAGAAATCACAAAACGCAACCGCATTAAGGAAGATGTGACGTACCAAAGAAGAGCCAGAAACGCGAGGGAACGAGCGACCGTAGTCCTTTCTAATATTGCAAAATTCCTTCACACCCGCCCAAATTTGACCTTTTTAACTTTAATCTCCTTTTCTTCTCTTGCTCTGGCAATTTAGATCTAAATTTTAATAGCAAAAAAGAGAACAATTTCATTTTCATTTTTCAATTTTCAATTTTTACTTTTTCATGGTATATTCAAAAGTTTTAATGTGAAAGGTTTTAATTGAGTTAACTCGTGGAAGATAATCAGCGGCTGAGTCAAAGAGGCTATGGCAGGAACGAGTGACTCAGTTTCTGTCAAGGTTCCTTACAGGAACTTAAGGAAAGATTCGGAGGTTGAAATGATCGACGATCCATATCATCGTCGGATCGATCTAAATTCGTCTCCTGGCTCTCCTTCAACTTCTGCTTCGCTGCCTTCGGCTAGATTTGCCAACGGAAACTCTAACTTATCGTCGCCGATCCACGTTAGATCTAAGGATTGTAGCTTGATAACTCTCGCTCTTAGTTGTACGATCGCCGCCGGGGTTCAATTTGGTTGGGCTTTGCAACTATCGCTCTTGACTCCTTACATTCAGGTCCTTATTTTGTGTGTTTTTCCTTAATACTTTTTATAGTTTTAAGTAACGGAGAAAATTAGGTTATTTACTATGCATGTTGTTAATTTTGAACTCTGTGCAATGCGTTTGAATTAGATCAGTGTTATTATTAGATGGCATGTTGTTCTTTTCTTTTGTTAATTTTAAGAAATAGAAATAAAAGAATATCAGCGCCAAGTACTCTTTGTTGGTATTTTTGAATCATCAATTAGAAAGTACACACTGCAATACTTTTTCTTTATTGTTTAGTCGGTAATTTGCCTAATTTTCATGGATTTTTAGAAAGAATTTTGGGTTCAATTTACAATTTGGAAAAGAAAGATTATGGCGTGAGAGAAAAACTCTTTATATAATTTCCTTCTATTTCTTCTCATAATTTCTAGAAATACTTGTCATTTTTAACATATCATAAAAGGCCCTCGCAGTATTTGAAAAGGAAAAAAAAAAAAAAGAAAGAAGCTAGAATGCTTTTGCTTTGTTGATTAATGGCGTTCTTCTGAGAAAAGAAGAAAAAGTATGGCCATTGTTCGAAGAACATGTTTTAATCATAAAGTAATTCTCAAAATATTTTGTCAAACTGGGTAACATTATCTTTTTATTTTTTTTATTAGCCTCAGCCTTGATTCCTTTTCAACTGCTCTGAGCTTCTCTTGCGCTTATGGTGCTTTTCCCTTGTTGTTTGACCATTCATATTGGCTGATTCATGCAGACACTTGGAATAGAGCATGCTTTTTCTTCATTCATTTGGCTCTGTGGTCCAATAACTGGTCTTGTGGTAGGTGATGGGAACCATATTACATATAACTTTATATTGATGCCCTGTTCATTATTAATTATTATGGTGGTGCAATAATTGATGTAAATGACTACACTCCAAAGATTGCTATCTTTATATGTGATCTATTGAGTTGTTTTTATTTTGACCTTAGGTTCAACCTTGTGTCGGTATATGGAGTGATAAATGCACTTCAAAATACGGAAGGAGACGGCCTTTTATCCTTGCTGGATCACTCATGATCTCTCTTTCTGTAAGCATTGAAGTGTTACATAATTCATTCTTATATACTATGTTTCTGGGTTTTATATCTGCTAAACTAAATTTTGTAATTTAGGTGATAATAATCGGATTTTCTGCAGACATTGGATACATTTTAGGTGATACAAAGGAGCATTGCAGGTATCATCTTCTGCTTTGATTTCTTCTATTCTTTTCTAGCACCCCCTCTCTCCCCAAAGAAAAATAGAAAGATATTGACCAAATAATGTATGCAATGTAGTACGTTTAAAGGTACACGAACAAGGGCGGCTTTTGTCTTTGTTATTGGATTCTGGATGTTGGATCTTGCTAACAATACAGTGCAGGTAAGCAATCCATGGTGATTTTTTCTTACTTTCAAGTTTGCTGTTGTATAAGTTTGTGAATGATAGAATTTTTATTTTCTTAGGGACCAGCTCGTGCCCTTCTGGCTGATCTCTCAGGTGAACTTCTTTCTTAAGAAAATGGAAACAATTTAGTCTGTACATGGTAACATTGTGACGTTTGGCGAGGTTGTATAATTTTACACTTGTTTGATACTGTGCATGACAAGATGCTGGATGACAGGTCCTGATCAGCACAATTCTTCAAATGCCATATTTTGCTTATGGATGGCTGTTGGAAACATCTTGGGGTTTTCGGCTGGTGCTAGTGGGAGTTGGCATCGGTAAAAATGTTTCCACCTGTTTTTACTGTGATGAAACAAACAATTATGGAGACACAAGTTTTCTGTTTCATCTTATACTGCATTTTAATTTTGATCTAATCCTTATAAATGATCTCAATACAGGTGGTTTCCTTTCTTGGAAAGTAGAGCTTGCTGTGAAGCCTGTGCCAATCTTAAGGCAGCATTTCTTGTCGCTGTTGTAAGTAGCATTATGCATTGAAGTTTCACAAGGATAAAGCTCTGTAGGATGTTATAGTGATATTCACCTCCTAAGTAGTACTTTCAGTACCTTTTTTTCTTTGGGTCAATTTATTGCTTGAATCATGGTATGTCACTTAGACATTGTTATCGATTCTTTAGACAAAGTATGCTAAGATGAGCATGACATTTACTGTGATTGAAACTATTGATCCGAAATTCTGTTTTCTTTGCATTTTCTGGACCACTAGTATAATTTATCAATATCATGCTGATTCAATGAGCTACAAAAATCATTTTCTTTGTTCATGTATTTTCAGGAGCTGACCTAGAAATAGTTATTGATGCTACTGTATAAGATTAACAATGAAGTTGTGTAGATTCTCTAATATATTTGAGTTTGTTTGAATGCTAATTTTGAGCATTCTGCGGTTGCACATGTTTCCTGACACTTCATTTGATGCCATCCTGTATGAGTTCAAAAAATCATTTGGCATTTGTGCAGGTATTTCTCTTCTTTTGTACTGCTGTGACTATATTGTTTGCTAAGGAGGTTCCGCTTCCACCGCCAGCAAGCGAGTCGACCCATTTATCTGATTCTGCACCTTTGTTGGATGATTCCACACAAAATGGCTTTCAACACTCAAATTCAAAATCTGATGTGTCCGCTGTTGCCAATGCTAACAGAATCACTGCTGAAAATGGATATGAGCGAGTGTCAAAATCGAGTTATGCTAACTCGAAAGATACAAATGTTCAAAATGAAGTTTTCAGTGATGGGCCTGGAGCCGTATTGGTCAACTTGTTAACCAGTTTAAGGCATTTACCACCTGCAATGCACTCGGTTCTTATTGTTATGGCTCTCAGTTGGGTAAGTCTCAACAATTTGTTCTCTGCATTACATTTTATTTTTGAATTGCCATTGAGCCTATTATCTGTTGATGGATAGTAGACAGTTGAGGGTTGTTAGCATTTGTCTGATAGTTGCCTTCAATTTCACAACCCTTTCCTTTCCTTTTTCCCCCATGGGAAGCAAACATTAATTATTGTTGTTTTCATGTCTATTTGTATCTTATTTCCAGCTTTCCTGGTTCCCATTCTTTTTATTTGATACGGATTGGATGGGAAGAGAAGTATACCATGGTGATCCAAAAGGGAATGCTGCTGAAATAAAGTTGTATGATCAAGGTGTCAGAGAAGGTGCATTTGGTTTGCTATTAAATTCTGTAAGAACTCAAAATTGAGCACCAATTGCTAGTCTTTAGATTTTTTGTTCTTTTGCTCCATCTGTGGCTTTATGTAATATATTGTTCCTTGAGGGCTGTAGGTGATTTGATCTCTTCTTTACTCATTTAAATAAGTTGTTATATTTCTATTAAATTTTGGTGTAGGTTGTTCTGGGGGTTAGTTCGTTCTTTATTAGACCTATGTGTCAACGGATGGGGTCAAGACTTGTTTGGGCAACAAGCAACTATACTGTGTTTGCCTGTATGGCCATTACAGCTATCATTAGTTTGATATCTGTCAAAGAATATACTCAAGGGATCGAACATGTAATTGGTGGGAGTGCAGCAATCAGGATTGCTGCCTTGGTTGTTTTCACCCTTCTTGGCTTTCCTCTAGCTGTATGTATCAAATGACTGGGAGTAAATTTCTATATCCTGCCATTTTTGTTTAAAAAACTGATGCACTTTTTGAAAACTAATTTGTTTTTTTCTCTTTTTTCTTGTAGATTACCTATAGTGTTCCATTTTCTGTTACAGCAGAGTTGACTGCAGATTCTGGTGGTGGCCAAGGTTTATATCTCAATTATCTTTTCTAGTGTGTTTCTGCTTTATACAGTTGCCAAATTTGGAAAATGTTGTAACAATCTGCATGTTTTTTCAGGATTGGCAATTGGAGTTTTGAACCTTGCAATTGTCATTCCACAGGTACAGAATTAGACGTGTTAGTAGATATTGTTCTTGTTATTACTGAAGATTTCTTGCTACTTCAGATGATTTCTTTTTTTCATAGTTCATATGGTCTAACTTAAATTGAGTTCCAAATATCTGGGTATTTTGAGTGCCTTGTATTTAAAAAAGTTTGTATTCTGGTGATAATTTGGGTAAATAAAGCGAAATGTTGATTGTATTGTAAATTGAAACTTGTATTGTGTGTTCTCAGTTAGTCCATTTTAGTCAAAGCTGATTTTTAATGTATTATTGAATATTGATTTTATCAGATGATTGTATCTCTTGGTGCGGGTCCATGGGATGCTCTATTTGGTGGAGGAAATATACCGGCCTTTATTTTGGCTTCCTTCTGCGCTCTGGCTGCGGGGGTTATTGCAACTCTTAGGCTGCCTGATCTGTCAAGTTCCTTCAAGTCAGCTGGTTTTCATTTTGGATAAGGATTAAAATGGCCTAAATTGGGTGACCACCACTATGTATATTATACTTGGCAACCATGAAAATTCTGCCGTTTGTTTTCAGGGATGGCTCTAACATGATTTGTAGGTATATTTTTCATATTAAAATCTATGCATATTATGTATCCAGATTCATTCATTCCCCCACTTCGTTGGTACATGTACTTTATGCAGAGTGTAAATTTCGTGTTAGCATGTTGAAAAATATATACATACTCAGGATTATCGGTGTCTTATGTACTTTGGAAGCTATACTTGCCTTTCTCACATCGTAAAGATCGTTTCCTTTGTTTCTCATTGTTATTGTCATTTTCTATTTTCTAGAATTGTAGCCTGATAAAAAGTTTAGAGGGCCCCATTATCATCCAGCAGTAGCCGTTTATGATGTGGATGATTTAACAGCATATACATATAGCTTGTTAAATTCTGCAACTTTAATGTCTGGATTCTTGACCGCTTCTGTGTGTGTGTAGTGATGGCGTTATTATGTTGAGCATCCACGTGCTTCATAGAATAGATGTAGCTCTTCTTTCTGTCTTAAGTGGGCAAGCATACAGCAGCTGTTTAGGGGCTGGCATCTGTGGATGGCATGTGATGATGTGCAGACCTGAACTTGCTACCTAACAGAAACAGCAGGCTTCATTCTGTAAAAGGTGGAATGTCTTCTTCCCTGATTCCCACTTAACTCTGACAGTTTCTAGACGTGTCCCTAAACCAGGTTTGGTGCACTTCTGAACCAGCTCCTTGTAATTAAATTTTTTCGCTGGCCTCAACGCCTTTGGTTTTGAGAATATACTTCCGTTTTATATATATTTCCAGAAATATTCTTGTGCGGAATTCTTATGAGAACTGATAAAACATACTGTATGCAACTATTTTCCTGTCTGAACTACTAATACTTGGACGACTGTGCCTTAGAATTTGCTTGCTCATACTATGTAATAGGTTTGGGGTTAGGAAGAGGGACTTAGAATAGATTTCTTCTTTGCAAGCAATGAAATGGTATTTTGAGTATCAAATAAAAGCGCTATAATGCCATATGGAATAAGCATATGAGCTAGCCTAGTGTCTTAATTATTTATTGGAATTATTTAGTCATGTCTAGAGCTGGCAAACGGGTGGGCTTATTTCAGGCTTGGATCTATTACGAGCTCGAATTCTTTTGAGCTTGGGTCTTTTCAGGTTAGGATTTTTTGGATTCAGGCTCGTATCTAGTCGAGCAGGCTTTAACAGATTCAAGTAATTTTAAATTTTATAGGTTATAAATATTTTATCTTTTATTGTTCATTATTACATTATATTGACAATTGAATAACTTTTTATCTTTCTTATTAAATGTATAAACCTATTACTCATATTTTAAAATATTTATTTCAAAAATCAAATATATTATATTAATCGAAAACTTAAATAATATACTCATTATTACTCAAACTCAAAATAAACTAATAGCTTAAATTTCAAATCCAAAATAAAATGAAATAAACTCAATATCTAAATACAATTTATAAAGGTTGAAAGCTTAAGTCAAAAATTAATGTAATAAATATAATATTTTATTGAGGTAATAGTTTTTTAATAATATTTTATATATTGCGAGTTATAATTATAAACATGTATTATAAATATTAAATTACACATAATTATTAATGTTGTATCTGTTTATTATAATCTATAATTGAATAATAGTTATATATATTAATACTTAAAAAATATATTATTTCATTGTATAATATTGTATCACATACTACAATAGTAGAGTAGTACATAATATATTAATAATTTATATGTATACATTAATAATTAAACGTTATAATATCATATAATATATTTTTTATGTTATTCTATAATATAATAGTGACACATTATATATATTAATTATTCTCATATATTATTGTTTATACATTATACTGGTTGAAATATGTTTTAATTCCCTATATTTTTCATACATTTGAAAGTTAGCTCTTCTACTATATTATATAATGATATATCATATCATATAGTTTATAAAATATTAATAGTTTATGTATGTGCATCAATGATTAAACATTATAATATCATGTAATATTATATCTTTTACTATAATATATAATATAATAATAATTATACATAAATATTATTATATATTGTTGTTTATTATTATACTAGTTAAAATATGCTCTAAGCCTATATTTTTCGTACATTTGAAAGTTAGACTTCTTACATTATTATATAATGTTATATCATATCATGTAATATATTAATAATTTATATATATGCATCAATGATTAAACATTAATATCATGTAATACTATATCTTTATTATAATCTATATTATAATAGTATTTTTATATGTATTAATATTTTTAGTAATAGTTATATATCATAATATTATTTTATGTATTAGTAATACTACTAAATTATAATACTAATTATTAAATTTGAGCTTTCTCGGGTTTTTTTGGATCAAATTTATTTCAAGCTCGGGCGAGATTGATATCGAATTCGAATATGTTATGGGTTCGAATTTTGTCGTACTTAAATTTTCTTGAATTCGAATCTATTACAAGTTTAACCTTTTTCAGGCTCAAGTCATTAAGGGCGAGTATTCGTACTTGAGCTTCTTTTGCCGGCTCTAGTCATGTCGGATCTTTATTTGTATGGTTGAATGGTAAATGCAATTTGTATTGCCATTGCCGCGTGAATGCTGAATTATTTCAATGGTAGCATTCTCAGAATATTGACAAAATAGTACTGCTTTGGTTTGTTTATTTATTTATTTTATTGTGGAGACCATTCATTAGTAGTAAAGTTTGGCTAACGAAGGTGACTGGTTTCAGCTTTAGAAATAACTCGTTGAATGCTACATTTCATGTTAAGGGAAGAGTTGTTTGACTGACAAAAAAGTTGAGTTGGCTTTTCTCGTGTATATTATATATCCTTTGATTAGGTTAGGTCTTATTGTAGCTTCTCAAAAAAAAAAAAAAACTTGAATTTAGTTATTATCATTATATGTTACTACCTTTGGATACCTTTTATAATATCATATCACTATAATAATATTATAAATTTATTGTAAATTCGATTTTTTATCTGTTACCTTTTATAAAAAAAGTTTATTTTTAACAATTAAAATATACTATAAAGTATCATCTATTAAATTAGCTTTTTATAACAATCATTTCTCTCAAATTTTAATGAATTTAGTTCTATTATTAAGTGAGATAAAAATAATAAATTTTAAGTAAGATGTTTTTTTAATAAAATATTTAAATTTTACATAAAAAGAATATATTAATTATATTTATCGATAAAAATAATATTTAATAAACGAAAGTATATTAGTAAATTTTATATATCATTTAAAATAAAAATAAAAGTCAAATATTATTTAAATACTAATTGTTGTTATAGATAGTAGAAATTCTATTATACTTGTACATATGAAAATCACAATTAGAATATGTAATATATCATAAACAATGAAATGGAAGGTTTTGAACTAACAATAATATATACACATGTATGAAATTAAAATTAAAAAAAATAGTTTAATTGTAAGTAAAAGGAAATTTAAATAGATAGATACATCATATTAAGAATATTAAATGTATTTTAATTATTTATCATGGTTTTTTTTTTTTTTGAGTTGGTATCGATTTTATTTGTAACATCAACTCAATCAATGACATTATCAACATATACAAATGATGTGGGTGAAAACATTTATGTAATAATATTAATATGTATAAAAATGTAAAAAAAAAAAAAAAAGCTTTCATTAAGAGGTAAAAGATTTTATAAATGTTGGTGGCATGGGGTCAAAGCTTATTATATAATCTTTTATTGGTTTTATTAAAATTATATAAAAATCAAAAGTATCATTATAATAATATAAAGTATTTTCTTTAATTGAAATGGTGGTCGGTTGACTTGTGACACTAAAATTTGTGATACTTAAAAAATAGTATAACTAACAACTTATCTATAATAATTAAAATCTTGAGAGACTGATGAAATTATTATAGAGAGAATTGATTAGATAATGATCGGATATTAATTAGAATTCATATTTAAATTCAATTATATATAAAAATATAGATTTAGATTTTTAAACTGCTTTTAATATACTCTGTGCGGTTGACATTTTTGGAGTTAAATCTTTTGAACTTTGGAATTAATTATTTTAAATATTTTATTGAATTAATTTTAACTATGTATATTTAAAGACTAATTCAAAGAAGCTTTTATAATATATATATATATATATATATTTCAAATTTATATTAAAGTTGAAAGGATTTGAGTAATAAAAATCAAAATTGAGAAATTTAATGGGAATATAAATGATAAAATATGTGCATTATAATTAAGATTCAATTTGATATTTATTTATGACATTCAAATTTATTTAGATATTTTAAATGCGCCATCAAATAGATATTTAATAAGTTCAAGAATTTAAAAAATAATTATGTAAACAAGTTTATGATGCGTTATTATATACTTATGTTTGGAATTCAAATTCATTATTTAAACGAAATATTTTTCTTGAAAAAGGAAAACAAAGAAAATTAAAGTCCTTTCTGATTTATGGCGAATCCAAGAAGTATTAAGAGTTGAATGGAAAGGATGTGATAGTAATGGGCCACACCATGACCTTAATAAATAAATAAATAAATAAAAGTGGAGGAGTGTGGTTGAGAAATCACTATCAAGTGACATAACATATTCCCTTTGGCCCAGAAATATTGAAATAAAAAAGCAGAGAGGTGGGCAGGTAACATCGTGAAGCACAGATTAGCACATGGGATTGCAAAGCTGAAGCTCAACCCCCCCCCCTCCCCTTAACACAACCTATATCCCATGTGTTTTCCCAGCGTTCACATCTTCTGTTTTATTTATTTTGGTAATCTCTCTTTTTCTTTTTCTTTTATATTCCGATGCATAAATCATTCTTTTAATATTTACTGAGTTTAAATGGAAAAATGGAAATGGGGGGAGATGAGAGAAAAGGGTGAGGAACATGGAATGGATCCTCCACCTCACACAGTTTGAAAGTTGGGGCCATGGTTGAGTTCAGATTTCCAACTAATAAAGTCATGGTGAAAGGCAGCGAGTGTGAGAGTGGCTTTTGTCTTTGCCCAAAATTTTTTATTATTGTTCTTCAGCAACTGCAATATTTAGAATATTAATGGAACCCACCAACAATATGCAGATTGGTGCATGGGGTCCCAACTTCCCTTCCTTTCTTTAGGTTACAAACAGCTAACCACAACATGTATTGCCTACGTCCACTTAACATTAACCATGAATTCTTCCCATGCATATTTATATCTATAGGGATGACCACTCCAACATCTATGGCCTTTGCCTATCCCCTTTCTTTCATTTGTATTTCTAAAACTTGTATAGACCAAAACAACATAGTTTGTAAAATCAAATTCACGGTTGCCTCAAGACCTCTATCTTGGTTATAATCATTGAGACATATTTCAATATTGTTTTATGGTGTTAATATGAGGTTTAACCTATTTTTGTTTATGTTTACCATTAAAAATTAACATCTCAAAATTTATATTCGGTTTGAGCTTATTAGGGTTTAAGGGATATTGTAATAATGAACCAAACAATTTTATTTCGAGTTTGAAAAGATAAAATCTAAATTAAAACTGAGTTTAACATAAATTGATCTCAAAAAATTAGAGCAAGAAATGACTCGAACTTCAAACAACTCGATATGATATGAACTTAAGATGACTCAATCCAAAGAACTCAACAAGTAAACCCGAAATAACATAAAACTTAACACTGATTCAAGCTTAAAATAACTAAAAATAAAATCAAACTTGAATTAACTTGACCCAAATTGAGTAATTTAAAAAGTTTAGTTTAAAATTTTATATTGTTGTCAAACCATGAAAAGTCAAAATGATTATGATGTTATAAAACAAAAAATAAATAAATTTAAATGATATTCAAATTTGTTACCTCATGTTATTATTATTATTTTGGTATTAAAAAATCAAGTTAAAATATAATAAAATAATTTATAGTAACTCATTAATATTGTTAGTATTATATTTTATAAAATATAAATTTTAAATAATTTTTAATCAACCAAAATAAATTGTTTATAAAAAATTAATTTAAATTATATAAATATTTTATAATTTGATAAACTAATTTTTATGAAATGTCATTTTGTTTGAAAAGGGCATTAATCAAGGGAAAAAAGAGAGAGGTGACATTGTGTGAGGACGACATTAGCTTTTTCAAAACGTCAAGATCAAAACCCTGAAGCTAAAGAGAAGAAATTGACGGCCCATTTCATCATCTACGAATTTTACCACTTGAGGGAAATGAAAAGCAAAATCTGTCCATTTTTCTTTATGTAAAATTAGCAAGTGAAAGGCGGAATAGGAGAATGTCAGAAAATTTTAGCAAGTTAAAATTTTTGCATACTTCCTTTTCTGTAATTGTGAAGTCAGAATATTGCAACGGTATTTTCAGGCCAAGCTCCTCTTCTACCACGAATACATTCTTTCTGTGGTAAAATGAAATTTCATTGTTACTGTATTTACGGACATTCTGTGCTACTTTGGTCAAACTAGAATTTTACTGTAAGGGTATTGACTCACTTCTTTTGGTAAATAAATTAGTTACCACAACTAGTCTTTGCTTATTTGGAAGTCACAAGTGCTTCTTAGTTTTCTTTATATTTAATTCAAAACATTATTTAAAAGATATCCAACTTCTTTTTATTTGATTTAATAAAAAGTGTTCTGACATGATTCGTCTCTATAGGTATTTTATATAGTCATAAGGGTAAAGAATATGTCAAAGCTAAGGGGATTAACTTGTGGGTACATGAAAGTAAACCTACACTTCACTTGTTTTCGGTAGCTTCTAAATATACATACTAAAGATTAGTAAATATTAAGGTTGAGCCAAGGGATGGCAATAAGACCGGATAGACTGTTTTTTTTTTTTTTTTTTGATAAATTTTAAATTTATTGTACTTATATATAAATTTTAATTTGGTATAATTATATACATAAAACTTGAATTGTGGTTCATACATATGCATAAGACTTTGATTTTGATTCAATTGTACACATTTAAAAAAATAAGTTCATATATTTATTTTTATATTGGATTAATATAATTGTTTTTGTATATAATATATCAATGTAAACTGGCACTAATTCAATAATGTTGTTAGTGATTTGAGAAAATTGAATCAAATCAAATTTTATGTATAAAATTACACAAAATCAAAATTCATATATAACATTACACATTAGATAAAAGTTCATGTCTAATTTATTTATCCTTTTTTTTGTAAATTCTAAAATACATTTTACAAACTCATAAAAGACATAATTAAGATACATATAATATAGTTAAAATATTATATATATTTTTAAATATCTAGTTAAAATAGTTGTAAAGTTAAAAGAAGATATTTTGGTTAAATTTTGTTGGGCAATATTTGATTCACTATTAATGCATAGGTCTTATGCACGATCAATTAATATTAAAATGATACATCATTATGATGTAAAATAAAAAAAATTAAAGGATTTAAAAATAAATATAAATAATATTATTTAAAAATAAATATTAATTATAATGATTAAACATAAATAAATGCAAAAATATCCAACCTAAAATTCAAAAATCAAAAATTGAAACCCAAAACCTAAAGAAAAAATAAAGTTTAATATTTAGAAGTCATTCATGTTTTTTAAACACCAGTAATGATATATTATCTTATATTAATTAATGATACATGAGACTAATGTATTGATAGTGTATCGCATATTAGAGATAAGCCGGTACATGAATATAATCCAAATATGATTGAATTTTTTTAAGATAAAAGTTGAATCATCCAACAATGAAAAAGGAAAAAGGAAAGAGAATCTCCAGCAAATCTGGATAAAGAAAATAAAAAAAAAAAGTTGGGTTATAAAACGAAATCCAACCCTTGTTGAAAAAAAAATTTATGGAAGCATCTATGTCTAATCATATAAGTTTGTTGTAGTTAGGAAGTTGTGATTTGGTATTGATCATTGCACCCCAATCTTGCTTTAGCGTGGATTTGTGGGAAACATTTTATTTAACTTTTTCTTTTTCTCTCTTAATTTTGGAAAATCAGAAGATTAATTGCACCAGATTTTAATTTAATTTTTTAATTATTACAATCCTATTAATCACATCTTATCATTAGCTTGGAGCTCCGAAATTTTGATGATAGATTTTTTTTTTATCATTACATATTTAAATTATTTCTGTAGATAATTGATTCACATATTTTAATTGTACTTCACGGTTTTTAATTCACATTTAAAAAAAAAAAAATCGAATTTCAAAACTTAAGAGTAATGACATAACATGGAATGAAATGAGTGAATGCAGGAGTGGGGGATAGAGATGGATAAAGGAGGGGCTCAAAGACAATAAAGAGACCAGCTCTTGTAGGGTTCCTAACAAGAGGTATTTTGCTTGGGCTTTTAAAACCCCCTCTTATTTATTTACTTATTTTGTTGTGGTGTTTCAATTTCAAAGAGAGAGAAAGAGGATGGGAAAGAAGCTTTGGTCCTAAAGCACGATGGGTGTAGGTGGGTTAGGTAGCAACCTCTGCCCCTTCCCCCACACCTTGGTCCCATCTACTAGATTCCACCCCCACCCCCCCCCCCCCTCTCATTTCCTATGTAAATCCCCTTTAGCCTACTCCCTAAACCATGCACGCCACCTCATTTCCCTTTCTTCTTAAGCAACCCCTTTGTTTTTTATCCCCTAATTCCCTTCTCCCTTTTTCTATCACTCTTTTCACATTAGTCCATCAAATTAGTTAGGGTTTGGGTCAATTTGGACCAGGTTGAGTCCTGTTTCAAAATTTTCAAGCAATTTCGGTTTATGTCAGTTTCAAATTTAAATCAAGTTTAAAGTTTATTTTTTTTTTTAAATTTAATCATTATGAATTCAGATATTTTTTATTCTAATCACTTTGAATTTAATAATTATGGATTATATGTCCAAATAATCTTGAATTCGAATAAATTTAAATTTAAATTTAAATAAATTAGATAGATTTAAATTATTAATTTTTTATAATAAATCAAATTAAATGGAGTTTAGTAAGTGAATTCTCACCCACCCCCACTGCTCAAATCAATTTTTTTTAAAATATAAACTTAGATTTAATTTATTTTTAACAAAAAGTTATTTTATGAGTACAGCAGGAACTTGGCCGACCCTCAATTCCTTCTGAAGGAAAAGAATTTCAGATTTCTTAAGGGCTAATAGTAGTCCCTCAAAGTCACCCCACATTATCATTCCCAATACTATATAACGCCAGGATGGGCGGACCCGCATGTCCCGATTGGCAGAAGCTACTGGATACCCCTTTCAGAATGGTACACCTATCTCAAACGCAACATATTCAATAGTGATATATTTAAAACAACTTAATTAATATTTAAATATGTATGGGATACAAATATTGATCCATACTTTTTAAGGAAACATGACGTAAGAGGACTAGCATTCTCTATCTATCTATAATTTGAATTACTTTTAAATCCACATTAAAATAATAATTTATTAGTATTATGTGATAATAATACAAGTAATATTAATTAATATGATACTATATTAATATAAAAGTAATAAATTTCTTCCTTCTGCTTAAAATCTAATTGGATAAATAATATTATAAATCTAGCAATTCATTAAATATAATTAGATAAATTAAAAATAATAACAATTCATTATATAAATATTAATATCATTTTTTATAATTGATAAAAGTTAAATGTCTATATTAACATTATATATAAGCTTTGAGAAGTGCTTTTGAAAAGTTTAGTTTAAAATTTGAGTGTTTAGCATTGCTGTCAAAAAGTACTTTTGAGAAATAAAATGTCCATTTTAGACATGTTATTATCAAGTAATAAATATGCATTTAAATAATATTTAAATTAGTTAATATTATTATATTTTAGTAAGAATATAAAAAATTATTATAATTTCTTGTTAATATTTAAATATATAAAATATAAATTTCAAATATTTTTAAGCAATAAATATTAATTATTTATAAAATTTAATTAGAATATATAAACTATATTTTAAATATTTAAATACAAATATTAAATATTTGTAATTAGTATTTTAAAAAATATTTTTTATTTTTAATTAATGATTTTAATACATTTGTAATTAAGTACCAAGAAAAAAAGAGAAAATACTATGTTATTGGAGGGGTGAAAAAGTAATTAAGCACTAAAAGTGCTTTTGGGAGAGGAAATGCTAAAAATTTTAGCTTCTCCTTTTCAGAAGTGCTTTTCAAAAGCACTTCTGAAAAGCTAAAAATTTCAGCCAAAAGCAGTTTGTTCTGCACAGCTTTTCTTCCAGAAGTGCTTTTGGAGCCAAAAGTGCTTTTGAAAAGCAATGCAGAACTAGCCCTTAGCCTTGTAGTTCAGCGAGGGCCTCCTTGGCCATAAGTTTATTTTAAAATTTTGGACAATTATTTATTTTTTCTTCTCTTTTACGGTTTTTTTTTTTTCATTTTTAACATTTTTTTTTGCACTTTCAATATTAATTAATTTTAGATGATTTTTTAAATTTTACTTTTATATTTCAATCAATTTTTTCCATTAAATCTTTCTAGTAATTAATTATTTTTACATAAAAATATATTACAGAGTTTATCTCACGGTTTATACATAACTAATTAAAATAAATTTAAAATATTTAATTTTAATTGAATTCAAATATAATTTTTATGAAAAAGGTCAAGTATATATTTTATAGCATTCCATTATGTAATCAATTTTTTAGTATTTTGTAATTAAAAATAGAGAAATGAATACATTAAATAGAAAATATATAGATAAATAATAATAAAGGTATAATTTATCTTTTGTTTAGTAAATAGATTTGAAGGGGTGTTTATGAAATTTTCTTTAAACCTGATAGATACGAGCATTCTTGAAACTATAGGGGTAGGTGTGTTTTACCCTTTTTGTTCTGATTTAAATAAAATAAATTTAAGTCGTTAAGAATGAGATAAATTTATGAAAAACCTCACATTATCATGAAAATGTAATATTACTTGAAGAAGATGTAGTATTAAAATTATGCTATACCCCGGAATCTTAGCACTATTAAGAATATAAATGTAATCTTTGAAATCCAAATTAAGGAATCTATTTTAGAATCTAATATTACTCACTAGAGGTAAGGGAGGCTTCCTTGGTTTGGTAAAATTATTATTTAAACCTTTAAATTTTATAAAATTACAATTCAATTTCTAACCAATTAAAAAGAAGCACCCACATTCACCTACGGAATAAAAGCTTCATAAAAAGTGGTTGCATCCCTATCCTGAAAATTTATTTTACATCTAAAGACAACCGTCTTTATTGAGAAAAACTCCACAAATTGTCTCCCAAGTGTGGAAATAAAAGTCTAGTAACATGAAAATGACCTCAAATTATTGGACTTGGATTGGTATCACTACTTTAAATGCTTTCAACACTCATAATATAACCAATGTTTAGTTAGTAGCCTTTTTCTTTTCTTTTTTTCATGCACGTGTATAAAAATTTTGTTGCAATTATTTAAACTAAATTTCATGATATTCTTTTTATTTCTAATTAGTTTTTAAAAGAAAATAATAATAATATCAGCTAGCATTTCCCTCACCCAATGGCATAGTCATCATACATGCATATCTCTCTCTCTCTCTCTCTCTCTCTCTCACAGACACACACAGAATTGATATATATATATATATATATATATATATAAGAGCCATCCATTTCAGAAAAATCTCTGCATCACCTTCCAATTCAAGAAACTATTTTATTTTTCTTTTATAAACTGAATTATCAAACCTCTCTTTTGCTTTTTCTTTCTTTAAACTCTGTGTCTACTCTCAGGATTTTCTGCATATTGTTGTTTCCTTGAAGAACATCATGCCATGGCAGTCAAGCATGAAAATATATATTTTTCTCAATATTGTTTGAATTAAGATCATTATTATTACGACATGTCTTGCAATGGGATGGCTTTTTTTTCAGCCAATTTCATGCTCCAAACTCCTCATGAAGAAGATCATCATCATCATCAACCCCCAACTTCCATCAATCAAATGCTTCCTTCATGCACACCCCAAGACTTTCACGGTATATATATCAATCTGAATCTTTAGGGTTTATATATGTAAAATCTATGATGGAATTGATTTCTTTTATATATATATATATATATATATACACACATAGGTGTTGCATCATTTCTGGGGAAGAGATCAATATCATTTTCTGGTATAGATCATGTATGTGAAGAAGGAAATGGGGAGGATGATTTATCAGATGATGGTTCACAGGCAGGAGAGAAGAAGAGGAGGCTGAACATGGAACAAGTGAAGACCCTTGAGAAGAACTTTGAGTTGGGGAACAAGCTTGAACCTGAGAGAAAAATGCAGCTGGCTAGAGCTCTTGGGTTGCAACCAAGGCAGATTGCTATTTGGTTCCAAAATAGAAGAGCAAGGTGGAAAACCAAGCAACTTGAGAAAGACTATGATCTCCTTAAAAAACAGTATGAAGCTATCAAAGCTGATAATGATGCACTCCAAGCTCAGAACCAAAAGCTTCATGCTGAGGTAAGCATATATATATGTGTGTGTTGAATAATTGAGCTTTTTAAAGATTATTATGATCCATTTCTTCATGCTTTATTGACTTACCATGATTTTCAGAACCTTATTTCTGCGACATAATTTTACTTTTTTTTATTGATTGGTGATCTAATTCTATTTTTAGCCTCGGATTTAATCTCTCTACTTAAATTTAATATAATTTATCATTTATTTTTATAATAATATTTGTGGGTTCAAATTGATAACACCATTAATTGTTATTGTTAAAGTTCTCTCTACTTAAATTTAATATAATTTATCATTTATTTTTATAATAATATTTGTGGGTTCAAATTGATAACACCATTAATTGTTATTGTTAAAGTTCTATCACAAAGGATCATGCAAAAATTTAATCATCCATGTTCAACTAATAATAAATTTAAATGTCAATTGTATACTTAAATTATTTTTAAAAAAATCATTTCATCAAGTTATAAATAGCAATTAACAGTGTTGTCAATTTAAACCTACTAATGATATTATAAAAGAAAATAGAATAAATTATGCCGAATTAAAGTAAAATGAATAAATCACAAATTTTATCCTTATAGAGATTAAAACCATAATTAGACTTCAAATTAATAGGGGTAATCATGAGTGATAACTTATAGAATGCAATGAATAAGAGATCTTTTCTTACTAGTTAGAACAAGGATCCCATTGCCTTAGTATGAAATTATGGATTAAACCTCTTCGAAACTATTGAGTTATTTAGTAGTTTGTGCAACAACATGCATATATGCTTCATCTTTAACTGCAAGAGTTAATTTGTGGGTGCAGATATTGGCACTGAAAGGCAAAGAACCAACGGAATCCATCAACCTCAACAAGGAAACGGAAGGTTCATGTAGTAACAGAAGTGAAAACAGCTCGGATGTGAAGCTGGGTATGTCAAGGACACCAACAGTCATTGGCAGCCATCCGACAAGCTGCAGAACCCTTTTCCCGACATCCATTAGGCCAACTACAGCAGTCGCACAGCTGTTTCAAACCTCATCATCAAGGCCTGATAATCACCTTCAATGCCAAAAGATGGATCAAATTGTTAAAGAAGAAGGCCTGGGTAACATGTTCTGCAACATCGAGGATCAAACGGGGTTTTGGCCGTGGCTCGAACAACACCATTTCAATTGATGATTTGGAATGTTTGAAAAAGTACTCGTCGATCAAAGTGTCATCCCAGTTACAGAAAAACATAACATGGTGTATTTATTTATGTTATACATAATGATTATGATATGTATCCAAGGTTTTGGTAACTAGAGGGAGAGTGATGTATAAAAGTAGAAATCATATCAAGTGAAATTTTTTTATGATCAACAGGGCCCTGAAGTGATGATTATGGAGAAATAATCTGCGTGTGTGTATGTATAGGCTTAGAGCATAGAGATGTTTGCTAGGTTGAATCATGCGAGAAGAATTTCCAAGTGAAATTATTTAAGTTTAAGTTGGCAATGAAGACTACTTGGTTTGCAGCAGCTCTACCTAGCATGGACCATGAAGAAAAAGAGGGATTATAATGATATATATCCTGATAATCATCAAAACCCAATGGTGAATATTTATTTATTAATATATATAAATTAGGGTTCTAATCTTGGTCGCAATTAATGGTTAATTAGTCAATACCACGATTCAGCTTTCTATTAAACTCATGGTATATACCCTCGTCTAAATTGTATATTTCTATAAAGAATACCTTTTTTCTTTTTGTGGGGGTAAAAAATGGAAAAGAAAGGGATCCAATTTCAACACACATCCCAAGAGAAGAAGAAGACAAGCAGATGAAGAACAGAAGAAAACAAGAAGAGTAGGAAATGGTCGTTCTCGTGAAGGGGACGTTGGCTGCCAATCTCACAAACAAAGGAATTATGCATGACATCCAAAACCCTATTTTATCCACCACTATCCTCACTGCCAGTTCCTGCTCTCCCCCTTTTTGGACTCTTTGATTGCACCAAAATTATACATACATACACAGATCTTTATACATATATATCATGTGAGCCACTGTCACCCACTCCCTATCATCCAACACAGTCCTCCTTTTTACCCCCCAGTACTCTCTTTGTTTCTCTCTTTTTACACTGTATTTGGTAACTAGTTATATTATTAAAGAACAAAATTAGTATGTATTTTCGTTTAAAAGGTTGAAATTAGTAAATAAATAAATAAATAAATAATCACAAACTTTGTTTTGTTAAGCTATACAAAGTAAAGGAGATGATTGATTATAATTGTTAGGCAAAACTATTTTTTATTCAATGTTGCTAATATTTGATAGATGTATTATTGTAATAAATGTTTTGTAAACATGTGATAGATAGCAACTGTAAGAAATAATTCTGAATAAGGAATTAGATAAAACCATACAAAGTCCTTATGGTAACTAATTTTAAAAATCTTTGAAGAGCTTGAGTCATATGGGGACTCTTCTATTCCAAGTTCATCAACTGGGATTTTTTCAAAAAATTCAAACTGATTACTCTACCTATATAAATGTTGTTAGAGATGAGTTTTGGGTATTTTTATCAATTCATGTTGGGAACATTTTGTGGGTAAAATTAGCTATCATTTGGGGAGAGTGAGTGCAAGTAATTGTACATTGTGATTGCTTTTACATTGAGCTTTTAAGTAGTAGTCTAGCTAAGGTTATCATTGAGTTTACTTTGATAATTATTTAGTAGATTCAGTTTTTGAGTTAGGCAGAGCAAACCAGACACCAAGAAGTAAACCGACCTCTCATCTGTGGCCTGGGTTACAGAGGCGAATATACGGGGAGCAAGCAGTGTCCTTGGCCCCCTAAAATGGAAAATTTATGTTTAAGCTTTTAATTTTTTTTAAATTTTAAATTAGTAAAGGTAAAATTGTACTTTAACCCCCCTTAAAATTATAAAAATTTTATTTAATCCTTTAAAAATTATAAATATATAGATTATCAAAACTTAAAATTTCATTCGGCCCCTAAAATTTTGTTCTGTCTTCGCCCCTGGTGGGTTAGGCGGAGATGATGGCAGGCAGGTCTTGAGATGATTATGCTAAAAAGTATAAAAACAATAGAAAACAAAGTAAGAAGTAAGTGGCGCCAGCTTAGAGGTCAGGCGGCCGCTCATAGGCAAACCAAAACCAATGAGAATTCTAGAGAGGAGAGAATTAGTAGTTGAAAATGTTACCGCCCATCTTTAAATTTAAATTTTTCATTGGAGTTACCAAATTTGAAAATGTTTATTTAAAAGTAATGTGTTTATATGTTTTTAATTACACTGAGCGAACAAGGTTTAAGGTGATTATCCCACATCGAGAATACAACAACGTAATAAGCTATAAAACATCTATATATAGATGCCCTTCATTCATCCTCAATCTTTTTAAGGCATTCTTTTAGAAACTTCCTCCAAGTTTTAAGGTTAAAAGCTTTGAACTTGTTGGAAGAGAAAAGCTTTTGAAATTTAAATTTACATCGTTAAAAAAAAAAAGAAAATTCAACCAATGTACTATTGTTGCATAATAGTTTTGGTAGCCATAATTTTATTTTTGATTCTTTTCTCATCTTGTTACTTATTTTTTTCCCATATTGATATCTCCTTCAGCCAATTATTAATTAATGATGGTCTACAATGATGTGACTTTAATGATATTGTAATGATTACTAAAATATATTGAGATAATTAAATTATTATATAATTAAAAATGGCTTGTTAATTCTCAAAGATCATTTGTATGCTTTAGGGCCTGTTTTGTAGTGTTTAAAAAAAGCATTTCTGACTTTAAAATTATTTTTGGAAGAAAAGTTGTGCTAAATAAGTTACTTTTGGTTGAAATTTTTTATTTTAAAAACATCTCTGAAAAGGAGAAGCTAAAATTTTTAACTTTTCTCTATCAAAAGCACCTTCAATAACATAGTACTTTTTTTTTATGCTTAATTACAAATTAAATGTGTTAAAATTATTAATTAAAAATAAAAAATATTTTTTAAAATACTAATTACAAATATTTAATGGTTATATTTTAATATTTAAAATATATTTTATATATTCTAATTAAATTTTATAAATAATTAATATTTATTGCTTAAAAATATTTAAATTTTATATTTTATATATTAAAATATTAACAAATTATAATAAATTTTTTTATATTCTTACTAAAATATAATAATATTAATTAATTTAAATATTATTTAAATGCATATTTGTTAGTTGATAATAACATGTTTAAAATGGACATTTTATTTCTCAAAAGTACTTTTTAACAACAATTCTAAACACTCAAATTTTAAACTAAACTTTTCAAAAACACTTTTCAAAAATATTTTTCTTCTACAACACTTTTTAAAAATATTGTCAAACTAACCTTTGATAGTGAAGGTATGACAACCACTTTAATTATGGTGATTTTTATTTTGCTTTTGTTGAGGGAGAATGGTAAAACTCTCTTAAAATAGATTATTTTATATGAAAAAAAAAAAAAACAAACAAACAAACTTGCAGCTTGAAACAAAAGAAGCAGAAAGCCAGAAGGCCACCATTGCAAATCAGTCTCAGATAAATATAATCCAACCTTCTGCTTCTGGTGCCAATACTGAGCCCACTCTCCTTTGTTTCATGTATAGCCCATTTCCATTTCACCATTTTTCTAATCCTTCTTTTCATATGTATTTTTTAAAGTTTTACAATCACAACTATAATATTATATATAAGTAATTAGACAGTAGAATCAAAATAATATAGAGCATAGACGAAAAATCGAAATATAATCAAAGTTTATTGGTAAAATAAGTTCTAGAATATTTTTAAAAAAATTAATTAAGTTTCTTCGAACTTTTTATACTTAATTGAGCCTCTAAATTAACAAAATTAGAAAAATAGGCCCATTAACTAATGTTGACTATTAATATTTAATATTAACACTGACGTGAGTGTTAACAAACGGCCAAGTTAGCACTAATTGCTATCGTGATAATGTCACATCAAAAAAATTAAAAATTAAAAAAATTAAAATTATTTTAAAAAATATACAATGAATCTGGACAAATTATTATTCGGGTTCATTTGAATTCATTCTAGAATTATAAAAAACATAAAATAATTATAAAAATCATTAAAAAATCATTAAAATTTATTAAAATTTGTAAAAATTATTAGAAATTAATTAAAAACCATAAAAAATTATAAAATTATTTTCCTTATTTTAATTAAATTATTTGACTAATATAACTTGTGTTAATTGAAAATGAGAGGCAAAAAATATAACAAAACATGTTAACCAGTTGTTGAAGTTTATTTTTTGAGTTAAAATATAAATATAATATTTTTTTATAAATTTTATAAAATTTTATTATTTTTAATTAATTTCTAATAATTTTTATAATGTTTAATTATTTTTATATTATTTTTATATTTTTATAATTCTAGAATAGAATGTATATGGACACATGGGTGCTCAATTCAAATAAACTTGGACAACCATTTTTCCAGATCCATTGTGTACTTATTTCTAAAATAATTTTAATTTTTTTATTTTTTTGAAATTTTTATTTTTATTTTTTGATGTGGGCTAATGGTGAGAGGCATACCTGGGGGCAGACAAATGCATTGGCCTTCCCTTAGCTGATGGGTAAAATAACAATTCTAGCCCATTGTAGTTTTGAAATATTTAATTAAGTCATTTTTATGTAATTTTTTTAACATTTGCACCCCCAAACTTTTAAAACCTTATTTTGGCACCCCAATATCATACTCTTGGCTTTGCCCTTGCTAATGACCATGCCAACTTTACTGTTAAATACTAATGATAAACGTTATTCAAAGGACCTAGTTGACCAATTTTATTAGTTTAATGGTTTAATTGGGTGCAAAAAGTTTGGAGTGGTTTAATTGATTTTTTTTTTTTAAGTTTGAAGGCTTATAATATCATTAAGCCTATAACCAAACAAAACACATTCATGATAACTATGCATCATAGAATTAGAGACCCATATATGATAATTGCAACTCCTCTTGCATGGCCTAGATATAATCAACATTTTAAGGGCTTTTTGAACTCGTTTTGGCTTGATCTGAGAAATGTAGCAAGCCAAACGAACCATGCATCTGTAGTTTTGTCTAGATCTGTCCCTTGTTTTGGTTACATTATGAATATCACTAATTATATCAGCAAGTGATTCTTCCCAACTCTTGTTGAAGATTGAAGTGACTCATCATCATTAGAATGATCATTGACCAGATCAATAACTTGAACAATTTGACTTTCTACTTTTGACTTTTCTTTAAGTTTAATTGTGCCAAAGGGAGTTGGCACTCCCTCAAACACTAAATCATAAGTCTTATCTCCATCATCATCACCGTGAATCTCATAAACTCCAACATCATTAACCACCACATTGATTGACTCCATGACCTTTTAAGTATGTTTATTGAACACCCTTTAGGCTTTGTTGTTGCTGGCATAACCAAGGAAAATACGTTCATCAGATTCAAATCAAAATTACCTTGGTGTTCTATTTCTTATGACTCCCCAAAACATGGAAGTACTTCATAGTAGGTTTCCTCCTTTTCCACAACTCATATGGAGTCACACGAGTCTTTGGTCTAATTATCACTCAGTTGATAACATGTACGGTAGTGTTAACTGCTTCAACCTTAAAATGATTTGAGATGTTCTTATTGTTTACTATTACTCTGGTCATTTCTTGCATGGTCCTATTCTTATGCTAAACTACATCATTTTGTTGAGGAGTCTTTGGTGCAAAAAATTCATGTTTGATCCCCTTTTCATCACAAAATCATCATTTTCTAAATTGTATCCATAATCATTGTGTATCCTTCTCATCATGCCAATAATCTTTCCTTGTTCATTCATCACTTCCTACGCAGTCTCTTTGTCACAGTTTATTTTTCAGTGGTGTTGGAAACAGTGGTTTTGAGGCCACCATATCCGATGAGTAAGTTCATAAATATTATTATTTAATATTTACGAGTCAAACATGGTTTTAAAAAGATTTTTGATATAGTGATTTTTATTATATAAGAGATTTATTAAGTTTAAGTGGTAAAACCCTAAGGTCAAGTGGTTTTAGAAAATAAGGTATCAGGACCTTGTTTCTATAAACCGACCTGTAAATTTTTTTTTTATAAATATTTACAGAGTTTCATTAAGGTGGTATTAAAGTTTTGTTGAAAAATTTCAACGTTTCGATAGTTAATTAATTAAAAAAGACTAAATCGTAAAAGATGTAAAATTTGATCATTATTTGATTTGAGTAATTAAATGGCTTAATGAATGAAAGAATATGAATTAATATGGTAATATACCATATTATATATTAGTGGGGCAATTGGATGCTTAATTTTTTTTAATTATAATGTTTTATATGTTAGTTATTTAATAAAATAAAGATAAAAGGTTAATAAAATAACGAAAACAAAATGTTTTCTTCCCCATTTTACTTTCATCACCGAATTTGCCATGGAAATAGAAAGGGAGAAGCTTTAAACTTTGACTTTCATTTTGAAGATGCATGTAAGTCTATTTTAGTCCCGTTTTTAATAATTTTTATGTTTTTGAGATCGTTGCAATTAGGTCCAGCTAGCCCGTACCTTTGATTTTGAAACTGTTAAAGATTTTAAATGTTTCCATTGATGAACCTTGTGATTTTAGATGTTAAATGATGAATTTCAAATATTAGTTGTTATTTAAAAGTATTTTATTAAGTGATTTTTGATGGATTTTTTTATCAGGGGCTAAATTATTAAAATAGTAAAAGTACAAGGATTTGATGTGACATTATTGCATGAATGGGCTGTTTTGGATGCCATAAGTATTTGACTAGGCTCAATTTTGGGTAAAAAGGGTTAATTTGCATGTTTTAGGCTTAGGGACTAAATTAAATAAAAGTAAAACTTTAGGGGCAATTTTATAAAATTGTAAAAAATGACTAAATTGCATAAAATTCATTGTTTTACTGTCTAAATTGATAGATTGAATGAAATTATTAATTTAGATCAAGATCAAGTGAAAAATCGAGAAGAATAAAAAATTACCAAAATGCCCCTGTACTTAAACATTTCTGCAATTTAGCCAGGTAAGTTTGTATGAACTGTATTCTATATAATTTTGATTAAATTGAATGTTAATATGTGATTATATTGTGATTAAATCAATATATATGTGTTTGCATGTAATTTATCTTGTAATGAAACGATTGAAAATCCAACGATGTTTCGACGACTACTGAGCCCCGTTTGAACCTTAGGAATTCGTAGGATACAAATGACATGTCATTAGGGTTCACATGATTTGAGTGCTAGTCTTGAATGTCTTACCGATGTTTGAGGTCCGACATGTGTTGCAGATACTCCACAGCTCGTGTGAGCAGTATTGTGTAGGGGGTAAGCTTCATGCTTAGTAAGTCCATATGAAAATGATAAGCAATTTATCAATATGCTTCCACCAATTCTTACGACATGATCTCAAGGTAATACTCTTATAATTGCCTTTTTACATATGTTCAGGTCAAGCTATTTTCTCGAGTCATGGTCACTAAATTATTTATATCTGGAGCTACGGAGCTCCAAATTTAGATCCACTAATTTTTCCTGAAACTAGAGTCACTCCTATTCTTACCATAAAATTTCCAGAATTTTTGGTTTAGCCATTTAGTACAATTTATTCGTTAAAGTCCCCCTGTTTCACGGTTCAACAGTTTCGACCTCTCTTCACTAAAAATCAATTATATCTTTGTACAGAATTCAAATGAGGTTCTCGTTTGTTTCTTCTAAAAATAGACTCTTTAAGGAATTTAACCATATAAAATTTGTCCCATAATTATTTTTTTTACAATTTCTAATAATTTTTCCCAATTCAGAACAGGGGATTTCGTAATCCATCTAACCCTATCTCACTAAATTTCAAATATCTCATATTGTGAGATTCTTTTGCTCGCACTGTTTCTTTTCTGCAAAAATAGACTCATTAAAATTTAATTTTATATCTCATCCAATCTCGAATTCAATTCCCACAATTTTTGGTGATTTTTCAAATTCACATAACTTCGGAACTGTTTTATCGCCAATTTACTTTCTCATGCTTTCTTTGTTTTAGCTTCTATTTTAAGCATACATGTCACCAATCGATTTTATCACACTTTCATACATCTTAAATATAGACCTATAATCACTAGGTCATCGTAAAATTATCCTCACATGTGTAACCTACTCATTTGTATCTTTACCATATTTCTCAATACACGCCTCAAGATAATAATTCATGCTGGATAGTTCGCACATAGCCATTCATATTAGCAAATATAGGATGGTTTTGCACATAGCCCACCAAAATTGATATTTCACAATAATTTGCACTTAGCTCATTGTATTATAAATCAACAAGATGGATAATTCGCACTTAGCTCATCAATTTTAATAATTATCTGGTAGTTTCGCACATAGCCCACTATTATCAATAATTTTCGGTGATAACGCACTTAACTCACCTTTATTTATTATTAACGATGGTATTGTAACGACCCAAATTCCACGGATACCGAAAAGACGAGTCTTAGGGCCTCCGTCTTAGGAAAAATGAGTTCGTAAATATTTATTAAAAATATTTATGAAGTTAGTTATGAATTGAATTAGATTTTGATTAAGTGAATTTAGTTTAATTAGAAATAGTTAGTAGAAAGGACTAAATTGAATAGAGTATAAAAGTTTAATTATGGAATATAAAAATATTAAAGGATTAGATTAGTAATTAAACCAAATTAATGACATGTGTAAATATAGAATCAATACATGTGTATTTATATTATTGGTACAAGTGTATTATATGTGTATTTAGTTATTAATTAAGTAAAAGATATTTAATTGTTTATTATAATAATTATTAATAATTATGTAAATATTATTTTATTTATTTAATAAATAAATGATGACACTTGTATGGTGTGAATTAATACATGTGTACATGAGTGTATGAATACACATGTAGCATTTTTATTTGAATTAAATAGATATTTTATTATTAATTATTAAAGTAGTAAATAAAAGAAATAAGTAAATAAAATAAAGAAAACAAAAGAAAAAGGGAGCAAGAAGTCACAAAATTGAGAAGAAAGAAAGAAGAAAAGAAAAGAAAAGAAAAGAAAAAGGGAGAATTAGGGTTTGGAAGCTTGGAAGTTAAATTGGTAAGTGAATCAAGTCATTTTCTTTGTAATTTTGATGTTTTTGGAGTCCTAAAGAAAGGTACTCTTGAATTTGTGAGGAAATAATGAAAGTTGATAGATATTTGAGTAGGGTTCATGTTGAACAAATGATGAAATTAGGGATTAATTTGATAAAATTATTGATTTGAATTGGTTAAAGGACTTAATTATAAACTAGGCTATAAGTTTTGAGTTTTAAGAACTAATTTTAAAGAAATTCAATATTATGGGAAATTGATGAAAATTTGATAGTTATATTGAAGTTTTGATGGAAATTGAATAAGACAATGATGTGAATTGCAAAAAGGAAGAAGATGAATGTGTTTAGGACAAAGTTGGTATTAAGGAAAAAGTTGTATGGAAAGTTAGAAATTTATATAAAATATGTGTGTTATTAATTAATTGTAATTATGCTAATTTTCTAGCAAGCAAGGAAACCAAGACGACAAATACGAAAGGAAAAGAAAAAGTAATCAAGGAGTAGATACAACAAATTCGGGTTTGTATTATCATAATTCAACTCATTTATTATTATATGTTCAATTTCATTATGAATAAATGCATGAAAATGAAATTGAGGTAAGTAGTACTATTTGAATTTAATGTGATTGGATGTAATTATTGAAATGTATATGGGTTGAAAGTATGAGGAAGTGTTGAAATGGTTGAAATGTGAATTGATTGGTGAATATGTGATTATGTGATTATGTGATTTTGAAGCAAATTGAGATTGAAATGCTATTAATGTGATTGCATTGAATTTGAATGATTTTGTACAATTGGAAATGGAATGAAGTGAAAATATGTGAAAATATGAAATTGAAGCAAGTTATGCTTGAAATGAAAAATATGTGAGAAAATGTGGCCAAAGAGCAAATGAAGTGAATTTGATTGAATATACGAGAAAGTGATTGAAATTGATATGTGTTTTTGATACCCTATTAACTAGTCGGGCTTTGTGGATATAGTTGGCATGCCATAGGATCGGAACATTCAGAAATTCTTCGACCTCGAGTCGATGAGGCACTTGGTGTGCCATAGATTTGCTTCGGATAGTTTCGATAAGGCTTTGGTAGCCACTTTGCTTCGGCTCAGCCGATGAGACACGTGGTGTGTCATAGATTTACTTCGAACTATCCGATGAGGCTTTGGTAGCCACTTACTTCGGCTAAGCCGATGAGGCGTTGGTCGCCATTCTGATATGTTAAGTGGATCTGTGTATCCGCCAAGGTCCGAGTCATGTTAATAGGGGTAAATAAATGAAATGAGTAAGTTATATGAATTTGATTATTTGAATCAGTGAATGAAAAGTGAAAGAGATGTTGTGATATGAAATGTGAAATGAGATTGTGCAATGAGATTGAGACATGAACCAAAGGTTCATGAAGTGTAATACTTGAAATGTGAATGTGGATAATTATATGTGGTTATGGAAGGAACCAAAGATTCTTGAATTGTTAGAAATCTTGATGGTTATATATTGAACCCTTTATTTGAATTGTGCTAACTTAGTATGAATTTATATGTAAGATTTATTAGTTATTCATACATGTTATGAAACTGTTTTGCTGCTATAGTTTGAATTATGATAATACTACTGAGTATTTCCAATACTCAGCGTACGGTTGTTTTCCGTGCGCAGGTTAGGTAAAGTTGTGGTTCAGTCAAGCATCCAAGTCAATCCCGACCTCAGCTCCAATTTGTGGTGATGTATCTATCTTTTGGTAATGTGGCATGTACTAGGTTTAATATGTGTTACTTGTAAATGTTTATGTTAGTATGTAAAAGTGGTTTACAAACTTTAAGAAGTTTTTGGAATGAATGAATGAGTTTTTGCTAAGTTTAGAAATGAAATGAATGGTATTTGATTAAGGTTTATAAGTCAATGATTTGGGCATGTATTGGGTATGTTTTGTAGGTACAAGTAGCTTAAAAATGATGAAAAATATGGTTTTCACACGGCCAAGACACATGGGCGTGTGCCCAGGCCGTGTGGGAAAAACAAACTCGCACACGGGCTAGTCACACGGCCGTGTGTAGCAAGTCAGAACTGCCCACGGCCTAGCCCCACGGCCATGGGGATCCACACGGGTAGGCCACACGGCCATGTCCCAAACCACATGGCCATGTGCCCCTGTTTTCCAAGAAAAATTTTTAAAGTTCTCTGTTTAATCCCAAATCAATTTCTAAACTTATTTTGGGCCCCGTAGACCTTAGACCTATATTAAGGACTATTTGATAGAAATTAGATGGTTTTAGGTTGAAACTCAAATTTATGTATCGTTTTTATTTCGTATGTTAGTGTATAAGTCTGGTAATACCTTGTAACCCTGTTCCGGTGACAGTTTAGGGTTAGGGGGTGTTACAGGTATCGCATTTAGTGCACCTTTTATTTATGATTCACAGTGGTAACGCACTTAGCACACTTTTTTTTACTACTTTTCAATGGTATCGCACTTAGCCGATCTTTATCAATAATTTTTCGGTGGTGTCGCACTTAGCCCATCTTTATCAATAATTTTTTCGATGATGTCGCATTTAGCCCATCTTTATCAATATTTCGTAGAATTTTATTCATACCTTCACTTCTCACATTTTCATCCAATGTCAATAATGTTCAATCACATATCATCTAAAGCATTCAGGAATAAAAACATTAATAGAAGAGGTATCATTTACATATAAATATACTCATTTTAAGCCATATCCATTTAGGCTTTAAGCAATAACAACAACAACAACAACAATAATACATCATTATTATTACACCAACTTACTTGTTTCAATGGAATGTCATATTCCATCAAACTTCTAATGTATTCAACCATCACAAAAATGTTATTAACATTTGACATCACTTTCTTATACATAACCCTGTCAACATGTATTTCAATACAATCATAGCAAAATATATTTCAAGTATATTAACACTAACATGTTTATTTAGTCACATGGACTTACCTTGAATGCAATTTCGGCTAATTACTACATTTTAGTCCATAATCTCGTACTTTTTGATTTAAGCCCAATCTTGATTTTTTTGATCTAACATGATGAAATTCACTCATTTAATCACCACATTAATTAAAACATTCTATAATTCACAATTTGGCAAAATGACCATTTTGCCCCTAGGCTCGAAAATTGATTTTTATTGAATTTCCTCATTAACCAAGCCTAATCAACTCTTTTTATTCTCATTACTACCCCAATTTCTCATTATTTCCTACACTTACCCTTTATTTTGCAACTTCTACAACTAAGTCCTCTTTAATTGTTTTCATACAATTTCCCTCACATAATTGTTTATTTAACAACAATAGCTCATTTTCTTCCCAAAAATTCCAGCAAACACCACTTATACTTTCATGGAAAATTTCAAAACTTCCAACCAAAATGCAAGATATACCCCCCAATAGAAAGCTTATGCTATGAGGGTTTCAAAAATACAAAAATTATCAAGAGAAGGCTTCAAAATCACTTACTTTTGATGAAGAAAGGTGGCTGAAAATTTCAAGCTCCCATGGGGGTTTTCTTCTTCCATTTTCGACAGACAATGAAAAAAAAAGAGAGAAGATGGCCACTTATTTATTTTATTAGCTTTTGCTTATGTCATCCAATACCAACCCATACCAAAATTTTGACTTTTAAAGCTTTTTGTCTCGTATGGCCGGCCACCTTTAAGAATAAGGGTCTATTTGCCCTTTAAAGCCCTCACATTTTAGTTCTCTAGCTATTTGACTCAACTAGCTAATAAAATAGAACTTTCGCACCTTATGCGATTTAATCCTTTTTCAAAATTAAGCATGCAATTGCTAAAATTAATTTACCAAAATTTTCGTGTACTTATATAATCATGCTATAACTCAAATAATAACATTAAAAATTATTTTCTCCGACCTCAGGTTAGTGATTCTGAAGCCACTGTTCTGACTAGCCCCTAAATCAGGCTGTTAATAGATTAGGTTATTTGACTTATAGAAAATTGAATGACATGCATAAGTTAGATTTAATTCTTATTTTTAATAATAATATTGAAAAATGCAATACATGTTTGTTGACAAAAATTACATGAAACCCTTTCCCTAAGGTTAAAAGGAAAACAAAGTTGCTTGATTTGATACATAGTGATTTATGTGACATACATAATACTCCTACATTCGGTGGAAAGAAATATTTGTTATTTTTATTGATAATTATTCTAAATATTGCTATGTATATTTATTGCATTCAAAAGATGAAGCGCTTGATAAATTTAAAGTTTATAAATTTAAAGTTGAACTTTAGTGTGAATCATTTATCAAGTGCTTAAGATCAGATAGAGGTGGAGAATACTATAATCCAAGTTATTTTTGAATCACTAGGATTATCCATCAAGTTTCAACCCCTTACACACCACAACAAAATGATGTACTTGAAAGGAAAAATAGAATCGTCACTGAAATGGTAAATTCAATGTTATCATATTCAGGTCTTGAACAAGGTAACATGATTTGAATTCGTGCCAAATAAATGTCTGACAAGAGCTTTAACCACCGCTCTATACAAGTCAAGACTATGAAAGACATTTATCGATTATGAAAATCAATTTTTTTATCATTATTTTTTTAGGCTTTATTCACAATTTAGCCCCTGAACTATACCCATTTTTCTACTTTGGTACCTAAACTTTTTTTGTCCTATTTTGGTACCTAATTATTGTTTCATTACACTTTTTAACCTTTGAAGCTAAAAGTGCCAAAAAGAACCCCTCTCAACCAATCCAAATGTGCCACATGTCAAACGTTGACCAGTGGTGTAGCTATTAACTGGTCAAATGTAAAATTTTTTTAAATTATAAAAAAATAAAATTATTTTTTAAATTATTAAAAAGATTTGTATTTTTCTACTTGAATGCAAAACAAAGTAAGAATTAAAATTTAAAAAAAAAACCATTAAACCCCATAATCGATTTAGGAAATCTTCAATTTTATCCTTCATGAAAGTAAAAAAGTTTTTATTATTTTGTTAATTTGTATTTTTTTTTAAATTTGGGTCGATTGCAAAAGTAAAGAAGAACAAGGCGAAATCATCGTCTACATCACCATCATCTGGGTTCTTAAATCATTCGTTTAAAGTGCACACCTCAATGATGGACCCCAAAAGTTCATCTTCTTTTCATGAATCCATTGTCGTCTTAAAATCAAGATGGTTTCATTTCGAAATTCTAAAATTCAATTGATTGTATCAAAGCTAAAGTTAAAAAGCTTCGCAGTTTATTCAAGTTTGCGAAACTTTCTTCATCTTCATCAAGCTTTAGTCTTAAAGAATATTTCCCTAAGGTTGTTTTGAGACCCACGAAATCAATTGCATAATTGTCTTCGTTGCTTTATTAAATGTTAGATAATATTACCCAAAATTGAAGATCAGATTGTTGTTATTTAACCTCAAAGCCAGATTTTTTTTAACTTATAATTTTCATAATTTTTTAATTATTTTTAAATTTCATTATCATTTTAATAATTTTTACAACTTTTTAATGTTTTTTAAATATTTTTTACATTTTAAATTTTTAAAAATACAATTTTAAATAATTTTAATGATTTTTGACCAGTTAAAATTGGTCAACAAAAAGTCAACTCATATAAATGTTCATGGCATTAGTCAATAGAGACATCAATTGTCAACAATTGACATGTGACACAATGTGATTTATTGAGGATTTTTTTAATACCATTAGTTTCAGGGGTCAAAAAACATAACAGAAAAATAATTCAAGTACCAAAGTGAAACAAAAAAAAAATTAAGCACAAATGTGGGAAGACGAATATAGTTCAATGGCCAAACCGTGAATAAAGTCTATATTTTACTCAACTATTATCTTATGTAAAATATTAGTGTTGAATATGACTCATATTTTAGTTAAATTTGAGAGATAGTCTCTAAGTTAAATTTTATTTATTTGTTTTAGTCAAACTCTGATTAGTCTTGATTATTTTATTATTATTTGACCTACAAATTTAGCCTATAAATAGACTCTTTTACAACCTTAGAAAATACACCCATTAAAGATTAGAACTCAAAACACTTTTGAAAATTGTGTTTAAGTTTTTATGGTTCTTTATTTTCGGGTTTCGAGATTTAGTTGTTATCTCCATCTTTTGTACTCTTCGTTCTTTTGCTATTATAGTAAAATTATCTTTATCTGCGGTTTTCATCCTCTTTGGAGGGTTTTTCCATGTTAAATTTGTGTGTTCAAATTCTCAATTTCTTCTACTATTTTTTACTTGTTTGTTGCTTAATCGGGTCGATCTCTAACAATTAGTTATTAATATGACTTCAAAATTTTTGTTGTACAATCTTGAAGCTACAAATATATTAGAGGTAAAAAAATAATTTGTACTGTGATATTTGAATGAATTTTGAAATAAAAATGTTTGAGAAAATTTGTAACGCCCCGAATTCTGGGCCTGGAAGTTCTAAGTTTTGTGCGTAGAGTAAGAATGTTACACATATGTGGTTAGTGGTGCAATCTAGTGAAAGAATGGGCTTGCTGGTCTGTTGGTTTCGTGGAGTGTAAGTTCGCTGGAGGTCCTGTATTCGAATTCTGGCTTTCTATTTCTGCTTCTGTAGATAGTCGGTTTGATCTCACACTGAGCTCGTGTAGCTCACCCCTTCCTCTGATTTCCCCTTTTAGGTACCTTTCTAAATTTTGACACTGGACCCAATACGCGAAGGTCTCGAGCAGTCTCGGTGGAAGTGATTTGTCAGTTTTTATTTTCAGATTTTAATTGTTGTACGTCTTTTAAACTATAAGGCTTAATTATACTGTGGTACAATTTTGTTTTAAACTTTGATTTAGAAATTTTAATTTTGGGTTTTGAGATGATCTTAATTGTAATTTTTACCGACATAATTTTAAGTAATTACATGTTTTGGCTGTTAACATTTCAATGGTTTTAGAAATGAAAATAAGGTTGACTTGTTTTGTAAATTTCTCCTACGATCACTTAGGTGATCAATGTAGCATCCTAGATTCAGTCTAGACTTCTAAGTCAGGTTTGGGGTGTTACATTTGTTGGTATCAGAGCTAGGTTTACAAAAATGCGGCTTGTGTTTTTACCTGAATGTGTGCGTAAGTAATTGTCTTTGGAAGATATTTGAGGAACTGTACCATAGAAAGTTGAAATGGTTCATGTTTTGAAAATGGTTAACGAAAATGAATTGTTTGAGACTCTGATGCTTGTTCGGGTAGAATTCAAAATTGTAATGTAACGCCCCTCACCTGTAACCGTCGCTAGACACGGGGACGAGGCATTACCGAACATAGACTCACACAATCATTTGATTTCGACACGTATATTTCACGTAAAATTCAAAACTTTTTCATTCATACGCATAACATTCACATTATGGGCCTAGGAGGCCCATACTATACATTGGGTATGATCTAAGACCAAATTGGAACTTCTCAAACACTTACGAAAATTTGACTTAAAAAAAGGGCACACGCCCATATGGGATAGGGACAGGCCCGTGTGGGTAGGCCGTGTGATCGCACATGCCCATGTCCCTAGCCGTGCGGAATTATTTTTCATTTCGAACCTACAGGGATTTTTACACGGCCGAGCACACGCTCGAGCACACGCCCGTGTCTTTGGTCCATGTCCTTCACACGGTCTCAACATGCACGTGTCCTCACCCCATATGAAAAATGAGGTATTCTGTTTATGACGTCATCACAAAGTTTTTGTCACACGGCCAAGCCACACGCCCGTGGGCTAGGCCGTGTCTATCACACAGTTGAGACACACGGCCGTGTCTCCACCCATGTGTTTACTACAAAATAATTAATTTTCATAATTTTAGGTGTAGGGGACACACGGCGTAACAACATGCCCGTAGGCTGGCTGTGTGTCGCACACGGCCTAGACACACGCCCGTGTGTCTACCCGTGTTGTAACAGCCCGAAACTGGGCTTAATCGGAATAGTGACTTTGGAATTATTATTTCGAGGTTAGAGAAATTATTTTTAATGTTATTTTATGTGTTAATGTATTTCTATAAGAGTTCATAAAAATTTTGGTGAATTAATTTACACAATTAAAGGCTTAATCGTGAAAAAGGACTAAATCACATAAAAAGCAAAATGTTTGATTTGCTAGTAAAATTGAGTTAACTAGCTAGAGGATTAAAAATTGAAGGGTTTTAATGGGCAAAGAGACCCCTTCTTAGTAGCATAGCTGGCCATGACAAGAGAAATGAAGAAAAGTCAAAGAGTAGGTGCAATTTTTAAGTGATTAAATGAATAAAATAATACCTATTAGGCCTAGCTTCCACTTTTCTTCATTTTGGTCTTCTTTTTCACCAATTTTTACCAGCCATTTTGGGGTTTTTCAAGCTCAAAATTTTAGTAACTTATAGCACTCATAAGTAAGTGATTTTTGAAGCTTTTCTTGAATATTTTTGTATTTTTGAGACCCTTGTAGCATGAGCTACCTATTGAGGGGTGTATTTTGCAAAATTGTGCAAATTTTAGGGTGTTGCCATGAATGAAATTATGTTGATTGCTGAGTTTTTATGAAAGAAAATGAGTTATGGTTGTGTAATAAAAAACTTTTGTAAAAAAGGGTGTTTAGGAAAAACACCTAAAAAGGACTAGCTTGTAAAGTTGCTAAGTAAATGATATTTGTGTGAAATATTAGAAAATTTGTGTTGCCATAAGAGTGAAAAGAGTTTGGTTAGGCTTGGAGAAAAAGAAAATTTGATAAAAATCAATTTTCGAGGCTAGGGGTAAAATGGTTATTTTGCCAAGGCCTAGGGGCAAAATGGATATTTTGCCGAAATTGTGATTTTTGACCTGTTAGATTGAATTGGTGACTAAAGTAGTGAATTTTTATTATTATAGATCAAGATTTACCAAATCCGAACCTAGACTGGGGAAAGCCAAGCAAATCGACTAACTCGAGTAGCCACCTCCATTTTGTATATCGAGGTAAGTTGTAAGTAAATAATGCAACATTTCTAATTTTTATGCATGAAATCATTGAATTGTCCTAGAAGTATGTATTGTGATATGAGCAATGTATGTAAATAGTTAATCGAGCATGAATCATGGAAATGATGATTTTTATCCATGAAATGATGAGAATATGAGTAATTTGGAATAGAATTGGATATTCATGCCATGACATTGGGTAATGTGTGTGTTAGTGCAAGACATGTCTGCATCAGCCACATTACGGGAGCCAGTGTAAGACATATCTGGGACATGCATCGACTTTGAGACAAGAGCTAGTGTAAGACATGTCTATGCATCGGCTTTGAGACGAGAGCTAGTGTAAGACATGTCTGGGACATGCATCAGCCTCAAGATGTTCGAGCTAGTGTAAGACCTATGTGGGACATGCATCAGACTCAAGGAAAAGACAGATGGAGAAATCACATCAATCCTCATCTAAGAGATTGAGAGAGTTTACGACTCGATCCAATGCTTCAGTAGAATTTTCGGGTAAGAATAAAAATAAGCAGCATTTGACGTCCAAAGCTTAGACTACCTCTGTTGCGAGAGTTGGTAGCACACGACCAAATAGACCTAAGTGCTCACAGTGCGGTAGACGACACTTCAGTAAGTGTCAAGGAAATGAAAGAGGTTGTTTTCAGTGCAGCTCACTTGATCATTTCATCCGAGACTATCCTGAGATAGATGAGGGAAATAAAAGATAAGAGGTGAAAGTGAGTAGTGCTCTTATGAAGGGTAGACCACAGAAGAACCCGGGCAGTGGAACTGGTAGTTGAGGTGCCCCTAGGGATACTACTGTGAGGTCTAAGGGAAGAGCACCTGCGAGTACCTATGCTATCCGTGTCCGTGAAGAGGCTTCATCCTCCGATGTGATTAAGGGTACCTTTTCTTTTCATGACATTCCTGTGATAACTTTGATTGATCCGGGTTCTACCCATTCTTATATCTGTATGAAATTAGCGTCTAGAATGAAAATGCTAGTCGAGTCAACCGAGTTTGTGGTGAAATTATATAATCCACTAGGCAAGCATGTGTTAGTTGACTAAGTGTGTCGGGATTGTCCTTTGACAATTAGAGGTCATTGCTTCACGGCCAACTTAATGTTATTGTCGTTTGACGAATTTGATGTAATCTTGGGTATGGACTAGTTGACTACTCATGACGTAGTGGTAAATTGTGGAAAGAAATTTATTAAGCTGAAATGTGAAAACAGGGATGTTCTCCTAATTGAATCAGGTGAATGGTATCCTCTATGATAGCTCAGAGGTATTTGAGGAAAGGATATGAGTTGTATCTTACTTTTGTACTGAATACCCAAGTGTTGGAAGTGAAAATCGATTCAGTACTAGTGGTATGTGAGTACCCGGATGTGTTTCCGGAAGAGTTACCTGGATTAACTCTAGAGAGGAAAGTAGAGTTTGGTATCGAGTTGGTCCTTGGCACGGCACCTATCTCGATCACTCCATATAGGATGGCTCTAACGGAACTTAAGGAAATGAAAACTCAGTTGCAAGAGTCGACGGACAATGGATTTTCAAGACCGAGTTATTCTCCGTGGGGAGCGCCAGTTTTATTTGTTAAGAAAAAGGATGGTTTAATAAGTCTGTGCATAGATTACTGTCAACTCAATAAGGTTACAGTGAAGAATAAGTATCCCTTACTGAGGATCGATGATTTGTTCGACCAACTGAAAGGAGCGATTGTGTTATCTAAAATAGACCTGAGATCTGGGTATTACCAGTTGAGAGTTAAGGAATAAGATGTGTCAAAAATTGCCTTTCAGACGAGGTACGGCCACTATGAGTTCTTTGTCATGCCCTTTGTTTTGACAAATGCTCATACGATATTCATGGATTTGAGTAACTGCATTTTTTGACCCTGTTTGGACAAGTTCGTCATCATTTTCATTGATGATATACTCGTCTATTATCGTGATGAGGGTGAACATGCAGAGCATTTGAGGACTGTCCTGCAAACTCTGAGAGATAAACAGTTGTACGCCAAGTTCAACAAGAGTGAATTTTGGCTACGAGAGGTTGGATTCTTGGGACACATTGTGTTGAGAGATGGGATTTGAGTCGACCCGAGCAAGATATCGGCCATTGTAACAGAGGTTAGGAGTTTCTTGGGCTTAGCGGGATACTACAAACGTTTTGTTAATAGATTTTGTATGATTACGACTCCGATAATGAAGCTATTGCAGAAAGACGTCAAATTCGAGTGGACCGAAAAGTGCCAACAAAGTTTTGAGAAATTAAAGGCTTTGTTGACTGAAGCCCCGGTTTTAGTACAACCTGAACCAGAAAAAGTGTTTGTGGTGTATAGCGATGCTTCCCTGAATGGATTAGGGTGTGTGCTAATGCAAGAAGGCAAAGTAATTGCATACGCCTCGAGACAATTGAAGCCATATAAGAAGAACTACCCTACCCACGATTTAGAATTGGCCACCATCGTTTTTGCGCTAAAGATTTGGAGACACTATTTGTATGGCGAGATATGCCGAGTTTTCACAGACCGTAAAAGTCTGAAGTATTTGATGAGCAGCGGAGATAGTTAGAGCTGATAAAGGATTATGAGTTGATAATCGACTATCACCCCGGAAAGGCAAATGTAGTCCCCGATGTGTTGAGTAGGAAGTCATTGTTTGCCTTAAGGGCTATGGATTCTCGGTTGTCTATGACTGATGCTGGTTCAATTTTAGCCGAATTGAGGGTCAGACCGACATTTCTGCAAGAACTTGTTGAAGCTTAGGAAAGTGAAAATGAACTACAAGCTAAGATAGCTCAGTGCGGGATGAGAAATGAATTAGATTTTCGAGTTGATGTCGATGGATGTTTGATGTACCAAGACAGAGTCTGTATGACTAAGGATGACGGGTTAGTTCAGAGGATTTCGTGAGAGGTGCTTAGTAGTCGCTTGTCTATTCACCCGGGCAGCGTGAAAATGTATAACAACTTAAAGAAAATGTATTGGTGGTCGGGAATGAAGAGAGTCATTTCAGAGTTTGTCTCAAAGTGCTTAATTTGTCAGCAAGTAAAATTCGAAAACCAAGTACCTTCGGGCTTACTTCAACCGATAACGGTTCCCGAGTGGAAGTGGGACAGAGTTACTGTGGACTTCGTGTTAAGACTGCCTTTGATGCCAAAGAAGAAAGATTCAGTATGGGTGGTCATGGATAGACTGACAAAGTCGGCTCATTTCATACTAGTTCTCACAGATTATTCACTTGAGAAGCTAGCCGAGCTATACATCTTAGAGATAGTGAGGTTGCACAGAGTGCCCTTGGCAATAATTTCAGACAGAGATCCGAGATTTACATCTTGATTTTGGAAGAAGTTATAAGAGGCGTTAAGGACAAAGTTGAATTTTAGCACGACTTTCCATCCGCAGACTGACGGCTAGTTAGAGAGGGTGATTCAGATTCTCAAGGATATGTTGAGATGTTGTGTTTTCAAATTTCAAGGCAGTTGGGAAAAGTACTTACCACTTGTCGAGTTCGCCTACAACAATAGTTATCAGACGAGCCTGAGAATGGCACCTTATGAGGCTTTGTATGGGCGCAAATGTCGGATGCCCTTATATTGGTCAGAACTTAAAGAGAATTAGATACATGTGGTTGACTTGGTCAAAGAGACTGAAGAGAAGGTTAGGGTGATTCGAGAATGCTTGAAAGCAACCTTGGATAGACAAAAATCCTATGCGGATTTGAAATGAAAAGAAATCGAGTTTCAGGTAGGGGACAAAGTGTTTTTGAAAGTTTCCCCGTAGAAGAAAGTCTTTCGGTCCTGTAGGAAAGGCAAGTTGAGTCCATGATTTATTGGACCTTACAAGGTGACTGAGAGAGTTGGACCCATACCTTACCGGTTAGCCTTGCCACCTGAGCTAGAAAAGTTTCACGACGTCTTCTATGTATCCATGTTACGCCGTTATCGCTCAGACCGCTCGCATGTGATTGCGTCGACCAAGGTTGAGATTCAACTAGATATGACCTATGGTGAAGAGCCAGTTAAGGTTCTGGCTCGAGAGGTCAAGCAATTGAGAAACAAGAGTATAACGTTGATAAAAGTATTATGGCATCGACATGGAGTCGAAGAAGCCACATGGGAACTAGAGGAGACGATGAGAGATCAATACCCAACCCTCTTCAACGATAAGATTTTTGGGGACGAAAATCACTAAGGGGGGAGAACTATAACAACTCAAAATTGGGCTTAGTCAGAATAGTGATTTCAGAATCACTATTCTGAGGTCGGAGAAATTATTTCTAATGTTATTTTATGTGTTAATGTATTTCTATAAGAGTGCATAAAATTTTTGGTGATTTAATTTACACTTTTGAAGGCTTGATCGTGAAAAAGGATTAAATCGCATAAAAAGTAAAAGTTGTGATTTGCTAGTAAAATTGAGATAACTAGCTAGAGGATTAAAAATTGGAGGGTTTTAATGGGCAAATAGACCCCTTCTTAGTAGCATAGCCAGCCATGACAAGAGAAATGAAGAAAAGTCAAAGAGTAGGTGCAATTTTTAAGTGATTAAATGAATAAAAAAATACCTATTAGGCCTAGCTTCCCCTTTTCTTCATTTTGGTCTTCTTCTTCACCAATTTTTACCAGCCATTTTTGGGTTTTTCAAACTCAAAATTTCAGCAACTTATAGCACTCATAAGTAAGTGATTTTTGAAGCTTTTCTTGAATTTTTTTTGTATTTTGAGACCTTTGTAGCATAGCTACCTATTGAGGGGTGTATTTTGAAAAATGGTGCAAAGTTTAGGGTGTTTCCATGAATGAAATTATGTTTATTGCTAATTTTTTATGAAAGAAAATGAGTTATGGTTGTGTAATAAACAACTTTTGTAAAAAGGGTGTTTAGGAAAAACACCTAAAAAGGACTAGTTTGTAAAGTTGTTAAGTAAATGATATTTGTGTGAAATATTAGGAAATTTGTGTTTCCATAAGAGTGAAAAGAGTATGGTTAGGCTTGGAGAAAAACAAAATTTGATAAAAATCAATTTCCAAGGCTAGGGGTAAAATGGTCATTTTGCCAAGGCCTAGGGGCAAAATGGTCATTTTGCTGAAATTGTCAGTTTTGACTTGTTAGATTGAATTGGTGACTAAAGTAGTGAATTTGTATTTTTATAGATCAAGATTTACCAAATCCGAACCTAGACAGGGGGAAAGCCAAGCAAATCGACTGACTCGAGTAGTCACCTCCACTTTGTATATCGAGGTAATTTGTAGGTGAATAATGCGACATTTCTAATTTTTATGCATGAAATCATTGAATTGTCCTAGAAGTATGTATTGTGATATGAACAATGTATGTAAATAGTTAATCGAGCATGAATCGTGGAAATGATGATTTTCATCCATGTTGTAAAATGTTAATCGAGCATGAATCGTGGAAATGATGATTTTCATCCATGAAATGATGAGAATATGAGTAATTTGGAATAGAATTAGATATTCATGCCATGACATTGAGTAATGTGTGTGCTAGTGTAAGACATGTCTGGGACATGCATCGGCCACATTACGGGAGCCAGTGTAAGAGATGTCTGGGACTGCATCGGCTTTGAGACGAGAGCTAGTGTAAGACATGTTTGGGAAATGCATCAGGCTCAAGATGTTCGAGCTAGTGTGGGACCTGTCTGAGATGTGGCGTCAGCTTGTTACGTGTTAGTGTAACACCTGTCTGGGACATGACATCGACACCGATAGATGAGAGCTAGTGTAAGACCTGTGTGGGACACGACATCGGCCTCGATACACTGAGAGTTAGAGTAAAACAATGTCTGGGACATGGCATCGACTTGATATGTGAGCTAGTGTAAAACCATGTCTGGGACATGGCATCAGCTCGATGCCCTACATTGGAGGCTTAATGAATACCCTTTTATATTCTAAATAATTTCACTGGAAAAATTCAGAATTTATGCTTAGTTGTGAGATAATGTGATGATCACTGTAAGTGGTGCAGATACTTAAGTGTAATGCATGAAAAGTGAGCTCACTAGCATGTTGTATGATTTGTAAAGGATGGAATCAAGTAAGTTATGTTGTAGCTAGTCTTTGTAACATGCATGATTTGTGTTGCAATGAAAGTCTGTCATGACTTAGTTAATTGTTAATATTTATTTACTTATGACTTACTAAGCTTTATGCTTACCCCTTTTCTTTCCATTTTCCCTTATAGTGCCGCCTCAGTAATTCGAGGATCCAGGGACGTCGGAGGCGTCGCTCACACTAACGACTGGAGTGTTCGGTATAGTTGGTTTTTGTGTTTGAGTAATGGCATGTATAGGCTAATTGGTCATTTTGGTACAAGTTACTCTAGTTACCCAATTGTGTTGGCCATTCATTTTATAAAGTTCATTTTGTAAATGGCCATTGGAATTGGCCTAAATTGTTCAAGTTATTATCAATGAAATGAGGATGGGTTTATAGAAATTGCGGATGGATGCTTAGATTAATCATGCATGCACATTTTGCAAATTGTGGTTGTTGGAAAATTGCATAGTTATGGACATTTAGATGCACAATAAATGTTGAGTCATGATATGAAGTGTTGGGTTGCATTTAATCATACTTCAGGGTGGCAAAGAGGCTTGGTAGATAGCCTATTTTTGTCCACATGGGTAGACACACGAGCGTGTGTCTAGGCCATGTGTGACATACAGTCAACCCCACGGACGTGTGGTTAGGCCGTGTATCCCCTGCACGTTGCATGAAAAACACACGGACTGAGACACGACCGTGTGTCTCAACCGTGTGGATAGCACGGCCAAGCACACAGGCGTGTGGTACGACCATGTGATTGCTGGCTTTAGAAATAGAATACTTAGGTTTTTGCACACGAGCTATGATACGAGTGTGTCATGGCCATGTGAGAGACATCGGCCAAGCACACGGGCGTGTGCCACTGCTGTGTGTCTGTTGACGTCAAAAACAGAATTGCAAGGTTTTTGCACACGGGCTGTGACATGGACGCGTCATGGCTGTATGAGGGACACGAGGTGAGCACACGAGCGTGTGCTAGACCGTGTGAAAACCCCTGTAGGTTTGATGTTGGAAAGTAAATCCACATGGGCAAGGGGCACGGGCGTGTCCCAAGGTTGCTTAAGTCGTCTGAACCACACGGGCCATTAGTACAGCCATGTCTAGAGGCCAGACGGGCGTGTTGCCCTCCCACATAGGCGTGTACCCTGTTTATAGCAGTTTTTGATGAAAGTTTCTTAAGCTCCCGAAATGGTTCCGGATCGCTTTCAAGTCACTCTTTAGGCCTCGTAGGCCCATATCAAGTTCTGTAGGACATTGTTTGAAAATGTTTTAAATTGGGACACATTTCAATGAGTGTAAAGTTGAATGTTTGTGTGTGATTTAGTGAGGTAACGCCTCGTACCCTATTCCAGTGTCGGATACGGGTAAGGGGTGTTATACGTGTGGACAATTATAGGCTATTTTCCAAGCACATTGCCACCTTGAAACACAAACCAATATCAACTAATTTTGCCAATTCACATTATAAAATCAAAACTCATGAAAACATACATGTTAAGTCATCCACATCCTAACTTTATCTAGCATCATCAAACTTGTGCATCCATACACATTTTACTCATACTAGGCAAGCTTGTACATTAACAGATTACAACATTTTTGAGAAAATATGACTTAACCATTCATGGCTCATTTCTCATCGCCAAAGTACCAAAACACTATTATCAACAAATGGATCCAAAAGAACTACGACACATGACCAAAATAGTAGGCCACCTACACATGCCATAATATTCAAATTTCATAATCAAATACCCAAAATGATTGTTGATAGTGTTGATGGAATCCCGATGATGACCGAACCTTGGACGAGCTTGACGAACCTATAAGGGAAGGGAAAAATGAAGGGGTAAGCTATAAAGCTTAGTAAGTCTATGTGAAAAATTAATAAGCATTTAAACTAAATGGACACAGCAAATGCAAAATAAGTTTTCCTATCACATAATTAAGTTTGGGAATTATCACTTACTCATGTGATCTTACCACATGATTCAATACATACATTAAGCACTTAGCACACATGATAGTTTTCATATAACTGCACATACACATTCTTAAACATACGGTCAAATATTTTTACATGCAATCACAGTTTATCAAATCGATTCAAATAACCCGATGAACCACATGGAATTCTAAAGGATACACAGAATAAGGCACAAGTACCACACATGATGTAGCTGAAGCTACCACTAATACGTAGCCGAAGCTATTACTTATCACATAAGGGCTCAATAATGAGCTATTCTCGGGTCTGCTCACACAAGCTGACGATGTAGTCGGTACTACTCAATGCTGCTCACACAAACTGACATGTATCCACAACAAATGTAGGATTGCCTAGCCACTGATATTCGAGCTAAACCAGTACCCGGAATCACATAAACGATCGATAACAGTCAATGGTTTCCTAGTGACATGTCACTAGTATCATAATGATTCTTAAGGTTCAACCGGGACTTTTCTTTACTTATCGGTTTTATTTCATCACATATTCAATAGTTTGATATAAAATTTCATAATTTCAAAATAATTAATATAATTAAACTTAATGATTAAAATAACTCATTATTTACATATAGGACTTACCTCGGTGCAAAAATGCAAATCTTTTCGATTTAGTCCGATACCTTGACTTTCCCACGGTCAAGGTCAATTTCACGTCGTTCTTGATCTATAACATCAAATTTAAATGATTCAATACATATATTACTCAATTGGAGACAAAATCATCCTATGGTAATTTTTACCATTTTACCCCTAACTTTGTCAATTTTTACCGTTTAGTCCTTAGACTCGTAAAATGAAATGTATCTATTTTTCTACATTCCTAAGGCTAGCCAACCCTATTTCTCTCTTATAGCAACCCATAATTTTCAACATTTCACAACTTATACACATATTTTACAACTTTTGCATTTTAGTCCCTAAATGCATTTCCATGAAAAATCACTTAGCAAAAGTTGTTTACTACACATTAAACTTCCATTTTCTACCAATAAACACCAAAATGCTTTCATATCACACATGGGTAAATTTTTAACATAAACCCTAGCTTAAAATAGTGGTATAGAAAGCTAGGTCAAGGTACGAGGATCTCAAAAATACGAAGAACATGAAAAACGAGTGTAGGAGTCACTTACTTTGAGCTTGAAAAGTTGAAAAACCCTAGCTGTGGAGTCCCCTTGATGTTCGGCCAAGGTAGGAGAAAGATGGACACTTTTTTGGCCTTATTCTCCCTTTTTATTTCTTTTAATATCCAAATGACCAAAATGCCCTTAATGGCCTTCCTTGAATAATTTTCCTTCCATGGGTATTTTTGTCCATCTTGCCATAAAATGGTCTAATTGCTAAATAAGGACTCCTAATTTATGAATTCAATTCAATTACACTCTAAATGCTTCTAGGACACATATTTTGAAATTTTTGCAATTTAGTACTATCACTCAATCGGGCATTTCATCGATAAAATTTATTTACTAAATTTTCACTCATGCAGTCAAGCACACAATAGTCCTTAAAACTCTTATCGGAATAAATTTTTCTATTTCGGATTCGTAGTCCCAAAACCACCATTCCTTTATGCCCTAATTTGGGCTATTACAACTCTCCCCCTTTAAGGGATTTTCGTCCGCGAAAATCTTACCAGTAAAGAGATTTGGGTACTGTTTTCTCATGGTGTCCTCTGACTCCCACGTAGGCTCTTCTACTCCATGCTTTTACCATAATACTTTTACTATGGCTACACTTTTGTTCCTTAACTATTTTACTTCTCGAGCTAAGATTTGGATTGGTTCTTCACTATATGACACATCTGGCTGAATTTCCACTTCGGTCGGTGAGATCACATGTGACGGATCTGAACGATAGCGCCATAGCATCGATACATGAAATACGTTGTGAATATTTTCTAACTCTATCGGTAGAGCCAATTGATATGCCACCGGTCCGATCCTCTTCACGATTTCATACGGTCCGATAAAGCGCGGACTCAATTTGCCTTTCTGACCAAATCTCAAAATCTTTTTCCATGAAGACACTTTCAAAAACACTTTATCACCCACTTGAAACTCGATCTCTTTCCTCTTCAAATCCGTATAAGACCTCTGTCAATCCGTTACAACTTTCAAACAGTCACAGATTATCTTCACTTTTCTGTCTCTTTAATCAAATCGACCCCATGAATCTGCTTTTCACTAAGTTCAGTCCAATACAATGGAGTCTGACATTTGCAACCATGCAATACCTAATACGGTGCCATTTTGATACTCGATTGAAAGCTATTGTTGCAAGAAAATTCTACCAATGGTAGATACCTTTCCCAACTACCTGTAAATTCTAGAACACATCATCGAAGCATATCTTCGAGGATCTGAATCACTTGTTCGGATTAACCGTCAGTTTGTAGATGAAAGCCGGTACTAAAGTTCAAGTTGGTACCCAAGGCTTTTTGCAACTTTTTCCAAAACCTCGAAGTAAATCTCAAATCTCTGTCCGAAATGATAGAGTCGGTACTCTATGCAATCTTACAATTTTCAAGCGAAAAATTTGTATGTACCATAATGAAATGAGCCGATTTAATGGTTAAAGGCATCTTTCTTTTTCTGGGTTAAAGGCAAACCCGTAACAAAGTCCATAGTGATTCAATCCCATTTCCATTCGGGAACCATTATTGGCTGAAGTAAACTGGAAGGCACTTGGTGTTCAGCTTTCACTTGTTGACAAACTGAGCACTTTGACACAAACTCAGAGACATCTTTTTTCATACCGAGCCACCAATACAATCTCTTCAAATCATTATACATCTTTGCACTACTAGGATGGACAGATAAACAACCATTATGGGCTTCATGTAGAATACTCCGAATCAACTCAGCATTTTTTGGTACACATATCCTGTCTCAAAACATCAAACAATCATTCGAACCAATGCGAAAATCTGTCTCACCATTCTCTTGACATTGAGTCCTTTTCTCTTGCAACTCACTATCACCCTTTTGATCTTTACAAATTCATTGGATAAACGATGGCCTGACTCTCAGCTCTGCCAAAATCGAGCCATCATCGGGTAGGGTCAATCTTGTGTTCATAGCTCTCAAGGGAAATAGGTATTTTCTACTCAAAGCATTGGCAACCACATTCGCTTTCCCTGGATGATAGTCGATCACTAACTTGTAGTCTTTCAACAACTTGAGCCATCTTCGTTGCCGCAAGTTCAAATCTTTTTGTGACATTAAGTACTTCAAACTTTTATGGTCGGTAAAGATACGACACTTCTCACCATACAAATAATGTCGCCAAATCTTCAAAGTGAAGACAATGGCAGCTAACTCCAAATCGTGTGTCGGGTAGTTTCTCTTGTGCGGCTTCAATTGTCTTGAGGCATACGCGACCACCTTATCTTCTTGCATCAATACACATCCAAGACTATTTAGGGACGCATCACTGTAAATCATAAATTCCTTACCAGACTCAAGTTGCACTAGCACTGGCGCCTTTGTCAACACCGCTTTTAACTTCTCAAAACTTTGTTGACACTTCTCCATCCACTCAAACTTAACATCTTTTTGCAGAAACTTGGTTATTGGAGAATCAATCATCGAAAATCCTTTTATGAAGTGCCGACAGTAACCAGCCAAACCCAGAAAACTTCTAACTTCTGATATATTTTTTGGCGGCATCCAATCCACTATTGCCGAGATCTTTCTCGGATCCACTCGAATGCCATCTCTTGAAACAATGTGACCCAAAAACCAAACTTCACTGAGCCAAAACTCGCTTTTACTAAATTTTGCATACAACTGTTTACCTCGAAAAATTTGTAAAACTGTCCTCAAATGTTCAGCATGCTTGTTTTCATTATAAGAATAAATTAGAATGTCATCAATGAAGACCACTACAAACTTATCTAAGTACAGTCTAAAACATTGGTTCATTAAATCCATAAATACTGCTGGGGCGTTAGTCAGACTGAAAGGCATTACAAAGAACTCATATGTCCATACCTTGTTCTAAAAGCAGTCTTTGGCACATCGGACTCTTTCACCATTAGTTGTTAGTATCCAGACCTCAAGTCAATATTTGAAAATACCATTGCCCCTTTTAATTGATCAAATAAATCATCAATTCTTGGTAAGGGGTACTTGTTCTTTATTGTCACCTTGTTGAGTTGTTTGTAATCGATACAAAGTCTCATCATCCATCCTTTTCTTCACAAACAATATCGGAGCACCCTAGGGAGAAAAACTTGGCCTTGCAAACCCTTTATCTATCAACTCTTGTAGCTGCACTTTCAATTCGTTTACCTCAGTTAGAGCCATTCTATAAGGGGATATAGATATCGGGGCATTCCCCGGTAACAAGTCGATAGCAAACTCAATTTCTCTAACAGGAGGTATACCAGGTAATTCCTCAGGCAATACATCCGGGAACTTACAAACCATTGACACCAATTCCAGTTTCAATTCAGACTCCTTCGTATTCAATACATAGGCCAATTATGCTTCACAACCCTTTCTCAAACACTTTTGAGTAGTCATTGATGAAATCAAAGCAGGCAATTCACTAAACTCATCTGTTTCGACCCAGAGGATTTCACCATTTTCACACTTTAACTCAATAACCTTCTATCTACAATTCACTTTAGCATCATGCATTGATAGCCAATCCATGCCCAAAATGGCATCAAACTCATCAAATGACAATAGCATTAGATCGGCTAGAAAACAGTGACCTCGAATCACTAAGGGACAATTCTTGCAAATCTTGTCAATTAACACACATTTGCCTAGAGGGCTTGACACCTTAATCATAAACTCAGTTGACTCTATAGGAAATCTCATATCATTCAATAATTTCATGCAAACAAAAGAGTGTGTGGACTCGGAATCAATCAGTGCAACTATATTAACATCATAAAAGGAGAATGTACCAGTGATCACGTCAGGGGATGATGCCTCCTCCTGGGCACGAATAACATAGGTTTTTGTAGGAGCTCTGGCCTCTAATATTGCAGCTGAATCTCTAGCTATGCCTCTGCTACTAGCTCCCTCTTTCACATTTCTGGTAGGCCTCCCTCTAGCGGGTACATTGCTCGGTTTAGTGCTCTGAGTAGTTTCTTTCGTTACCATCTCTGGACAGTCTTTGATAAAGTGGTCTTGAGAGCCACATTTGAAGCAAGCCCCAGTGACCATCCAACACTCACCGAGATGTCTCCTACCACAGTGTTGACATTCAGGATTACTTGGTTTGGCATTGCCAAGACTAGCTACAGAAGTGGTCTGAGCCTTAGAACCCGTATTTTGTCTCCCACGAGTTTTACCCGGATTTCCAGCTGAAACGGTCGAACGGTTTGGCATATTTCTCACTTTCTTTGATGACGGTTGGAAGAGCTTACTCATTGATCTCCTCTTCACATCCCTAGCCTCCGATTCGACTTTCCTCTTTTCCTTGCACAATTTCTCAGCTTTGCATGCTCGATCAACTAACACAACAAATTCCTTCAATTCCAAAATCCCTACATATATCTAATTGTTTTCATTTAGGCCGTCCTCAAACCTGTTACACATAATTTCTTCTGTAGAAACGCATTACTGAGCGTACTTGCTAAGTTAGACGAATTCTCGCTCATATTCAGACATAATCATGCAACCTTGTTTCAGCTCTAAAAACTCCTTTCACTTTTGATCAATAAAGCGTGGACTTATATACTTCTTCTGAAATTCCACATGGAAGAAGTAACTCTTTCGGTAGGCACTACCGAGACTAGCATTCTCCACCACTGATACGCTGAGTCTCTTAGAAGTGAGATGTCACACTTTAAACACTCTTCAGGTGTGCAGGAGAGTTCATCAAATACTTGAATCATGTTCTCTAACCAAAATTTCGCCCTTTCAAGGTCATCATCAACATCGGCTCTAAATTCTTTGGCATCATACTTACGAATCTTGTCAACAGGGGGCTTACTTAGTCTTGTCATTTCCGCAACTTGTGGGGTTACCAGGGTCGGTTGAGGGATAGGAAAAGGTGGGGGAGGTTGAGCATTCGGGTTGGCCCGAATGAACTCCGTATACCACTCACTCATTCTATAGAGAAAGGCCTGTCGAGCCTCTTCTCACTAGCTAGATTCAACATTTCTACTCTCTGGTGGCATGGACCCTTGAGCGCGAGTCGAAGCGTTACTTTCAGCGTCGTCAGCTACTGCCAGGTCGGGATCCATTTACTATATGAAAACAAAATTTAAAGATTAGAAACCATTACACTATCAATATTCACAATTATGGCATGATTAGCTAGACTCACATACTTACTATGTTAGTCCGAAGACCGAATAAACCATAACTCTGATACTACTAAATGTAATGCCCCTCACCCATAACCATCGCCAGACATGGGTACGAGGCATTACCAGACATACACTTGCACAATTGTTTGATTTCGACACGTATATTTCACGTAAAATGTAAAACTTTTTCAGTCATACTCATAACAATGGGCCTACGAGGCTCATGCGATACATTGGGTATGATCCGGGACCAAACTAGAACTTCTTGAACACTTATGAAAATTTAACTCAAAATAGGGCACACGCCCGTGTGGGATAGGGACACGCCCGTGTGGGCAGGCCGTGTGATCGCACACACGCATGTCCCTAGCCCGTGTGAAATTATTTTTCATTTCAAACCTACAGGGGTTTTCACACGGCCGAGCACATGCCCGAGTCTCTAGCCCATGTCCATTACATGGCCTCAACATGTCCGTGTCCTCACCCCGTGTGAAAAACTGGGGTATTTTGTTTATGACGTCATCGCGAAGTTTTCGTCACATGGCCAAACCATACGCCCGTGGGCTAGGCCGTGTCCGTCACACGGTTGAGACACACGGCCATGTCTCTACCCATGTGTTTACTACAAAACATTTAATTTTAAAAATTTTAGGTGTAGGGGACACATGACCTATCAACATGCCCGTAGGCTAGCCGTGTGTCACACACGGCCTAGACACACGCCTGTGTGTCTACCCGTGTGGACAATTATAGGCTATTTTTCAAGCCAATTGCCACTCTGAAGCACAAACCAATATCAACTAATTTTGCCAATTCACATTATAACATCAAAACTCATCAAAATATACATGTTAAGCCATCCACACCCTAACTTTATCTAGCATCATCAAACTTGTGCATCCACACACATTTTACTCATACTAGGGAAGCTTGCACATTAATAGATTACAACATTCTTGAAAAAATATGACTTAACCATTCATGGCTCATTTCTCATGGCCAAAGTACCAAAACACTATTATTAACAAATGGATCCAAAAGAACTATGACACATGACCAAAATAATAGGCCACCTACACATGCCATAATATTCAAAGTTCATAATCAAATACCCAAAATGATTATTGATAGTCTTGATGGAATCTCAATGATCACCGAACATCGGACTAGCTTGATGAACCTATAAAGGAAGGGAAAAACGAAGGGGTAAGCTATAAAGCTTAGTAAGTCTATATGCAAAATTAATGAGCATTTAAACTAAATGGACATAGCAAATGGAAAATAAGTTTTCCTATCACATAATTAAGTTTGGGAATTATCACTTACTCATGTGATCTTACCACATGATTTAATACATACATTAAGCACTTAGTACACATGATAGTTTTCATATAACCTACACATACACATTCTTAAACATACGGTCAAATCTTTTTACATGGAATCACAATTTATCAAATCGATTCGAATAACCCGGTAAACCACATAGAATACTAAAGGATACACAGAATAAGGTACAAGTGCCACACATGATGTAGCCGAAGTACCACTAATACATAGTCAAAGTTATCACTTATCACATAATGGCTCAATAATGAGCTATTCTCGAGTCTGCTCACACAAGCTGATAGTGTAGTCGATACTACTTAGTGCCGCTCACACAAGCTGACAAGTATCCGCAACAAATGCAGGATTACCTAGCCACTGGTAGTCAAGCTAAACCAGCACCTGGAATTACATAAACGATCGATAACAGTCAATGGTTTCCTAGTGGCATGTCACTCGTATACTAATGATTCCTAAGGTTTAATCGGGACTTTTCTTTACTTATCGATTTTATTTCATCACATATTCAATAGTTTGATATACAATTTCAGAAATTGAAAATAGTTAATATAATTAAACTTAATGATTAAAATAACTCATTATTTATATATAGGATTTACCTCGGTGCAAAAATACAAATCTTTTCGATTTAGTCTGATACCTTGACTTTCCCATGGTCAAGGTCGATTTCACGTCATTCTTGATCTATAACATCAAATTTAACTTATTCAATACATATATTACTCAATTGGACACAAAATCATCGTATGGTAATTTTTACCATTTTACCCTAACATTGTCAATTTTTACACTTTAGTCCCTAGGCTAGTAAAATGAAATGTATCTATTTTTCTACATTCCCAAGCCTAGCCGACCCTATTTCTCTCTTATAACAGCCCACAATTTTAAACATTTCACAACTGATAGACATATTTTACAACTTTTGCATTTTAGTCCCTAAAAGCATTTCCATGAAAAGTCACTTAGCAAAAGTTAATTACTTCACATTAAACTTCTATTTTCTACCAATAAACACCAAAATGCTTTCATATCACACATGGGTAAATTTTTAAACATAAACCCTAGCTTAAAATAATGATATAGAAAGCTAGGTCAAGGTACGAGGATTTTAAAAATACGAAGAACATGAAAAACAAGGCTAGGAGTCACTTACTTTGAACTTGAAAGTTTGAAAAACCCTAGCTATGGAGCTCCCTTGATGTTCGACCAAGGTAGGAGAAAGATGGACACTTTTTTGGCCTTATTCTCCCTTTTTATTTCTTTCAATATCTAAATGACCAAAATGCCCTTAATGGCCTTTCTTGAGAAATTTTCCTTCCATGGGTATTTTTGTCCATCTTCCCATAAAATGGTCTAATTGCTAAATAAGGACTCCTAATTTATGAATTTAGTTCAATTACACTCTAAATGCTTCTAGAAAACATATTTTGAAAATTTTGCAATTTAGTCCTATCACTCAATCGGGCACTTTATCAATAAAATTTATTCACTAAATTTTCACTCATGCATTCAAGCAGACAATAGACCTTAAAACTCTATCAGAATAAATTTTTCTATTTCAGATTCATGGTCCTAAAACCACCATTTTATTTAGGCCCTAATTAAAGCTGTTACATGTAATGGTAGAAATATGGAGTTTTGTACTTACTTTGTGTATGCTTTCTGAAAGTGTAAATATCCTAATCTAGGCACAAGAATGATATGGATTATGAAGGTAAGCAGGACTACGAGGAGTCGTCTGCTGCTCCAAAATGTGTGACTGTTCAGGAGTTTGAAGTCAATGCGAGTCTGTCAACTTTGGGTAGCGATAACCAGGAGCGGGGTACTGAAGCACTGCCTCTGGTAGTGAGGGATGTGCTAGAGGGAGTGTTGAAGTCTAGGATAAGAGAGACTAGTGAGACGCTCCAGGCTAGGTGCATGGACTGTGGGAAGAAGAGAGATCGCAGTTCTCTGAGGTTGGAGCCTCATTCTGCGAAGCGTGTAAGAACGCATTTGAGTGGCAGTAACGGTAGTGCTAGGGGTGGTTTGAGCGTTTCTGTTGTGAGCATTGCAAGAAGTGTCATCCAGGAAATTGTTGGAAGAAGTTAGGAGTATGTCTCAGGTGCGGGTTTAAGGAGCATCGGATTCGGGAGTGCCCTTGATGATTTTAAGTCAGGTATGCTGGTAAATATTTTGGTGTGTTGATTGGAGTGTAATAATTGTGTGTGAAAAATATCTGTCTACTTTAGTGGTTATGTGTTCTGGGTGTGTGTGAGAGGTCTTAAGTTCAAATTAAGTGCGAAAGTGTTTTGGGATTAAAGTGCGCAGCGGGAGCATAGTGGAATGATTTATGACTATTTTGTTAGTTGGAAATTTTAGGGATGAAATTTCTTGAAGGAGGGGAGAATTGTAACGCCCCAAATTCTGGGCTTGGAAGTTCTGAGTTTTGTGCATAGGGCCAGCGAGAAGGTTGCACATATGTGGTTAGTGGTGCAATCTAATGAAAGAATGGGCCTGCTAGTCTGGTGGTTAGGTGGAGAGTTAGTTCGCTGGAGGTCCTGTATTCGAATTCTGACTTTCTGTTTCTAATTCTGTAGATAGTCAGTTTGATCTCACACTGAGCTCATGTAGCTTACCCCCTCCTCTGATTTCCCTTTCAAGTACCTTTCTGAATTCTGACGCTGGACCCGGTACACAGAGGTCTCAGGCAGTCTTCGTGGAAGTGATTTGTTAGTTTTTATTTTTAGATTTTAATTACTGTACAGCTTTTGAACTGTAAAGGTTAATTATACTGTGGTACAATTTTGGATTTAAGCTTTTATTTAGAAAATTTAATTTTGGCTTTTGAGATGATCTTAACTGTAATTTTTACCGACAGAATTTTAAGTAATTACGTGTTTTGGCCATTAACATTTAAATGGTTTTAGAAATCAAAATAAGGTTGTCTTGTCTTGTAAATTTCTCCTACGATCACTTCAGTGATCAATGTAGCATCGTGGATTCAGTCTAGACTTCTAGGCCGAGTTTGGGGTGTTACAATATTTTTAAAATTGGTCAAATTTTAAAATGATTAGTTGAAAATATTACATTCATTTATAGAAAATTATAGTGTGTCAAGATTTATGTTAGTTTAATGTGTTTGTTGATTGTAATGAATTTTTGATATTGTGTGTATATTATACCCCACTTTTTGAACTCTTATTTAGGCCATCTGTCATATTTTTTGGAAATTTAAAAGAAAATTATAAAAATTGTTATAAGAGGCAGAAGTGTATGTAGCAAGCTGCTTTGGTTCCTTTTCCTTATATCAAAGCATACTATAATTTTTTGGCGAGTAATTCTTCATCGACTCTCTACAAAGGCTAGACTAATCAGAGAAGAATGAATATTGATGGAAGATACAAACTTTTTTATGAAGAACAGGAAATAGAGAATCATTTGATTTTTGACTGCAGATTCTTGAAGGCAATTTGAGAGGGAATTTTGCAATTATTGTTGGGTTTTTTTACTACTCATTTCATGTCCTATTTTATATAAATTTACAAAAATAAATTTCTGCTTAGGCTATGGGAAGATTTCGGGCCCATTGTTGCTAGTTGTTTATAATCTTAAAATTGTGGCTAATTTGACAAAACGATAATATAGTTAGCTAGAACTTTCAAGTGCTTCAACCAAATCTTGTGATGGGCATAAGTTTATTGGATAAAAATTGAATCATTATCCTTATCTCTTGAGAGAGTTTTGGAACTATTAGAAAACTAGTTTATGAAAGCTTTTATGAGATAAATATTCAAGATTATTAATGGAATAATCAAAACCTTTAAAGGAGTATTTCACGCTTATCAAAACACTTATTGTTGATCATGTTGGAGAGGCTATAAATACGTTGTTGATCGACACTATTCTTCAGTCGTATAGGGTGTCTTTGACATGCCACTGTTCAAGGATTTGTTATGAAGAATTTTATGCAAGGTAATTAAGGGAGAGTGATTTGTACAATTGGGATAAGTATTGGCACTGCAATTACTTATTTATGTAAGGGTAGACTAGTTTTCCAAACTATCTAAATTCTACCCAACTTTTGTACAGAATTTAGAACAAAACTATTTTTCAAGTGCAAACCTGATACGAGTCTCAATGCCCAATTTCAAGTTCATAGATGTGATGGGCTTAAACTACCTCAACACCTAACAACAAGGTCAAAAGTCAAGCATATCAAACCAAAGTTCGATCAAACCAAGTATGTGAGGATGAATCTTTTCTAGGGAATGAGGAATGATACATGTAAAGAATGGGTGAAAAGTATTAAAGCAATTCAACGAAGTTGTCAATTTTAAAGATGAAAAGATTAGTCAACTGACGACAAATTTTTGGATGAGATCCAGACATTTCTAGATTAAGATGTCTTCATGGCGTTCGAAGATCTATCTCTTATCTTTGAAACACACTTTGAATCACTTGATTTAGAGTTTAAGAACTCAAGTTATGACTGTTCTAGTGAAGACAGTGTGACCAAAATTTTTGGACAGGATTATTACGCAAATTACAAGTTTCAGGCTTTTAATTCGAGTTTAAATCAAATTAGGTTCGGGTTTTTGGCTGAATTTTTATTATATATGTAACATCCCTAACCCATATCTATCGACGAAATTAGGTTTTGAGGCATTACTAGAGTTTACAGAACACTTTCAAATAAATAGAGTCGAATACTATTTATTTTTCGAGATTAGTCGTAACGTCCCTTAGTAGGGCCCTCGAGGCCCAAAACATGCATTAGAATCGATTCGGGACCAACTCAGGATCTCGAGAAATTTTTCGCAAAATCCCAAAATTTTTCTCATTATTAAGAGTCAAACGCGTGTGTAGTATGGGACACGCCCATGTGGTCAGGCCGTGTGGGTTCACACGGTTGTGTCCCTAACCTTTGTAACTCTCTGACTTTCAACACATGAACAAATTGATGTCACATGGCCAAGTCACGTGTGCTAGGACGTGTGGTTAATTTAAATTTTTGAAAAATAGGTGCAGGATTCACACGACCAAGAGACATGCCCATGTTTTGGGCCGTGTGCCTTACACGGCTGAGACACACGCCTATGTCCCTACCCGTGTGCTCAATTTTGAGCATTCTGTTTCTAAAAATTAAGGTGCAGGGGACACACGGCCTGACTACATGCCCATGTACCCGACTGTGTGTCACACACGGTCTAGACACACGACCGTGTATCTGCCCGTGTGGACAAAATAAAACCATTTCCTAGCCTTATTTGTCACCCAAATTTACCATTTTCCTACTGTAAAACATACCAAACACATTCCAACCATTTCAAGCATTCAAACTAGACAAATTTTATAATTCAACATGGCATATCATTGTATGCATACATGTTACAATCTTACCTTGATTCAATCCATGTGTTAAACATGATTTGATCAACTACTTAACACATACACACACACACACATATATATCTACCATTGCATGACGTTTCATGTATATCAAGACAACCACCGCTAGCCATTCCAATGGCTAGATTATAAACATTATTATCAAACATCAAGCCACTAAAGGCCAAATTGTCTTATACATGCCATTATACCAAAATGATTTTTACTATATGTACCCAAAATAGCTAATAGATAGTGTAACGATGCTCCAATGATCTCCAACCTTCGCGAGCTTCTGAGCACTATAAAACAGGGGAAAAATAAAACAAAGTAAGCATTACATGCTTAGTAAGTTCGTATAACGGAATCTAAATTTACCAATCCCATTCATTAAATCTAAGCATACAATATCATGTTTTCCATCCATTTGGCAAAATTTCGTAAACACACGCATCCAATCAAACATGTTAGTCACAAACTTTACATATACATAAAGTAAGGATAGATGAGCTCATCACGCAATATTCTTTTATGCCATTATCGTTTCATCTCATATTTCTCATACCATGTCAAAATTTGTGTCCGTTGAATCATAGAAATCCCGATGGATGCTCAAGTAGTACACTCGAGGTGTACGATTCAATAACTCGTCAATTCTTTTTCAAGAGTACCCATTAGGGCACTTAATCAAGGAAAAACAATCTCAAGCCACATATCGTATAAGAGGATTACCAGTCTAAGCCAAATCCTTTATATAACGTATGCTCAGAAGAGCTCAATTAGGATTACCAGTCCAAGTTAAACTCTAATCGTAATGTATACTCGAGAGGTATTATATTAGGATTACCCATCCGGGCTAAATCCTTTCTATAAGGAGGTCAATAGAATTACTCGTCTGAGCTAAATCCGTCAGCAACAAATGCAGGACGTCATCCATTTCAGGAAAGCACGTATTCATCGGAATTCAATATTCAATCGGGACTTAACCCATTTTCACCATTTCAAACATGTATTAAAATTTTCATTATAGCATTCAAATAATGTTCATCAATATAAGTCACATTCCATACAAACACAACATTCGATTAAACATATTTACATGCTCGATTAAGTTACACGAACTTACCTCGACACTTGTTCGCATAAATAAGCTACTAATCCGCAACCTTTTCCTTTCCTCGATCTAACCTCGAATTTATGTTTTTCAGATCTATATAAATAATTCTAATCATCAATTTCTCAAATTTCATACTCATTTGGACTCAATTTATGTCCTAGGCAAAATTACCATTTTGCCCCTAACTTTTTCATAAATTCCAATTTCATCCTTAGGCTCAGAAAGTGAAACTTGTGCAATTTACTCCCTATTCCAAGTCTAACCAACATCCCATTAAAAAATTTACAGCACAAGTATTCATAAAAATTCAGCATTTTTTCTTCAATTTCACAACTTCGTATTTTAGTCCCTAAATCATGTTTTCATCAAAAATCACTTTGTAAAAGTTTTTTATCTATTAACCATTTTCTACCATAAATTTCTAATTTTCAACATGTACATCCATGACCCATTTTCCATACTTCGACAACTTTTCAAATTAATCCTCTAAATAGATAGATTAGATTATCCCAGTTTCAAAAATATCAAAATTAAGATTATCCCGGTTCCATGAAAGTTTCTTCTCTTTCTCATAGGGTTTCCATGTATATTTTGGGGAAGATGATGAGAAAATAAGATGATATTTCCTTTATCATCTTTTGATTAATTTAATTATTTCTATTTCCAATTTAGTCCTTACCCTTTTTCTAAACTTCCATGGATGAGTCACCAAAATATCTACATACTTTTCTTAATGGTATAATTACCAAATAAGGACCACAAATTTTGAATTCCATAGCTATTTACTCATTATAGCTACTAGAATTTAACTTTTGCCTTTTATGCAATTTAGTCGTTATCGTAATTAAGCACAAAATCAGTAAAATTTTCTTATCAGAATTTTCACTTGACATTTCTAACATAATACGAACCATATAATAAAATAAAAATAAATTTATTTTTGGATCGGATTTGTGGTCCCGAAACCACTATTCCGATCTAACTGAAATTGGGTTGTTACAATATATAAGTCCAATATTGTATTTATCAGCTTTTATTATTTTATTCTTTTTTATTCTAAATTTTTATAATTATTAAGTATTTTAAGTTATTTAGGAGTTTTATGTCAAGAAAAAAGTTTAGTTTAAAATTACTTCTTATTTAGGTTAATTAGAGTTCTAGTATACTTAAGAGTTTTATTTAGATTTATTTAGCTAGCTTATAAAAAGGCATTTACATTATACAGAAAACAATCAATTCATTATTATTCAACAATTTCTCTTTTGAGTTAATAAATTCTCTTTGAGTTTTTTCTTTTCAAGAGTTTTTCTTGATTTTTGTTTTAGAAGGTGTTGTGGATTCTTCTTGTTTCCAAGGCTCCTTAGAACTTCTACACGCCACGTTTCATCTTTTCCATCTATCTTCTTTATTATTCTAATCTTTAATTTATTTTTCTATTTTATTTATTTTAGTTATTTATTTTAATTTCTTTCATTAATTTTTTATTTGACTTGGATTCGTTTGTGTTTCAGGTTGTGTTAAAATCCAAGTTTTTTTTTTTGAATGTCTAGAGCCGTAAGTCAAATACGCAACTTGAAAAAACTTATGATCCTGTTATACACTCATCAATATAAATTGGTATCAATTTCTTGGGTATTTTAGGTGTTCTCTTTGTTCTTATAAACTAATTTCCAACAAACAGCTTCAAAGCAATTTTTTTACCCAAATAGTTTTTGAAAAAATTATTTTTTAGTGGGTAAATATTTTCCAAACAATCTCAAATTTTACATAGTGATTCTTGATACTCTTTTCAAATATTAAGAAATAATTTTTAAGAAAAAGTGATCGTAAAAGTGGAAAAAATAGAAAAATAAAGGAAAAATAAAAAAAAATATAAAGTGGGTTGAATTTTGTGCTGAAACTTTCTAGATCATATTTAAATTATTTGAGGAGGCTCCAGTTTAAATTTTGTGATTTTTGGAAATTGGGAACACCTCGAACGAAGTTTGTCAAGTTTCTCCACAATTTTTCAAGCTTTCGAGTTTCAACAGTGTTATAGGCCAATTTTGGCCCACATTTAAATTACGAAACCCAACCCCATTCCCAAAACCCAATTCAGACCTTAAGCCAATTAAAACCAAAATTTAGAACCCAGCAGTCCATATATGTCCATTTTTACAACTCAATTTAACCCCCCAATTATTAAAACCCAATTAACCCAAATACAATCAAGCCCATACCCGTTACAAACCCAATTTTACCCAAAAACCCGTGGCCCAATTACCAAACCGGGCCTGTTTCTAACCTAACCCAATACTCCCCTAAACCTAGCTGCTGCCGAACCTTCAGCAGCCACCGCCTTAGTTGCTGCCAAGTCAGAGGAGGGTCAAATCCACCGCCCCACCGTCCCTGCACCATTACCTGCAAAACAATAAATGGAGAAGACATTAGAGTGACAAGGGATACCACTTGTATCAAAATCGGGCTATAAGAGCCTTCCAAAATCGATTGTAAACGGATCGGCCATTTTTTTAATACAAAAAGGAACATTAAATTTCAGCACCAATATCTCAAAACAATAATCCTCAAAAGACCAAAGCAGCAAAATCCGAATCAAGGCATAGGAACATCAAAAACCGAATCGAATTAGTAGGCCTAAAAAGGTGACCTTTTTATTTTTGAAATGTTTTTTTCCTTTTTCTGCTTATAAACAAATATATATATTTTAAAATAAAAAAAAAAGAAAGAAAGAGATAAATTTCTTACCTTTCCGGCCACCATGTACGGTGGCCGGTGGCGGCGGCTCGTGGCGGTAGCTCGTGGCGGCGACGGCGACCAGAGTTGGGACCGGGAATCGCCCAGGCCAGCAAGAGAGGAGAGTCTCTCCCTTTTTTTTTCAGAAGCAGCAGTCGAAATGAAAAAAAGGGTTGGATTTGGCTTAAATAACAAAGCAAAATGGTGTCGTTTTGCATTAGGGATTTCAACGTTAAAACGGCGCCGTATCAAGCTTCTAACCCGCGACCCGATCCGCCTAGGTGAGGATCCACGTGTTTTCTATGCGGAAGGGCTATTTGCTCGTTTAGCCCTTCCGCCTTTTTTCTGTTTTGCGATGAAGTCTTTGGTATTTTGCAAATCGGCCCAGAAATTCGTTGCGCGTCTGAATTCAGTCCTCTTTGTTGCTGTGCGTTTCGAACCAATGGGCATATTACATTTTCAGTCCCCTCAGTATTTTAGCGTGTTCAACCCGACCCCTTTTCCCTTTATTTCTTTCAAAATTACCCCAAAAGTTTTGTCTTGATTTAAATTTCGTCCTTTTTTTCTTTTTATTTATTTTATTTTATTTCAATATCATTTTTACTATCACATTATTATTATTACTATTATTATTATAATTACTATTACTATTATTATTGATTATCATTACTCTTAATATTATTCTAATTATTATTAATATATTATATTTATTTTACTTACCATTTTCGTTAATTGTTATTATTATTATTTACCTATATAAATGTTTTATGTGCTTATTATGTATATGCTTTTGATACCATATTACACTTACTATTTTCACTATTATTATTTATTTTAATATTATTGTTGTTATTTACGCATATATATGTAGATACTTTTACTTACTCATTTTAAATATTGTTTTTGTATTATACTATTATGTACATATTATGTTTGTTAATACCTTTTTTATTTTTATTATTTTTAAATACATATATTATGTATATTGCATGTATATCTTTTAATGTTATTTTATCTTACGTATGCGTTTTTTTACCATTATGTAGATGTTCCGTTTTTCATGCTATATACGTATTTTTCTTATTTTTTACGTATTTCATATATTACATTATGTATTTTAATACTATTATGTTTAATATTTGTACGTTTTGACTACCTTTATCTTATATACATATATTATCATCATATTTTACTTAATGTCGTTTTAATATTATCTTAAATATCATGTCACTATCTTTTAACATTGTTTCATTATTATATTATTATTTTACTAACATATTGCTATAATTGTTTTAACCCTTTTATTACAAATTATACTACGTTTTATCTATGCCAAAGTGATCTTTTTACAAATGCAATATTTCGGTATTTAGAAATTCGAAAAATCGTGCCCTAACGTATTGGGTTTTGGTTTTCTCGTCTAAATCTAAATACTCGAATATCCTTCTCAAAACACAAAGTTTAAATAGAAAAAGCTTATATATTATTACTATTTCGCATTATCACTATTTTACATATTATATTGTTGTTTTTATTCACATTTGCCTTTCATTACCACATGCTCCTATTGTCCTTCATTACTTGTTTTATAACAAATTACCTTTTGTCTGATATAAAAAACGATTCATTTTAAAGGCAATGTTCTGTATTTAGACATTCAGAAAATCGTGCCCTAATAAATTGGGTTGTGGTTTTTTCGTTTAAATCTAAATAACCGAATATCCTTTCAAAACCATTGCATAATCTTTCAATATAAAACTTATTCTCGAGAATTTGAGATATTGCATCCTAACGCATTGGATGTGATATTTTGTTACCTCGAGATAAGATTTTCTAAACTGAGGCAATGTTCTGTACTTAGGAATTCGAGAAATTGTGCCCTAACGTATTAGGTTTCGACTTCCTTCGTCCACTCCAAGTATTCGAATATCCTTTCTAAATTAAATACATGAATTTCAAATAAAAGGCAAGTTTAGCCTCAAAGGTCGAAATATCGTGTCCTAACGTATTGGATGTGATGTTTCACCTTAAGGCAACTAGCCTTTGATTCACATTTTCAACCTACCTAAATGATTTTAAAGCAAATGAGGATCGTATTTTAAATTCTTTCAAGTTCTCAAAGTTTTGACATAAAGACACTAATTAATCAACGAGGTACCAATTTTGGGCGTATCTGGGGTGCTAATCCTTCCCTGTGCGTAACCCACTCCTGAACTCATTTTTCTGATATTCGCAGACCCAAAATCGTTGTTTTAATAAATCAAATCGTTTATTAAAAACAACCCCTTTTGAGGTGACCAATCACACCCTAATAAAAAAGATTGGTGGCGACTCCCGTTCTTGTATTCATTTAAGTCAACGTCCGTTTTTGTAAAAATGGTCCCGACAAACAGTTTTCGTTAACTCTTAGCCTTAGGTTTTCATTTGTTTTTTCTTTTAATTTTCCTTGACACATTCTAACACTTTATTGTATTTAGTGTCTAGCCGATTTTGGACTTCTAGTGCCATTAGGTTTACTTTGCTAGTTCGATTCTAATACATTCTAATTAGTTGATATAAACACTTCTAAAAGACTCACAAGATTAATTTTTACCTCATTGAGAATTTGGATTTTATTTCTGAGTGCATAACAGTAACGCTTGCCTAAATTTTCTTTTATTGAGTGTTGTACTCTTTTTAGGCTCTCGTAATGATTCACGATACTATGATCAAAAAGTTGCAAAAGGATCAAAAGGTTCAGGATGCTTAAGATCAATAACGGGAAATTATTCTAGACACGATCAACAAAAATTTGGAACTTCTAAGTACCAAAACCATCCCTCTCCCTCAAGTGGATCGTCAGCCTCCTCTTCCAACTAAGGTTTTTGTCTTTACTCAAATTAGGTGCAGAATCTAAACCTAAATCTTTGTGTATAACTGATAGATATTATGGATTAGAGAACTAGTATAGGAGAACCTAAGAGAAATCCAGTATGTGTGAACCGATGTGTGAGGCCATAAGCGAGCTTGTGTACGCGAGCCTTTAGTGCGAACCCTTAGGAGAACCCCTATGGTGCAAGCCCTTATATACGAACTTGTATGTGTGAGCCTATATGCGCAAGCCCCTAGCATGTGTAAACCTCTAAATAGGGAAACCCAATGCATGTAAACCCTTATATGTGAACCCCCTTATATACGACCCCCTATGCATGCAAATCCCCTATTGTGACCCTACATGCATAAACATATAGGATTACTTAAGCAAACTCTTAGTAAATCCATGCAAACTCTATATGAAAAACATACAAACCCCAAGGTTATTATGTGTGAACCCTAAACTATTGTATATGCAAGTCAATATATGCGAGTCAATAGATGCGAGCCAACACCTATGAGCCAACATATGTGAGTCAATATATGCGAATCAATACATGCGAGCTAAAAATCACATGCGAACCACTGTTTTCGTGAGTTAAATATATCTTATTATATGCAAGTCATAATATTATAAGCAAGTCAACCTTTATGATTATTACATGCGAACCCCTAAATGTGACCCCTACTTATATGAACCTATGTGCAACCCCTTTTAGGTGCAAGCCCTACCTGTGCGAGCCTATATGCCATGCGAACCCTAGGTCTATGTGAGCTTATATGTTATGAAAACCTTAAGTCAATATGAGCCTACATTTTATGCAAACCCTAGGTTTATGAAAGCTTATATGTCATGCGAACCCTAGGTAGTATGCGAGCATGTATACTAAGTGAACCCTAGGAAAAATGCAAACCCATGTGTTAATACTATGTGAACCTTATGTGTCAACAGTATGCAAACCCTATGTGACAATAACATGCAAACCCTAGATGCAAACCCTCACTTGCAAGCCTTACATGTGAACCTGTATATGTCCTAGATAACTATGCTTATTAAAATCACATGAAAATCATGTACTTGTGATATTGTTTTCTTTTAATCACACAAATTATATGCTATGTGAAATTGATATGCATTAACACATGCCATTACATACTAGTATGAAATATTGAATAAAATATTGATTAATGATAAAAAGCATCACATGCTAAGCATTATATATTCATAAGTACATGAAAATGAGTAAAGAGGATGGAGGAGTTCTGTAGGAGATAATGGCAATTTAAGTCCACATCGAAAGACAATACTACATGAAGTAGGCGACAATGTCATCAAAATTGGATAAACCAGAATGATTGTTTAAAAAGCCATAAGAACTGGGCATCCGAGATGGTAAGTTATTCTAGCAAAATTCATCCTCGTAGATGACGAGTGAACTACCATCAAATCGAAAATCAAATTCAGGAAGGTCAATTACTATCATGTGTTTTGGAGTGTCGAGCTATGCTCGAGGACAGATAGGATGGACAGATAGGATCTTAATCCATAAATTGCATTGTACCACTGTAACAACCCGAATTTTTGGATTAGAAGTTTTGATTTTTGTAGTCAGGGTTAGTGAGAAGGTTGTGCTATTGTGTTTTGTTGCGCGTTTAAGTGTTAGAGTGGGCCTGTTGGTCTGGTGGTTAAGTGAGTGTTAATGTACCACTGGGTTTTGGGTTCGAGTCCTTGTGTGTGCATTTTGGAGAAATATTTTTATTTTGTTAAATAGTAAACTTGTTTGAAGTTCAAAAATAACTATTATTTTTATTATTTTTATTTTTTTGGGATTTTTTGTGACTATTTTATTTTTCACGTTCTCCTCTCCCTTTGCCTCTTTTTATTTCTTTGGTTCTTTTTCTTTTCTTTTTGAAAAACGATTTTGATTCGAAAAACATTGGTTCTCTATCACTAAGTCGGCATCTGGTAGTTTTGGTCGCCAGTCAGGTGTGGGATTCGTAACTCTTTTAGTTTTTTTTTTTTTGTAAATTGGGGATACGATTTGGAGGTATTCTATAATTTCATGTGTGTTGGGAATTTTTCCCCTTCATTGTCGAATTTTTGACCTATTTTGTGGAATTTAAAATTTGTTTGTGTGTTTGGGAAATGGACCTTTTGAAAGGTCTATTAATATGGTGATGGTTAGGTGTGTTTTTTATATACTTTTGGGTTGTTAAGGTTTGGGGTTTGTTTTGATGTCGCAAAATTGAGTTTTCGGCCAATTTCAGTGTGGTTTCATGACCACACTGAAGGCCATATGGGCGTGTGCCTCCACATGCGCGGTTCACATGATCGTGTGCAATTGTGAATTAGGGTTTCTGGACTAATTTGGGTGCCAGACATCCTGGCCACATGGCCATATGGCTGATTTGGGAAAAATAGTCGATTTTCACACGACCATGTCCCTTGGATACGCAAGCGTGTCTAATTGCAAATTTAGGATTTTCGATGATTTTTGGTACCACACGGCCTGGCCACACGGGCATGTGTCCCCACACGAGCGTGTGAGCTCTCTACACGGTCGTGTGTGCTCTCCACACAGCTGTGTCTCCTCTACTCTTAATTTTTAGCCCTCCGCACAGGCATGTGTGGCCTTCACATGGGCATGTAGATGATGAACCATATTATATACATATTTTTACCCCATGCTAGGCACATTTATGGATAAATCATCATTAGAATTAAGGAATATGATGCTCCTAATCCTTTGATTTCATGTTTTATACTTAGGTGAGCATAAGGAAGAGAAAAGAGCAAGGAACCGGCTAAAAACGAACAAAATGGGCCAAACTCAATAATCAACATGGCCTAGACCTCCGCACACGGGTAACCCACATGCCCATGTGTGATACACTGGATCGAACACGGCCTGAGCAACCGCACACTGGCGTGTCACACGAGCGTGTCCCTGCCAAAGACCTGTTTTAGTTTCATGCGGAAAAGGCTAATTTTTAGGTATTTTGGGCTAAGAAAGGTGTTCCAAAGCTTATAAAAAGACCAAAGGGAGGAGTAACATAGGGAGTAAGAAGCAAGGAGTTACTCGAAGAACGTCAATTGATTCATCTTGGAAGCAATGATTTACATCAAGACTGAAGATCTTCCTTCAAATTCTCTCGAAATTTTTGGGTTCTTTATGTTTTGTTGTTTTCCCTATCTTAAGATGTTTTCTTTTATAATTATCAACTAAATCCCCTAAATACCTGAGGAGGATGAAACCTAAGACAGATCTTGTTATTATTATCTGAATTATTTGATAAATACTTGAATTTGTTCTTAATTCTGTTATTAATTCTTGTGTTAATATTTTAGGATATTAATTCAAGTCGAGTGTGGTTATTTAGTGGACCAAAGGTCCCTATTTAAGAGTAGATCCAACACAATTAAGCGGAGTTGATCGCAATCCTAGACATAGGACAACAAAAATCTGCCGGATTAGAGTCAAATCTAATAAGGGAATCCATAGATCGAGTTAATGCAACACTAGGGGTTTTAATTAGAAAGAAATTTTAATTAATCAACTTAGGGTTAGTTGTTCTTAGTCTTGAAAGAGATATTAACGTAATTTAGGGATTTCTACGGATCAAGTCAAGTGAATAAATAGTCTAGTTCAGAGTCTAATAACAAGTGAAGTCCAGGTGGATTCTTCCTTGGGTATTGTCTTAATCAATCAGTTTTCCAAGAAGTATTTTCCCCAATTTACTCTCTATCGTGTTCTTAGTTAATTAGTTTAGTTTATTTAGTTTAAAACAAATCCCCTTTATTTTTAGGCTAGATAATAAAAAGAAAGTTAATACTAGTACTTTTAGTCCCTGTGGGTTTGACATCCCGATCTTGCCATAAGCTATACTACTGTTCGATAGGTGCGCTTGCCTTTATCGTGATAATAGTTTAGTATTACATGTTTGACCGTCATAAATATCACTTATGAAGTTTTTGCTGTCGTTGCCAAGGACTTAAAATATTAGGAACACTCGATTTTTATTACTTTAGCCATTTTTTCTTTTATTGCAATTTACTTTTTATTTTTATTTTTATTTACTAATTTTTCCTTTTTTTATTTGTCTCTGATAGGTGTCTCTAGTTTATGACTAGGAGGAACCTGTCAGGACCTTTGCTTTTTGATAGTGAGATAGAAGCATCAGCTCGTAGAAACCGAAGAGAAATAAGGCGAAGTCTACAATACATAGAGGAAGAACAAGAGGTTGTGACCAACACTACCAAAAGAGATGCAGGCGAATCAAAATAATCCACTACCTCCTGTGGTAGCCGTAAATCCTGTTAATTAGAATCCTACTCCTCGTACTATGTATGACTATACTAAGCCTAATTTAGCTAGTTCTGAATCTAGTATTGTTAGGCCTGCTATTGCTGCAAATTATTTTGAACTAAAACCTAACACTATACAGATGATTCAACAGTTTGTTCAGTTTGATGGGTTGCAGGATGAGGATCCTAACACACATTTAGCAAATTTTTTGGAATTCTCTGACACTTTTAAGATTAATGGTGTTTCTAATGATGCCATTTTCCTTTGGTTATTTCCCTTTTCTCTGAGGAATAAGTCTAAACAGTGGTTAAACTCTTTACCATGGGGGTCTATCACTACTTGGGAATAGATGACTGAAAAATTTCTTTGAAAATATTTTTTGCCGGTTAAAATGGTAAAGTTGAGGAATGACATCTCTTCTTTTGTGCAGATGGATCTAGAAACACTTTATGACGCATGTGAGAGATACAAGGATTTATTGAGAAGATGCCCTCACCATGGGTTACCTTTGTGGCTACAGGTTAAGACTTTCCATAATAGTTTGAACCCCTCAACGAGACAAATGATAGATGTAGCTGCCGGTGGAATGATCAACAACAAGACACCTAAGGAGGTTTATGAGTTTATGGAGGAGATGTCACTAAATAATTATCAGTGGCAAGTTATGAGGACAAAACTGCAAAAGGCCGCCGGTGTTTTCAATATGGATGCAGTCGCCATGCTTTCTAGCCAGGTAGAACTGTTAAATAAAAAGATTGATGGTTTAGTTTGTTCTATGCAGGTACATACAGTTATGTAGTGTGATGCAAATGGAAGTGGTGTGGGCAATCCAGAGTACTCCCCCTACGGATATGGCATGAAAAATGAGCAAATAAATTATATGAGTAATAATCCTCAACCTCAAAACAATTCTTATAGTAACACTTATAATGCAGGTTGGAGAAATCATCTAAATTTTTCATGGGGAGGTCAAGGGAATTAAGGAAATCAGAGGCCACCACCTCTTCCGGGATTTCAGCAACCCCCTTATCGGCAGGAAAAGAAGCCAAACCTTGAGGAGATGTTGGAAAAATTCATATCGGTTGCAGAAACCCGTTTTCAGAATACCAAAACAGCACTTAAGAACCAACAAGCCTCAATTCAAGGACTTGAAAATCAGATTGGTCAACTTGCTAACATGATATCCGATAGACCACAAGGTAGTTTGTGTAACGCCCTAAATTTTGGGCCTAGATGAATTGGGCTTTGGGCTTTGGGTCTCATAAATTTTTGTTAGTAAGCAAGAAAATGGCAAATGACATGTTGGCTTTAAGGGTTTAATAAATTTGGAGTGTCTAGGGGTGTTGGAGAAGTTTTGGGTTCGAACTTTGAGGTAAAGGAATTTTAATTTAATAATTAAAGGAACCTTGATGGAGATAAAATAGGACATAAGCAAGGCTGTGGTGTAGTGGATAAGTGATGCCACTTAGGGTGTAGGGAGGTGGCATTAGTGGCAAGCAAGGGGATCCTAAGTTCGAGTGCTGGCTTGGTAGTTTTAGGAATTTTATTTTTACCTTCTAGATGGTTGGTAGTGGCGTGGAACTGGACTCTAAGAGAAGTGATGAGAAGAGAAATTTTTGGAAGGGATTGAGGAGCTTATCATGGAGAAAAGTTAGGAGATGGGGATAGAAGAAGTGGTAGAGTCGAATTGGCAATTGAGGGAAGGCAATTTTGGCTAGTATATATATAGGTACCGATTTTTGGGTTCTGGGCTAATGTCAAATTCTTTCTTCTTATTTTGCCGAAAACTACTTTTCTCTCCAAGTACCCAAAAGCCAAAAAACCCTTATTCTTTCCCTTTAAGTTTGCGCCGATTTGTTCCCTTTCTTTCTCATTAAACTCTTCTCTTTCTTACTTCTAGTTCACCTTCTCTAAGCTGAATACTTTGTTGGCCGAACCTTCTTTGTGCCGCACTACTCCCCTTTTGGGCCGATTGCTTCTTGGGTAAGTGTTCTTGATCTTAGTTGGCCGAATGGTTATAGTTAAAGGAAGGGAGACTTGTGTTGGATACAAGTCACCTGTTATTCTGGTTTTAATAGTTAGGATTACTGTAGATCTAGGAGTTGATCGTGGTTAGTGATTAAAGAAGGGGTTGTTATAACTTGTCAAGCAAGGTAGGTGAAATATGAGGTTTCAGTTTTGGTAAAGATATGTATTAAGCATGCGATTAATTGATGGGTGATATTGATTGTAGGTTTGGGGCTAAGAAAATCGCAGAATGCTTTATTACCAGGTGTGTATGTACACTTCACACATAATAGATTGGCAAATCCTGAAATACCGAAATGCTGAAATGCCGAAAAGCTGAAAGTTTGGCTACGACAATCTTGTAAGTGTGAGAACACTCGTATAAGAGTAATCGATATGATAGTAGAGGCCCCATGAGCGATCTTATGGACTTGGGTCACGTTTTGGTTAACCGAGCCAGAATGGGCCAAATGGGCCGACGAGTTTGTGGGCCTAAGCTAGCAAAAATTGATATATTGATAATAAGTGATGAGTTGACAAAATTTGTTGAATTGTTTGGAATAGATTGGGCCTGATAGGCCGTATGATTATGATTGGGCCTAATGGGCCATATAAATGCGATTGGGCCCGATCGGCTATATGAATGAATGAAAGCATGCAGACATACTGTCGTTTTATAATGGACTTTTAGGCCTAGTTTCTAATGAATTCTGAAGCACATAAAACTTAATTAATTTATAAAGCACGTTTGTGGACAAGCCGTAAGGTTAAAGTGTGGCAATGGGCATATGCATGTCTAGGATTGGATCTAGGGAGAGCTTGGTACTTAAGTGGTATTAATAACCCACCTCCTCTTCTTTGGAATCCTACCTAGTGCATAGTGTCTGTTCATCTTAGCCAATAAGGACTTGTTGACGGGCCAAAGTTCATAATTAAGACCCATATGTTAGTAAATTACTGAAATACCCCTGTAGGGTAGAATTACTGAAATACTCCAGTAAGGTTGAATTACTAAAATACACTTGTAGGGTAGAATTACTAAAATACCCCCGTATGTTATAAGTATACTATATGCTATATGTTGCACTCATGTGTTATGATGTTGCATGTGGGTGGGAATGATATTAGAGGAAGTGTTATATGAGGATCGCATAGTCACTTGACGACCGTGGATCCAACAAAGGCTTTCAAGCCATGAGCAGTTTTGCTGCAACGTTAGGTAGTACCGCAACCGGTGCTACCATTGATGTGTATCAGATAGGTGGGTCAATATAGTTATCCCCACAGGATGTTTTTCGGTTAGACGGAGATGATGTGTATCGGTTGGACTGGTTGGGCATTGCATTACTGCATACATGATTACTTTAGATTTTGTGCTATTATTGTTGTTGAGGGTTGTATACACTGAGTTTCAAAACTCACTCCCTCTTTTATTTTTCTCAAGTGAACCTCTGTAGGTGGTTCGACGGATGGAAGGACTCAAAGGTGGCCAACTAGCAAGACGATTTAGACATGTTTTTCTTATGAATTTCTAGTATTTTAATTATTTCAATCCACATTATAATAAGGCCTTTTCTCTAGTTGTTATTATTCATTATGTTGCTTTAAGTTTGGAGCATGGATTTATTCGTTTTAAACACATTTTAAGTTTTTTTCTGAAACTACTTGTTTTTTTTTTAAAATTAAGCTTCCGCAGTTAAAGAAAATTTTCCAAAGTAACTTTTAACATGAAATAAAATGAAAATGACTTTTGAATATACTTTGTTATAAAAGAAAATAAAAACTGGGTTTTTACTTGAAATTTCTTTAGAAGGGTTTATCAATAAAAACAAGGTTTTCGATAAAACACTTCAATGTGACACGCTGGATTCGGCCATAACGTCTGGGCCGGGTTTGGGGTGTTACAATTTGCCGAGTAACACTGAACTTAATCCTAGGGAACATGTTAAAGTAGTTACATTAAGGAGTGGAACAATACTAGCTGAGCCTGAAAAGAAGTTGTTACAAGAACCTAATGAAGAGAAGGTTGAGGAGACTCAACCCAAGGAGAACCCTCCACCAGTGCTTAAAGAATACAAGCCACCTATCCCATACCCAGCAAAGTTAAAGAAAGATCGCATAGAAGCACAATTCGGTAAATTTCTTGAACTTTTTAAACAGTTACATATTAACTAACCTTTTGTTGAAGCTATTTCACAGATGCCCACGTATGCAAAATTTTTGAAGGAGCTTCTAACAAAAAAAGGAAGTTTGAAGAGTTGTCTATAGTGGAACTCAACGAGGAATGTTCAGCTATCCTCCAGAACAAATTACCAACCAAACTGAAAGATCCAGGAAGTTTTACTATTCCCTATTTAATTGGTAGTTTAAATATTGAAAAGACGTTAGCTGATTTAGGTGCTAGTATTAATTTAATGCCTTATAAAATGTTCAAGCAACTAGGTCTTGGGAAACCAAAACCTACTAGGATGAGTATACAATAAGCTGATAGATTTGTTAAATATCCCAAGGGTATCATTGAAGATGTGCTAGTTAAAGTAGACAAATTTATATTCCCTGTTGATTTTGTTGTGCTTGACATGGATGAGGATGTTGAAGTATCTTTAATTCTAGGACGCCCATTTTTAGCCACTACTAGAGCTGTTATTGATGTGGGAGATCGTAAACTTGTGCTTAGGGTAGGAGATGAAGAAATCATTTTCAAAATTCATGATGCCATATGATTTTCTAGAGAACAAGATTATTCATGTTATTTTATTGATTCTATTGACTACTCTGTTCAAGATTCTTTTCAGGAAATCGCTCTTGAAGACAAGTTGGAACTGTGTCTAGTTCAGAGTGGGGAGGAGGACGAAGTCACTACTGAATGGAGAAAGTAATAATTTACTTGAACTCTAATGAACCATCTCCAAGACATATTGATTATGAGGGTATAGAAATAAATGATGAATTAAGACAAAAACCCTCTATTGAGGAACCCCCTAAACTAGAACTGAAGCAATTACCCAATCACTTAGAATATGCATTTTTGGGAGATAACTTTTCATTGCCAGTAATTATTGCTTCGAACTTGCAGCCTAAGGAGAAAGAAGAATTACTCCAAGTACTAAAAGAACATAAAAGATACATGGCTTGGAAAATTTCTGACATTAAAGGAATCAGTCCTTCTTTCTGCACCCATAAAATTTTGATGGAAGACGAGTACAAACCATGTGTTCAAGCTCAAAGATGACTGAATCCCAACATGAAGGAAGTTGTCAAGGCTGAGGTAATTAAACTTCTAGATGCTGGAGTTATTTATCCTATTTCTGACAGTTCTTGGGTAAGTCCTGTGTAGGTTGTTTCTAAGAAGGGAGGCATAACTATTGTTGCCAATGAAAAAACGAATTGATCCCTACAAGAACAATCACCAGTTGGAGAGTCTACATTGATTATAGGAAGTTGAATGATGACACGAGAAAAGACCACTTCCCTTTTCCCTTCATTGATCAGATGTTGGAAAAGCTGTTAGGACATATGTACTATTTTTTTTGGATGGACTCTCTTGCTACTGCCAAATCCTGATAGCTCCTGAAGATCAAGAGAAAACGACATTTACATGTCCATATGGTACGTTTGCTTATCGTAGAATGCCTTTTGGATTATGTAATGCTCCTACTACTTTTTAGCGTTGCATGGTAGCCATCTTTGATGAACTCGTGGAAGACATTTATGGATGTATTTATGGACGACTTCTCAGTATTCAGTAACTCTTTCCTCTTTTGTCTTAAAAATTTAGAACAATTTTTAATAAGTTGTGAAGCGATGAATCTTGTGCTTAATTGGGAAAAATGTCACTTTATGGTTCGTGAAGGTATTGTGTTAGGTCATAAAATTTCTAGTAAAGGGATAGAGTTTGACAAAGCAAAAATTGAAACCATTGAAAAACTAGCTCCTCCTAATTTGGTTAAGGCTATTAGAAGCTTTTTAGGACATGTCGATTTCTATAGCAGATTTATTAAGGACTTTTCTAAAATAGCTAAGCCTTTAACAAAATTACTAGAGAAAGATGTGCCTTTCAATTTTGATCAGGAATGTTTAGACGCATTTAATACTCTTAAAGATAAATTAACTAATGCTCTGATTATAATTGCTCTTGATTGGAGTTTACCTTTTGAACTAATGTGTGATGCGAGTGATTTTCCAGTAGGTGCAATTCTTAGACAGTGAAAAGACAAGCATTTTCAGCCGATTTATTATGATAGCAAAACTTTGACAGCCGCACAAGAGAATTACACTACCATGGAAAAAGAATTGTTAGATGTGGTTTTTGCGTTCGACAAATTTAGACCATATTTGATTTTATCTAAAGTCATCGTTTATACTAATTATTCTGCTCTTCGTTACCTTCTAACTAAGTCTGATGCAAAATCTCAGTTAATAAGATGGATTTTATTATTGCAAGAATTTGATTTGGAGATACAAGATAAGAGAGGGGCTGAAAAACTTGCAGCTCATCATCTTTCTAGGCTTGAAAATCCACACCTCAAGGAATTTGACAAAACTGAAATAAATGACTCATTTCCTGAAGAACGACTCCTAGCCATATCAAATTTTGACATACCTTGGTTTGTTGACATTGCGAATTATTTAGCTGCTAACATAACCCCAAAAGGGCTGACACATCAGTAAAAGAAGCGATTCTTCACTAATGTGAAAAACTACTTTTGGGAAGATTCAATTCTTTTTCGTATGTGTGCAGATCAAGTCATTCGAAAGTGTGTTACAAAGTTAGAAGCAAGCAAAATCTTGGAACATTGCCATTCAGGACCAATCGGAAGACATTACAGTGGGACCAGAGCGCTCATAAAGCGCTCGAATTAGGTTTTTATTGACCCATACTGTTTAAATACGCCAACAGTTATGTTACTTTTTATGACAAATGCCAAAGGATAGGTAATATCTCTAAATGATGAAATGCCTCAAACATATGTGCTCTCATGTGAAATATTCAATGTATGGGGTATTGATTTCATGGGTCCATTTCCTACTTCATTTGGAAATAAATACATCTTAGTAGCAGTTGATTACATGTCGAAATGGGTGGAAGCCCAAGCTTTACCTGCTAATGATGCTAGAATGGTAGTGAGATTTCTTAAGAAACACTTTTCACCATTTGGAGCACCTAAGGCAATTATTAGCGATAGGGGTACTCATTTTTGTAATGCTCAGTTTGATAGAGAAAATATGGAGTGCACCACAGAATAGCTACCCCTTACCATCCACAAACTAGTGGCCAAGTCGAAGTAGCCAACAGAGAACTTAAACGAATCCTCGAAAAAAAGATAGAGTCAAATAGGAAGGATTGGGCGACAAAATTAGATGATGCTTTATGGGCCTATAAGACTGCTTTTAAAACCCCCATAGGAACATCCCCTTTTAAACTTGTTTATGGGAAAAGTTGTCATCTACCGTTTGAACTAGAACATAAGGCATTTTGGGCTATAAAATTTCTTAACTTTGATCTTAAACTTGCAGGTGAAAAGAGACTTATGTAGTTAAATGAGTTGGATGAATGGCGTAGTAAAGCATATGAGAACTCATGATTTTACAAGGAAGCAACAAAGTGACACCATGACACTCGTTTAAAGCAACCTAAGCAGTTTGAAGCTTGCGGTCTTATCTTGCTTTACAACTCAGGGCTCAATGTATTCCTTGTAAAACTGAAATCAAGGTGGTCAGGCCCATTTGAAGTAAAAATCGTCTTTCCATACGGCACAGTAGAGGTAGCACATCTAAACCATGGCACTTTCAAGGTAAACGGTCATTGATTTTAACTTTATAATGGTGAGGATTTTAAGAATAATAGAGAGGAGCTTCGGCGCCACGAACTTCAATAAAATTACGAGTGAGGTAAGTCAAGCTTAGACTCTAAATAAGCACTTCTCGGGAGGCAACCCGAGCACTAACATATTAAATTTTTTAATTTCAGTTTATAACATCTAATATTCACTAATCAAGTCACTTAAACGTAGGTTTCACCAACCCACACGGCTGAGAACACGGGCGTACCTCTGGCTGTGTGCTCCCCACGGGCTGCGACTAATCCCCACGGCCGTGCGAGATGGTCGTGGACAAACCTGATTCAACCACACGTGTGTGTAGCCATTACACGGGCGTGGGTGATGCGAGCATTGCCAAACACAGCCGTGCGATACGGCCGTGGAAGATGCCACGGGTAAGACACACAGACATGGCCACGACCGTGTTAAAACTGAACCTTGAATTTTCAAATTTTACTGAGATACAGGATGCGATAACTCCACCACGGGTATGCCTTAAGACAGTGTGCAAACCTGACAAAAGCACACAGGCATACAAACCAATCACACGCCTATGGACATATGCTGTGGTCGATATTGATGAAAGAACACGGGCGTGCGACACGCCCGTGCCCATAACCCATGGACAACACTGAGGAAATAACACGGGTGTGCGACACGCCCGTGCCAATATACTGTGGTCGATACTAATAAAGAAAACACGAACGTGTGACCTAATACGTGGGGTTGGGAGAAATGAACAACATAGTACACGGCCGTGCGATGAGGCCGTGTGCACAACACACCCTGAGAACATGGGCGTGTCCGACGGTCATGAACGACTCAGACTTCGATTTCACGATAAGCACGGGCTAATTTTATGCCACATGGGTGTGGCCCGCGGCCATGTGGCCCAACCCCTATTTAAACCCTCTATTGCTACTGTTCATTATCCCTACCAAAACTCTCAAACCCTAGCCGCAAGAACCCAATTCCTCCTTCCCCTCAATTCAACCCACCGTTGTCGTCCAAAAACCACCCTCTCCTGTACCACACTTCCCCCCTCCCACTTCTTAGCAACCACCTATTCTCTCTCTCCCTTTCTTTTATACACGCTAAAACCACCATCATTTCTCTTTCCCTCACCTTGCACCAGCCACGAAAGAGCCCAACCACCAACCACAGCAGTCTCGTGTCGTTCCTCCGTCGTCTCACCGCTGTACCCCCAGTCTCCGCAGCCTCACTGTTGGTTTAAACCCCCAACACCCCCTTTCCATCTATATTTATTTATTTTATTTTCTGACTAGTATTTCTTTTTACTATTAGATCAAGATATTATCATTCACCTTGGTTTCTTCATATTATTTTCACTGATTTATTTTGCAAACGGTCATAATTTTATGTATTAACATCTTGTTACATTCCCATTATTTTACATTTAGTGGTTCTTACTATTAGATTTCTTGGTTATTGCTTCTATGAGTAGCCAATATTAATTCACTTGCTTTCATTTTTTCTTTTATATCATGATTCACATTTGTTCTTTTCCATTCTATAATGCTGATTTATGGCAACCTTATTTTAAAATTTTTGCATGTTTGCTTTCGTTTCCGTAAAACATATTCTTGACTATTTTGACTTTACTGTTTTCAAATTTAATCTGCCTTATGCCTAATTATGTCTTTATTTCTATGCTTGCAAGTACAACATGACAAACACTTGAGGTAAATCAAAGGTTGCCGTCCCCTCTTCCAAAAAATAGAAGGGACCCGGTGCTACATCATCGAGTGTGACCGCAGAAATACACCACCCTTTTCTCCGGTTTCCACCAGGATCTTAAGAAGAGCTCTTTCAGATACTTCGAGCGAGACCCTTCGGCGTAGGATGATGCATTGATTGGGCCACTTTAGAGCAGGTCCAACTTGCATACACAGTTAGGGCCCTCCTCACTGCCGACCCATGGGGACGCTTCTTTGACATCATCGAGCCGACATACCTAAAGCTCACCTTGAAGCTCTGTTTGATATTTGATATTCAGACGGTCATGTTAGAGTTTGACGATCTCGGCACAGTTCAGTTTTGTCTCAGTGGTTTGGTACGCCAACTTAGTGTGCCTGAGTTCGGTGTCGCTCTGGGACTATATACCGAGGAGTTCATTGACGACGATGACTTCTTCGATCTCCATCGACACATTCACTATTCCCCTTCTAATTGTTGGAGTGCCCTAGTCCCTGCTTCAGCCACCTACGACCTCAGTCGCTCCAAGGCGTCGGTCCTCTCCCCATCACTACGATATCTACACGCTATCCTCGTACATACTCTAACGGGTCGACGAGAGAGTACCGGCGTCATCAACACTCACGACGCTTACTTCCTATGGAGCATGATGCATGGGCACGTGTTTGATTTAGCATACTTCATAGCCCTCGCCATTTGACACCAGACAAAGCGACATAGGAAGGGAGCGATTTGTATGGGTCATTATGTGACGCGCCTCACACGACATTTCGACCTCTCAACATAATGGCGCAATCCTCATCGGTCACCCTCATCAGCCAGATGTCCCCACAGGGCATCTCGAGCATGCTTCATATGAGGATGATTGAACATCGTCATGGGACTGATCCTCCTCAGTATCAACTAGCTCAGTCCACTGAGCAGGATGACTCAGCGGATATTACTGACGATATCCCTCTACCCCATGAGGATCCACCATCTCAGCCACCGTCGAGCCACCGACCAGCTCATGTGACTACTTCACTCACTGACATCTCTGAGCGCCTCACTCGATTTGTGTAGCAGTGTTTCTAGCTATTTGATCATATTAATACTACTATACAGTAGAATTGTCAGCACCTCCACATCACATCTCCCCCGCCACCGTCTCACGACCCATCTGGCGATGAGGACCTTTGAGTCCATTTATTTTCCTTTTTCTTTTTAATTTTAATTTTATGTTTCTTTATCTTTATCTTTATTTCTATTTTTATGTTTACAAAACTATCTTAGTTGATTTTAAAAATTTTATTTTTATGGCTGTTTCTTAACGAGTAACCAGGCTAATACTATTAATACACCTTTTTAAAATACTATTGATGACTCCGTAGTTTCAAAAGGTTCAAGGTGCTTAAAGTCATGATAATCCACTGAGGAAAGATACTCCACGACTACCATGTCCTGCTCAACCACGACACTGAAAACCATGAATATCTTCATTTAACATCATGATTGCAGAACCTCATCCTCTACCACTACTGGAGTATCCTTCCCTACCTCCACCTCTGTTGAGTTCATCATACATCTTATTAGCTGCATTTCCAATTCTGCTCTCCCTATTCCAAGGATTCATCAAAAATTCAGGGAGTTTCACTTCTCTCCCTCTTATAATTTGTGCTAATGTTCTTACTTATCTTTGTACATTGAGGACAATGTACATCTTAAGTCTGGGAGGTTATTAATTTCATTATCAGAAAATCCCTAAATCTTGTCTTGTTCTCAAGTCACTTTCTCATATTACTGTTAGAATGAAATTCTGATTGATTTATGATTTTTATTGATATGTTATAGATTAAGACATAGGTATTTATATTTTGATTGTTCGAACTTTAAGACATCAGAGAATCAAGCACGACAAGTTAAATTTTTAAGAATTAAAAATATTTCTTGATTGTTTCCCCAACTTTAGGTATTACCTTGAAATTTGAAATTTACAGCATTGACATCAAAAACCATAATTTTTGTGAGATTTTGAGCCTTTAGAGCATATATCCTTTCTTGCTCACTTTTATTGTTGCTATGAGTGTGTCAATATTGATCTATTATTCTAGAACTTGCTTTGATTATACATATCGAGACCACACCATTGATTTGATATACCAAGATGATAAAGGCACCTAAGTTTAACTCACTCACTCCATAAGAGCCTACCTTCATAATTAACCCTTAGTGAACCCCCTTGAGCCTAACAAACCATTTATTGAGTTTCCCTTAATATCAACCTACAACCCATTACTGTTGATATCTCCTTAACTAATTTGATCCCTATTTTTTTGAGAATTGAATTGAATAATTAACTAGCTATGTTTTCCCCTTTAGTTAGCAAAGTTACTTGAATTTGTTCATAAAAAAAAATCAGTTGTTAATTTGTATTTAGCATAATATTATGAAATCATGTAATGCTTGAACTTAAACGATGTTATTCATGAAGAACAGTTCAATTCAGCGATTATTTATGTAATTTCTCAGTATTGGTTATTTTCTAACTTGGTAATTTTTTAGTTCAATCTCAATTTTAACCCTTCTTTTTCAGCTTGTGTCTACACCCCTAACCAAAGCCCCGTTACAACCCTCTAAAGACCTTCTGATCGGTGTATCATCTCAATTTATAGTGGTAGAGATTTTATTTTCATGCAAGCCTATGGTAATAACTATTCATGTTGACTAATAAGTGCTTAATTTCTAAACCCTAAACACTTTGAGTGATTTGAGTGAATCTTTAGTGAGGATGTCAACTCTTGTTAAGTTTTAAATTAAATGGGATTAATTAGATAAGGGGAGATGCCTATGTTTTTGTGGTAAAATGATCAACTTGGATTGTTTAAGACTTTGATGCTCTTTTAGTCGAATCCTCAATGTATAATTACTTGTGAATTAGTTCAAAACATTAACTGATAGGAATTATAAGTTGAGAGGAACAAATTTTGATGGTGAGTTGAGGATTTTGCTTGAGGGCAAGCAAAGGTTTAAGTGTGGGGGTATTTGATAAACCATATTATATACATATTTTTACCCCATGCTAGGCACATTTATGGATAAATTATCATTAGAATTAAGGAATATGATGCTCCTAATCCTTTGATTTCATGTTTTATACTTAGGTGAGCATAAGGAAGAGAGAAGAGTAAGGAACGGGCCAAAAACGGACAAAATGGGCCAAACTCAATAATCAACACGGCCTAGACCTCCATACACGGGTAACCCACATGCTCGTGTATGATACACAGGATCGAACATGGCCTGAGCAACCGCACATGGGCATGTCACATAGGCGTGTCCCTACCAAAGACTTGTTTTAGTTTCACGTGGAAAAGGCTAATTTTTAGGTATTTTGGGCTAAGAAAGGTGTTCCAAAGGTTATAAAAAGACCAAAGGGGAAGAGTAACACAGGGAGTAGAAAGCAAGGAATTACTTGAAGAACGTCAATTGATTCATCTTGGAAGTAAGGATTTACATCAAGACTGAAGATCTCCCTTCAAATTCTCTCGAAATTTTTGGGTTCTTTATGTTTTGTTGTTTTCCCTATCTTAAGGTCTTTTCTTTTATAATTATGAACTAAATCTCCTAAATACCTGAGGGGGATGAAACCTAAGATAGATCTTGTTATTATTATCTAAATTATTTGATAAATACTTGAATTTGTTCTTAATTGTGTTATTAATTCTTGTGTTAATATTTCAGGATATTAATTCAAGTCGAGTGTGTTTATCTAGTGGACCAAAATTCCCTATTTAAGAGTAGATCCAACACAATTAAGCGGAGTTGATCGCAATCCTAGACATAGGACAACAAAAATCTGCCGGATTAGAGTCAAATCTAATAAGGGAATCCATAGATCGAGTTAATGCAACACTAGGGGTTTTAATTAGAAAGAAATTTTAATTAATCAACTTAGGGTTAGTTGTTCTTAGTCTTGAAAGAGATATTAACGTAATTTAGGGATTTCTACGGATCAAGTCAAGTGAATAAATCGTCTAGTTCAGAGTCTAATAACAAGTGAAGTCTAGGTGGATTCTTCATTGGGTATTGTCTTAATCGATCAGTTTTCCAAAAAGTATTTTCCCCAATTTACTCTCTGTCGTGTTCTTAGTTAATTATTTTATTTTATTTAGTTTAAGACAAATCCCCTTTATTTTTAGGCTAGATAATAAAAAGAAAATTAATACTAGTACTTTTAGTCCTTGTGGGTTCGACATCCTGATCTTGCCATAAGCTCTACTACTGGTCGATAGGTGTGCTTGCCTTTATCGTGATAATATTTTAGTATTATAGGTTTGACCATCATAAATATCACTTATCAGTAGACCCCCACACAGCTTGGGCACTTCCACACGGCCGGGGCACATAGCCATTTGGCCTTATGTTGCCAAATTTTATATTGTATCTATTTTTATTTTGATTATGATTATGTGTGTTCTGACCCTTCGCTAGGTCTTTGTAAGGGTGGTCGGAACTTTGTTTTGGCCTGGACTTGTGCGTTATTCGTAATCATAGCTCTAATTAACCTATTTGGTTAAGTGTTAATTGATGTTATGTTATATCTAATTTTGATTCTGGGCATTTGAATGTGTGCATTTTTTATTCTATACTCTGCTTCTGTAAGTCTGTCTTCAAATGGTGTGAAATTGCATTTGCATTAATTTTTTTGGGTTTTGTTTCGAAGAGAAAGGAGTCTAATTAGTTTTGGTAGTTTCAACTGCAGAATATCTGTACTGCAGTTTACTGCAATGCACTATACGACATATACGACAGCTTTGCTGCATAGTATTATTATCTGAGTAGCTTAGTCACATACATGGTGTGTAGGGTTGGATGGGACTTTCGAGGTCCTTTGTGGTGTGTTTGGATGGATAAGCTTAAACAGCTCTTATAGGGTGTGATCGGGGGATGGAGTGGTGTTTTGGCTGGATGGGTGGGTTTTAATATTTTATTGCATTCATACGCATTTGGATGTGAGTTCCTTGTCCATTCATTATAACAATTATGATTGATCTTGTTTGCTTTTTGCGGTGCTTAACTGTTACGTTTGTTTGGGACATTAGTTTTGAGTTTACCCTCTATTTCTGTGTATCTCTATAAATACACTGTGCCATTGAACTGCTATTTGGATTTTTGTTCTATAAGCCCGTTATTTGTCACCTTATGAACTCGCACTGAGCTCGTGTAGCTCATCCCCTTAGTGTTTCCCCATGTAGGTACATTTTTGTTTCTTGATGCTGGACTCGACATGCCGGAGGTCTCGAAAGCTTCACGTTTTTAAAATTGGTTAATAAAGTATTTTCTGTAAATCTAAGTTTTATGTAAACGATTTTGGACTGTAAGTTCTGTTTGAAAAACTGTGGTATGAAATTTTTGTGTTAAATGCAGGTAGACGTTATTTGGATTGAACAACTGTATTTTTTAAATATCGGGATTTGATAACTCATAATTTTTACGTAACCTAAATAATTTTTTTTCTCACTTGTCAAACCAAAATTTTACTACGGTCATTTCGGTGATTAATGTAACCTCTGGGATTCAGTCTAAACTTCTAGGCCGGGTTTTGGGGCATTACAATCACTTATAAATTGATTATACATTTATTATATGTAACACAGAGAATGCTTATTTCATTACTATGCTGTAAATTGTATGCTTTATTGTTTTACAGTTATATATAATGATTTATAAATTAGACTCACACTAAGTTGTTGTAAGCTTACTCCCCATTTTTTTACTTCTTAGGTAGCACAGAAAACTAGGACTTGGAATAGCGTCGGAGGACTCTTGAATTTGTAGGTTGTTTTATTATTTAAAAAGTTTCCACTTCTAATTTATTTTTGGGATTGTAATTATTAATTTCTTGCTTTTATATCTTAATTTTGGGATTGATTAGTTTATTTATTTTAAAGCATGAAACTTCATTAATACTCTGATATTTGCATGCTTTTCGATTTAGAAAACCCTTACTTTAAATATTTTTCATTGCTTTGCAAAATACTTAAAGTTTTTATAAAGGTTTTTCTTAAATACCTAAAAATTGCTTTCCTGAAACTTCACATTAATGATGTTGTAATCGATTTATTAGGTAAAGTCGGTTTAAATTTATGAATTTTTTTTCTAAAAATAAAAGAGCATTTTCCATATAAATCAACGCTTCAAAAAAGAATGGCTTTACAGGATCACGTTGTTGATCAAATGTAACGCCTTCGACTTAGCCAAAACTCATATGTTGGGTCAGGGGTGTTACACTAAGGGAGTAGGCACTCTTTCAAGCATTGTGTGAAACAGAAAACAAGCAAGAGATACAAGGCTTGTTTACGCGGTTCGGTTTCCCTACGTTTGCAAAGCCTAGTTTAGTTAGAAATATTCACTATCTTCAACACTTACAACAAGTGATCCTAATCTATCATACACCCATGACTATCTCCTCACTTTTGCACCTTAAAGAATAATACTCTCATCACTAAATTTACTCTTGTGAATCCAATAAGTAAAACCAGAACACAAAAGGTTTCACTATCAATATGCACTCATAAAATAAAGTTTTGCACAATGACAAACTAAGTGTTCAATCTCGTAGTACAATAACCTATACAATTCTTTCAATTATATAGAATATTTTGAAACGTGCTAACATAATAGGATCTATAATAATCCCTATCAAATGGTCATATTATAAGTTGGATACAATATAATATTAGTGAACAAGTTAAACGTGGACTCTTGATATAACATTCTAATTCAATCTAAGACAAGATTCAAGGGATTAGATAGAGGTGATTCGATTTGATCCTCCAAATATGTTTCTCCATGTAACACTCTAAAATAGGACATAGGAGTTTTTAGGGTATTTTAGGAATTTTAGCCTATATGTGCTCGAAATTTTGTAAGGTTGGTATTTGATAATGTTTTTGACAATGGCTATTAAGGAATTGAGTCAATTTTTGAAACTGAGTTTTAAATACCTTAACTTTAAAAAAAGGACTGATTCGTAACAGGGTCAAAATAGTGAGCATTTATGTTGCAAATTTTACCAGTTTTTAAAAGTGAACCTAATAAAACCTCATTCCCAGTTCTATTTCATGATAGTTGCTCTCCAAAGTTTGCTATTGTCGTCCATTCCTATCCCTTTGATCTTTCAATTGATTTTTGATTCTCAAACTATAATACTTTGATTTCCTATCATTCTCAAGTCAATTACCTTAATAAATCTCTAAGAAAAACACTCAAAAACTCTATAGGTTTCATTATCTTCTTTTAATCTTCTATCAAAGGTAACTATTCACATTTTGAATTTGTGTCAAAACTCATTTAATCTTCCATGAAAGGTAACCATTCACTTTTCCATTAGTTTCTAATGGTATTTAGACTTTAAAATTGAGTTTTTAGGTATGAAATTGCATGTTTTAATTAAAACTCAAAAATTGGGTCATTAATGGTGGAATTCGAGATTGTGGATGAAAATGTTATTTAAAAAGTGTTTTCAACTTATTTTAACTTGATTAGAAGCTTTCTAAAATTACTTCGAAGTTTCTTTAAGAATTTCTTATGTTTTAATGAATTTTCGTTATTATGGTCAAAATTTGTCGAAAAATGTCGATACCTTGAAGCATGTAGTTTTGTATGGTTTAAATGTTGGGGTTTAATCAGAGATGAATATGGGGATGAATGAAACTTGTTTCATGCGAAAACGTTAACTGTAGATTGAGATATTTGTGTTTTAAGTCTATCATGCTAAAGAGTTTGGTTACATGAGAAGGGAGCTTAGGCTTGTGTTTTGGTTAGTTTAAGTGGGTCCTTAGCTATCATTTGTCTGTGTTTATTGTGTGTATTATGTGATCGACATGTGTGAAGTCTTAGATTCATTAGAGCTATAACACCTCAAACCCAGCCTAGACATTATTGCTGAATCTGGCAATGTCACATGGAAAGGGATTTGAAAAGGCGTTGATAAATAAGAACTGTTCCAGTTATTAGCTTTTATTAAGTCCGAAAAACACAAATTCATCGTTAAGTAAAAAGGATCCTTTTTATTTAGCGAAAGCTTTGGAAAACATTTTATTTAGAAAACTGACTTTCATTTTGAAAATCTTTCATTTTTGGTGGAAACTGAGTTTTGTTTAGTTAACCAAAGTATCTCTTTCTTTAACGGAAGCTTTCGAAAAACAATTTGTTTTAGGGAAAATAGTTCGTGTTGTGAAAACCATTGTCTTTAGCAAAAATGCAGTTTGTCGTGTCTAGTAGTATTAAAATTGTTAAACAGTTCAAAATCCACAAATTTAAACTAGACAGTCCAAAGTCTCAAAAATCACGTAATAAACCCAAATTAAAGGAGAGAAAATAAATAGCTTAAAAGCTATATTAAAATAGTACAAAACCGTGGTGGTCACTGTCGAGTCCTCCGATGCTCTGATCTGTCTAATGCTGGGGATTACCTAAATAGATTAAATAGAAAAGGGTGAGTTTTCGCAAACTCAGTGTGTAATTGTCACAGTAAACGTGCACATAGCATAATATCAGAAATCAGTCATATATATAGTTCGGGCCTGAGCCCATTACAGAATCGATGTGAACCTTAATCCACTCAGATACAGAATCAGATACAAATTAGGTTTTTAGCCCATTTCAGATATAACATACAGAATAGAACAGAATATCAGAATCCCACCCACTAGCCTCTACGCACCATCTTCGTCCAACCCTACACACCATGTGGGGATAAAATCAACCCACCCATCCCTGCACACTATGCTGTACCGAAATGCGGCACATAATCAGATAATTGCAGCTGAGCTGCCAGATAATAGGCTTAATAGCCTTTCAGATACTTCCTCCAATATCATTAACCCACCCCGATGCAATGCAACATACGTAGAATGTCATGCTATTATGCAAATACAGTTCATACATTCAAATATTAGAATTCCTACTCAATACTGAAATCAGACAGTCAGATCACATAATTAGTGGTCTAAGTAATGTTTACCGACCCTACAGTAGGTTTACAGTTGATATTCATGATATGAAGTAATAAAATTTATAAACTATGATCGTACCCAAAACTAACTATTATCACGATTTAAGGCAAACGCGCCTATCGAATTGTAGTATAGCTTAGCGGCAAGACCGAGACATCATACCCAAGGGAACCAAAAGTACTAGTACTAAATTTCTTTCTATTATTTAACCTAAAAATAAAAGGGGATTTTATTAAACTAAACTAATTATTAAAACTAAACTAAGAATGCACACAAAGTGAATTGGGGAAAAACTCTTATGAAAACTGAATGAATTGGGCAATACTCAAGGGAGAATCCACCTAGACTTCACTTGTTATCAACTCTTGAACTAGATGATTTATTCACTTGACTTGATCCGTAGAAATCCCTAACTTATGTTAATATCTCTCTCGAGACTAAAAATAACTAACCCTAGGTTGATTAATTGAAATCTCTCTCTAATTAAAGCCCCTAGAGTTGCCTTAACTCGATTTATGGATTCCCTTATTAGGTTAGACCCTAATCTGACAGATTTTCGTCGTCCTATCTCTAGGATTGCGATCAACACCGCTTAATTATGTTGGATCTACTCCTATGCAGGGAATTTTGCTCCTCTACATAAGCATATTCGATTTAAATCAATATCTCGAAAATATCAATTTAAGAGTTAAAAACACAATTAAGAACAACTCAAATATTTATCATATAATAACAAGATTTGTCTTAGGTTTCATCCCCCTCAAGTATTTGGGGGATTTAGTTCACAATTATAAAAAAAAAAAACATCTCAGAAGAAATAAAATAACAAAAAATAAAGAACCCAAAAACCCCTGAAGGAAATTGAACGGAGATCTTTAGTCTTGAGGCAGAATTTGGCTTCTGAGATAGATCAATCGGCTTCCCTTGGAGTAATTCCTTGCTTCTACTCTCTGTGTCGGCAGAAATAAGGCACTCTTTTGTGGGAGAAAAATCACCCTTTAGTAGTTGTCCCCTAGGGCCTTTATATAGAGCTTTGGAATGCCTTTCTTAGCCTCTAAGCATCCTTTTCCGAGTGAAATTGAACTTCCTCATGACAGGGACACGTACGTGTGCCACGTCCGTGTGGAATGAGGCCCAGGCTGTGCTCGGGCCTGTTTAGGTGGCACAGCCGTGTGGTCTGGCTGTGCTCATCGGGGTTGGGTCGTGTTTGAGCTTAATGAGGCACGGTCGTGTGGTGAATCTCCAGGCTGTGTTGTTTATTGAATTGGGCCTAATTTGCCTCTTTTTGGCCCGTTCCTTTTTCTTTTCTCTTCCTTAAGCTCACATGGGTATAAAACATGAAATAGAAGGATTAAGAGCACCAATTTCCACATATTCAATGATAATTCATCCAGAAATTAGGCTAAGCATGAGGTAAAAACATGTATAATTTATCGTTTATCAACAGTCGACTAGGGTGACCCGTACAACTTACAAAACTTTTCAAAACAATAGGCTCACATGCCCATGTGGCCTGCCCGTATGGGCCCATACACTCGTGTGGCCCACACGACCCAAATTGGCCTTGGCCGTGTAGATCACACTGCCTGGCCCAAAATTCCACATGCCCGTGTAGCCCACGTGGCCCAATTGGTCGAGCCCGTGTATCGCACACGGCCTCACCCAGCCATCACACGGTCGTGTTATGTACCCGTGTCATGCGCTCACAGCTTAGTTCATTGATCACACGGCCATGTCCCTTCACATGGCCTACCACACGGCCGTGTGGCGTTGACAGAAAGCTTTTTCAGCTTTCTGTAGTTCCCGTTTTCTGTGCAATCAACTATACACCTGATTCAATTTTGCTGCTAACTCCACCACAGTACTCCAGAACCTAAAAATCAGCCATTTGCAAGGCCCAAAATCAATCATATTCACGAGACTAATTCAATACTAAAATGAGTGTTCGGCCATTAATCAATGAGAACCATACCTTCGATCGAATCAGATTTCCACTTACTTAATACGACAAAGCTCTAACCTTAGTCCCGTGATCAACTTCCTAAATGCCAAACGAAACCTCTTTTTAGACAGTTGATAAGCAACAAAATCGTTAGACTAACAACAACTTGAAAACATATCAAATACGCATAAAACGACGATGAACGAATAAGAACAAATGGGAAAAAGAAAACAAAAAACAAAAAGGGAAGATAGATGGGAAGGAATTTTGGTAGCAAAGTGGGAGATTGAAAGATGAACAAAATGGCAGCAAGGGGAACAAAATGTCAGAAAAATTGGAAGAGTGGGAGGGTGTGTCGAATTTTGCTACTTCCAACATCAACAGAATATCCCGATAACTCCCCAATCCCATATTTTTCTCTCCACATCCCCACTACACCCAACTACTCACACTCCCATTCACATCAAACTCCTCACGACGCCATTAGAAAAAATTATCCCTTTTTCCCACACAGGGATTCAAACATAGGACCTCACTTATCCACTAGACCAGTAAGCCCATTCTGATATAAACTAGGCCCATTCTGATATAAACTAGCGAACAGCTACTTAAAAGTCTATCAACCAAAGATGGGGCTTTATTCATAAAAGTACCAAAATTGGCCCAAACTAAGACTTGAACTTGGGACCTCTCAAACACACCCAGAAAACTTAACCATTGAAGCAATATTTATGTCATAGTTTAACAAAACATGAATTTAAAACTTGAGGCGTTACAAGAGCCTTTTACGAGTTAAAGGAAGAGCCACTTTAAGCTCTCGATTTTCAATGAAAGTTGATATTTGGTGAGTGTTTTAGAATCCTTGCTCGTAGATGATTCATTGTGTAATTGGGAATTTAAAGGTAGCCTAAACCCCTACTCTAAATTTCGAGAGTAAGTGTTCTCGTGCCTATGATTAAATATGATATATGTATGCTTTTGAAATTGTGAAATGATGAACATATATGATATTGCTATGACATATGCTATAACCTTATGATGACTGAAGCGAAAGTGAATATGAGGGTGTCTTGTCCATGCCATGTGACAATAAATATGTAGGTATGTTATTCATGCTATGTGACAGTGTTTATAATGCGCTAATGATGTGAATACACAATGAATATGTGCGGAAGATCGGTAAGTAAATATGTGATAATAATATGGATGTTTTAGTCTCGTGTTATTATGAGATTGTTGGATATAGTTGGCATGCCATAGGATTGTGAGTACTCACATTTGTGTTGTGATATATGGGGCGTTGAGGCCCAGGGATAGTTTTCAAAGAGATAAGGGAATGTGAGTAAGCTCTATTTACTGGAATATATATGTTTGGTGTGTTGGAGAGTGTTAGCTATACGCTCCACTTATGGGACATGTACGACTCTATGAGTCATTATTGGTGTGTTGGATATCCGTGTATTCGATGTGTGGTGTTAAAGTCCACCTTTTGTTTCATAACCTCAAGAGCCAAACTATCTTATAATATGATTGAATGTGACTATATATGGTTTATTGTGTTGTGATGTATACTCAAATAATCATGTGGTTAAATGTGTAAAATATAATATTAGAGTTAAATATGTTATGAATATGAAATATATATGTTTAATTGATACATAATGGTTCATTTACATAGTGGTTATTCTGAGCATTCATTAAGCTTGTTAAGCTCACCCCCTTCTTCTTAACCATTGCAGATATATAGTACGGGTGTGAGCAGTGTGGTCTCGAGGGGTGATCCAAGCCGATTATTTAGCTTCCATTAGTAAGTGTTTATTTATGTTTAGGGAATAAAGGCAATGTGATAGGCCGATGTGGTAGATTTTATATCGGTTTTACTAAGTCAATTTTTGGGTTGTTTGCATGTTATTTATCTTTGAAAGTATGTGAACTTGAATATGATATTGGGACTGCTATTTCAGATATTTTGATGTTTCTTTAACTGGGCGGATGAAGCAATTTGTTTAGGATTAAAGTTGAATGGTTTTAATGTTGATGTATACTAAGATTTTATAGTCTAGAGCAAAGGTATCGATATTTGTTTTTTTAAAACTGGTACTTCTATATTTCCAAAAGTGTAGGGAAATAGAATATAGAATTAGTATCAATACTCGGGGAAAGTTTATAAATACCTTCCTAAAGGTTCTGATAATTTTTTATGTTTGATATTTGGTGAGAAATAGAATGCTTGTTTGGTATCGATTTTCCATGTGGTATTGATATCACTTAAAGAAAATATTGATACCCTTGGGACAGTATCGATACCTACGTAACGGTTTTGAAAATTTTGCAATTTGGCCCATTTGCAGGTTTGATTGATGTTTTTAATACCCTTAGTTTATGTATGGAATGTTTTAACGATAAGAAGTGGTTGAACGACTACAAATCTTACGTATGATTGAATAAAGATGATGATTGGTTACTTGTGAAACTATTTGCTAAGTAAATGATGTTTGACGGTGGTGTAGCATCCTAGTATTCGGGCTCGACGGTCGGGCCAAGTATAAGGTGTTACACCCCAAGTGATATAATCTTCATTAATGAGCTAGATATCATCCACATAATCAGCACAACCAATAAACTTGATTCAATTAATTGCAAACATCATAAATATGGAAACTGTCTCAACCAGCTTTAATGGTCAAACGGTGAGTATTCTCTCAAGTACTAATAGTTAATTCCATAATTTTCAACAAAAACATATTAAGATTTATTCATTTTTCTATTATTGTAGAGGATTTTAATGTAGTTGTTTCATGTTTTCTTTGGGTGATTAAATCGAATTATCCAAAAATTATAGAAAATTGTAATATATAATTAATTAAAAATTCATATATTTTTGAATATTATAGTTTAATCATAACATTTTTTTATCAATTTCAATGTATTGGATAGATATATACTTTTTTTAAGTGTATGATTTTTAGACGCATTAGAATTTAGATGCCACAATCAAATTAATAAAGATGTTCTTTAATCCATATTTATTTAGTTATTATGGCGGTAAGTCCAATAAATTTTTAAAATATTTTATATTTTTAATTATAATTAAATTATTAATTTAATTTATTAAAGGGATTTAAATTCAAATCTAATAAACATTTTTTAAATGGTTTTGAAGTGGTTTAAGTCAATAATTTTATATGTATGTATACTACTTCTAAAAAAAGGTTTTTAAAGCTTAAAAGTAATTGAAATCCAAATAAAAATTGAATTATCCAAATAATGAACTTGAATTAATTCAAAATTTGTAAATCCTGATTTTCAAATAAAAAATTAAAAATCCAAACAAAATCTAGATTTTTCTTCTCAAACATTACTTTAGATAATGTTTTTCTTTTCTTTTCTTTTTCGCTAAAAAAAGTGGGATTAGAAAGGATCCAAATTATTACAAAAAAAGAAAGAAATAAACTAAAACACCTTGAACCTCTTTGGAAAGAAAAGCCCAACAATTAGATAATGGATCATTAAAAAAATATAAATTTGTTTGATTAGCATTTGCGCTTTTAGTGATAAAGTTGACCATTGTGTTGGCTTCACGTGGAATGTAATATATGCGAACCTCCAAGCTCCTTTATAACAATGTTAGGATGTTGCGAATCTTTGAATTGGAACAATCTTCCTCTTTATAATTGTTCAACAATTGCATCAGGGTTTGATTATCACTTTCAAGAATCACCTTGTCATGTCATTCTCCCAAGCAATAGTGAGACCATCAAGAGCAGCCCACAATTCTACTTCTAAAACTAAAGTTATCTTAATGCTGCTATTGAAACCAATCTCCAATTACCTTTTTTGTTTTGAATGATGCCCCTAATTATTACTTTCCTCATGACCTGGTCCATCGCCCCATCAATGTTCAAATTAACCTTCTTCAACGATGGCAAGCTCCATTCATGATGTTTTTTAGCTAGTCAAAATTTGGATGTCTAAAATAATGTAAATTGGGCGGTAAATTATTAAGAAATGTAGCATCATTGATAATTTCTCAAATCATGGATTTTCTAGAGACTTAAATATTTTTGGATTTGATAAATCCATGTTTTTAGTTATGGTCATTCTAAAATATGGTTTGTCCTATTTTGGTCACTCGAAAGTTTTTCCTCAATTTAGTCACTCTAAATAAAAAAATTGATTGAACTAGTCATTGTCACTAAATTTTCCATCATCCTCTAATGAATTGCACAATCAATAATCCACCTAATATTTTTTCCACGTAATACATATTTCTCTTTTTTTCCCTTTTTTAATTTCTTTCCTTTTTTTAAAAAATTTTCCCGTTTCCTTTTTTATTTTCCATTTCCATTTTTTTTCTTGTATTCTTTCTTTTCTTTTCTTTCGTTTCTGTTAAACCTGAAAATACCAAGAAGAGGTGACTTGGTATTTTAAAATTTTTTGCTAACTTTTCTAAATGATGAGGAAATGAAAGAAAAGCTTGGACAATTTGATTTATAATGGTTCGGCTCTAATTGTCTATCTTCACTACCTTAATATAACTCAACTAAGGATTTTCCAATTCACTATAAGCATTGATACCTTTCAAGGAGAAGGTCTAACCTTTACAATATCTATTTTTTTCACAGGGATAAGATAGAACCTGTAACACCCTATACCCGACTCAATTTACTGGACTCATATATAGAATGCCGCAATACTTAACAAAAATTTTACAACTAGAGAAATCCATTCTTTACATACTTCTTATATATTTAATTTCTTATCTAAGTCAAAAGATTTTGAAGGAAACATTATTAATTACAATAGGTTCTGAAAAGCAGTAAAAGACATTACAACTTAAATATTTGTTAAAACAGATTTAATCATGGCGTGAGTACTATTTGCTATATATCAAAAAATGCCCCTTGTTTTAATGTGTAGGCCATCCAAGCCTAGTTAGCCTAGGTATAAATATTAATTTTTCAATAATAATCAGCCTTTAACCCTCCTCCTCATTGCCCTAGCTGTTCCTTTCCTCCTCTCATTTTCTTTGATTTTAATTTTTTTTTCTTTCCTCCATTGTTGCCGTTGCTTACACCTAGTTTTACTATCTCTTTCTTTTCTTTTTCTTTTTGCCACAAGATTTGTTAACATATTCTCCACCATATTGCTATCATTTTTCCTCATTAAAATCAACCCCAAATCTGAAATCTTGAACTCCAAGATCGATCTCGAACATTGCCAAGAAAGTGCCATTGTCGTTTCTCTCGACTAGCTAGGGTAAGGTCTCTTCTCTCTTGAATTTCTTAATTAATCTTGTCCATTAAAAACATAAATTTCTAGATCTGGAATTTGGAGGATTTTAAATAATTTTAAAGGTAATTTTCTATATTTTAATGAGATCTCACACCGTTTTAAAATTTAACCCTAAATTTGGCCACCATGGGTGGTGGTGCGTGCGCCTATGTGCAAGAAAGGGGGTTATTTTGTTTCTTGGATCTTGCCCATATTTTTTCAGCATTAAATTGTGTTCTTCAACCCTCCTACTCATCTTTTAAACCCATTTCAATAAGGGAAAAATTTTCTTGATCGATTGGCCATTTAGATCCCACAAATCGTGAAACGTAAGTGCAATTAAGGATAACTAGTTTGTTATTTTGACATAGTTGTTGCGTAAAGGTTATGAATTGATTAAATGAGGGAATTTAATCTTAATTAGCTACTTATTTTCTAGTATATTATTGAATTAGGTGCTAACCCAAACACCCCAAATCATCCGTAAAGGCGAAGAACGATTGTATGTACGGTTTGCATTGATACAGTGTAAGGAATCTAACTAGTTTGGATTAATTAAATATTTATAATTTCAACGATTGGTTTGAATTCATAAGTGGGTGTTTGGGGGCTGGATTAATGGTAAATTGATTGAATTTATTCTAAATTTTGGTTTTGGTTCGTTTAAGGAATTATTAAGGAAAATTAGAAGATTCCTAGTCTGCTGCAAGAAAGTAAAAAATAAGGTGTGGGTAATAAACTCATAAAATTGTTTGAAAATGTTAAATATGTTATATTTGATAAACTAGCTTACTGATTGGATTGGATTAATAGCCAAATTATTGATTTTGTAAGTGGCCGAACCAGGTATGTTCCGAGCTTTAAAAGATTGACATGTTGGCAAAATTGCTAGTTTGATAGTATGAAAGTTTGATTGAGTTTGTAATTGCATGTTTGAGTTATGATATATGAGAATGTTTGGCTGAATGATATAATGTGTTGAGATATTAAGCTTATGTATGATTTAAACACATGAGATATTTATTATATTGTGTATTAAAAAGAGTACTAATTATGCACAATGAAAATCCGTAAAGTATGTGAAATTGAATGATATTGATTGATACCAACACAATGGTAATTTGACAGATTGGAACACTATTTCCATTTACTGAAAGTATGTGATTATTGAGGACATGCTGAGCACTTCAAATGAATGTGAAAAGTATTAAGATATGATTATGTATGAGATTGTGTGACATATTACATATGCATTGGGTTGGGATTTTGTGGTTGACGAAGGAGTTCCGTGGAGTACCGACAGCATATTAAGTCTGCATTATTCGTAGTTAGTGCACTACACCTGGATTACCGAGGGGATTGGCGATTTTATCACATATTATATGTTATTGGTGATTGTATCGCACTATTTGATATTTGGCAGATTTTGTACATTATTAATTATTTGGTGGTTTTACCACATCGAGCTATGCTCATAATGTTTTAGAGTTTGGCAGACGGATTCTGGGGAACTCATGGTGTGTAGTGGATGGTATAGTTAGGAACCTTTTTGCATTGCATCATGTGCACGTCATATTCGAATGTTATTGATTTATGCTACGCATTATCTTTTGTTATATTGAATGGTATCAAAATTAATGATTGTTACTCAAATGAATGATGACCTATGCTCATACACTGTTTGAAATTAATTTGGTAATGGCTATGTAATGACATGAAATTCTTATGATAGTTCTATTTTCTTCTGTTAATGCTAATATGTTTCACTGTATTTGATGTTTTTGTTTGTTTAAATAATTATTCGACTCACACTGAGCTTTTCATAAGCTCACCCCCAATAGTGTTTAACTTTTCAGGTAAACCTCAAAATTAAGACCGGACTCGGCATTTGAAGAGTCAACTTAGACATCGGATTATTATTTTTTAATTAAGTATTATTAAGTCTTTATTGGCTTTGGCTTGTAATTTTTAATTATTTCTGGTTGTGGCTTGGTAACTTTCCTTTTAGGGATTTTTGCATGCATGAATTACTCAAGCATAATAACAAGATCATGCATGATATCGGGCTTAAGTAAAATTTGATATTGTTCCCTAGTTTTCACTACATTGCAAAAGAATTATTTCTTAAAAATAAAGAGATAAGGCAACTAATTTTCCAAAATGACTTGAAAAATGGTTTTTCCACTGTATTAGTTTAACTTTGAGTTTTTTTAAAGAAAAGAGACAAGAAAACCATTTTTCTAAAACAATACTGTCAACAACAAAATGAATCCTAAGTATACACGACCTAATGAATGAATGCTTTTAAGCTAACTCAAAGTACAACTACGGTTTTCTCTAAAATGAGTTTATTTAAAGTCTTAAAAAGTAACATAAGTTAGCTTAGCCATTTTGATGGCTAATGTAGCCTTATTAATCTAGCCATAACATCTAGGTCGGGTCTGGAAGATTCGTCTACGTTATTATTTGACAGTCATGGGGAGGGTCAAATCAATCCAATTGACTCCGACTAGTCTCGTTACAATAACCAACTTGAACAATGCTCAAGAAAACTGAGTGTACTATACCTTGATGGTGACTCATGTATGGCATGGTCTTAAAAATAATTAAGTCTGTTATAGGTTTCTCATACACTTGGTAGCTCTTCATGTTCAGCCAAAACTTTGGGGCGTACTCTTTCTTCGGCGTACTCTTTCTTAAGCATATTTTTCTTCACTTGAAGATACCTTATAATTAAATATTTATATACCGCCAATGGACGAATACTTTATGCCATTATGCACTAATACTATTCACCAGCAAGCCAACAGGGTGGCAGATTATGCTACCATAATACGCCAAACAGTTAACTGTTGGAAAATATCTGGTTTTAAAATGGTTTTCTAGCACAACAAAAATTTAAAAATTTGAAAACTGTCTCGGTTTATGATTTTATAGCAATAAACCTTAACTAAATCCGTAACCGTGTTTTTGGATAAGCAGATTCTTAATATGTTCTAGCTTTCAACCAAATGATCTTCTTCGCTATTCTCGTACCACGAATTGATTCTAGTGTGAGCTCAAACTAATTGAATCAAAACACAAAATTAGAAAAAAAAATTTTATTTGAGGTGAAAATGAAAATTCTCTCTTCTTTAACAGAAACCAGTAAAATTTTTATTCTAAAAAATATGTTTATAAGTTGAGAATAAATTCTCTCTATTTTTCGGCAAAATAACAATCTCTCGAAAGTTGTATAAATAGCTCTACTAGTGCCATATATTTATAGGAAGAGAAGGTAGAACCCTTGCAGAGTTGTAGAAGTTTATTTTCACTAGAAAAATAATATCCTAATTTATATAGGGGGCAGAAAGCTTAGTTAATAATACTAGGGTTTTATCGTCCCACCTCCTTAAATAAGGGGTTTTGGGCCTCTCTCACATTAGGTCCAATTACGAGTACTTCTTGGGCCTTTTTAACACAATAATCTATAATATGACCCCACTCGATTTAATTTTTCTATTTCCCAAAATAAACTTTAATATTTACATATTAAATAATTTTCTCACCCTAATTCTACCCCAGTAAAATTTTGATAATTTTACCCTTTGTAAAATTTTGACGATTTTACCCCCGATAAAATTTCAAGAAAATTTTTTCAACATGTTACAACTCAACATATTCACTATGACTGAATAATTTATTTTTATTTCTGAGCTTCAAAACAGTCCAAAAACATTAACTCATTCTTCCATCATTTTTTAAGTAATCCTATATAGAATTGCAAATTTCTATTTCCATTTCCATTTCCGTTTCCATTTCCAGTTTCGAAAACCTACATTCATTTCCAAATGATTCCATTTCTCCATTTCGAATAAAACCATAATCATTCATTGTTTCTCATTTCTCTTTTTCTGTTTATTCAATTCATTTCTGGTTTCAACAAGCTAGCAGAGGGACAGATTGGACAGATGTAGTTGAGACTCAAATGATTTATAACTAAGTTTTGGATTTTTGCCTATCAATTATAAACTCATTTAGTCATAAAGTTACTCCACTATAGTATCATGACTCAGCTTTCCTCAACGACATATCATTTACGAAAACAACTACTAGGTGCTAGTCTAATGACCTTGTCATAAGTGTGTTACCGTCATAGGATATCCTTGATCTCTTTGGGATAATATCCACTCTCCCAATATGATCCTATTTTATCTCATTGTAACCATTACATCTTCCTTCATGAAAGATAATCACAATCAAATAGTGATCAAGTTATCCATCACAAAGATGGACAACTCATTTACTACAGAAGTTGTATGCTTAATGCCCCAACTTTCGATTCCTTATCTATTTGAACTCAAGCTTTTACTTACATCAAAGTGTATGAGTCACCTATACATAGTTCGCCATCCACTCAAGATTTAGGTATGTCACACTATGAATGTCAAAAGTGAATAAATCCATAAACGAATTCAGGATCTATTCTACTTGGGTCATATCCAATGTATTGTCAGTCTAGTTAGTCACATCTATGTTTCTATCTTCTGGGAGTTATTCGCTTTGATGCCCAAGACACGACATCTCTCCAATTAGACTTGATAGACAACATATTGTCTTTCAATCAGTTTGTTCATTTCCAATTAGACTAAGGATGTGTTTAGGTTCGTCTACTAATACAAGTTGTCTTTCCATACTACTATTTGACCACGTAATACCGCTTAGTATTAGTTAAACATTTAGACAACCAGCGAGCAATATTTGCTTCCATTTTGCTTTGCATGTAAAAACAATGGGAGGAAAATTATACAAAGTATATTAATGTAGTCAATGAATTTCTTTTATTAACCAATCAATTCGAAAAAATTACAAGTGTATATTGATGAAAATACTACAATTAAGGCAATAGATCCAACATTAACATGCATACCCCACTAACCTTTTTAGATCTGCCATTTTTTGGAAGTGACAAAACCTTTCCTTCCAACTTTTATGGCTAAACTAAAATCGTTCTTAGTTTTTGTGGCTCAATTAAAACCTTCCCAATTTAAAATTGGTGGTATGAAAGAGAGTAAACAAAAATATCTCTACATGGTATGTGTTTACAAAAATTAAGCTCTCAAAGAAATGAAATAAGAGTGACAAAAAAATCTAACAATAAGCTCCTAAAGAATATTTACAAGAGAAAATGAAAGAATAAAGATTTGAATACTTTTCTCTTAACCTTGATGCTTGGATATCTCTCTTCTGAGTCTTAAAGTGTTTTTGAAGTGTATTTTTATCAAGGAATAAGTTTGTGGACATTTATGGCTATTGGGGATGAATTCTTGTTGTTGGAAGCATTAATTTTGGGCTTAAAAACTGTTTCTAAACGTCATCTTTTGATACCTAGCAAGATGTCTCGAGAGAAGCCTGAAAAATAGTCGTTATATAGTTGTTGGCAGGCCATGTCTCGAGCCATAGAGGCTTTTGGTTCGAGACAAATAGGATTTTGTCTCAAAACATGCAACCCTTAAAGCAGAATTTTGCTCCGATGTTTTCTTATCTCGAGACATATAGTCATATGTCTCGAGACTTGCATATCAAAGTCCCTTAAAACCATTTTAAACAACTTAAAACACTTTAGTATTGACCCAAAAATATTTAGATAAATTAAAACATATTTAAAACATGTTTTTTAGTATTTTGCAAGTCTTTGAAAATACTTTGAAAATGTTTGATAAAATTTTTAATCAGATTTCACCAAATGATTCAGGACATATAATACATATAAAATTTGTCTTAAATGTTGTTACATGGAAAGCTTGATGAAGAATTTGCAACATAGTATGTAAGTTTGGCTGTCTAATTCCATAAATGATAAATTGGGTTACAAAGGAAGTCGAGGGGAGAGGGAAGAAGGAAGTGAAAGTTGCATTAATAGAGGATAAAAGCTTGAGGGGTCAAACATAATAGACGTAGAAAACAATGTAAGTAATATAGCTAAGAAAGAGAATATAAAAAGGATAAAGGTGTAGAGGAAATTTAAGATAATGGGTTTAATGGGGAATATTGGGGACTTTTTTTGAAGGAAACTGAGGTGGGATTCAAAGGTGGGAGAAAATAGTTGATAGATGAAGGGGTAAATGGATGAAAAGAAAAGGGCTAGGAGGAGAACGAGGGCTGAGAGAGTTATGAAGTAGATGTAGTGGGCATTAAGTAAGCGACTAGATTCGGATAGGAATTTTAGTTTCTTGATATGATTTGTTTTGTTTTGTTGTTGCTATTTTGTTTATCATTTTTTGGTTTTACACTTGCACAAAGATGCCTCACTATCAAGAAACACAAAGGGTGCAAGTGATGTAATAAGGGTAACGCGGGATAGAGAAGTGGTGGACGTCCGATAGAAAAGATGAGATTTCTTCAAGGATGAAATGGTGCTCGAAAAAGTCAACAAAAAAAATTGCCACGTATTATTCACTCAAGCAGTTAATGTCTCACGTCAATAATTTGTATAAGATGACGGGAAATTTAACAGTCGTAATTAGTTTGGAAAAAAAATTATTTAAAGGGACTAAATTGAAAAAAAATTAATTAACTAAAATAGAAAAAACTCTATTTTAGATTGACCATGGGTATAGTTTACCCTTACAATTTTCTAATATATTAGATTGAATCTCAATTATTCTATACACAATATATGCATTTCATTCTTACCATTTACATATTAAATAAAGTCTAGATCTAAATTTTTAAACTCATGTTTCCAAATGGAGCATTAAGGAATTTAACAGATTTCGTTTGATCAGAAATAAAGTTTTAAAATTTGAAAAATATATAAAATCTAAAATTGACTCAAATTAAAAACTAATAAATAATTTATGCATAATACAGGTACTAATAACAGAACTTGACCAGAATTAAATAGTGAGTTTTTAGCGTGTGACGTGGCAAATACAGGACCACCGACGGCTCAACTTAACTACTTCTCCCCATCTCCCTCTTCTCAAACGGATAATCCTTCATGGCCTCTACTTCTCTTCTTTCACCGGCCGCCATAGCCACCGCCGCGGGCGCCACATCTATCACCCACCATTCCCTCCATCCCTCCTCCAAACTTCCCGTCCGTAACCTCCTCTTCAAATCCATTTCTGGAAACAACAGACCGTCCTCCAGGCTCCACGTGTCCTCCCCAACCGACCAACCCGCCGCAACCACCACTCCCGCCCAACCCTCCTCCAAAAGCCCCAAAGAAGAAACCATCTTCTTCGACGGCGGAGCCCACTACGGGGACCTCTTAGCCAATCTGCTTCTGGGTTTCACTCTTCTATGGCTGCCGTTGACTCTAGCCGCCGTTTCAAGGGCGTTTTTCCTCAGGTACAGGTTTACCAACCTGCGGGTGACGGTTATTTCGGGACTGACGGGTCAGGATAGGAGCGATTTCTCTTACAAGGTGATTAAGGACGTGCAGGTGGTGCCGCGTTTCATAGGTGAGTGGGGTGACGTTATTATAACCCTGAAAGATGGAACTAAGGTTGATCTTAGGAGCGTCCCAAGGTTTAGAGAGATTGCAAAGTACTGTCTCGCCATGGCCGAGAAACCTGTTGTTTTGAAAGAAACTGGACCTAAAGGGTTTTAGGTTAAAGCTGGAAAGGTATGTAAATTCTGGGTTTTGCTTTGATATTTTTTTTATACAACGTCGGTGTCACATTGTTAAAGTTTAATTGAGAAGATAATGTATCTCGTTAAATTTTCATTTGATCAACTATATGTGTACAATTCTGGGGTCCTTTGATTATGCATTTTAGTACTAAAGATGATGCATTTTAATTTTACTGCACCTACTGGGGTCCTTTGATTACACTTCAGAGCGCATAGGTTGAGGCTCTCTATTTCAGATGATGCATTTTGATGTTACTGCAGAACTTTTGGGAAATACTGGTGCGAGGTTAACTAGTTGGAGTAGTAGCCTAATGGATTCTCTAAATTATCGATTATCCAACTAGACTTGTTAATTGAGCAAATTAGATTAGTTTTGCATCGAAACAATTTAGATATATTAATTAGAATTTTAGATCTTTTGGATGTTTTCAAATTGTTTTGAATTTGTATCTTTCGGGTTCAAGACTCGTGTTTTCCTTGGATAATTTTGATTCTACTAGTTTAGAGCATTTCTGGTTTAGGTTGTTTCAGTTTTGTATCATTCCGGGTTTGATGCTCATATTCGATCAAGTTATTTTGAGTTTTAATCATTTCAAGTTAGAAACATTCAAAACATTGGTTCAAATCAGTTTGGATTCAAATCAATTTGAGTTACTGTGGAACAAGTTAAGGTCCAAATTGAGTTAATCAAGTTGTGTTGTATATCAAACAATGAACCTCCGAACTTCACCATCTGAACTTCCTCTAACCCCTGCCTGATATAGGTTCTTTTTTGTTGTTCATTTTCAACTCCCAGAGCGGGAGAGATCAGTACAAAACAGACCCAAGAGAACAGCCTTACCCACAAGCGAACCAAAAAACCAAAAAATGGCTTTAAGAAAACAAGTACAAGGTAGGGAGAAACCATGGTTACCGATTTACAAGTCCGAACATTTTGATCGATAAACCCAGCCCTCCCCAACAAGATAGGTTAGCGACGCAGACAAATGAAATTCCCAAACCATGTCTCTAACAACAAATCAAAAGCCTGACACAGTAGAAAAAGTTTAATACTAATGCAATATACATTGTACACAAGGCGAAGATCAACGTCATAAGCAATGGCACCGTTCCACCTCAGCACATATCTAAGTCGGAGTCAACTAGTCTTCTCTCTTTCGTTCAGAACTCAGAAGCAGCCTCCCCAAGGGAAATCGTCAGAGGAGACTTTAAGCTAATTAAAGACCTCTTCAAGGAAGAAGAAACAACTATAGAGCCAAGACATAAAATCCAGACCCCTGCTCTGATCTCTAAAATAAAAAAGAAAACTCGATCCAGGAATTCACTCAAGTCGACTAATCCAACTGGCCAAGGCAACGTCGAAAAAGAGGCCGGTGGATTTAAGGAGAAACAGTTACTAGCTTTTGAATTAATGCTCATATATGACATCTTGATGTAACATGTTGCCATGGTGCATAGTAACAAGTTACATAATCTATCCATCCATAAGTAATGGATTGTTCCTTTACAACAACAACATTGATCATTCAATGACCAATATGCATCTTGGATCAACTTTATAAATGTGGTAAGCGCTTTTCCCCTGTGAAAAACTCGTATATGGTGTTGTGTAGAATGAATAAGAAACCAGCAAGATAGCTAGCAAATAGCAATTTCGTCATTATGGTGAAAACAGAAAACTGATAAGGTTGGTCTTCCCATTCCCGACACATCATCCCCTCCAAAACTATGTTATAAATTGGAGCAGCCAGCATTTGTTTCTTCTTTTCAGCTCTTTTGGTCTTATAACCCACAATCTAGCCATCCATTCATTCAAATTTAAAATTCAATTTCTATAACCTAAATGCAAACTAATCTGCATTCAATATGTACCATTCCAGCCTTCAATCACTACTAAATAATTTAGGTTCACATTCATATTTCAGACCTAACTTTTATTTTTTAAAATCTTAACATTTTAAGAATTACTTTTCAACTTCAAATATAATTAAGTTATTCAACTTAAATAATAATTTTAAATATTATTTTTTAACATTAAATCTTATATTTATAATGTATATAAAATTTATAATTATTACAAAATTAAAATTAAAATTAAACTATAAATGTGTGTGTATATATATGAAAATAAAAACATTTATAAATCTAAAATAATACACTAAAACACACTAATAATGTACGAGTATCGAGACAAAGATGAAACACTCACTAGTACGGTATTGACTACTTTGATCCAAGCCTAAAATGACTCTATCAAATAACTCAAAATGATTCAAACCTATAATAATTCATCAAAAAAAAAGTCTTAAATTCAATTGACCCAAATCCCAAACACAAAATGACCAGTATTTAAAATGTCTCGAACTCAAATGACCCAAATCCAAAATCAAACCAAATTGAAATGACATGAAAATTTTAAAATAAAAATTATCCAAACAGACTCAAATTGAATAGACTTAAAATAAATTTGACCTGCACAAATAATAAGTCTACATGGCCATACCATATGTTTAATTTTTTTTAATAATAAATGTCATGTTTAAAGTATCGAATATATGCATTTTAAGAGTTAATTGCATTATATATATATATATATATATATATATATATATTCAAACTATGATCTTTATTTAAATTGGTCCCAAAACTTCAAAATGTTCTAATTACATTTCAAAACTATCATGTTATATCAATCAGGTTTTTTTCATTATTGAAACAATTAATTTAACTATTAAATGATATGTGAAATTTTATGTGTGTAACACCCCCAACTCGTATCCGTTGCCGGAACAAGGTTTCGGAGCATTACCAAAACTTTTAGAACATTTTTAAATAATTCATGTAAATTACTATTCATTTTCCGAAATCATTCATAATGTCCCTTTTATGGACCCTCGAGGCCCAAAACAAGTATTGGAATCAAAACGGGACTCAGGAAATTTTTTGCAAAATCTCAAAAATTTTCTCACTATTAAGAGTCACACGCCCATGTGGTGTGGGACACGCCCGCGTGGTCAGGCCGTGTGGATTCATACGCCCGTGTCCCTAACTCGTGTAACTCTCTAACTTGCAACTCATGAGCAAACTGATGTCACACGGCCAAGTCACACACTCGTGTGCTAGGCCGTGTGGTTAATCCGGATTTTTGAAAAATAGGTGCAAGATTCACACAGCCAAGATACACACCCGTGTTCTAGGCCGTGTAGCACACATGGCTGAGACAGACGCCCGTGTCTCTGTCCGTGTGCTTAATTTTGAGCATTCTGTTTCTCAAAATTTAAGGTGCAGAGGACACATGACCTAACTACACGTCCAGGTACTCAGTCGTGTGTCCCACACGATCTAGACACACGCCCGTGTGTCTACCCGTGTGGACAAAATAAAGCCATTTCTAGCTTTATTTCTCACTCAAAATCACACCAATGACCTGCACTAAAACACACATCCAAAAACCAACGAATCCAAGCATTGAATTCAAGCAATTTATAACATCTAACATGATATATTTTTTCACGCATACATACTTTTAATCTTACCTTTTATAAGCATACTCATTTAACCTTTCTCAATCAATCAATGACAAACACTTATGTTATCTCCATAAAATAAACTTAAAATACATATATACATGTACCAAAACATAATCATCACTAGCCATTCCCATGGCTAGATTACAATAATCATTTACATGCCAATATGACCAATATAACCTATACATGCCATTATAACCATAATTAATTTACCATATTGTACCGAATAAGCCAATGGATAGTGTGAATGATCTCCGCCAAGCTTCCAATCCAACGAGCTTCTGATTTACTCTAAAACAGGGTAATAAAACTAAGTAAGGATAAAATACTTCGTAAGTTCGTATAACATGGTACTTAACTTACCATTCATTCTATTTTGAGGTAACTATGTAAGGCAAATTCAATCAATTTGATCTCAAGCCCTACACATATCCTCATTGCCTTTGTTAGTAATATATTTCCATAATAACATCAAAACATATATGGGCTCAACAACAATCAAGTTTCCATGAACATATGCTTTCCACATCATGTAGTCATTTAACATGTATAAATCATCTCTTTATATTACAAGTATGATTTTATAATAGTTCATCTCGAGTTTAAATTATTTCTGTCAGAGCCTTACTCATATCATTTAAAATATCAAGGTCACACGAGTAGTAGTTCGTTCAAGGTGTACAAGTCTATAATCAATCTCATCAAATAATTTCCATGTACAAATATCATCATCTCATGTTCCCATATATCAATTATCATGTATCATCATTTCATGCATTCCAGGCAGATACGTGTAATAACTCGTTTCTTACTCATCTTCTCATGTCTGGATTGTTACTCGTTGAATTTATGTTGAATATCGATGGATACACAGGTAGTACGCTCGAGGTGTACAAATCAAGATCCGTCAATTCATATTCAAGGTACTATTTCAGAGAGTCTACTCTCGAGCCACATATATATACAACAGGATTACCAGTCCAGGCTAAATCCTTTTTATGACTTATGCTATAAAGAGCTTGATCTGGATTACCCGTCCGGGCTAAATCCAATCCATAACATATGCTCGAGTGGACATATATCAGGATTACCCATCCGAGCTAAATCTCATAAATGAGGTCAACAGGATTACTCATCCAAGCTAAATCCCGTCAGCAACAAATGCAAGACCTCATTCATTTCAGGAAATCACATATCTATTTATTTTCATTTATTCAAACGGGATTTAATATTTTTCAAGCATTATCAGGTATGTAATTATTTCATACATTTATAATATTCACAATACTCAAATAAACACATTTCACATTCAATTCTAGCATAAAAAGATAACATTTTTACCATTTATCATTTATCGAGCATATCACTGATCGGGCGTTGTCAGATATATTTTCAATGTCATATATATATGATATTTATATAAATTCCATATGCAAAATCTAATTCAAGCATATAAATATACAATTCAGTTACACGAAATTACCTTGACAAATGTTCGTGTACGTAAAATTTACTAATCCAACATTTTCCTCTTTCTAGCTCCGAATTTAGTATATCTAGATCTATACGAGTAAATTTAACATTAATTTATCACATTTCATATTCAAGTGGACTCAATTTTTATCCTAAGAAAAATTATCATTTTGCTCCTAACTTTTCCATAAATTCCTATTTCGTCCCTATGCTAGGAAAATGAAATTTGTCCAATTTACTCCCTATTCCAAGCCTAACCAATATTCCATCACAAAATTTACAGCACATGTATTCATAAAAATTCATAATTTTCCATCAAATTTCACAACTTTACAATTTAGTCCCTAAATCATGTTTTCGTCAAAAATCACTTTGTAAAAGTTGTTTATCTATCAACAACCTTTCATTTTCCACCATAAACTTCTAATTTTCAGCATATTCATCCATGACCCAATTTTTATACTTTGATAACTTTACAAATTGATCCCCCAAATAGATAGATTAAGTTATCCTGGTTTCAAAAATATCAAAATTACTAAAAATGGGACAAAGAAATTTACCCAATTAAGCCATGAAAGTTTCTTCTCTCTCTCCTGGGGTTTCCATGTATTTTTGGGGAAGATGGTGAGAAAATAAGATGATATTTTCCTTTATCATCTTTTAATTAATTAATTATTTTAATTTTCAATTTAGTCCTTGCCCTTTTTCTAAATTTCTATGGATGAGTCACCAAAATATCTACATACTTTTCTTAAAGGTCTAATTACCAAATAAGGACCTCAAATTTTGAATTCCATAGCTATTTACTCCTTATAGCTACTAGAATTCAACTTTTGCCTTTTATGAAATTTAGTCCTTCTCGTAATTAAGCACAAAATCAGTAAAATTTTCTTATCAGAATTTTCACATGACATTTCTAACATAATACGGACCATATAATAAAATAAAAATAAAAATAAAATTTATTTTCGGATCGAATTTGTGGTCCTGAAACCACTATTCCAATCTCACTGAAATTGGGTTGGTACAATGTGACATAATTTAAAATGAAAATTTTAGAGAAAAATTAAATATTGCCACATAACTTTTAGAATTAAAAACTAAAAATAAATTAAAACTGAAAAAAAAAGAGTGGACGATAGTTACTATAAAAGTTTCGAAAACCTCAAAACCAAGATTTTTACAACATCTATTTTTATAAGTTTCATTTTAAAATAATGATTTTTAATAATGGAAGGACCTTATTGATATAACCATGATAGTTTGAAGATGTAATTAGAATATTTTAAAGCTTGAGAGCCAATATAGAATGGCGGTCATAATTTGAGAATGTTTGACGCAATTAACTCTTATTTTAAATAAAATGAAGAGTTAAAAATAATTGATGGATGTTGGAAATATACTACTGCAAAACAAATTTGTTAGCTTGACTGTAAAAATAAACCAAGAATTAAGAAATAAAAAATTACTGCGCTGTGAAAAAATCATTGTCTTAGAAACAAATTTGCCCTGATCGGTGTAATCGTGTAGTGGACGTTGTCCCCCAAGGTTAACACAGTGCTTCAATATTCGTACACTCGAATAAGAAAGATGGAACACAGTTGGTATTGTTCTTCTTAAGGAAATCACACTAGGATCTTTTCCTAGGAAAGTTTGGAGGGGTCACAGCTGGTCCCGCTTAAAAACCAAACTCTTAGACAAAATTTCCTCTAATGTAATTTAGGAAAAAATGGCAAAATTTTAAAAGGGAATGGAAAAAAAGGAGAGGAGGAGGAAAGAGAATTCTAATTGTTGTGTTTTTTTTTTTGTGTGTAAAATGAGGAAAACAAATCTCCATTTATACTAGTAACAGAAGGGTAAAATAGTAAATATGCAAGGGAAAAAAAGTAAAAATCATAAGGTCAGTTACAAAATTGACCCATCATTTTCATGCAACAATAAAAAATATATTATATTCCAAATTTTCATAACAGTCAAAAAATTGGAAAAAGTAAAATTGCTTTTAAAAAAACCATTTTCTGGAAAATAATATAAGAGTTTTATCCAAAAAGAAATACATGCAGTAGGCATGTTAACACAGACCGAGTCAAGAAGTGGCGGCGATGTGCATGTGTTAGGCATATAACCCAATTACTCCATGAGATTAAGAAGGTTATACATAAACTTTCTTAATAGCCCATACTTAACCAATGTGTGATATATCCACTTACCAACAATCCTTTGTATTACCAACAATCCCCCACAAATGCAAAGTAATTTGAATTTTTTTATAAACATGAGAAAGAGTGGAGGTTTTTCCTGTTAAAATGTGAGAAGAGCAATAGCAAGTTTAGCCGCTTAAGCACTAGTATCTTGTGGATTTGAACTAGTACATAGAGAAATGAATGATTCTTTTTTTTAACAAGTGAATGAATCTTGAACTTGTTAAGATAGTAATTACTCATGACACACAACTAATAGTATTTCAATTGATATTCCACGATAGATCAACAAGTTTTTCATAGAAGGTGGTTAGTCTTTCACACTTACATAGGTGATTTCGTCAAGTTTACATTAATATAGACCACTCGAATTAAGGCTATGAAATCATTAAGACCATTTATTAAGCTCATCCTCTCAAATTTAGATTTGGTGATTCATTAAGTCTGTCTCAATAGGACCACCCAAATTCTAGGATATGAACTCATTAAAAGTAATAAAATCAACCTCTCAAGCCGGTGAATTCATTAAGCCCATCTTAATAAGACCACCCAAACTTTGGGCTATGAATTCAATAATAGTAAGAACTCAACCTTATGCATGTACATCATTCGCCATAGCGATAGGTAAAATGTACATTATGAGTCTTTCCATGGTTTCATTTGACCACATTGAACTTAGAGAACTAAGTTGGGTATCCACCATGAATTCCTCAACCACTGGGCTTAAGACCCATCCCCCTTAACGAATCAAGAACCATTTTCCTATTTAAACATTTGGTTAATGGATCAGCTAGGTTCTTTTCAGACCTCACATACTCCAACGCAAGTACTCTTATTCGAATATGCCTCTTTTTACCATTGTAAGTTTGGCTCTTAGCAACGTAAATTGTGGCTTGTAAGTTACATAATAGATATACAAGAGGTGTTGGTTTTCCTCATAAATGAATCTTTGCAAGTAGATTCCTAAGCCATTTAGCCTCTTACCTGACTAAGTCAAAAGCTATAAACTCTGACTCTATTGTGGAGCAAGCAATACAGGTCTGTTTAGTAGACTTCAATGAAATGACTACTCCACCCAAAGTAAAGTCATACCCACTTGTAGAGCTCATCTCATAATTATTAGTTACCTAGTTTGCATCACAACAGTCCTCAAGGATTGCAGGGCATCTGAAAAACTACAACTCCTAAGTTATTGTACCTTTAAGGTATTTAAGCAAACACGTTAGAGCATTCCAATGATTATTGCTAGTATTATGGGTATATCTATTTAGTCTAATAACTACATAAGCAATATCCGGTCGAGTATAGTTCATCAAGAACATAAGACTTCTAATAATCTTAGAGTAGTTAATTGAGAAAAACTATTTCCTCTATTCTTTAATAGTTGTATGCTAGAATCATAAAGAGTTCTCACAGGGATTATATCAAAGCTATTAAATATTTTTAACACTTCCTCTATATAGTGAGATTGTTTTAATGCAAATCCATTTTCAATTTTTGTAACCTTAACTCTTAAGATTTATTCTACCTTTTTCAAATTAGTCATTTCAAATCTGATAGATAATAAATTCTTAGTTTTATTAATGGATTCTATATTGGAACTGAAAATTAACATATCATCACATGTAAACTTATGATGACACAATTAGAACCAAACATCTTAGAATACAAACATGTATCTGCACCATTAACTATAAAATCGAAACTAAGAATAATCTTATAAAATTTCTCATAACATTGTTTTGGAGCTTGTTTGAAAGGATACAAAGGCTTTTTGAGTTTGCAAACTTTATCTTCCATACAAGGTGCCACAAAACCTGAAGGTTGCTCCATGTAGATCTCCTTATCTAAATCACCATTCAAGAAAGTTGTCTTCACATCCATCTGATGTACCAACAATTTGTGAATAGAAGCTAAAGCAAATAAAACGCAAATGGTTGAGATCTTAGCCACAAGAGGGTATGTATCAAAATAATTTACTCCAAATTTCTGAGTAAACCCTTTAACCACTAGTCTTGCCTTATACATTTGTATTGACCCATCTGGTCTAACTTTCTTTTTAAAGACTCATTTATTACTAATAGGTCTAAAACCTCTAGGCAAGTCTACTAATTTCCAAGTGCGATTAGACATAATAGATTCAAGCTCATTATCAATGGCATATTTCCAAAAACTAGCATCTATTGATTTTATGGCTTTATCATAGGTTTTTGAATCACCATTTATCAAAAATGCATGAGCAATAGAATCCCTTATTAAGTTTAAATCATTAATCTCGTAAGGAAATCAGATCCAAAACTAGTGGCAATCTTTTGTCTTTTACTTCTCTTAGGTTTCACATCATTATTAAGAATATCTCTATTATGTGTACTAAAAGAAGAAACATGTTCATCTAATTGTATATTAGGATTTATGCCAAATTCATTTAAAGGAAAAAAATATTTTTAAAGAAAACAGCATCTCTAGATTCACATATGGAAGAATCAATCAAAGACATAAATTTATGAGCAACACAGTTCAGAGCATAACCAACAACAATAATATCAACAGTTCTAGATTCGGTAGTGTTCTATTTAAAAGCAGGCAAGCCTACTTTTGCTAAGCACCTCCACACTTTTCAGTATTATAGATTAGAGGCATAACCTTTCTACAATTCGTATAGGGTACATACTAATTTTATATGAGGCATTCTATTAAGAATGTGGTTTGCAGAAAGTACGACCTCCCCCCACATGCGGTCAGGTAAACCAGAAATAAGTAGTAAAACATTCATCATTTCTTTTAGAGTTTTGTTTTTTCTTTCAGCTATGTCATTTTTTTGTGAAAATTAGGGAGCAAAAAACTCATGTATAATTTCGTCTTTCTCACAAACCTCTTTAAGAAAGTTAATGCCATACTTGCCACCTCTACTAGATCTAAGACGTTTTATTCTCCTATAAAGTTGGTTTTCTACTTTTGCTTTATAAAAGAGAAAGATTTGTTCAGCTTCATCTTTTTTTCTTAGCAGATAAACCTTTGTATACCTAGAGTAATCATCTACAAAGGCAATATAATAGGTTTTTCCATTTTTACTTTCTTTGTTTCCAAAGTCTGCTAGATCAGTATGAACTAACTTTAAAAGTTTAGTCTTTCTATAAAAAATAGCCTTTAAGGAAGGTCTAACATGCTTAACATCAACACAAATTTCACATTTATTAAAGCTACTATCATCTTGTTTAGGAAGTAGATTCATTTTTATGAGTTTTTCCAAAGAATGAATATTCACATGTCCTAATCTAGCATGCCACATGTCAAACGATTCAACAATATAAGCAAAAGTGGTGGCTTTATTATTATTAAACATAGTCTCAATAAAAAATAAACCTACATTCAACAGTACAAGTTTATCAGATTCAAAGACTAGTTTAACACCTGCCTTATTGTAACGGGATTTTTGTGCAAGTGTACAGAGTCGTTCAAGTAATAAGTAAGTAAAACGAGTTATTGTCACCATAGGGACTGTGTATGTTAATCAATTATCTACAAAATTATAAGTTAACAATTTGGTGATAAAAACACAATAATTTGGGTGATGATGATTAAAATAGATTAATTTAACTAAATGTAGGATTGATCCCTAATGCAATTTTAAGCTAAGTATGCAAAATTATCTAAATATATGAATGGATTTTAGCAACAGAAACACAACTTCAACAATCAATAACATGTATAGGCTAGGATAATTACATTAATCAAATCAATTCATTTCCATCATGCTTAACAGTTTTCGAAAAACATTTTATGGCAACTCGATCTTTTACTTGGTGAAATATGCATTTTACTAATCATATTAAACTAAGGGTTTCTTAGTATTTAGGTGAGGTAACAGGGACAAATTAAGTTTGAAACTGTTTAATCACATAAACCTAAAAATTATGCAAGATAATAGAGTTAATTAAAGTTATTATGAACCTTCAATTTAGTCGTGTTTAATGATCTAAATTAAGCATGCATTTTTCAATTAATGTGTCCATTAGTCGTCGTCTGGTTAGGATCGCTCAGCTAATTTGAATGCATCCAATCATGTAATAATGAAATACATCGTGATTTTAATTGAAAACCTGATCGACTGAGGCACAAACACTTTAACATGATTCAAACAAATATTATTGAATTAACGCAATCATCGAAGCTAAACAGATTTAAGCTATCATTGTTGATGAAAAAAATCATAAAACACATCGCAAACATGATTAAATTAAACAACTTGGTGCATCGTTGAAAGCACCAAAAATAATCTATCCCTAAGAAATAACGAAAAGAATAGTATAAGGGTAGTATGGTCAAATCCTTAGGGACTTGATCGCCACAGCTTCTTGTTCCTTGAAATCCTGGGCAGAGTCATGCCCAAGAAAAACTTTTGACCTAGAAAAAATAAAGAAAAAACAAATTAAAAATATGGATGAGTTGAAATTGAATAAATTGAAATTGCAATTGTAAAAAGAAATAGAGTTGAGAAAAGGGTTTTTTGATTTGAGGAATTCCGACCTCTGGTTATCTCAATCCTCTTTAGATTCAATCATAGGCTTTTAGGTGATCCTTCTCATGACCGAATAATCCAGTTATAGTGGAAGAGGACGCCTATAACCACAGTTCCACTTAGATTTTAGCCTTACAATTTAGAAGAACCTAACTCTAGCCAACTGCCGTTTTTGTGGGATTGTCTTACACTAAATCACCATTTCTCAATGGCGAATGCCACACCATTTTATCTCTTAGGCTCGACAACCATTGACGCAGTAAGTTAGTGAACCAATTGTGCAACCTTCCTAAAACATACAAAGCGGCCACCTTTGCACAAGATGAAAAGATTACTTTTGGAAGGGTATGGACGGAAGCGTTAGTCTCGCAATGCGGAGAAATGATGAGTACTCGTTGAGAAGGGTTAAGTGCGGGTTCTAAGCCTCATGAACTTTTTTGGAGGAGTCTTGATAACCTTTCGCTAGATGAGTTTAGTGGCTTATGCTTTTCGGGGAAAAACACAAATTTAATGGAATGGAATTTTATTGGAAAATAAAAGGAACAAAAAGGCTAAGAGCCTTAGGGCGAAGGAGTTTTTTATAGAAATGATGAGTGAATATTCATGTCACTCCATCCCCTATTTATAGTAGATAAAAAACCTAGTTTGTTTCTATTTAAACTCTAGAAGCTAACAAAAGATATAATTTAAAATTATATCTAGACAATATCATAATAATCCTAACAATAATCTTAAAAATAAAATTCAAATTTAAATAAAATCTCATGTTCATAAATCTATTCTTTGAATTTTTTTTGCCCCAAGTCTTTCACACTTTGCATTTTCGGCACCACTTCTTCCTTATTTCGTATGCTCACCCATTTTCTTTAAATTCATGTTTTTTGCCCCCAAATTTCTTTTTATCGTCAATTTAATCCCTATAAGATAAAAAAAAACAATGAACAGCCCAAATTAGTAGGATTGTACTCAAAATATATATGTAATTAACACATAAAATATGTAATTTTAGAGTATTATGATATTTCCCCCTACTAAGCTCATGCTTGCCCTTAAGTATGGTTCCTGTCTTACTATGTAATTTAGATTTTACCATGAAAGAAATATCACTCCAAATTTTATAAAAATTAGGCATAATGCATATGAAAATAAAGAGAACCTTTAGCTTGCTTTAAGTAAAACCGAAAAGTACTCCAACTTAAACACACAAAAATTAAATCGACTTGGATTATTTCATGAAAGTTAGGTTATTTACTAAACTTATCAAGACACCCTATTTGTTTCACCCTTAGTCCCCAAATGTAATTCTCTTTTTTCTTCATTTTATTTATTTATTTTTATTTTATTATTTTTTTAATGCTTAAAAATGTTTTGGCCCTTTTGACGCGAAGTGGAATGACAACCAAGCACCCCACCCAGGTTACTTAGCCCAACATACTCCTAATTTATTATATTATATTATTTTGTTTTAAGAATGTTTTGGCCCTTTTGACACGAAGTGGAATGACAACCCAAGCACCCCCCTCGGTTACTCAATCCAACACACTCTAATTTTTTTGTTTAATTCCGGTTAGCGGAGTTTTACCTAACATGTTACACAACCTTTTTACGTGAAGTAAGATGACAACCCAAGCACCCTACCCCAGTTACTTAGTCAGTCACGTTGTAAGCTTGTGCTCATAACCATGGAATCATCAATTTTTTTTCTTTTTTTTTAGAAATGGAATATTAATTTTGGAGGATTATGAAAATCAATCAAGTGTCAAAAATAAGTTTTGGCAACTACCTAACAGTCATGAAAATAAATTTAGCATACATTCGTATTAAGTGTCCTTTTTGCATTTAGACTTATCGATTTTACTATAAGCAAGATAAGATTAACTCCATTAATCATAATTATTTTAGCCTAATAGAAATAAAATAGTGTAGATGAAATCAATATAGTAAAATCATAACTAACTCAGTAAACAAGAATCATGCTCATAGGTCAAACAATGGGTAATTCTTAGTCGAAATCTTGGGCATAAAAAGGAGCAGGATATACTAAAAAAATAAATGTGGGCAAAAACAAGCACAAGGCAGTAGCAACAGTAACACAACAAAAGAAACATCAAATAAAACAACAGAAATAATGAGGAATGTCTCCCCCTACTTAAATCACAATGCCCTCAATGTGAAAAATAATATTAACAAATATGATGAAAAAGAAAGGGTTTAGAACATTCCCCAAGTTGTTTTCGTTACTGTTTTTGCCACCCATTTCCAAATTTAATTTTTTGTTTCCTTGATTCTCTTGGATGTAAGAAAAGAGATAAAATATATTAACATGTAAGAAGATAAAATAGAAAATAAAAATAAAATATATAACAAAATAAAAATAAAAATGAAATTGGGATGCCTCCCAACAAGCACTTGTTTAACGTTGTGAGCTTGACGCCACAACTAGTATTGAGGCTGTTACATCTGGATTGTTCTGATTGTATAGGCTTGGAAATTCTCCTTTTTTACCACATCCAACATATTTGGGTTCAACCGTCTTTGCGTCTCTTGTTTTGGTTTCGTATTTTCCTCCAAGAAAATCTTATGTGCGCATGCCAAGGGGCTAATCCCTTTTAAGTTGGCAATGATCTCATCATTCTCTAAAAATGCACACTTGAGATGCTTGGAAAGTGGTTTTATTTCCAGATCTAGTGCCTGCACAATAGAAGGTAGAAATTTAGTGTTCATAAGAGCTGATAATTCATTAATAGATTCGCAAATAGATCCTGAATCGAAATTATCATCAAACAATGTTTCAAGTTTATCTTCATAAGGTGAGTCAAAAGTTTCTTCTACTAATGAGTCAATTATGTCGACACGGTTTACGTTTGAGATTTCACTCAGGTGACTAATAGTGTTATAAACATTAAACTTCATGATCTCCTTGTCAAACTCCATCGAGAGTATTCCACTACGCACGTCAATCTTAGTACTCGCGGTACTAAGGAAAGGTCACCCCTAACAATATGTCCAAAGACCTAAGAGCATTATCCTCTTCCATTTTCACTATATAAAAGTCCGCAGGAAAGATAAGTCTGTTTACTTTCACTAATACGTCCTTGAGGACTCCTATGGGATGCACAATAGACATGTCTACTAATTGAATGATAACACCTGTTTTCATTAAAAAAAATCACATTAATTGATTGATAAATGGAAAAAAAGAATTACATTTATGGTGGCCCCTAAATCACACATAGCTTTTTTCATTCCTAAGTGACCTGTTTTGCATGGTATTACGAAAAAGCCCCTGTCTTTACATTTTACTGGCATCCTCCGCTGCAATACCCGCAAATGCATTTTCACCAACACTTACTCTTTCATTTCTAGTTAATTTTCTCTTGTTGAAGCAAAGCTATTTAAGGAACTTGACATATCACGACATTTTTTTAATGGCATCCAACAATGGTATGTTAATCTCGACATTTCTGAATGTTTTGAGAATCTCTTTTTCCTCTTTACCTTTTCGATGTTGGTTCAATCGTCCTGGAAATGGAGGTTGAATTGTGGGCAATGGAGGTTTCTTTCGAACCTGTTCATCGTTCTCTTATTTTCCCTAGGTAAAATCTTGATCAAGATTTTTGCCAGGATTTGTTCTAGTTCTTTTCCATTTCGCAATGTCACTGTATTTGCATTTTGCCTTAGGTTAGGTTTTGTTTGTGATGACAACTTTCCTTGTGAGTTCATTTTTTCAATTGATATGGTCAACTCTTTTATAGATGCCTCGATTTTCTAGTGAAAATCCTTTGTTTCCTTTTGGAAATCAACAGTTTGTCATTGTATTTACTGTTAGAAATCAAGCATATTAGCTGCTAATTTATTGACCATGGTTTCTTGAGAGGGACTTGAATCTCGCGTTTGTTTTACCATGGGTTAGCCTCATAACTCAAGTTAGGATGGTCTTTCTATCTTGGGTTATATGTAATAGCGTAAAGGTTATATCGCCTTTGGGGTGGTCCAAGAAAGTTCCCCACAGCATCCAAATAGGCCATAGTATCATCACACAAACTAGGGCATGCATGAGTTGTATGTTTGGGTGACACAAATTTTGCACAGTCAGGCTGGTCCTATTCTTACTACAAAAAGAGAATTCATAATATTAGTAAGTTTTTTAACTTTGTCTTCTAAAGTTGAAATACTCATGGATATCAAGTCCGATGCCTATTGGGAGTCATGTAAACTAATGCCCCTCTGATAAACCATAATTTATACATATTTTTATCTCATGCTTAGCATATTTTTTGGATGAAATATCATTAGAATTGTAGAATTTGATGCTCCTAATCCTTTAATTTCATGTTTTATACTTAGATGAGCATAAGGAAGAGATAAGAGCAAGGAAAAAAAGGGCAAAGTGGACCCAAATCAATAATCAACAAGGCCGAAAGTTCATCGAACAGGTAACCCACATAGCCGTGCCACTTTAGCAGGCTCGGACACGGCCTGGGCTCGATTCACACAGGCGTGTACCTATCGTAATGAATTTCAAGTTCACACGAAAAAAGCTACTTAGGGGCTAAGAAAGACATTCCAAACTCTATATAAAGACCCTAGGAGGTGACTACAGATGTACACAGAGTCCCCCCAAGACTCAGAGTAGAAGACATAGAATTACTCGAAGGAAGCCGATTGATCCATCTCAAAAGTCAGGATCTACATCAACACTGAAGATCTCCCTTCAAATCCTTTCAGGAGTTTTAGGTTTTTTTTATGTTTTGTTATTTTCTTTACTCTGAGATGTTTTCTTTTATAAACATGAACTAAACCCCTAAATACCTAAGGGGGATGAAACCTAAGACGAATCTTGTTATTGTTATCTGAGCTATATGATAAATATTTGACTTGTTCTTAATTGTGTTTTTAATTCTTGAATTGATATTTCCGGGATATTAGTTCAAGTCGAATGTGCTTATTCAGTGGAGCAAAAGTCCCTGTTTAAGAGTAGATCCAACATAATTAAGTGGGGTTGATCGCAATCCTAGACATAGGATGATGAAAATCTGCCGGATTAGAGTTAAATCTAATAAGGGGATCCACAGATCGATTTAATGCAACACTAGGGGGTTTTAATTAGAAAAAGATTTCAATTAATCAACCTAGGGTTAGTCATTCTTAGTCTCGACAGAGATATTAACATAATTTAAGGATCTCTACAGATCAAGTCGAGTGAAAAAATCGTTTAGTTCAGAGTTAGATAACAAGTGAAGTCCAGGTGGATTCTTCCTTGGGTATTGCCTTTATCATTCAGTTTTCCCAAAGTAATTCCCCAATTTACTATTTGTCGTGTCTTTAGTTTAGTTTAGATTAGTTAGTTTACAACCGAATCCTCATTTACTTTTAGGCTAGATAATAGGAAGAAAGTCATTACTAGTACTTTTTGTTCCTTGGATTCGATATTCCGGTCTTGCCACTAACTATACTACTATTCGATAGGTGCACTTGCCTTTTATCGTGATAATAGTTAGTTTCTAGGTACGATCATTATTATTACGTCATCAAAATCACGATCAAGTTTTTAGCGCTGTTGCCAGGGAACTAAAATATTAGGAACACTCTATTTCTATTACTTTAGCCATCTTTACTTTTATAAGCGATTTATTTTCTATTTTTTTATTAGGTTTTATTTACTAAATTTTTCTTTCTTCTTGCTTTTCTCTTATAGGTCTCTCTAGTTTATGACTAGAAGAAACCCAACAATACATTTACTGTTTGATAGCAATTTAGAAGCCACAGTTCGCATAAACCGAAGAGAGATAGGAAGAAGCCTACAGTACCCAGAACAGGGACAAGAGAACAAAATTGAATCTACTAAAGAGATGGAGGCAAATCAGGATAATTAGCTACCTCCTATGGTAGCCGCAGATCCTGTGAATCAAAATCCTGTTCCGTACACTATGCATGATTATGCTAAACCTAATTTGGCTGGTACTGAATCTAGTATTGTTAGGCCTGCTATTGCTGTAAATAATTTTGAACTGAAACCTAACACTATTCAAATGATTCAACAGTTTGTTCAGTTTGATGGTTTGCAGTATGAGGATCTTAATGCTCATTTAGCTAACTTTTTGGAATTATGCGACACATTCAAAATAAATGGCGTTTCTGATGATGCTATTCATCTTCGGTTATTCCCTTTTTCTTTGAGAAATAAAGCCAAACAGTGGTTAAACCCTCGTGGCACATTCAAAATAAATGGCATTTCTGATGATGCCATTCGTCTTCTGTTTATTCCCTTTTTCTTTGAGAAATAAAGCCAAATAGTGGTTAAACTCTCTACCACGATGGTCTATCACTACATGGGAACAAATGACCGAAAAATTTTTACTTCAATATTTTTCGCCGGCTAAAACGGCAAAGTTAAGGAATGATATCTCTTCTTTTGTGCAGATGGATTTAGAGACACTCTACGATGCTTAGGAGAGATACAATGATTTATTGAAAAGGTGCCCTCACCATGGGATACCTCTATGGTTACAAGTTCAAACTTTTTACAATGGTTTGAACCCCTCAACAAGGCAGATGATTGATGTAGCCGCCGATGGAACAATCAATAACAAAACACCAGAGGTAGTTTACAAGTTTATAGAGGAGATGTCATTGAATAACTATCAGTGGCAAGTCATGAGAATAAAGCTGCAAAAAGCTACCAGAGTTTTTAATGTTGACGCGGTCACCATGCTTTCTAATCAGGTAGAACTTCTCAATAAAAAGATTTGTTGGTTCTACGCAGATACATCCAGTGATGCAGTGTGACTCAATTCAAGGAAACATGAGCAATTCTGAGTACCCCACCTAAGGACATGGCATGGAAAATGAGCAAGCCAACTATATGTGTAATAATTCTAGATCTCAAAATAACCATTATAGTAATACTTACAATGTAGGTTGGAGGAACCACCCTAATTTTTCATGGTGAGGACAAGGAAATCAAGGAAATCAGAGACTACTACCCCCTCAAGGATTTCAACAACCACTTTATCAGCAAGAGAAAAAGCCAAACCTTGAAGAGACGCTCACGAAATTTATCTCCGTGTCAGAAACTCGTTTTCAAAACATCAAGACGACACTTAAAAACTAGCAAGCATCCATTCAAGGACTCGAAACTCAAATAGGCCAGCTCGCTAAGCTAATCTCTGAAAGACCACAAGGTGGTTTGCTGAGTAATACTAAACCCAATCCTAAAGAGCATGTTAAAGCAGTCACATTAAGGAGTGGGAAAATGCTAGCTGAACCTGCAAAGAGGGTACTATAAGAGCATGATAAGGAAAACGTTGAAGAGGCCGAGCCCAAAGAAAATGCTCCACTAGTACTTAAGGAATGCAAACCACCCATCCCATACCCAGCAAAATTGAAGAAACACCGCATGGACGCTCAATTCGGTAAATTTCTTGAACTTTTTAAACAATTGCATATTAACTTACCTTTTGTTGAAGTTATTTCGCAGATGCCTACATATGCAAAATTTTTGAAGGAACTTCTAACAAAGAAAATGAAGTTTGAAGAACTATCCATAGTGGAACTTAACGAAGAATGTTCAGCTATCCTCCAGAATAAACTGCCAACAAAATTGAAAGATCTAGGAAGTTTTACTATTCCCTATTAATTGGTAGTTTAAATATTGAAAAGGCATTAGTAGATTTAGGTGCCAACATTAACTTAATGCCCTAGAAAATGTTCAAACAACTAGGTCTAGGGGAACCAAAACCCACTAGGATGAGTATTCAATTAGTTGATAGATCTGTTAAATATCCTAGGAGTATCATTGAAGATGTATTAGTTGAGGTGGATAAATTTATATTCCCTGTTGATTTTGTTGTGTTGGACATGGATGAGGATGTTGAGGTACCCTCAATCTTAGAACGTCCATTTTTAGCTACTGTCAGAGCTATTATTGATGTAGGGGATGGTAAACTTGTGCTTAAGGTAGGTGATGAAGAAATTGTGTTTAAAATTTATGATGTCATGTGATTATCTAGGGAACAAGATGATTCCTATTATTTTATTGATTCCATTGATTATTCTATTTAGGACTCTTCTTAGGAAATTGCTCTTAAAGATACGTTGGAACTATGTCTCGTTCAAGGTGGGGAAGAAAACGAAGTCACCATTGAGATGGAAAAGGTAATAATTGATTTAAACTCCAACGAACCCTTTCCAAAACAAACAGATTACGAGGGCATTGAGATTAATGATGAACTAAGACAAAATCCCTCTGTTGATGAACCTCCCAAATTGGAACTAAAACAATTACCCAAACACTTAGAATATGCATTTTTAGGAAAAAATTCTACACTACCAATGATTATTGCTTCAAACTTACAACCCAAAGAAAAGGAGGAATTAATCCAAGTGTTAAGAGAGCATACAAGAGCCATAGCTTGGAAAATTTCTGACATTAAGGGAATCAGTCCTTCTTTTTGCACCCACAGAATTTTGATGGAATATGAATATAAAATATGTGTGCAAGCTCAAAGAAGATTGAATCCCAATATGAAGGAAGTGGTCAAATCCGAGGTAATTAAACATCTAGATGCTGGAATTATTTATCCTATTTCTGACTATGCTTGGGTAAGTCCTGTGTAGGTTGTTCCTAAGAAAGGTGGCATGACTATTGTTGCCAATGAAAAGAACAAATTAATTCCTACAAGAACTGTCACAGGTTGGAGAGTTTGCATTGATTACAGGAAATTGAATGACGCCACTAGAAAAGATCACTTCCCTTTACCCTTCATTGATCAGATGTTGGAAAGACTATCAGGACATATGTACTACTGCTTTTTGGATGGACTTTCTGGCTATTTCCAAATCCCGATAGCTCCTGAAGATCAAGAGAAGACGACATTCACTTGTCCATACGGTACGTTTGCTTATCGTAGAATGCGTTTTCGATTATGTAATGCTCCTGCTACTTTTTAGCGTTGCATGCTAGTGATCTTTGACGACCTCATGGAGGATATCATGGAGGTATTTATGAATGACTTCTCAGTATTCGGTAACTTTTTCCATCTATGCCTTAAAAATTTAGAACGAGTTTTAATAAGATGTGAAGAAACAAATCTTGTCCTCAATTGGGAAAAATGCCATTTTATGGTACGAGAAGGTATTGTGTTAGGCCACAAAATTTCTAGTAAAGGGATAGAAGTAGATAAAGCGAAAGTTGAGACCATTGAAAAACTACCTCCCCCTAGTTCAGTTAAGGCAATTAGAAGCTTTTTAGGACATGCTGGTTTTTATAGAAGATTCATTAAAATTTTTCTAAAATAGCTAAGCAGTTAACGAAATTACTAGAAAAAGACGTACCCTTCAATTTTGACCAGGAATGTTTAGAGGCATTTAGCACTCTCAAAGAGAAACTCACTAATGCTCCAATTATAATTGCACCTGATTGGAATTTACCTTTTGAGCTAATGTGTGATGCGAGTGATTTTGCAGTAGGTGTAGTTCTTGGACAACGAAAAGACAAACATTTTCAGCCAATCTACTATGCTAGCAAAACTCTAACAGCTGCACAAGAGAACTATACTACCACAGAAAAAGAATTGCTAGCTGTGGTTTTTGCATTTGTCAAATTTAGACCATATCTGATATTATCTAAAGTTATCATTTATACTGATCATTCCGCTCTTTGTTATCTTTTAACTAAGTCCGATGTGAAACCGCGATTAATAAGATGGATCTTGTTGTTGTAGGAATTCGATTTGGAAATACAAAATAAGAAAGAAGCTGAAAACTTGACAGCCAATCACCTCTCTAGGCTTGAGAATCCACATCTCAAAGAACTTGATGAGGCTGAAATAAAAGACACGTTTCCTGAAGAACAACTCTTAGCCGTATCTGATTATGAGGTGCCTTGGTTCGCTGACATCGCAAATTACTTAGCTGCTAACATAACCCCAAAAAGGTTAACACATCAACAAAAGAAGCGATTAATTACTAATGTGAAAAACTATTTATGGGAAGATCCCTTTCTTTTTCGTATATGTGCAGATCAAGTCATTCGAAGATGCGTTACAAAGATAGAAACAAACAAGATCTTGGAACACTGTCATTCAGGACCAACAGGAGGACATTACAGTGGAACTAAGACTACCCATAAAGTACTCAAATCAGGTTTTTATTGGACCACACTATTTAAAGACGCCAACAGGTACGCTATTTCTTGTGACAAATGCCAACAAACAAGTAATATCTCTAAACGTGATGAAATGCCTCAAACATATATGCTCTCATGTGAAATATTCGATGAATAAGGCATCGATTTTATGAGACCATTCCTTAGTTCGTTTGGAAATAAATACATCTTAGTAGCAGTTGATTACATGTCTAAATGGGTGGAAGCCTAAGCTCTACCTACTAATGATGCTAGAGTAGTGGTAAGATTTCTTAAAAAGCTTTTCTCCAGATTTGGAACACCTAGAGCAATTATTAGTGATAGGGGAACCCATTTCTGTAATGCTCAGTTTGAAAAAGTTCTAAAGAAATATGGAGTGTACCACAGAATAGCTACCTGTACCATCCTCAAACTAGTGGACAAGTTGATGTAGCTAATAGGGAACTGAAACGCATCTTAGAGAAAATTGTAGAGTCAAATAGGAAAGACTGGACGATGAAAATAGATGATGCTTTATGGACTTATAGAACTGCATTCAAAACTCCTACAGGAACATCTCCTTATAAACTTGTTTACGGGAAAAGTTTCCATTTACCATTTGAACTAGAACATAAAGCATTTTGGGCTATCAAATTACTAAATCTCGATCCTAAACTCGCAGGTGAAAAGAGACTTATGCAGCTAAACGAGTTGGACGAGTGGCACAGCAATGCATACAAAAACTTGTGATTATACAAGGAAGCAACAAAGCGACGCCATGACGCTCGTTTAAAACAACCTAAGCAGTTCAACGTTGGTGATCTTGTCCTACTTTACAACTCGAGGCTTAAATTATTCTCTGGAAAGCTAAAATTGAGATGGTCAGGCCCATTCATAGTCCAGACTATTTTCTCACACAGCGTAGTTGAGGTAACACATCCAAACCACGGCACTTTCAAGGTAAACGGTCGATAAACTGTACAATGGTGAAGATTTTAAGCACGATAAAGAGGAGCTTATGCTCTATGAACCCTCCTAAAGGTGCATACAAGGAAAGTCGAGCTTAGACTCTAAACAATCACTTCTCGGGAGGCAACCCGAGCACTAACACGATTAACCTTTTTTATTTTTCATGTTTTAGCTCAGCTTTTTCTTACTCACACGGCCTGGACACACGGGCGTGCCCCTGGCCGTGTGAAAACAGGGTTGAATATTTGTTCCAAATAAATAGAAACACACGGCCTTCGACAAATCAACACAACCGTGTGATATAACTATGGGCAAGGCTGACGAATTGACACGACCGTGTGATGAGGCCGTGGCCGAACCTGCTAACTCCACACGGGCGTGTGAATAAAAACACGGGTGTAGGAGAAGTGAATACTTCCAAACATAGCCGTTCGAAGCAGCCGTGTGTACCCTATGGACAGGAGGTACGGCCGTGCGATATAGCCGCGGTCGAACTTGTTTAATGAACATGGGCGTGGCACGAACAACACGGGCGTGTGATCAGGCACATTCGAAATTCAAACCCATGAAACACACGGGCTGACCCCATGACACATGGGCGTGGACCATGATCGTGTGACCCAATCCCTATTATTATAGATTTATTATTTCTCCCTTTTATTTCTATTCTAATTATTATTTCCCTTTATTTTTTAGCCTTATTTAGTTCTTATTTTATCCAAATCTCCATTAACAATTTTTGAATTCTTCATTTATGGCTGTTTCTTAATGAGCAACCTTGCCAATATACCCTCTTAAAATATTATTGAGGACTTCATGGTTTCAAAAGGGTCAATGATTCATCCAAAAATCAGGAAGTTTCACTTCGTCTCCTCTTTTGATTTCTAATTATACTATTATCTATCTTTGTACATTAAAGACAATGTACAGCTTAAGTGTGGGGGGGTTATTAATCCATTATCAGAAAATCCCTGAATTTTGCTTTAGCTCTCAAAGTCACTTTCTCATATCACTATTAGAATGAATTCTGATTGATTTAGGATTTTTATTGATATGTTTAGGATTAAGACATATGTATCTGTGCTTTGATTATTCAAACTTTAAGACATTAGAGAATCAAGCGTGATAAGTTGAAATTTTTGAGAATCTAAAAATTTGTCTATGTTATTGTCCCTAAATTTAGGTATTATCTTGAGATTTGAAATTTGCAGGACTGAAAGCAAAAGCCATACTTTTTGTGAGATTTTTGAGCCTTTTGAGCATACATCCTTTCGTGCTCACTTTTATTGTTGCTTTGAGTGAGTCAATATTGATCTGTTATTCTAGAACTTGCTTCGATTATACATGTCGAGACCACATCATTGATTTGATATACCGAGATGATAAAGGCACCTAGGTTTTAACCCACTTACTCTATAAAAGCCTACCTTCATAATTAACCCCTACTGAACCCCCTTGAGCCTAACAAACCATTTTGTTTCTATTTCACCCTCAAGATTAACCCATAACCCATTATTGTTGAAATCCCCCTAATTACTTTGATCCCTATTTTTGTCGAGATTTGAATTGGATAATTATCTAGCTATGTTCTTCCTTTCAGTTAGTTAAGTTTGTAAAGTATCTGAGTTATTCTTAATTAAAAAAAATCAGTTGTAACTTAAATGTTTAGCATTTTATTTTGTAATTATGTACTATAGATCTTAAACGATGTTAGTCATGAGGAAAAAGCTCAAATGTAAGAATTTATTTCAGTGATAGAGATTTTTCTAGTTAGATGATTTTTTTTAGTTCAATCTCGATTCTAACCCTCTTTTTCAGCTTGTGACCACACCCCTAACCAAAGCCATGTTACAACCCTCTAAAGACCTTTTGCTTGATGTATCATGTCAATACATAGTGGTGGAGATTTGATTTTCATGCAAGCATATGGTAATAACTTTTCATGTGACTAATGAGTGCTTAATTTTTGAACCCTAAACAGTTCGAGTGAATAAAGTGAATCTTTAGTGAGGTTGTCAACTCTTGTTGATTTTGAATTCAAGGTAATTACTTAGAAGAGGGGAGAAAACCTATGTTTCTATGATAAAATTCTCAACGTAGATTGTTCAAGACTTTAATATTCTTTCAATTGAATTCTCAATGTATGATTACTTGTGGATTATTTCGAAACATTATTGATAAGAATTATAAGTTGAGAAGAATGATTTTTAATTATGAGTTGAGATTTTACTTGAGGACAAGCAAAGGCTTAAGTGTGGGGGTATTTGATAAACCGTAATTTATACATATTTTTATCCCATGCTTAGCATATTTTTTGGATGAATTATCATTAGAATTGTGGAATTTGATGCTCCTAATCCTTTAATTTCATGTTTTATACTTAGATGAGCATAAGGAAGAGAAAAGAGCAAGAAACGGGCCAAAAATGGGCAAAGTAGGCCCAAATCAATAATCAACACTGCCTGGAGTTCATCACACGGGTAACCCATACGGTCGTGCCACTTTAGCAAGCTCGGACATGGCCTGGGCTTGATTCACACGGGCATGCCACATGGGCGTGTCCCTGTCGTAATGAATTCCAACTTCACAATGAAAAAGCTACTTAGGGGCTAAGAAAGACATTCTAAACTCTATATAAAGACCCTAGGAGGCGACTACAAATGTACACAGAGTCCCCGCCAAGACTCAGAGTAGAAGATAGGGAATTACTCGAAGGAAGTTGATTGATCCATTTAAAAGCCAAGATCTACATCAACACTGAAGATCTCCCTTCAAATCCTTTCAGGAGTTTTAGGTTTTCTTTATGTTTTGTTATTTTCTTTACTCTAAGATGTTTTCTTTTATAAACATGAACTAAACCCCTAAATACCTAAAGGGGATTAAACCTAAGATGAATCTTCTTGTTGTTTTCTGAGATATATGATATATATTTGACTTGTTCTTAATTGTGTTTTTAATTCTTGAATTGATATTTTCGGGATATTAGTTCAAGTCAAATGTGCTTATTCAGTGGAGCAAAAGTCCCTGTTTAAGAGTAGATCCAACACAATTAAGCGGGGTTGATCGCATTCCTAGACATAGGACGATGAAAATCTGCCAGATTAGAGTTAAATCTAATAGAGGGATCCACAGATCGATTTAATGCAACAGTAGGGGGTTTTAATTAGAAAGAGATTTCAATTAATCAACCTAGGGTTAGTCGTTCTTAGTATCGACGGTGATATTAACATAATTCAGGGATATTTACGGATCAAGTCGAATGAAGAAATCATCTAGTTCAGAGTTAGATAACAAGTGAAGTCTAGGTGGATTCTTTCTTGGGTGTTGCCCTTATCATTCAGTTTTCCCAAAGTAATTCCCCAATTTACTTTTTGTCGTGTCTTTAGTTTAGTTTAGATTAGTTAGTTTACAACAGAATCCTCCTTTACTTTTAGGCTAGATAATAGGAAGAAAGTCATTACTAGTACTTTTGGTTCCTTAGATTCGATATTCCGGTCTTGCCACTAATTATACTACTATTTGATAGGTGCACTTCCCTTTTATCGTGATAATAGTTAGTTTCCAGGTAGGATCATTATTATTACTTCATTGAAATCACGATCACCCTCCACTAGAGGCATCTATCATATTCATTTCTATGGGCTTCAAGCCCTCATAGAAGTATTGGAACAGAAACTGTTATTTTATCCCATGTTGTGGGCAACTTGCACAAAAATTCTTAAATCGCTCCCAATAGTCGTAAAGAGACTCCACATCTTTTTGCAATATCTCAAACACCTCTCTCCTTAGTTCAGCTGTGTATGATGCTGGAAAACATCTATTCAAAAATAAACAGGAAAGGTCTACCCATGTTCTGATAGATCTAGGAGGTAAATAAAATAACCATTCCCTAGCAGAGTCTGCTAGGGAAAAAGGGAAAGCACGTCATTTGATTTGATCCTCAGTTACGTCCTGAGGTTTCATACAAAGACAAACCATATGAAACTCTTTTATACGTTTGTATGGATTTTCATTTTGTAATGCACGAAAAGTTGGCAGTAACTAAATTAATCCCAACTTAAGTTCAAATTTAGTAGTCATAGTAGGATATGCAATGCATAACGGTTGTTGTTCTGTAGGAGCTTCGGCCATTTGCTGAATCATTTGAAAAATAGATTGTTGTCCTAGATTCGGGTTTACGTTAACCCTAGCATTAGACACTTCATCTTGTGGATCAACTCCTAACCTTTCACTCTGTAGCTTTTGAGTAGGGTTTTCGTTAACCCTAGACTCAACTTCAACGTCTACTTCTATTTCTGGCAGTGGGTTACTCTGAATTCCTACCACCTCTAATAGCTTTTTCTATAAATTTCTTTCCTTGCGATTAGCTCCCGCAGTCTTTTCTATTTCTAAATCGAACACAAGATTTCCTGGAGCAGATCTGGTAATAAGAAAAAAAAACAAGATTAGTACATTACCAGTCCCCAGCAACGGTGCCAAAGTTTGGTGCATCATTGAAAGCACCAAAAATAACCTATCCTTAAGAAATAACGAAAAGAATACTATAAGGGGAGTAAGGTCAAATCCTTAGGGACTGGATTGCTACAACTTCTTGTTCTTCGAAATCCTTGGCAGAGTCTTGCCTACGAAAAACGTCTGACCTAGTAAAAAATAAAGAAAAAAAAATTTTAGAAATATGGATGAGTTGAAATTGAATAAATTGAAATTGCAATTGTAAAAAGAAATAAAATTGAGAAAAAGGTTTCCGATTTGAGGGATTCCAGCCTCCGGTTATCTCAATCCTCCTTGGATTCAATCATAGGCTTTTAGGTGATCCTTCTCATGACCGAATAAGCCAGTTATAGTGGAAGAGGACACATACGACCACCAGCTCTACTTAGGTTTTAGCCTTATGATTTAGAGGAACCTGACTCTAGTCAACCGTCACTTTTGTGGGACTGTCTTACACTAGATCACCATTTCTCAATGGCGAATGCCATGCCATTTCATCTCTTAGGCTAAGAAGCCACTGACGCAGTAAGTTAGCAAATCGATTGTGCAACCTTCCTAAAACATACAAAACGGCCCCTTTGCACAAGTTGAAAAGATTACTTTTGGAAGGACATGGACAGAAGCGTCAATCCTGCAATACGGAGAAATGATGAATACTAGTTGAGAAGGGTTAAGTGCAGGTTCTAAGCCTCATGAACTTTTTTGGAGGAGTCTTGATAACCTTTCGCTAACCACAATATGTGGAGATGGAGGTGATTTGGTTGCTTATTTTGAGCACAAAATCATGCTATAATTAGGCATAGAACGGTTTCGAAGGCAATATTCCAAGGCTCTTTTCTGATTAAATTGCAACTGCAGGTGGAACAACGGAAATGTGCAAGTGTACACAATTGCAACAAGTAATACAGTGACAAGTAAATGTCGAGTTATCGTACCCACGGGGACTGTAAAAGAATTATTTATGAATGTAATTAAAACACTTTGGTGAGCTAAAAATAATTTGGTTTTGGAAGATGAATTAAAACTAATTAAAAACTAAGTAAAATAATAAAAGAAAATAAAATTCTAATGCACGATTTCAATTAAGATTTAATCAAGATGATATAATTGTGTTGGGGTAATTACACTTCTTTGACTTAGAATTATTAAACATATGTTATACTGTTACGAATAAATTCACGGCAACCCAGTAATTTGCTAACTTATGAACATATTTACTAATTAAAAATCCATTCATCTCTTGGAACATATCCCTAAGCCAATTCGACCGATTAAACAGATTTATAAAGGTAAACATGCTATTGCACATACATACTTATTGAATTAAATAAATTCTCGCATATCCCTATGTCGATTCAACTGATTAATTTAAATTAATAAGCATATAAAAGACTATGTGAGGTAACAAGACTCTATTATCTTGAAACAGTTTAATCACAATAATCTTGCAAGTTATGCAAGTCATATGTATCGCCAAATACAATGCTAATTTAATCTTCAGCTACCTTAGAAGAATTAAACATGGACTGATTAAGTACTATGTCCATTAACTGCAATTTCAATCTGTTTAAAAAAATTAATTCTTTAGTTATCTAAACAATTATAATGCCAGAATAACCTAAGCATGGTTTTACTTAATCAAGCATTTTACTGAGGCCTATAACAGCATAAACATAAATTTAATAAATTAAGAGGACAAAATGCAATCAACCCAACACAAATTAAATTCAAGCTAAATTGATTAAAATAACCATTTCAAGAACATGAATATTCATAGATATGTTCATCATAAAAACAACAGAAATTAAAAAGATAGGGAACAAGAAGCAAATCCGGTGTTTCTTCGTGGCTTGACTGATTGCTCCGTTCTTCATCTCCGTTGCCCTCTCCGATCAAGGCTTCTATGAACACTTGCTTGCTACTAAAAATGGCTGAGAAAATACCTCTTTTCCAAGAGGAGAAATTGGCACAAGAACAAGAGGAAAATAGAATGGAAAATGGAGAGAAAAGAGAGTGGAGAGGAGATGAATGAATGAGAGAATGAGAGTGAATGAGGGATGATTAGAATGGGCAGCATAGGGTGCCTTTTATAGATGAGGAGGGCTGCTAAAAATAGAAAACTCCAGCAGCCAAGAGACCCCCTACATGTCCGGCCATCCACATGGCAAAGTTGAAGCTTTCAACTTTACTAAAATTAGCCTGGGGCAAATCCGTAAAGCCTTGAATTAAGGTAGGGTTTGAACGCAATTTGGAGGTCTTTCAAGGTCTTGTTTGTAAGCCTATTTAATCAGATAAAATGCTAATTTGGGTCAGCCTTTGGACGGTTCTGGACTGCCCAATTGGTGGTTGGTTCGGTTCGATAAATTGGGTTCAACTGGTGAGGTTCAACTGGGCCCTTTTTCCATAATTAATTAAAATTAATCTATTTAGCCTAAATTAAATAAGGAATAAATTAAAATTAATTATATTATGAATTAATACACATATTTGGACTGTCTTAGGTTGGAAATTATTTCGCCTTGTTACTTCAAATTGCTTCTCGATTTTGTTCTTCTAAGGTGTCTGCCGAGTCAATTTTTGCCTTTTGTGCGAATCTGTCAAAAATAATCAAAATTCATTAAAAATAATTATCAAATTGACTAAAAATCAACATGTTCAAACTTTTATCACATTTAATTTATTTTATAAAACTTAATTATTTTATGACAAGAATTTTACCAAAACTGCCTGATTTTAAGTAAAAATAGGTATGATAATTTTTGTGTTTCCAGCAGGGACCTTCAATAAAATATCCCAAAGTTGATTTTTATGCTGTCATATGCTTGTGCCAAATTTGGGCTTGACTCCCCCTTGTTGGACGGTTTCATCATCTAATAAATAACCAAACATGTCCACTTTGTAACAAAATTTTAGCTGGGTAAAATTAACATTCTTATGACCCAATTTTGCATGGTTTTGCTGTCCAAGTAAGGTGGATGTGTTCATGTCCATGCAACATTGTGATAATATCATCTTCCATGGACCCTCTGCATAATAAAAATTAACATATTAGTAATTAACATGAAAATAATATAATTTATGCACAAAAATAATGTAATAAAGCATAATTTCGCATACTTCATAAATTCATGTCCAATATTAACATTTAAACAAAATCCACTTAATTTATTAATAATTATTCAAGACTAATATAATTATTAAGTCAAAAGATGGTAAAAATTACTAGAGAAATCTTATATAGTTTTGAGTTTTCACACCCTCCAAACTTAAACCATTGCTCGTCCCGAGTAATGTTCAAGCACAACAAACTTTTACTAAGGCAACTTTTGCAATATGGTTAAGCAACATCAGTTTTTGTACATAGTCATACATCAATAAAATCATGCTCACAAGTTATTTTTATTGATAAGTAGCTCGAATGAAAATATTATTTCCAAACTTTATATTAAGTACAAAATATTGTCAACATGAGTAATAGTATGCATGCATTTCAAAGTCATATATAACAGTAACCAATCAATAACCTTTTCTTACCAATGTAAACATAGCAATCACAAGGCTTAATTAGCGGTCTTCATATGTTGAACTTAGCAATTCCTCTCCACTAATGTAGTCGGTATAATCATCAAATCAATAGTGCTTTTATTAGGTTGTAACATGGCTAGGATAAAGGTAGGGATGAAGAGAAGTGAATTTTTAGGTTCAATCATCTTAACCCTAACTTTGTCTTGGATCCTTTTGCGTCATAACCTTCATACAAATGGGTCTCTACAACCCCCCAAACTTATTTTGAACTCACGCTCAACCTTTATTTTTCAAAATTTGAGCAAACTTTTCTTTTCTTTTTATTCTTTTGAACAACTCAAGAAACAAAAGAACGCTCCCATCTTCAAGTCTAATTTAGATATATCTCATTTCTTTTTGGGTGTGAAGCAATGTCAAACCAAAATACCCAACAAGCATTAGCTCTCCCTGAAAAGGAGGTGATCCAGCTTTCTTTTATTCTTTCATCTTCCCTTTTTTTTTTTTGGAACATGTGAAGAGCATATACATCTTTTGTATTTTTCCTCAAACTTTGATCACCAAGACAAATTTAGTTAACATAGGTATACAGGAAATAGTATAAATTAAAAAGATGATAATATGGCTCATGGTATAGGTAATTTGCAATAAACAGTTCATTAAGCTCAAAAGTAAAGTTTTAAGGGTTAATTTAGTAAGGTCGGCTTAAAAAGCTCAAACAATCCAAAAAAGAGTGCCTATATCATGTTTAGATTCTTGTACCTCCAATGGTTTTGCCTCAAGAAAGTTACTAAGTCAATTCTAAAGACTTAGACCTTCATGCATGTCTACTTCTAAAGAAATTAAATTTTCATGGCAAATACTACATAAGACTAAAAACATACAAGCATTCCATCACTTAAGATAACATAAAAATAACTTAAATAAAATAAAAAATCATGCTTACATTTGAAAAAACTTATGAACAAAAAATCTCTCTAAACATTCATTTATTCCAGCATACTTAGGTGAAAAGATTCAAACATACTTGGAAAATTTAAAAATTCATGCAAAGTATTGCCTTACTCCCTTTCAAAAGAAGCAATGTCCTCATTGCGAAAACAAAGTAATGAATGCAAACTGAACACCAAGTAGGGTTGTAAGAAAAGAGAGGTGAGTCATAAAGACTGCTTAAGTACCAAGTCTTTCTTAACAATCCAATCCTAAACATGTTCATTCCTGTTACCACGTCACTTCGCTGTTTCTAATGTGAAAGTAAAATACTAGCTAGGAAATAAAAATAAAAAACTAAAAAGAAATAAACACTAAAGACAAGAAAATCCTCCTTTTATTTATTTAACTTATCCCCCTCATCTTCCTCCTTTGATGCTTCATCATCGCTTTAATCTTCATCCTCTTTTTTCCATGACTCGAATATATAATCTAGGAACTTAGAAACAAAATTGTTAGAGATATTTTTCAAAGCATGTTTTACAGAATAATCTCTAATCTTCACATATTTCCATTAAGCTTGTTGTTGGTTATGCATCATCATTGAAATTTCAAATTTCTTCATAGTATTTGAAGAAGTTGGCAGAGGAATGGTCAACTTAGGATCAACACTTGGTTCAACAGGCTCATCAGCATTCAGCTCCTCTCTTGGTTTAGAAACTTCTTATTCCTTTATCTATTTTGGATTGTTTGGTTTTTCTTCAGATTCTATTTTCTTCTGTCTCATCAAATTAGTCAGTTTTCGGTTTAGATTTGTTCGATGACTCGTCAGTTTCTGGTTTGGTTGGTTCACTTGGTTCAATTGGGTTTATCTCATGGACATTCACCACTAACCTTTCAAGATAATGGGCTGTGATGCAACCTTGAGCATATAGGCCCTTTAGGTTTGGTTTTGTTTTAACTTGGGCCCTTAAGCAAAGTGAAGTTATCAATGATGGAAAGTAGGCACTTCCTGTCTTCTTTCTAGCACAATCGTGGATCTCCTTGAGAATAACCTTCCCAACATTGATATACATTTCTGTCATAATTGCATACACAAAAGTATTCGCTCCATTGAGATGGTGGAACTCTGTGAGATAGGCATGAAACTATATCAAACAAAGTAGAACCATACCTTAGCCACTGGTTTTAGATGTTCCGTACGGTAAGAATGACTAGCATACTTTCTTATAATCTATTGGGATCCCCAATTTGTCACAACATTAAGCACTTGTTGAAGAAAATCCCAATTACTCATCTTTTGAAAATGCTTTTAAAAAGTGCTGTGGAAAAGTACTTTTGAGAAGTGCTTTTGAAAAGTTTGGTTTAAAATTTGAGTGTTTAGCATTGCTATCAAAAAGTGCTTTTGAGATATAAAATGTCCATTTTAGACATGCTATTATCAAGTAATAAATATGCATTTAAATAATATTTAAATTAGTTAATATTATTATATTTTAGTAAGAATATAAAAAAATTATTATAACTTGTTGTTAATATTTTAATATATGAAATATAAATTTTAAATATTTTTAAGCAATAAATATTAATTATTTATAAAATTTAATTAGAATATATAAGCTATATTTTAAATATTTAAATATAACCATTAAATATTTGTAATTAGTATTTTAAAAAAATATTTTTTATTTTTATTAATAATTTTAACACATTTGTAATTAAGCACCAAGAAAAAAAAAGGAAAAGTACTATGTTATTGGAAGGGTGAAAAAGTAATTAAGCACTAAAAGTGCTTTTGGTAGAGGAAAAGCTAAAAATTTTAGCTTCTCCTTTTTAGAAGTGCTTTTCAAAAGCACTTCTGAAAAGCCAAAAATTCTAACCAAAAGTAGCTTGTTTAGCACAGCTTTTCTTCAAAAGTGCATTTGGAGCCAGAAGTGCTTTTGAAAAGCACTACAGAACAGGTCTTAAAAAGTTAAGGGTACCTTCTTCTTGCGAATAAGAACTTCAATAGCATCTGACGTAGTTAAAGTGGCATAGAACTCTCGAACTAACTCCTCTTATGGTGATGATCGTGCATCACAAAAATAGTTCCAATTGAGGGCATCAATTGTCTTTCGTATTGGCCAAGGCACAACCATCTTGTTATTGCTCTCCAAATTGAAACCATTTTTTTGGCATCATGGGGTCTAGTTCTTTTGGGAGACATGGTGATTTTTCTCAAAAAATAGGCAGAGTTTTGGTAAAAAGAAGGAAAAGAATCGACAATGGATAAGAGCAAAGAGCTTGCGGTAGAGATAAGCTTGTGACAACAATGGGATTACGATGGTTGTAAGCTTGCAACAGTGATGGACTTACCACAGCAACGGACTTGCGGCGGTGATGGACTTGCGGCGGCAAAAGACTCGCAACAATAATAAGGAGGGTTTTGTGACAAGGGAAAGAAATTAGAGAGATTCTTCAAGATTTAAGTCGACGGCTAAGAGGAAAAAGAATAAGTGGCTAGGGTTTAAGCTAATTGCTTGAATGGGTATGAAAAAAATGATGGTAGAGAAGGGTTTATATAACGGTGAATTAGGGCAAAGTTGTAGCAAAAATTTAGATACAAAGGTGACTTGGGCCATAAGGTAAAAATGAAAGCATAAGTTGGCAGAAAAATTAGGGTTTTTGGGAACCCTTTAAACTATAATGTGGGGAAATTTTTTCCTCCTTACTGTTTCAGGACTTCAGCCCAAACTATATTTACAAACTAAACTGCTTAACATAAAATAAACTGATTAGTACTTGGGTCAATTTGACCCCCATATTAAACATAAACAAATAAAATTAACATTAAAAACATAAATTAAAATGAAAATAAAAATTTTGAAGTTAATTAGAAAATTTCTTCTCAAAAGATTACATTAAATTAATTCTAGGAAAGGCTAAAGAGGTCACAAGTGGTCTCGCTTAAGTTCCAATCTCCTTAGACAAATTTAATTAAATGTACTAATTTAAGAAAAATAAATTCTAACTATTTAATAAAAAGTAAGATTATGAAAAATTAAGGTCTACTAATTTGAATGAGGTTTTAAGTCGTTCAACTTCACCATATCAATAATGTTTGAGACGTTGACCATTTACTTTAAATGTAGCTCCATGGTTGTCATACTATTCAACAGCTCCATATGGATAAACTTTGTAGATGATATAAGGTCCTCTCCATTGAGATTTGAGCTTCCCAGGGAATAACGTTAGCCTCGAATTAAACAACAACACTTTCTGACATTATCTTAATTCATGAGATTATATATGACTGTCATACCGTCTCTTAAATTTTTCTTTACATATCTTGGCATTCTCGTATGAAAATAACCTCAACTCTTGCAACTCATCAAGCTATAGCACCCTTTTCTCACCGGCTTGCTTAAGATCCAAATTTAATTGTTTCAAGGCCCAGTGTGCTTTATTTTCCAATTCAAATGGCAAATGACATGCCTTTCTAGAAACTAACCGATAAGGAGTCATTCCTAAGGGTGTCTTAAAAGCAGTTTGTTAGGCCCATAGAGCATCATCAAGCCTTCGAGACCAATCTTTTCGAATAGGGCACACTAATAACTCTTGAAAAGAGTTATAATTCATGCCCTTAGACTGGTTCAACTGTCTGTACTTAAGTGAACTTAGTTGCATCTTAAGATATTATTTTAGCATTTTTTTAAAACATTGCATAAGAAGCTTGGACGGTGCTTAAATATTATCATTTGTTACTTTTAATTTCTTGTGGTAGGGCTGTGTTTGGTGGTTTGTCAAGTACAGGTTGTGGAACAAGATATAAAGAAGTGAAAGTTTGTCAGGTCAAAAAGTTGGACGTTTTCTCAACACGGATGCTATGGCAATACCGAGAAGACAAGGTCAACACTTAACGCATACCAATTTTTGCCTAACTATACTTGTATCAGAAAAGTCTGCCTAAAAAAGAAGAGAAGATAATTTTGGGTTTTTGGTTTTTATTCTATAAAAAAATTTAAAAAAGAAGAGAAGGTAAACATGAGTTGTTGGATTTACCCTAGGGAAAAAGTTATAAAAAGCCAAAGGAGGAAACCCTAAAGGACAAACAAAAAAAAAGAGAAGCATAGATCCGAATCAATTTACTATTTCATTCAATTACTTTATTTTTAATTGTATGCGTGCAATCCCTAGACATAAATGACTGTTTAGCATGCCCATAAACTAAATCTAATTTTGAAAAGGTTGGATTAGTTGGATTAAAATTAAATTATATGAAGAAGTACTCTACCGATATTTGCATTAGACTTTAAACATATAGTAGCGTTTATACAAAAGGAAAACAATGTAGGTTACCACATTAATGCCTATAGACACGAGCAAGGTAACTTGAGGTTTTTGCTCTCAAAATAAGCAGACCATTTTAGAACTCTTTTAAGAAGTAAATTGAGTATGATTTTGCCGAGGCATTATTGACAGTATTGGTAGATTCTTAGTAATCCCGACCTTCCAAATTAACATTGTATATCCTTTATTCTTTGCCATAGTATCTTTGCCACATTATCATCACTTATTTGTTTGTTCATTTACATGATATTCCCATAATAATTCTTTTAATTTCCATTACATTTCTACTCTCGTTTTGCCATAGCATTTCTAAGTATTCATTAATTCCACATATTGCATACATCACTATTCCGTTAATTGTTACTACATACTTATTGTTGTTTTTGCCATAACATTAATTGCATTTTGTTATAATAACTTGACCACTTTTGTGCCTCAATGCAATCCTTGTGGGAACGATACTCACTCATCACTTTATTACTTGATTCAACGTGTATACTTGCATAATTCGCATATCATTTCACATGTGACATGCACTACCCTTTCAAGAATACATTTGATTTCACGTTTCACCCTTTAAACTTCTTCATTTTTCTGTGGGTGCTAGGCAGTAGTAATTTTATGTTTCACATTGTACCTGTCTAGCAACCACTTAAGCCATTTATTTACAAAGTGAGACCATTCATCGCTAATTATAACTATAGGAGTCCCAAACTATGTAAATACATGCTTATGTAGGAATAGCATGACTACCTTAGTATCATTTCCTAGGTATACCTCAACTTCAACCCACTTGGATACATAATCCACATCTACCACAATATACTTGTTTCCATAATAAGAGGGAAACGGTTCTAGAAAATCAATGCCCTATACATCGAATAGTTCTACCTCTGAAATATTTGTCAAAGGCATCCCGATCCTTCTTGATATGTTTCTAGTTCTTTGGCATCTATCTCAATTTTTCACATATGCATGCACATCCTTAAACATTGTAGGCCAAAAGAATCTTTCTTGCAAAATCTTTGCGGCAGTGCAAGATCCACCAAAGTGTCCCCCACTCGGAGATGAATGGCAGTGGTATATAATCTCATCAATCTCACTTCCAAATATGCACTTCTTGATTATGTTATCTACACATTATTTAAACAAAAACAGATCCTCCTAAAAATAATACTGACTATCATGAATGAATTTCTCCCTTTGTTGGTATGTTATTTCTCGAAGAATTATTCCACATGCTAAATAATTGGCAAAATCAGCAAACCAAGGTGTTTTATGAAGTTGACTTACCTTAAAAATATGCTCATCATGAAAATTCTTATTAATTGGAACAAGTGAAGAGCTTACCTCATTTTGCTCTAGCCTCAACAGATGATTAGCTACTTGATTTTCAACACCTTTTTTATCTTGGATCTCAAGGTCAAATTCTTGGACTAAAAGTATCCAATGAATTAGCCACGGTTTAGCATCTTTCTTTGTGAGTAAATACTTAATGGTTGTATGATTGGTAAACACTGTAACTTTGGTACTTATAAGATATGAACAGAACTTGTCAAAAGCAAAAACTATAGCAAAGAGTTCTTTTCAGTTGCCATAAAATTGAGCTGGGCTCCAATCAAAGTTATGCTTGCACAGTAGATAGGATGAAACACTTTATTTCCTTTTTTACCCATTACAGCTCCAACAACGAAATTGCTTGCATCACACATCAACTCAAAATGTGAGTTCCAATCAAGTGTAACAATTATTGGGGCTAAGATTAATGAACCTTTTAATTCTTAAAAAGCTTCTAAATATGCTTTGTTAAAATAAAAAACAATATCTTTTTCTAAAAGTATACACAAAGGTTTAGAAAGTTTTGAAAAATCTTTGATAAACCTACGATAAAAACCAACATGGCCTAAGAAAATTCTAACTCCTTTCACACTAACTAGAGGTGATAATCTTTCAATTACGTCCACCTGCGCTTTATCCACTTCAATTCCATTTTTGGAAATGTTATGTCCTAATACAATTCCCTCCTTAACCATAAAATGACATTTCTCCTAGTTAAGGACAAGATTCATCTCCTCACATCTTTTTAGTACCTTAGCCAAATTACTCAAACAAACATCATAAATGTTACCAAAAATAGAAAAATCATCCATGAAAATATCAACAAAATTTTCAACCATATCAGTGAAAATTGTCATCATACATCGTTGAAACATGGCAGGTGTATTACATAAGCCGAAAGGCATTCACCTAAAAGAAAATGTATCTTAAGGACAAGTAAAAGTAATTTTATATTGGTCTTCTGGGGCTACAACTATCTGGTTGTATCCCAAATATCCATATAAAAAGCAGTAAAATTTATTACCTGCCAATCGATCTAACATTTGATCCATAAAAGGTAACAGCCTTACAAGTGGCTTTGTTGAATTTTCTATAGTCAATACAGATTCTCCAACCCGTGACAATTCTCATCGGGATTAACTCATTACGTTCATACTTGACAATCGTGATTCCACCTTTCTTTGGTACACATTGTACCTCTTTGATCACTTCCTTCCGTACTACCTCTTTCATGATAGGATTAAGTCTCCTTTACCCATCGATTGTACCTCGTTCACCTTCTTCTAAGATAATCTTATACATACAGAAGGAATGGTTTATACCTCGTATGTCAGCTATGGTCCAACCAATTGCCTTTTTAAATTTCTTTAAAATAGCAATTTGATGCTCCTCTTAATGTTTTGTCAGTTCTACTGAAACAATCACAGGCAAAGTAGAACTGTTACCTATATAAACAAATTTTAAATGGGACAGAAATACCTTTAATTCAAACTTAGGCAGTTCCTCGGTTGGCAACTTATATTGTGTAAATTTTCGAACTTCCAACTCTACTGGTTTGAACCGTAGTGGTTGAACATAACTCCTCGGATTGGCTTCTATCAAAGCCATGTTTTCATTTCTTTTTTCATCTTCCAAAGGTTCAGACCCTAAAGTGTTCTCCAATGGATCTTCTTCAAAACTACTCTCTCATTCCATAGAAACTAAGGTTTCTAATTCCTCAATTACTGAACATTCTTCCATCGGATCAAAATATTTCATCCCCTTTAGAACATTAAATGTTACCTGATCATCTTGAACTCTCATTTTGAGTTTTCTTTTTGCACATCTATCAACGTTCTTCCTTTAGCTAAGAAAGGTCTCCCAAGGATGATCGGAACTTCCTTGTCTACTTCAAAATCTAACACAATGAAGTCAGTAAGAAAATTAAAATTATCAACTGTTACCAAAATGCCCTCAATTTTTCCTTCGGGATTTGCTAAAGATCGAGCCGTAAGTTGAAGTATCATAGTAGTGGTCTTACTTCACCTATTACCAACAGCTTGAAAATATATTTGGGCATCAAGTTGATACTTGCTCCTAAGTCACACAAAGCTTTACCGTTGTAAGATTCTTTGATCTTTGTTTTGTAAGAATGCACTGCACTCCTTTGTTAAAGCAACAGTCTCATACTCACTAAGTCCTTTCTTCTTAGATAAAATATCCTTCATAAACTTTACATAGTTGGGCATTTTCTCTAAAGCCTCCACTAACAGGATGTTAATTTGCAGTTGCATTAGAACATCCAAGAACTTCTTGAATTGTACCTCTTATTTCTACTTATGCTACTGAAGTCTTTAAGGATATAGAACTTTAGGTTGAAATGGAAAACATTTCTGAGGAGTCAAATCTACAAAAAAAAAAAGTGTTAGCTTTTCAGAATTCACTAGATTTGGATTTACCCCATCAAATTTTTCAACATCTAGCTTTTTTAGTGTAGGAACTTCAACTGTTGGTTGACTTTCCTCTTTTTCAATCAGCTCATTTTCAATCACAACCTCTTTAGGTTCCAAAATCTTACCACTTCGTAATGTAACCACCTTGAAATGTTCCTTACCAAGATTTATTAGATTTTCTATGTCACTTGGCAAGGCTCCTTGTAGACTACTACGAAGTTCTGCAGCTAACTGACCCATCTGGTTCTTTAGATTTTTCAATGTTGCTTTTTGACTTAGGATTAAAGTGCCCTTTTTTACCATGTATGCCTTCAACAAGTCCTCCAAACTATTTGATTATTCAACTTGATGTGGTTTTGGAGCTTGTTGACTAAACCCTTGAGACTGATTAGGTCTATGTTGTATATAAGTGTTCAGTCCATTTCTTTGGTTACTCTAAAAAAAGTTCGGATGATTATGTAACAAAGGATTGTAGAAGTTGGATTGAAGTCCTTGTCCACTTCTATTTTGATACTGATTCCTTACATAATCTACATATTTAGGGTTTGAAGGGAAATTCTCGAAAGAATGACCATCCCCATAGCATACGCAGGAAACTACATCATACTAACTTGGTGATTGAGCTGTAAAATTGTAACAGCCCGAAATTGGGCTTAGTCGGAATAGGGATTTTGAAATCACTTACCCGAGGTTTGAATATTTTATTTTAGCATTATTTTAGGTGTTATAATATTTTTATAAGGCTGCATGAAAATTTTGATGAATTAATTTATGCGATTGAGGGCTTAATCGCAAAAAATGACTAAATTGCATAAAAGGAAAAAGTTACGAATTATTAGTAAATGGTGTTAAATAGATAAAGAACTAAGTTTGGGAGTTTTTAAAGTGTAATTAGGCCATTAAATGTAGCATGGTCGGCCAAGGGGAGGAGTGTGAGACAAAAATTGAAGAAAAGTCAAAGTTGTTAGTATTAGGTGGCTTAAATTGAAATAAAAAAATAGCCTAGGTGAATAGCTACCAACTTCTTCATTTCTTCTCCTCTTTCATTAATTTTTCCAGCCATTTTTAGGGTTTTGCAAGCTCAAAATTTGCTGCCATCTTTCACCCTTACAAGTAAGTCATTTTGATGGCCTTTCTTGAATATTTTTACATTTTTGAGGCCCTTGTTGCATGAGCTACCTTTTGAGGGGTGTATTATACAAAATAGTTGAAAGTTAGAATTTGTTGCCATGATTGAATAAGTGTTGTTTGCTGGGTTTTTATGGAAGAAAATGAGTTCTAGTGGTTTAATAAACAATTTTGAAAACGAGTGTTCAAGTAAAATACCTAAATTGGACTAAATTGTAAAGTTGATAAATTGTTGGCAATTCTGTAAAATAATGAGAATTTGGAGTTGTCATAAGAGTGAAAAAGATTTAGTTAGGTTTGGTTAACGAGGAAATTTGATAAAAATTCGATTTCCGAGTCTAAGGCTAAAATGGTCATTTTGCCAAAGCCTAAGGGCAAAATGGTCATTTTGCCAAATTGTAAATTTTGGATTGCTTAGATTTAAGTGGTGATTAAATTAGTGAATTTTTTATTTTTATAGATCAAGATTTACCAAATCAAAACTTAGACTGGGGGAAAGCCAAGCAAATCGATTAAACCGAAAGTTCATCTTCATTTTGTATACCGGGGTAAGTTGTAGCTAAATAATGCAACATTTCTAAATCTCATGTATGAAAACATTGTTGTTCATAAAATAATGCATTATGAATTGAGCTATGTACGAGAATGTTTATTCAAGCATGAATTATTGAATAATAACTTGTAGTCATGAATTTATGAGAACATGTATAATAGAGCTCGGTTGAACATTTGGGATAGAATTGGATATTCACGCCATGACATTGGGTAATGTGTGTGCTAGTGTAAGACATATCTAGGACATGCATCGGCCACATGTACGAGAGCCAGTGTAAGACATGTCTGGGACATGCATCGGCTTTGAGACAAGAGCTAGTGTAAAACATGTCTGGGACATACATCAGCCTCGAGATGTAGAAGCTAGTGTAAGACCATGTCTGGGATATGGCGTCAGCTTGTTGCGTGTTAGTGTAAGGCCTGTCTGTGACATAGCATCAGCACTGATAGATGAGGGCCAATGTAAGCCCTGTCTGGGACACGGCATCGGCCTCGATACATTAAGTGTTAGTGTAAGACCATGTCTGGGACATAGCATCAACTCGATACCCTACATTGAAGGCCCATTGAATATCCTTGCATATCCTAAATAGTTCAACGCGAAATCTTAGTTAATGTTAAGTTTGAGAGATGTTATGATGATTTTTATGAGTGGTGCAGGTACCTAAATGAATTGTATGAATTGTGAGCTCACTATTATGTTGTATGATTAGTTAAGGTTGGAAACAAGTAAGTCCTATTATGGTTATTCTTTGTATCATACATGAGTCATGGTGTGTTAAGAATATGACTTAGAATGCTAATATTGTTGTTATTTATTTGCCTATAACTTACTAAGCTTTATGCTTACCCCTCTCCTTTCCATTTTCTTATAGTGCCTCCTAAGTAATTCGAGGATCCAAAGACGTCAAAGGCATCATACACACTGTCAACTGAAGCACTCAGTATAGTTATGTTTTGTGTCTTGAGTAATGGCATGTATAGGTTGTTTGGTCATTTTGTGTAAGGTACTCTAGTTAGGCAATTGTGTTGGCCATTTATTTTATAAGTTTATTTTGTAAATGGCAATTGGAATTGGCCAGAATTGTGATAGTCATTTTTAATGAAATGAGAATCAGTTCATGGAAATTTATGGATAGTTGCTTAGATTAATTGTGTATACACATGATGTGAATTATGGTTGTTGGGGAAAGACATATTTCTGATCTTTTAGATGCATATCGATGAGGAGTCATGAGATGAAAGTGTTTGGTTGCGTTTGGTCTTGTCTCAAGGAGGCAAAGAGGCTTGGTAGATAGCCTATTTTTGTCCACACGGTTTGCCCCACGGGCGTTTACTTAGACCCTGTGTCCCCTGCACCTTGCATGGATAGAATTAAATGCCCAGTAGTAAATACACGGGCTGAGACATTACTATCTGTCTTAACCGTGTGGAGGACACGGCCAAGCACACGTGCATGTACTACTGTCGTGTAATTGCTGACGTCAGAAACAGAATACCCAAGTTTTTGCACACAGGCTGTGACACGGGCGTGTCTTGGCCGTGTGACAAACACAGGCTAAGCACACGGGCGTGGGCCACGGCCGTGTGTCTGTTGACGTCAGAAATAGAATGTCAATGTTTTTGCACACGACTGCGATACAGGTGTGTCATGGCCTTGTAAAGGACACGGGTTGAGCAACGGGTATATGCCAGGCCGTGTGAAAACCCTTGTAGTCTCAATGTTGGAAAATAAATCTGCATGGACGAGGCGCACGAACATGTCCCTAGATTACTTAGACCGTGTAAGGCACACGGGCCATTAGTACAGCCATGTCTGGAGGCCACATGGGCGTGTTGCCCTTTTACACGAGCGTGTGCCCTATTTTTAGTAGAAATTCTTGAAAGTTTTCTAAGTGCCCGAAATGGTCCCAGATGGTTTTGAAACCATGTTTTAGGCCTCGTAGGCCCATATGAAGGACCGAAGAGCCATGTTTGAAAAAGTTTTAAATTGAGATGTATTTCAATGGTTTAAGATTGAATAACTGCATGCGTGTTAGTAAAGTAACGCCTCATACCCTGTTTTGGCGTCAGATATGGGTAAGGGGTGTTACATTTAGTAGTATCAAAATGATGATTTAATCGGTTCTAGGACTAACCTAGCTTGTGTACGAGTTTAGCTATACATGCCATTATTATTTAATGATAGTGTGACAACTCTTAACGATTATAAATTGTGTTTTCTTATAAAAATAGATCTGGATCCACCTATGGTGGATGATGTGACAAGTAACGTGCCGGCTCCCACTGAAGGGACCGCGCCAGCAGAAACCAGGCCCGTGACGATGAGTAAGGCGGAGGGGCAAGAGAGGCCTACCTCCAAACGATGGATGCCTGGTACACGGAGTATGTTCGTGCAAACCCGAGCACTCCACTTCCCCCACCTCCTCCAATTTATCACCATGCCCCAGTAGCTCCTCAAGGAGCAGAACTGAGTAGGAGAGACAAACCCGTAGTGGATCGGATTAGAAAACATGGAGCCGAAGAATTTCAGGCGAACAAAGATGATGACCCAGAGAGAGCAGAGTTCTGGTTAGAGAATATCATCAAGGTATTCGATGAGCTATCACGCACACCTGAAGAGTGTATGAAGTGTGTAGTGTCACTCTTACGAGACGCAGCCTACTAGTGGTGGAACACTCTCATGTCAGTGGTACCAAGAGAAAGGGTGACTTGGGATATCTTTCTGGAAGAATTTCGTAAAAATTACATTAGTCAGAGATTTATCGACCAGAGGAGAAAGGAGTTCCTCGAATTGAAGCAATGTCAAATGACAGTTACTGAGTATGAGCGTGAGTTTGTAAGGCTTAGGAAGTACGCTAGTGAGTGTGTGTCTTTCGAAGCCACCATGTGTAAACGATTCGAAGACGACTTAAATAAGGACATCCGTTTGTTGGTGGGTATTCTAGAGATTCGAGAGTTTGTAGTGCTCGTCGACAGAGCGTGCAAGGCCAAATAGTTGGCTAAAGAGAAGAAGAAGATGATGTAGGTCTTGAGACTTGAGGAAAAGACAGATGGGGAAGGTACATCAATCCTCATCCAAGAGATCGAGAGAGTTTACTACCCGATCCAATGCTTCAGTGGAATTCTCGGGTAAGAACAAGTGCAAGCAACATGAGACGTCCAAAGCTCAGACTACCTCTGTTGCGAGTATTGGTAGTGCTCGACCAAATAGACCTAAGTGCTCGCAGTGTGGTAGATGACACTTTGGCGAGTGTCGAAGAAATGAAAGAAGTTTTTTTCAGTGCAGCTCGCTTGATCATTTCACCCGAGACTATCCTGAGATGGATGAAGGGAATAGAAGACAAGAGGTGAGAGCGAGTAGTGCTCCTACGAGGGGTAGACCGTAGAAGAACCCGGGTAGTGGAACCAGTAGTTAAGGTGCTCGTAGAGATGCTGTTGTGAGGTCCGAAGCTAAAGCGCCTGTGAGGATCTATGCTATCCGTGCCCGTGAAGAGGCTTCGTCCCCCGATGTGATTATGGGTACCTTTTCTATTCATGACATTCCTGTGATAGCTTTGATTGATCCGGGTTCTACCCATTCTTATATCTGCATGAAATTAGCGTCTAGAATGAAATTGCTAGAATGAAATTAGCGTCTAGAATGAAATTAGGCAAACATATGCTAGTTGACCAAGTGTGTAGGGATTGTCCTTTGACAATTAGAGGTCATTGCTTCCCGACTAACTTAATGTTATTGTCGTTCGATGAATTTGATGTAATCTTGGGCATAGACTGGTTAACTGCCCATGATGTAGTGGTAAATTGTGGAAAGAAATTTATTGAGCTAAAATGTGAACAAGAGGATGTTCTCCGAATTGAATTAGATGAACCGGATGATCTACCTATAGTGGTATCTTCTATGACAACTCAGAGATATTTGAGAAAAGGGTGTGAAGCTTTTCTTGCCTTTGTGTTGAACACCCAAGTGTTTGAAAAAAAGATTGATTCAGTGCCTGTGGTATGCGAGTACCTGGATATATTTCCGGAAGAGTTAGCTAAATTACCCCCAGAAAGGGAGAAGAGTTCGGTATGAGATGGTTCTGGGAACAATACCTATCTCAATCGCTCCTTATAGAATGGCTCCGACAGAACTTAAGGAATTGAAGACTCATTTGCAAGAGTTGACGGATAAGGGTTTTGCGAGACCGAGTTATTCTCTGTAGGAAGCGCCGGTTTTATTTGTTAAGAAAAAGGATGGTTCGATGAGATTGTGCATAGACTACCGTCAGCTCAATAAGGTTACAGTGAAGAATATGTATCCTTTACCGAGGATCGATGATTTGTTTGATCAATTAAGAGGAGCAATCGTGTTTTCTAAAATAGATCTGAGGTCGAGGTATTACCAGTTAAGAGGAGTCATGATATCAAAGTGTTTGGTTGCATTTGGTATTGTCTCAGGGAGGCAAAGAGGCTTGGTAAATAGCCTATTTTTGTCCATATGGGTAGGCACACAAGCTTTTTCCTAGGTCGTGTGTGACACATGATTCGCCTCACGGGCGTGTACTTAGACCGTGTATCCCCTGCACCTTGCATGGATAGAGTTAAATGCCTAGTAGTGAACACACGGGCTGAAACACGGCTGTGTGTCTCAACCATTTAGAGGACACGGCCAAGCACACGTGCATGAGCTACGGACATGTGATTGCTGATGTCAGAAATAGAATACCCAAGTTTTTTCACACGGGCTTCGACACGGGCGTGTCTTGACCGTGTGACAAACACGGGCTAAGCACACAGGCATGTGCCACGACCGTATATTTGCTGATGTTAGAAATAGAATATCAAGGTTTTTACACACAGGCCACGACACGGGCGTGTCATGGCCATGTGAAAACCCCTATAGGTTCAATGTTAGAAAATAAATCTGTACGAACGAGGGGCACGGGCGTGTCCCTAGATTACTTAGGCCGTGTGAGGTACACAAGCCATTAGCATAGCCATGTCTTGAGGCCACACGGGCGTGCTACCCTTCTACACAAGCGTGTGCCTGTTTTTAGTGAAAATTTTAAAAGTTTTCTAAGTGCCCGAAATGGTCTCGGATGGTTTCAAAACCATCTTTTAGGCCTCGTAGGCCAATATGAAGGACCGAAGAGCCATGTTTGAAATATTTTTAAATTGGGACGTATTTCAGTGATTTAAGATTGAATAATTGCATGCGTTTTAGTAAGGGAACGCCTTATACCCTGTTCCAGCGTCGAATATGGGTAAGGGGTGTTACAAAAATTATTAAAACTATTAGTGGTAAAGTGTTTTAACATAGAGGATATAGAAGATACCTGAGCAGATAGTCAAGTGAGAGCATTGACTTCATGAATTCTGACTACTCGTCTTCCTAAATCTACTCGATTTGTCGGCCATTGGTAATTGTTGCTAGTGATCCTCTCGATAATCTAGTACGCTTCATTATAAGACTTAGATAAAATCGCACCATTTGTAGAAGCATCAACCTTCTTTCTTATGTGTGTGTTGAGACCATTATAAAACGTCTCCAACTGGATGCAACGAGGAATCCCATACTGTGGACACTTATGAAGTAGTTCTTTAAATCTTTCCCAGACTTCATACAAAGACTCGTTATCCAATTGTTGGAAAGTGGTTATCACATTCGCAACTTTGCATTCTTACTTAGTGGAAAATACTTTACCAAAAACCTTTCTGTTAACTCTTGCCATGTAGATATTAAACTTGGTGGCAATGAATTTAGTCATGCTCATGCTTGATCCCACAATATGTATGGAAACAACTTCAACCTTCGTACATTTTCAATCATACCAGCTATGTTAAAAGAATCACTCACCTTCATGAATAATCAAATGTGAAGAAGTGGATCTTTCGTGGGCATACCATTAAATTGGCCCACCATTTAGAGCATTTGAAACATCACCGGTTTCAATTCGAATTGGGTGCCTCGATATCCATCCTCCTAATTCTTGAACTTAACTCATTGAAGAGTGGCACAGCGTATTATCTAATGGCACAATCCCTATCATCAGTAATAAGGATTGGATTGTGCACATGATAGACTCCATTACCTTGTCCATCATTTTGATTTCCAAGGTCCATCTCGGTTTGTCTTTGAGCTAATCTCCCACGTCTTCTCTGTCTAAATGTCCATTCAATTTCACGGTATACAGGTAATAGATCGATGATTCGATCTATGCTCATAAACACCTAATAAATAAATCACAAAGAAAGAATAAAGAATAAATTAGTACTGTTAGAAATTAAATAAAAACCAAACTATAAAAAATACTTTCACAAATAAGGATTAAGGCAACAGTCCCCGACAACGATGCCAAAAACTTGCAACGGGATTTTTGTGCAAGTGTACACATTCGTTCAAGAAATAAGTAAGTAAAATGAGTTATCATCTCCACATGGATTGTGTATGTTAATCAATTCTCCATAAAATTATAAGTTAACAATTTGGTGATAAAAACACAATAATTTGAGTGATGATGATTAAACTAAATTAATTTAACTAAATGTAAGATTGATCCCGAATGCAATTTTAAGCTAAGTATGCAAAATTATCTAAATGTATGAATGGATTTTAGCAACAGAAACACGACTTCAATAATCAATAACATGCATAGGCTAGGATAATTACATTAATCAAATCAATTCATTTCCATCATGTTTAACAGTATTCGTGTAATAGCTCGATACAGGGCCTAAACGGAATAGTGGTTATGAAACCACAAATCTGAGGTCAAAATATTTATTCCGATTGAGTTTTAAAATTTATTTTGTGTTTGCAATATTTTGTGAAATTTTCGTTACAAAATTTTATTGTTTGTATGTCCAATTTGATAAATTGGACTATACTGCAAACATAGTAAAATATGCATTCTAGAAGGTAAAGGTGTTTAATTGAAATGTGTTTTATTTATATTTTTACAGTTTACATTTTTATGAAATTATTTTGTAAAAATTTCGTACGAAAATTTCGACAAAATATTGCAAACACAAAATAAATTTTAAAACGTAATCAGAATAAATATTTTAACCTCGAATTTTTGGTTTCGTAACCACTATTCCATTTAGGCCCTGTATCGGGCTATTACAATTAGAAAAACATTCCATGGTGACTTGATTTTTCATGACTTTGGAAACCAAATTAAGTCCTTTTGCAATCTTTTACTTAGTGAAATATGCATTTTACTGATCATATTAAACTAAAGGTTTTTTAGTATTTATGTAAGGTAATAGGGACAGATTAAGTTTGAAACAATTTAATCACATAAACCTAAAAACTATGGAAAATAATAAAGTTAATTAAAGTTATTATGAACCTTCAATATAACAACCCATTTTTAGCTAAATTGGAACAGTGGTTTCAGAACCACAAATATGAGGTCAGAAAATTATTTTAATATTATTTTAAGTTTTTATAGCATGTTAATATACTGGTGTGAAATTTTTGTGAAGTAATTTTATCGATTGAATGCTTAATTCTGTAAAAAGAATTAAATCGCGTAATGCATAAAAGTGGTGTTCTAATTGTTAAAGGTGTGTAATGGCTATGTAATTGAAATGTGGAAGTCCTTATTATGAGATTAGACCATTTTTAAGGTTAATGGACCATAATGGACTTATATTAGGTGAATTATTATGTTTATAATAAAGGTTAAATTAGTAAAATGTATAATAAGTAAAGATTAAATAAAACAAACCAAAAATGTCTTTCTAATTGTAATCTTTCTCACTGAAATTCAAAGGAAGAATAAGCCATTGTTGATTTTTAGGGTTCGGCACTTGTATGAACAAATTGTAAGTCCATTTTTGCTCAGTTTTTTATGATTTTTATGTTTTTGTAATCGTTGCAACTAGACCTAACTAGCCCAGGGACTATTTTGTAAAACTGTTAAAGATTTCGAAAGTTTCCATTAATGAAAATATGTGTTCTTTGATGCTTGTTGATGAAATATGAAACTTTGTTGTTAGATTATTAAGTTTTGTTAAATGATTCTGAATAAAAATGCAAAATAGGGGTTAATTTATGAAAAGTGATAAATGTGTGGTTAAATATGTGAAAAATTGAGAAATATGGGTTGCTAGGGACATTATGGTAATTCGGCAAGCATGGGTATTAAAGGAATTTCACTAATTTGTGATTTTGTGTAATAAGCACTAAATTGTAAAAATATAAAAGTTTAGGGGCTAATGTGCAAAAATACCTAAATATGTATTTTGGACTAAATTGAATAAATAAGTGATTGAATAAGCTGATTTTGATTACATTTAGATCAAGAAAAGAGGAATTCGGGCTTAGATCAGGGGAAAAGTAACGTAATCGAATAGTTGATCTGATTCGTCGTTTTGGTATACGAGGTAAGTTCGTATGCTAATAAATGCTATTAAATTATGTTACAATTTGTTATTATTATTGAATTGAATTACGAAGCTGGTTGAATATGAGTTACAAGACATGATCGATAGAGATACGATAGCTGAAAGTCCCGTACGAACCTTAGGAATAGTATAGGATACATATGTGATGACATTTTATCATCTTTTATGGCCGAATGAAGCAAAGAAGAAAGCTAAAATAGGGTTTGAAATTTTGGCACTTGCATAGCTTGACTAAGGTATGTTTTGAGCTCCGTTTTTTATGATTTTTACATTTTTGTGATCGTTGCTTTGTGTTCTAACTAGCCCATGCCCTAATTTTGAGATTTGTTGATGATTTTGAGAAATACCATTGGTGAATACATGAGCTTTGTGTTAGTTGATAATGAAAAATGATAGTTAAGTGATGAATTATCATATTTGTTAAGTGATTTTGATGAAAATGCTAATTAGGTACTAAAACGTGAATTTTGTAAATTGAGGGGTCAAAATGTGAAATAAATGAAAGTTTTGGGATGCTAAGGACTAGTATGAAATTCTGCCAAGCTTGGGCCTAAAGAAATTTTATGAATTTGGTGTATTTATGAAATAAGGATTAAATGGAGAAAATGTGAAATTTTAGGGGCTAAATTGTAAAAAGGTATAATTATGTGTTTCTGGATTTAATTGAATGAAATGTGCAATTAAAAAGTCAAAGTTGAATTTATTTAGATTAAGAATGAAAGAATTCAGAATTTGATTGAGGGATGTCGAAGATTTTTGAATAATCGACTCGTTTAGTCGTTTTCATTTCTGAGGTAAGTTCATATGCAAATAAATGTGTTTTATGTGAATTATGTGTTTAATTGATATTGAAATGTTATGGATGCTGAATGTTCGGAAATGTGAAAGTATCGACAAAGTTGAAATATCCGAAAGCACCATACGAACCATAGGAATAGTATAGGATACATATGTCATAACATAGGATTCCAAGGAGTGATATCGTGTAAGACCATGTCTGGGACATTGGCATCGTATATGATTTTCTGTAAGACCCTATCTGTGATAGTGGCATCGATATTTGATAACATTTAAGACCATATATGGGATATGGCATTGTATGAGCTTTATAAGCTATCCGAGTATCCTTGTCAATTCTGAACGATTCAACGGGCAATATTAAGAAATGAATGAATATGTGAATAAGTATCAGATTCAGGTGCGTATGAAATGTATATGTTATTCGAGAATGAAAAGTGAGTATGATTATAATTGATGACATGTGATTTATATGAGAAAGAATGTATTATATGCAAGTGATTTGAGAACAAGTGAATTAGATGTGAATTATGAAGCTTGTATATATATTATATATAAATTCCATGGACAAATTGACTTAAGTTGTTCCATGTGTTATGTTTATTTGTATATGGCTTACTAATCTTTTGAAAGCTTACTTTGTGTGTGTTTTCATTGTTTTATCGATTATCGAAGCTACCGTAAGCTCGGGGATCGTCAAGGATCGTCGTCACACTATCAAACAACATTTTGGTACTTTTGATATTGTAAATATTAGTGTATGGCATGTATAGGCTAGTGAAGTTGTGGTATAATTAAGTTGTGAATCTTGCCATGAGATGTGGCTTGAGAATGATGAAGATATTGAACTTGTTTTGGTATATGATATGTGATGAAATGTGATGAAATGTGATGTTTAAAATGTGTTCTCATATGGCCAAGTGAAATGGTCATTTTGGGTAAGTTTGATATGAGATTTAGTTATGGTTTTGGTATGATTTTGGGATAAGTTTGATGTGGAAATTGGGTTATTGAGATTAGATGAATGAATGGTCTTGGCATGTGGGTTGAGTATGTTTTGGTATTGAAAATGAGTATGGAATTCGTTAATAACATTATGGCATGAATTGTACTTGTTTTGGTACTGTTTTGGCTGCAATTTGGATATGAAATATATGTCATTTGGTGCTTGTAGGGTTGACCCAAAATGGGTGGCAATTTGGCCTTGCAAATTGCCTATTTTTTCCCACACGGGTAGGGACATAGGCGTGTGTCTCTACCGTGTTGTTCGAAGGCCAATTTGAATTGAGCCTGGGCACTCCACACAGCCTCACACACGGGCATGTGGCAGGCCATGTGGCCAAGTCAGTATACCCTATAGGTTTGACACGGCCTAGCACACGGCCCAGACACTGGCGTGTGAGGCCATTTCGAATAGCCACACGAGCTGGACAGACGGGCATGTGACTGGCCATGTGAGCAAGTCAGTAACCTCCCTAATTTTCACACAGCCTGGCACACGGACGTGTCTTGTGGCCGTGTGAACAAGTCAATAGGTCTGCCCTGTTTTCCTACGGCCTAGACACATGGGTGTATCTAGTGACCGTGTGAGGCACAAGGCCTGTTCACACGGGCGTTTAACCCTTAAATGGTGGAAAATTTTATAGGTTTCTTAAAGTTTGCAAATGTTATCGGCTTAGTCCCAAACCACTTCTAAGCATGTTTTAAGGTCCCGTAGACCTATTTAATGGACTATATGTTTATGAATGACTATGATAAGATGTTGTAAGCTATGTATGTGATATATTTGTAATATGTTATGAAATGTCCAGTAATGCCTCTTCACCCTAGTCTGGCGACGGATACGGGTTCAGGGAGTTACATTTGGTTGGTCTCAAAGCTACGGTTTAGTCGATTCTAGGACTAACGTAGCGTGTGAGAGTCTAGTTATACATGATATATATATGAACTGCGATAGTGTGATGATTCCTAACAGTTAAAATGTATTTTCATATAGTAATTGGATCTCGAATGAGCCATAGCTGACGATGTTGAGAGCAATGCGCCCGCTCTCGCTCAAGGGACAACGCCGGCTGACTCTCAGCCGATTTTTAGTGACCATGAGGGAGAGGCAAAGCAAGCCTTTTTCCAAATGATGAACGAGTGGTTCACGAAATTCATTTGAATGAATCTGACTGCTCAGCAACCTCCAGCCCCGTCTAATCCTTCACAAATCCCTGTAATGCCACAAATAATAAATTCGATCCGATTGAATAAGCCACCTATCGATAAAATTAGAAAATATGGGGTTGAAGAATTCAAGGCCACTATGGATGATGATCCTGAAAGAGCTGAGTTTTGGCTCGATAATAAGATCCGAGTGTTTCATGAAATGTCGTGTACTCCTCATGAATGTCTTAAATGTGCCGTTTCACTTTTGAGAGATACGGCATATCAATGGTGGAAAATGTTGACATCTATGGTTCCGAGAGAACAAGTCACCTGGGATTTCTTTCAAGCTAATTTCTGGAAGAAATATATCAGTCAAAGATTTATAGATCATAAACGTAAGAGTTTTTTAAGCTGAAAAATGCTGTATGCCTGTTACGGAGTAAGAACGAGAATTTGTGAGGCTGAGCCGATATGCACAAGAATGTGTTTCAACTGAAGAAATAATGTGTAAAAGATTTGAAGATGGCTTGAATGAAGACATCTACTTATTAGTCGAGATTCTGGAAACCAAAGAGTTTGTTGTACTTGTTGACCGAGCATGTAAAGCTGAAGAACTCAGGAAAGAGAAAAGAAAAGCTGATTCAGAAACTAGAGATGTAAGAAAAAGGTCATCGAGTAAATCATTTCAGTCGGCATCAAAGAAATTCTGAGATGATTATAGCCGTTCAAAGGTTAATATGGGTCATTCGATTAAAGATCGTGTAAGGCCACATTCGAGCTTTAAAGCTCCAGCTACTTTGATAGCTAGTGTTGGGAGTGTGAGATCTAATCGACTTAAGTATAGACATTATGGTAAAAGACATCCTGGCAATTGTAGACTGAATGATCGAGCTTGTTTTAAATGTGTATATTTGGATCATTTCATCCATGATTGTCCCGAGTCAGTTGAGCAAGAGATTGTGCAGAATCTGAGGCCAAGTAACACTACAGCTAGAGGTAGACCACCTAGAAACACTGGAAATGTGAGTGGTAGCTAAAGAGCAACTAAAGATACAGCTGTGAGATCCGAGGCGAGAGCACCGGTCAAAGCCTGTGCTATTTGTGCTCACGAAGAAGCTTCGTCTCCAGATGTTATTATTGGTACTTTTACTCTTTATGATACTTCTGTGATTGCATTGATAGATCCAGGATCGACACATTCGTATATATGTATGAATTTAGTATCCAGTAAGACTTTGCCTGTAGAGTCTACTAAATTTGTGATTAGAGTATCGAACCCCTTAGGCAAGTGTGTTCTGATTGACAAAGTATGCAAGAACTGTCCGTTGATGTTTCAAGATATCTATTTTCCAGTTGGTCTAATGTTATTACCCTTTGATGAGTTTAATATAATTCTGGTATGGATTGGCTAACATTGCATGATGCTACAGTGAACTGTAAACGGAAGACTATTGATTTGAGTTGTCAGAATGATAAGTTAATCTGGATTGAATCTAATGATTTGAATGGGTTACCAATTGTGATTTCATCGATGAAAGCTCAGAATTATGTGAAAAAGGGTTGCGAAGCTTATTTCGCATATGTAATTGATACAAAAGTGACTGCAAAGAAGATCGAATCAGTGCCTGTTGTTTGTGAGTATCCAGATGTGTTTCTTGAAGAATTACCGGGATTACCACTAATCTGAGAGGTTGAGGTTGGCATTGAGTTAGTGCCGGGAACCACACCTATCTCGATAGCTCCGTACAGAATGTCTCCGATAGAGCTAAAAGAATTGGAATCTCAGTTACAAGAGTTGACAGATAGAGGGTTCGCACGACCCAGTTTCTCGCCCTGGGGTGCTCCAGTACTATTTGTGAAAAAGAAAGATGGCACGATGAGAATGTGCATTGACTATCGATAGTTAAACAAGGTGACGATCAAGAATAAGTACCCTTTGCCCAGAATTGATGATTTATTCGATCAGTTGAAAGGAGCTACTATATTTTCAAAGATAGATCTAACATCGAGATATTATCAGTTACTGGTTAAAGACTTAGACATATTGAAAACTGCTTTTTGAACGAGGTACGGGCACTATGAGTTTTTAGTTATGCCTTTTGGATTAACGAATGCTCCTGTGATTTTTATGCATTTGATGAATCAGATATTCAGACCGTATTTTCATTGATGACATATTAATTTATTCACTGATGAATTTGAGCATGCCGAGCACTTGAGAATTATGCTACAAACTTTGTGTGACAAGCAATTATTTGCAAAGTTTAGTAAATGTGAATTTTGGTTACACAAAGTTGGTTTTCCGGGGCATATTGTATCAGTATAGGGAATACGAGTTAATCCGAGCAAGATTTCAACGATCTTAAATTGGAAGCCTCTGAGAAATGTGTCGAAAATTTGTAGTTTTCTAGGACTTGCTTGTTATTACAGACAATTAGCAAAAGGCTTTTCGATGATTGCGACTCCGTTGACGAGATTGCTTCAGAAAGATGTAAAGTTCGAATGGTCTGAGAAATGTTAGAAAAGCTTTGATCAATTGAAAGCCCTTTTGACTAAAGATCTAGTGTTAGTACAGCCAGAATCAGGTAAATAGTTCGTGATTTATAGTGATGCTTCGTTGAATGGTTTGGGCTACATGTTGATGCAAGAAGGCAAAGTCATAGCTTATGCCTCGAGACAATTGAAGCAGCATGAGAAGAATTACTCGACGCACGACCTTGAATTAGCAGCTATCGTTGCGCTAAAGATTTGGTGCCACTATTTATTTGGTGAAAAATGTCATATGTATTCAGATCATAAAAGTTTAAAATATCTGATGACTCAGAAAGGTTTGAATTTGCGACAGAGAGGATGGCTAGAATTGTTAAAAGACTACGAGCTAGTAATTTATTATCATCCGGGATAAGCACATGTTGTTGCTGATGCTTTGAGCCGTAAATCTTTGTTTGCTCTACGTGTGATGAATGCTCAGTTGGATCTATTTGATAATGGTTCAGTTTTAGCTGAGTTGAAAGCTAGACCGTTGTTTATACAGCAGATTTGCGAAGCTCAGAAAGTTGATAATAAATTGTTAGCAAAACAGGCTCAACGTGATTTGAATTCTGATTCAAAATCTTGGATTGATGTTGATGATTGTTTGAGATTTCGAGATCGAATTTGTGTTTTGAGAAATCCAGAGTTGATTCAGATGATTTTAAATGAAGCTCATAGCAGTTGTTTATCTGTTCATCTGGGAAGTACAAAAATGTATAACGATTTGAAACAGCTATACTGGTGGCCTGGAATGAAAAGAGATATCACCGATTTCATTTCAAAATGTTTGATTTGTCAGCAAGTTAAAGCTGAGCATCAGGTGCCATCCAATTTGTTACAACTGATTATGATTCTCGAGTGGAAATGGGATAGAGTGACTATGGATTTTGTTTCGGCTTTGCCCTTATCTCTGAGAAAGAAAGATACGATCTGGGTTGTAGTTGATAGACTGACAAAATCAGCTTATTTTATTCCGGTACGATCAGACTACTCGCTTGATAAGTTAGTTGAGTTATACATTTCAGATATTGTGAGATTGCATAGGGTGCCACTATCTATCGTTTCGGACAGAGATCCGAGGTTTACTTCACGGTTCTAGAAGAAACTGCAAGAGGCTTTAGGTACGAAATTGCATTTTAGTACTGTTTTTCACCTGCAGACAGATGGTTAATCCGAACGAATTATTTAGATACTCGAGGATATGTTGAGATGTTGCATTCTTGAGTTTGAAGGTACATGGGAACGATACTTGCCATTGATTGAATTTGCGTATAATAATAGCTTTCAATCAAGTATTAAAATGGCACCGTACGACTCCCTATACAGTCGTAAATGCCGAACACCGTTATACTGGACTGAGCTCAGTGAGAATAAGATTCACGAAGTCAATTTGATAAAAGAGACTAAACAGAAAGTGAAAGTGATTCGTAATAGTCTAAAAGCAGCATCAGATCGTCAACAATTGTATGAAAATTTGAAACGGAAAGATATTGAATTTTAGATTGGGGATAAAGTGTTTTTGAAAGTGTCTCCATGGAAGAAAATACTCAGATTCGGCAGAAAAGGCAAATTGAGTCTGAGATTCATCGGGCCGTATGAGATTATCGTTGTATCAGGCTAGTTGCATATAGATTGTTATTGCCACTGAGTTAGAGAAGATTCATAATGGTTTTCATGTATCGATGCTCCGACGATATCAATCGGATCCCTCGCATGTGATTTCTCCGTCTGAGATTGAGATTTAGTTTGATATAACTTATGACGAAGAACCGATCTGGATTTTGGCTCGTGAGATCAAAGAACTAAGAAATAAGAAAATTGCATTAGTAAAATTATTATGGCATCAACACGGGGTTGAAGAAGCTACGTGGGAGCCCGAGCATGTTATGAGAGAGCAATATCTGAACCTTTTCACTGGTAAGATTTTCGGAGACGAAAATCCTTAAGGGGGAGAGTTGTAATAGCCCGGTTTAGACCCTAGTCGGAACAATGGTTTCAGAACCACACATTCGAGGTTATAAAAATATTTTAATATTATTTTTGATGTTATTAGCATGTGACTATATATGTGTGAAAATTTCGTGAGCTAATTTTATCGTTTAATAGCTCAATTTGAGAAAAATGACTAAATCGCGTAAAATACAAAAGTGGCATGCTATAAGTTAAAAGTATTTAATTGTTATGATTTATTAAATGAAAGGTCTTTATGTTGATATTAGACCATTGATAGTGGAATTTGACATAAATGGGTATTAAATGAATGTTTTTAAATGGTTTTTATTAAGGTTAAAATTGTAAATTGGTTAATAATATTTATATTAATTAAACAAAACAAAATGGTGGCCATTTTATCATCTTTTATGGCCGAATAAAGCAAAGAAGAAAGCTAAAATAGGGTTTGAAATTTCGGCACTTGCATAGCTTGATTGAAGTATGTTTTGAGCTCAGTTTTTGATGATTTTTACGTTTTTGTGAACATTGCTTTGTGTTCTAACTAGCCCATGCCCTAATTTTGAGATTTGTTGATGATTTTGAGAAATGCCATTGATGAACCTATGAGCTTTGTGTTAGTTGATGATGAAAAATGATAGTTAAGTGATGAATTATCATATTTTGTTAAGTGATTTTTGATGAAAATGCTAATTAGGTACTAAATTGTGAATTTTGTAAATTGAAGGGTCAAAATGTGAAATAAATGAAAGTTTTGGGCTACTAGGGACTAGTATGAAGTTTGGCCATGTAACGCCCCCAAGCCTGAGACCGTCGCCGGAGTCGAGCTTGAGGTGTTACTGAACATAATTTACCATTTTAAGAACTTTGAATCCTTTATTTCTACATTCGCAACCTGCTGCCTATCTGCATCACGGTTACAAAACAAATCATATCTCGAGTTACGAAACTCAAAATCAAGATATGTAAATTTTTCCTAAATCTAGACTCATTTATCTATTTGCTAATTTTTTTCTAGAATTTTTGGTTGGGCCAATTAGTACAGTTTATTAGTTAAAGTTACCCCTGTTTCAGGACTCGACTGCACTGACCTCTGCTTACCACGAACCACTTTTCTCTCTGTAAAAAATTCATGTGACTATGCGATTTGTTTATCTTAAAACAAGACTCATTAAGGATTCTGAACATATAAATTACATCTCATAATTATTTTTGTACAATTTATGGTGAATTTCCAAATTTGGAACAGGGGATCCAGAAATTGCTCTGTCCCTGTTTTATTAAAACTCAAATATCTCACAACATATAACTTCTTTACCTATTTCGCTTCTTCCATATGAAAGTAGACACAATAAGCTTCAATTTCATATTTAATTAATCACCTAATTCTATTTCTACTATTTTTAGTGATTTTTCAAACTCACGTCACTGCTGTTACAATATTCTGTTTTATGACAAATTTCACTTTTCTATGAATATTCATGGACTATTATCACTTTGAACATACATGGTCTCATATATGATCTAAGTTAGCCATTCCAAGGACTAATCATTATCAGGCATTTTCTCAACCAAACCACAACCATATCACAAGATTAATTACACAAAACAAGTATATTGCTATACATGCCATATTCGAGTCATACAAGCCGTTTTACCAAAATAGTTCTTCGGATAGTGTGAGCAAGCCTTCGACCTATCCCGATTCCCAAGCCGGCTTGTCCAAAACTACAATGAATGGAAAGGAGGGAGTAAGCATAAATGCTTAGTAAGTTCACATGCAAATAACAAGTAACATAACAAATCAATTATACCAAATAACACTAGCATGGTATCACCAAAACAATATCACATTTCTAATCATCATTTATCATCTTACCACATTATTGTTGTTGTATCGAGTTTCAACCCGAGGGTTAAGTACATACCTGTCCAAAGTGTCCATTTCACAACTCTTATCAAAATGACACTTGCATCTTGAGTGTTCTTCCATTTCACTAGAATTTTACCCGTTGAACACATCGGAATATAACTCGGATGCATGGATAATTTGCACATAAGTGCCACATATGTAATCAAACGACCTTGTAACCCACCCATAAGTGAACTCAGACTCAACTCAACGAGCTCGGGCGTTCGCATCCATAAGTGAACTCAGACTCAACTCAACGAGTTCAGATGCCTAGTTACATCTCACGAACTCGGACTCAACTCAACGAGTTCGGACATTTGCATCCATAAGTGAACTCGGACTCAACTCAACGAGTTCGGATGCCCAACCATCCTAGTGACATGTCACTTGTATCCTAATCTATTCCTAAGGTTCAAACGGGATTTTCCTCAATCACATATCCTTGCCGTCTTCCACAGAATACTGAAACCAATACTCGGTAGCAATTTATATTTAACAAGTAGCACACATAATTTGCCTATTATTCGATAATAACCACAAAGCATATATTTCATGATAAAAATCAGCATATCATATAAATAACATCAATTAACTTAAAAATAACGATTATGTTACATTATTTACATATGAACTTACCTTATGGCAAAATATTTGGAATCGAGCCTATTCCTCGACAACTTTGTTTTTCCCTCGTTCACGACTTGAATCTCATTTTTCTTTATCTAAAATAGCACATTTAGCTCATTTAATACTCACATTATCAAAATAGTCCTTGATTCAAATTTTGACAAAATTACAATTTTACCCCTAAATTTTTGCATATTTACACTTTTGCCCCAAGGCTCGGAAATTAAATTTTATTTCAAATTCTTATGTTTTAGGACATGATGATCATTTATTTACCATTAGCAAGCTCAAATTCCCACTATAACATACACTTATGAACAATATATATTTTTACCGATTAAGCCGTTTTACTCGTTTTTACTTAAAACCGAGTAGCACAAGTTGTCTAGCATAATTTAAACCCTCATATTCTATCATAAAACACCAAAATACACAAATTTCACCTATGGGTATTTTTCCAAATATAAACCCTAGCTCAAAATATTGGTAAAAATAGGTAAACCGAGCTACGAGGATTTCAAAAATGTAAAGAACATTAAAAACGGGCATGGAAATCACTTACAATCAAGGCTTAAAAGTGTTGAAACCCTAGCTATGGTGGAGAGAAAAATTCGGCAGCAACATATGAAGAAGATGATTAATTTTTGTGTTGTTTTTCCCATTTTATTTCATTTAATATCCAAATGACCAAAATGCCCTTCCTTACTAAACTTTCAAAAATTCCATTCATGTCCAATTTTTGTCCATAAACTTAAAAATTGGTCAAATTGCTATTTAAGACCTCCTAATTAATATTCCAAAGCAATTTCATACTTAAAGATTCTAGAATGCAAATTTTGCAACTTATTCGATTTAGCTCCTAATTTCAAATTAAGCACTTTATGCATAGAATTTCTTCACGAAATTTCCACACAATCATGCAATCATATCATAAACCTCAAAATAATTATAAAATAATTATTTCTATCTTGGGTTTGTGGTCACGAAACCACTATTCTGATTCGGCCCTAATTCGGGATATTACAGGCCAAGCTTGGGCCTAAGGAAATTTTATGAATTTGGTGTATTTATGAAATAAGGATTAAATTGAGAAAATACAAAATTTTAGGGGCTAAAGTGTAAAAAAAGGCATAATTATGTGTTTGTGGATTTAATTGAATGAAATGTGTAATTCAATAGTCAAATTTGAATTTATTTAGATCAAGAACAAAAGAGTTCGGAATTTGATCGAGGGAAGTCGAAGATTTTTGAATAATTGACTCGTTTAGCCGTTTTCATGTTTGAGGTAAGTTCATATGCAAATAAATGTGTTTTATGTGAATTATGTGTTTAATTGATATTGAAATGTTATGGATGCTGAATGTTCAGAGATGTGAAAGTATCGACAGAGTTAAAATATCTGAAAGCCTCGTACGAACCATAAGAATAGTATAAGATACATATGTCATGACATAGGATTCCGAGGTGTGATATCGTGTAAGACCAGGTTTGGGACATTGGCATCGATTTGAGATTACATGTAAGACCGTGTCTGGGACACTAGCATCGTATATGACTTCGTGTAAGACCCTGTCTGTGACAGTGGCATCAATATTTGATAACATGCAAGACCATATCTAGGATATGGCATTGTATGAGCTTTATAAGCTATCCGAGTATCCTTGTCAATTCTGAAAGGTTCGACGGGCAATATCGAGAAATGAATGAATATGTGAATAAGTATCCGATTCAAATACGTATGAAATGTATATGTTATTCGAGAATGAAAAGTGAGTATGATTATAATTGATGACATCTGATTTATATGAGAAAAAATGTATTATATGCAAGTGATTTGAGAACAAGTGAATTAGATGTGAATTATGAAGCTTGTATATATATTGTGATATAAATTCCATGGACAAATTGACTTAAGTTGTTCCATGTGTTATGTTTATTTGTATATGGCTTACTAATCTTTTGAAAGCTTACTTTGTGTGTGTTTTCATTGTTTTATAGATTATCGAAGCTACCGTGAGCTCAGGGATCGTCAAGGATCGTCGTCACACTATCGAACAATATTTTGGTACTTTTGATATTGTAAATATTAGTATATGGCATGTATAGGCTAGCGAAGTTGTGGTATAATTAAGTTATGAATCTTGCTATGAGATGTGGCTTGAGAATGATAATGATATTGAACTTGTTTTGGTATATGATATCTGATGAAATATGATGTTTATAATGTGTTCTTATATGGCCAAGTGAAATAGTCATTTTGGGTAAGTTTGATATGAGATTTAGTTATGGTTTTAATATGATTTTGGTATAATTTTGATGTGGACATTAGGTTATTGAGATTAGATGAATAAATGGTCTTGGCATGTGGATTACGTATGTTTTGGTATGCAAAATGAGTATGGAATTGGTTGCTAACTTTATGGCATGAATTGTAATTTTTTTAGTATTATTTTGGCTGCAATTTGAATATGAAATATATGTCATTTGGTGCTTGTAGGGTTGACCTAAAATGGGTGGTAATTTGGCCTTGCAACTGGCCTATTTTTGCTCACACAGGTAGGGACACGGGCGTCTGTCTCTGCCGTGTTGTTCGAAGGCCAATTCGAATTGAGCTTGGGCACTCCACACGGCCTCACACACGGGCATGTGACAGGCCATGTGGCGAAGTCAGTATACCCTATAGGTTTGATACAGCCAAGCACACTGCCTAGACACAGGCGTGTGAGGCCATTTCGAATAGTCACACGGGCTGGACGCGCTGGCCTTGGACTAGCTGTGTGAACAAGTCTGTAACCTCCCTAATTTTTACATGGTCTAGCACACAGGCATGTCTTATGGCCGTATGAACAAGTTAGTAGGTATGCCCTGTTTTCCCACAACCTAGACACATGAGAGTGAACACGGGCGTGTGATCCTTAAATGTTGGAAAATTTTATAAGTTTCTCAAAGTTTGCAAATGTTATCGGTTTAGTCCCAAACCACTTCTAACCATGTTTTAAGGTCTGATAGACCTATTTAAGGGATTTTATGTTTATGAATGACTATGATAAAATGTTGTAAGCTATGTATGTGATATATTTGTAATATGTTATGAAATGTCTGGTAATGCCTCTTAACCCTAGTCCAGCGACGGATACGGGTTAGGGGTGTTACAGCTATGGCTTATTAATGACTTAAAATTTGATGTATATATTGCCTTAGGATATGGCCTATTTTGGTATGGTTGTTGTTGTGATTTTATTGTGTAAATGGTTATTTGGTATGTGGTGTATGAATGCTTTGTTGAGGTTTAGTTTTGGGATAATGAATTGGTTGAATTATGGACATATCTTGTTGTGATGTTGGGCTAGCAAAGCATGTCATTTTGGTATGCAAATTTGAATAGAAAAATGGTTATGAATTAAGTAGTGAAATGGTTGGAGTTGAAATGCAGTGAATTGTGCATGTGATAATATTGTTTGGTTGCATATTTGTATATGGAATTGATGCAATTTGAACTTGTGTAGGCGTGTACAATTTGGGTGGCAAAATAGCCTTGTAAATGGCCTATTTTTGTCCACACAGGCGGAGATACAGGCGTGTGTCTCAGTCTTGTGCGACACATGGTCATGGTACACGGTCGTGTGTCCCCTGAAGCATTTAATAGACACAAGATAGAGAGTTACACGGGGTAGGACACGGTCTGAGACACGGCTATGTGCTCCAGTTTTGAATGTCCACACGGCCTGTGACATGGACGTGTCTTCTTACACAGCCTATTCACACGGGCGTGTGTCCCCTGTTTTGAAAAATTTTTCTAAATTTTTTCGAAGTGACCCTGAGTTATTGGTTTAGTCCTGAACCATCTCTATTGCATATTTAGGGACAATATGATTGTGTTTGAATGAGGAATGTTTATGATTGATAATGATTGAGAAATGAATATGTATTTGTGTAATAAGTTTAGTAATGCCTCTGAATATTATTCCGGCGACAGATACTAGTTAGGGGTGTTAAATTTAATTTAGTCAAGTTTAATGATATAAATTAAGCATGCACTTTCCAATTATTGTACCTACTAGACTTTGTCTGGTTAAGACCGCTCAGCTAATATGAATGCATCCAATCACGTATGAATGAAATACATCTTGATTTTAATTGAAAACATAATTCATTGAGGTACAAACACTTTAACATGATTCAAACAAATATTATTAAACTAATGCAATCATCCTAGCTAAATAGAATTAAGCTATCATTGTTGATGAAAAAATCATACACATCGCAAACATGATTAAATTAAACAACTAATAAGGAAAGAGTAAACTCTATTTCAATTTAGCAGCCTTTAGGATTTGGATTGAAAGTATTCCACTGATCCGCCCATTGCTCTTTTGTTAATGGTTCCTCAAGGTGGTCGGCTAAGAGGTGATCTTTTCTAGGCTTTTATTGGCTAAAATGGAAGATAAAATGGAATGGTTATGTGTGGGGAGAATAAAGCAAGAAAGGGAATGAGAAAACGAATGATGTTTGTAAAAATGAAGAATGAAGGATGTTTTGAGATGTGAGAGTATGTGGTATTTATAAGTGAGGTTGAGGGTGAAGTTTACTAAAAATAGAGATTGGAATCCCTCCATCTTCTCCATTGCTTGGCCAGCCACAATATGTGGAAAAGGAGGTTATTTGGTTGCTTATTTTGAGCACAAAATCATGCTATAATTAGGTATAGGATAGTTTCAAATGCAATCTTCCAAGGCTCTTTTCTAATTAAATTACAACTGTAGGGACCTCCAATAAAATATTCCAAAGCTAATTTTTGGGCAATCATATGCTTTGTGCCGAATTTAGGCTTGACTCCCCCTTATTGGACAGTTTCATGATCCAATAAATAACCAGACATGTCCACTTTGTAACAACACTTTAGCTGGGTAAAATTAACATTCTTATGACCCAATTTTGTATGGTTTTGCCGTCCAAGTAAGGTGGATGTGTTCATGTCCATGCAACATTATAATAATCTCATCTTTCATGGACCCACTACATAATAAAAATTAACATATTAATAATTAACATGAAAATAATATAATTTATGCACAAAAATCACGTAATAAAGCATAATTTCGCATATTTTCTAAATTCATGTCCAATATTAACATTTAAACAAAATCCACTTAATTTGTTAACAATTACTCAAAATTTATATATTTAAAGTCAAATGTGGTAAAAATTTCTAGAAAAATCCTATATAATTTCGAGTTTACACTTATCCAGTAATCCACCACTAATCAATTTTTTATGCAGAGCAAGTACATAAAGGATATTATTCAATGCCAATGTTTTACCAAAAGTAAGTTTGCGTAAAATCTTTCCTTTACCGAGTACTTCCAAAGTGCTAGAATTACCCATGTAGACTTGTTCACCTTTAGCTACACTTTTAAATTCGATTAACATTTCTCTGTTGGTGCAGAAATGTTTGGAGATGTATGTGTCTGCTATCCACTCGGCATTGTTCTCAACCAAGTTCACTTCAAAAACCACAACGGCTATGACCTCATCTTGATTTTCAACTATATGCACTTGTGTTTTGTTCTGATTCTGGCGGTCAGAATGTTGGTAGCATCAGTATGCTTTGTGTCTAGCTTTGCCAAACACGTAGCATTTCACATGGTTGTTGTTTTTTATTCTTCCTTGGTTTCTTGAAGTTGGTAGTCTTTTTGTTCTAGATTTTTACTCTTTCCTTTTAGCTTTTAAAGGAAATTGAGTTGATGTTACTAAAGCTTTATCTTTAAGACGATTGGCTTCCTCAATCTTCATATGGCTAACCAGTTCTTCCAGAGGAATGTCCCACTTCTTATGCTTTAAGAGCTTATGGTATTTGAACCAGGATTTCAACAGTTTTTCAATCAAGATGTTTGCTTGGAGAATTTCACACATCTCCATCCCTTTCGCTAAGATGTCGAAGACCAGCTTCTCGTAGATATGTAATTGATCCATAATCGGCTTATCATCGGTTATTTGGAACTTGAGCCTCTCCAACAACATATTTCTTGACCCCAGCATCATCGGCTCCATATTTCTTCTTTAATGTATCCCAGATGGATTACCTGACTTAATTTTTTTACAAACAAGTTGAAGAGGTTGTTAGCCATATGGCTTAACATGTGACCTCTTACCATTTTGTTGTCCTTTTCAAACTTGGCTTTTTTAGTTACGATATTAGAGTTTTTTGGAATAGTGGCAGAATCTTCGGGTTTCTCGATGATAGGTGGATTGGAAAGGACGTAGTCAACTTCAAGTTGTTCAAAAAAGATGACAATCTTTTAAGACCAACGGCGGTAGTTAATCCCATCAAGAGGTTCGAGCTTAGAGAGATCAGAGATGTATTTTTTTTTATTGGGGTAGACATGTTTAAATAGTAGTAATTCGTTTCTAAATTGTTGGAAATATACTACTGCAAAACAAATTTGTTAGCACTGACTGGAAAAATAAACCAAGAATTAAGAAAACAAAATTTACTGCACTGTGGAAGAACCACTTCCCTAGAAACGAATTCGTCCTGATCGGTGTAATCGTGTAGTGAACATCATCCCCCCCCCAAGGTTAACAGCATGCTTCAATATTCGTACACCCAAATAAGGAAGGTGGAACACGATTGGTATTACTCTTCTCAAGGAAAACACAATAGGATCAATTTCCAGAAAAGTTTGAAGGGGTCACAATCATTCCCACTTAAAACTTAAACTCCTAAACAGAATTTCTTCTAATGTAATTTAGGAAAAATAGCAGAATTTTAAAAGGGAATGGAAAAAGAGGTGAGGAGGAGGGAAGAGTTTTCTGATTGTTGTATTTTTCTTTCTATGTAAAAAATAGAAAAATAGCTCTCTATTTATACTAGTAACAAAATGATAAATAATAAATATGTAGGACAAAAGAGTAAAAATCATAGGGTCAGTTACAAAACTAACCCACCATTTTCGCACAATAGTAAAAAATATATTATGTTCTAGATTTTCGTAAAGTAAAAAAATTAGAAAAAGTAAAAATTGTTTTTAAAGAAATTATTTTCTGGAAAATAATATAAGAGCTTTATCCAAAAACATACACATGGTACACAATTAACATGGACCAAGTTGAGCAAGCAATAGCAATGCACATATGTTAAACCTATAACCCAATTATTCAATAAGATTAAGAAGTAAGACTATATATAAACCCTCTTAATAGTCCATGCTTAACCCATGTGAGATATATCCACTTACCAATAATCCTTTGCATTACTAATAATGGATGTCAATTTAGCCTCAATTCAATTAACATCATTATTGTTTTAATGACCAAGAAGAAGTGGATTTTAACGTACTTAAACTAACATTATTCCCAACTCAAGGATATAGAATGACTATAGGTAGATAAGGGAAAAAAAAAGTTAGATGGGTCACAATAATAGCAATTAAGGCCCAAAAAATGCAATTGGGATATTTGAATCTTTTAACGGGAATTAGCTTAAGCTTATGATTAGAATGTAAAACGTCATTTTGTACCATTATCAAGGAACATCTTCCCTTTCGTACGTCATATGGAGCAATCGCAATGATCCCAGTTTTACTACACCTTTTTTGACTTCTAGTTAACGTTATACTGCCATAGTTAGCTTCTTAACCTCGAAATTTACAACATATTAACATGCTAAGTCAAGAAGGTCAAACTGTTGACTTGACTTGGGCTCAACAAGTCCAAAGCCCATACAGAAAAAAAAAGAAAAGAGAGAAAGCATACACTGGGATTAGACGTGTGTAGACCAACGCTGGCCCATATGCATATCTAAGTGAAACACAAAATGGAGCCGAGGGACACTGTTATTATGAAAGTTGACACATGATGATGGGGTTCAACCCTGGAGCCAAAATATTGAATGAAATCTCATTATTTATGCATGAAAAGTGGCCTTCAAAACAAGCTCCACCCCTCCCCCCAACTTGCTTCTGTCATGGAGTGGTGAATGGGGGGTCCCATAAGGCTTTCAAAGTGAATCATTTATTTGACAATTGACAGACATATATGAACTTAAGTTAAAAAAAACTTTGAAAAAGCTCAATCAAAACATCCTCGCTGTTTTAATGATTTATATGTGTCATGGAACTAATGGAATTTACTCATTAGAATCTGACAGATAATGTGAAGAAAATGGAAAAAAAAAAGAGTAAGCAATCGTGTGAGAGTGAGACAGTTAATTTTCCTCATAGAAACTCAAAGAGTACTGTAAGTAAATCATAATCCTCTGTCTATGTTATATCTTTGAAGGTTCAATGCCACTAATTTACCATCCGTCAACCGACTAAATACACTTCTGTCAACATCATATATTCATAAAAACAGTAATATAATAATAGTGACAGAGACCATCACAATGACAAATATGGAGATATGATTGGCGGTGTTAAAAGGATTTTGGCTATATGCTTCAATGTCCATGCATTATGCATAGTCCCAAACCCTCCAGTTTAGGGTCAAGGCATGCCACTGGTTTCATGAAAGGATGGAAGTGGTATTTACTGATCACCCACTTTGCTGGTGAGACTCGAACCTTATGTTTAACAAAGTGGTAATGAATACTCAACCAGTCCCGAACTTTGGTTATCAAATATGGTGATCCCTACTCACTCGGGCAGAGTTAAAAGAAAAGGAAGAAAATGGCCCCAACTCAGGCTGAAAAGAGAGAAACGTGATGGTGCTAAGGTTATAATCAAATTCATATAGGAGTGTACTTTTTGACAAAGTTTTAGCAGTCACCATTACCAAACTTCTTTTTCAGTTACTATTTGTTTATATAGTGTCAGTGAGGAGATAAAAAAAGCAGAAGAATATTGTACGTATCAGGTTGAGGCCAGGCTGATGGAGGGGAGGGCTTGCAATTTGCAATCTTCACTGTGTTGTGTCATTTGTTAGGTGAGCTCTTCTATGAACACAACTTCTTTATTGAAAGTAGCTAAAGAGTGAATAAGTGAGTGAGACCCCATCTCAGGGTGGCAGAATGTAAATTCATCTTCAATTCTCCCTTTGCCAGATGCCACTTTGCAGGTCTCCGTTTAAAAACCCAATATGTGTACTTCAATATATAAATGAATCCATTTGATTGCCTTTTTTGGTACTCTTATATTGTCACTGTTACTCACTAGTGTTACCAACTAATGAATGTAACAGTACAAAATTCTTTATATGATTGGGAATTGACTCTAGGCTAATAGACTAGGTTAGATATAAACTGCTGACAAAATTTATTTGAATTTTAATTAATTGTATTAGTTGGAGATTACTTGATGATTAAGTTTATCAATAAAGTAAACCTTATTAATAAGTGTAAAATTTTAGTAGAATTTTAATATTTAGTCTATTAATCAAGGGTGTTCACTATATCCTTGAAGTTGAAGTTGTGGGATCGATCTATAAGCCATTCCTGTGTGGTAATTTAAATGAGTAAATGTGTAAGTTTAAGATTCTATTATATAAAAAAATGTAAAATTTTAGTAGATAAATTTTCTTGATAATCAAATAATATTTCTATAAACCTTTTGTGAGAAGCGTTTATATTGTTCTTTGTTTTATCCATATAAATGTTACAACTTTTGTGAACATTTTGAAATAGTGAATTTAGACTAAAATGGTTGAATCACCTTAAATAATGTTTTTTTTTTTTTTTGTGATCTCATTTTGAACAAATTAAACTGACAATTGATGTGAAATGAGAATTCCAATATATATATATATATATATATATATATATCAAAATTATAGGTTACCTGGGAAAAATATATAAATGTATATGTAATGAAGGTATACAATGTATATTTGTCTATGTACTTCTTTTCGTTCAAATAAGTGCATATACTTGTATAGATAAAATGTTAGATATTGTGGATAAATTCAAATTGGTATCTCTAAATACATGGATACCAATATGTAGCAATGCAAAAACAAAAATATAGTTGAGAAGAAAATGGAGGAAGGTCCCAAGGGTCATGATTTAAATTATCCCTTGATTCATATTAAAGGAGAATCCCAGAACCTTTGTGACAAAATCTTTGATGGGGCCATCAATTGAATCAAATCAGATTCAAAAGAAAATTCATGTGATTCATTTTATCATATATGGACATGGAAGTAGGTAAGCAAATTAATTTATCATATTATGTTGACATAAATTAATCAGTCAAATGAACAATTTTAATTAATGAAAATGGTCGTCGATAGTTGATATTAATTTTTGCAGCATCTGGTATTTTAAAAAATAGTAGCTACATGTCCAAAAAGTAGCTAGAATGATGATTTTGTTATGCACTATGGAATAGACCCATCAAGTTTGTAGGACATTTTTCCAATTCTTTAGTGCAAAGTAGGAGATTATTTTAATTTTGTAAATTCACAGAATTTGTGTATTTTGATTCAGACTCCAAAATTAAATTAAGTTTAAATGTGATTCAATCTTATTTTTTTATCATAAAAAAATTGAATAAATACCCCGAAATTATAAAATAGAAAGTACAGTAAGGAAGGGATGTATTATAGGTAGGAATAGCATTGGATTCCCAAAACCCTCTTTTCCTTTAAGAAGAGCGTGGGTTGAAGAAAAGATAAGGGAGAGAAAGGGACTGAAGTGAACTGAGATCGCCTTGTGATGAAAAGGTGGCTCAAATATCAAAAGGTAGGAATCCCAAGCCAAGGATGCCCCAACATGCACATTAACCTATATAGACATAAATTTTTATATATAGTGATGCATATGCTCCAATTTTTGTTCCACACGTGGGCCTTCCCTCTTTCCTTTATTTATTCGTTTATTTTTGGTTGTATTTGAACATGGCATCAAAGAATATTTTCTCCAACCAAAAATACGGTTCAATAGCAACAAGATTTGTCATTTCATTCACACTCAAAAGGAAAAGGGAAATGATTTTCTTTTAAAGCTATATATAAATTAATAATAATTTCAAGAAAAACTCTCCTGTAACCTCTAAAGATATCGGAAATAATTAAACCTATAAAAATAAAAACCAAAAAGAGCAAGATTGTAGCCTTGACTATATATGCTTTTAGATTTAAGTTGAAGAATATGTTGACCAACAATGCAGATAAATCTTGGTATTGACAAAAAAAAAATCATGTTTACGAAATGGATTAATTATCCCTGACCCTGACCATACTCATATATCTTTTAACGATAGAAAATGGTAGAAAGTGTAGTGTACTCTTTGGTCTTTCTTTTTCTTTTTTTCAAACTTCTTGTCTACTTTTTGCTTAAGTCTTAATTTTGATTTATCTAATTAATAGTGATGCTAAACAAATCTTAAATTGGGGCCCTTGAAAAGAAAAAAAGAGAGAAATTAAATTTGGTAATTAGCTTATAATCAATTGGTTTATTATTATGGGACAGTGCACAAACAACAAGACAAATTAATATGAAGTTATTGAGAAAAGAAAAGAAAAAGAAATAAATAAAATTGAGAGCTTTGCGTTGTATTCTATCCAAAAAGGCAATTCACCGGCAAAAGTTTGTCTTGTCCCCTTCCGAAAAAAACAGTAAGGCCAACCGACCAAAGGGAAAATTTATTGGAAAATTACACTAGTAGTCCTCTAATTATTAATAAATTTCTTTTTTATCAATTAATTATGAAAAATTATAAAATAATCATTCAATTATTCAAATCTTTTTTCACCCTTATAACTTGATTGCTTTTAAAATTGATATATAATAACTTTAGCCCTCAATAATCATATATTGTATTAATTTAGTGTTGATTTAGAAAAAGAATTAACATCATCAACATACCAAAAATCATGGTTTGCACATGATAAGAAAGACTTATTCAACGTTGTTCAAGTACTTGGGCAGATGATATTAATAACAAAAGTTCAGCATCTGGTAAAATTCTAGCCTTTGGTGGAAATCCCATCGGCTAATCATTGTTGCACGTTCCTCTAAGGGTTGTCAATTCAGTACTAGTTGAAATAAATAGAGTCCAAAAATTCCTAGATGAATTGCATGTCTCACTACCTGATCCTTCAATAATCTACTGTCACAATGTGTCAAAATTTGGTTCTTCATAGCTAGATGAAACATATTGTACAAATAGTTGTTATTTTTATTATAGTTTTTACTTATCTAAATAAATTCGAATTCGTAGGTACTTCATATATGTTAATTTAAATATCATAGATAAGTTTCAATATCTTCAAAGCTCACTTTCGTTTTTGAAAAACATCCAACATCCAAATTAAATCAATCTTTTTTATAAAAATTATACTCAAATTCAATCAATTATTCATAAGACATTAATAGAGGATGTAAAAAAATTTATAAGTAAGCGATAAGCAAGATTAAAATGAAAATGGTATTTATCATTATTAAACAGCCTTGTAAGGAAATCATCCCCATTAAACCTAAAATGATTTGGGTTAGAAATATGATAGGTCATGGTTCTGATATAAAATAAAAGAGAATAGGAGAATAAAGAAAGAGTTTATTTTATTGATTACAATGCTTCACTAAAATCTATATGTCGAAACTATTGTTAAAGACTTTGGAAAAGCAGGGATCGACTTTAAAATTTCAAAAATAGAGTCGCCACCGACCTTTTTCAAGGTGCGGTCGGAGCACCTTAAATCAATTTAATAAAACATTTTGATTTATTAAAATGATTTGGTTTTTTGGTCCACGAAATTTGAGAAAACGGGTTCGGGAGTCAGTTACGCCCGAGGAAGGGTTAGCACCCTCGTAACGCCCAAAACTGGTACTTAAATTGATTAAAATGCCCTTATGTTGGAAGTTTTGAAATACGATTTCTTTTGAAGCACTTGAATGGTTTAAATTGGACGGAATGATTCTCTCGTTTCAAAGGAATATAGCATCACATCCAACACGTTAGGACACAATCCTTTAAACCCTCGAAACTATGATCAAATCTTGTCTTAAAAACATATACATTTGAAAATTACAAAAATGGTGTTCACGTATTCGGTCCAACCAAAAGATCGAAACCCAACACGTTAGGGCACGATTTCTCAAATTTCCAAACAGAGAACATTGCCTTAATTCAAAAATTAGATAAGACGAGCGAAATCTAGAAGGGTATTTGATTGTTTGAATGACAAAAAAACCGCAACCCAGCACGTTAGGGCACGATTCCTCGAATCTTCAAACACGAAATATTGCTTTACTTTCGAAAAATTATTTAAATTGGCAATTTTGGAAATGATTTAATGCATTAGACTTAAAATTGGATGATAGTTCGAGTCAAAATTATGGAGTTATAATGATGAGCAAGAATATAACGAATGAGCATAGAATAAAATATTCAACGAACTTCATATATGTACGATTGCAAACTTTAAAATAATAAATGAGAATAAAATTAGGAATTATAGGTGCAAAATCAACAAAATACACCAAATGTGATTTAAAATTAGTTATAAGAGTTTACTATAAAAATATACATAAATTAAATATTTTATTTTAAATATTGCAATTTGAAAGAGAATTTTTATAAATAAAAGAAATCTAAAAAGAATATAATATGTGTAAAGGTTTTTTTTTATAAAGAATAAAATACAATAAAATATGACAAATATTGGTGTTTAGAATAATATGAATAATTTAAATCATACTATGAAAAACGTATGAAAAACGTATGAAAGAAAGATAAAATATATATAATATAAGTTATAGATAATTCCAAGATAATAGTATGATAATATATGAAATAAAAATTAAATATAAATGAATCATATTTATATATAGAATAAACAAAGTATAATTGTAAAGGAAAAGCCTTGTTGAAGAAATGAAATATATATATATATATATATATATCCAGATAAATTTAATAAAATTCATGTACAAATAATTAAGGACCAAACATGCAAATATTTCAAATATTAAAACAGTGCGTTGGATCATGGATTAAAATGAACTCGGGACAAAATCTGATGGCAGAATTTGAAGAAAATAAAAGAAGTAAAATAGGATCTAATCGAACAGCACCACGAAACGCAAGGACTAAATATGCAAAGGTACCCTCAGTGACCAAAACACGCGGGTCTGCTCATGTGTGGGTCGGGTCATCGGGTCGAAAAGGGTCTCAATCGGGTAGGGGGCTTATACAGCACCATTTTAGAGCTACTGAAACCGGCCCTAAACGGTGCCATTTCGTGCGCTGTTTAAAGGCAAAAAAAAACCCTAAAACTAACTATCCTAACACTTCAAATCAGAACAGAATGAAACAAAACAAAAGAAAGGCCCCTCATTTTCGTTCCTCTTCAATCGGCCGAACATAAGCCAAGGTCGAGCGGCCGTCCAACCACCGCATGCCTCCGATAGGCCGTGGGTTATCGACAGAAGGCTTGTCTAGCCCTCTTCAGAGCGTTTGCTCAAGGAACCTCACCGTTTCGGGTGCGAAGAATCAAAAGAGAAAGACCGTCTGCTGGGTTCGACTCTGACGGAGGCAGCGAAGCCAACGTCACCCTCAGCGTTTCCGGTGAGTTTCTTTTTATCCCTTTCTTCTTTTTTTTTCAAATACGAAAATAAAAATAAAAGGCAAGAAAAACAATCGGGAAAAGCTTAAAGATGCAGAATCAAAATAAAGAACCACCTTTTGATTGCGAAAATGCTTGTGTATTTTCCTATTCAAAAATCGTGAACCCTTACAAGTTGTTTCACGGCTCTTTATATAGCCGATTTGAAAAATAAGATACAAATCAAATTCTGTTTTTATTTTTTGTCTTTTGTTTGCTATTTTTCTGCCGTTGTTGTCCCGTGTCTGTACAGGTACAGAGGCCAGATGGCGTGGAGGCACGCGAATGAGGGCAACGCATTCGGTACGGGGGCTGCGATCGTGGTGGCAGAGGCTCGCGCGTAGAGGTATGGAGGCTGTGGAATTAGCACGCGTGAAGACACGCACGCGGTGCTGATGGAGTTAGGGGCTAGGGTTTCTAAGTTTTTAATTCTTTCGGGCCACTCGGGCTGCTGCAATCTGGGCCATTTGTTTTTGTGATCTTGGGCCATTAATTGGGTAAAAGTTAAGTAGTAAGTGAATTTGGGTTGTTTTTTGGTGTTTGTAAATGGACATTGCTAATTTGGGTATTTTGTTATTTATTTGATTTATTTTTGTTTTGGGCCAAAATTGGCTATTATAGCTGCCACTCTTTGCTCATTGTCGTGTAACGAGGATGGAGCAAAGACCTCCAAATAGCCAATTTTGCTTAGTTTCGCTGAATCTTGGCTCCTTAAGTACCTTTTTCTTCAATTAGCCTCATTCCATTCCACTGCATCTTCAGGGGTATAAGATTTTTGGCTTTAGTCTGCTTTATTAGACTGAAATCTTCTATCTGCTCCTGTGACTTCAGGAAAGCCAAATCTGGTGTCTTCAATCTGCAACCTCAGGGGGGCTAGATTCAAATCTTCGACCTGCTCCTGCATCCTCAGGAAAGCCAGATCTACTATCTTTAGTCTGCTCCACTGCATCTTCAGGGAGATAAGACTTGTTGGGGTAACTTCAATCTGTCCTACTGCAACTTCAGTGGGATCAGATTTGTTGATTTTTAGCCTGCTCCGCTGCAACTTTAAGGAGATAAGGTCTGTGATCTTCAGCCTATTCTACTAAAACTTTAGGGAGATAGAGTAGTGGCTTAAATCTGCTTCACTGTAACTTCAGGAAGACGAGACTTGCCGTCTTCGATCTGCTCCACTGTAACTTCAGGGAGACAAGATTTTTAATTTTCACCGATGTCGTTACACCGCCCTCTAGAGGCGTGGTTTGTAGAATCGATTTTCTGTGCCTATGCTTATACCAATTAATTAGGATGCCATGATCAAAATGAGTCAGATGCTCCTAACTAGGTGAATGATTATGAATGTAGAAATGTCATGAGAGTGATTTCTTTTTAAATGCTTAAGGTATCGTTGCTCATAGTTCATCAAGATTTTATTATTGATGCCATTGTGCTTTCTTGCTTTGCCGGTGTTTTTGAAGGAAAATTTGGAGAAGTAGTCACAATTTGGACTATGTCTTTTTTGATGTTTCCAACTTTGAACCTGGTTAGTCCTGACTAGTGGCCCTGTTTCGGGTCCTTGTACTATTTAGAGACTTTCCAGAGTAATATGCACAACTTCTTTTGTGAATACTATAAGTCCGAAATCGTGATTTCAACAAAAATGCTCGAAAGAGATAATCCCAATGGGCAAAATAGAAGTTTTATTTAGCAAAGCTTAAAGCAAATGAATTAAACAAGATAACAAATTGGCTAAGGTATAAGATGATGAAAAGGTGCCCCAGATATCGCAGCACGAGTTTCACTATTCCAACTCCTCAAAGGCCATTTCAAGCTAAATGTGTGCTGAGAAAACTCCGCGTATTTTGTTGATGCCCCAAGGTGCACTGTTCTTTTTTCTTGCTAATTCAGGAAAGATAAGACCGCCATACGTCCCATGTTCAAAATTTGAGCTGCCCGTTCTCGGGTTTTCAAATCAAAATCCCATTTGGTCTCAAAATGCCCTTTGCGGGTTTTCACCTTAGCCTCTCTATTTTTTTTTGAAACCGAAACGCCCTTTGCGGGTTTTCGCCTTGGCCTCTTTCCCTCTTTAAGTAAAATACTTTTTGACGGCATTCGAATTCACAAGATTAGTCAGGTCTCTCCCATCCATTTCGGCTAAGATGAATGCTCCTCTGGAGAAAGCTTTCTTCACCACGTAAGGTCCCTCCCAATTTGGCGTCCATTTCCCTCTGAAGTCTTTTTGTATGGGAAGGATCTTCTTCAAGACTAGGTCTCCCTCATTGAATTCCCTCGGGTAGACCTTTTTGTCGTAAGCTCGCATCATTCGTTTTTGGTACATTTGACCATGACGAATAGCCCTTAGCCTTTTTTCTTCGACCAAGTTTAATTGATCGTATCGAGACTGGATCCATTCTACTTCATCCAACTTTAGTTCTGACAACACTCGAAGGGATGGGATCTCGACTTCGATCGGCAAAACTGCTTCTATTCCGTAGACTAAAGAGAAAGGCGTTGCCCTAGTTGAGGTTCTGACCGACGTTCGATAAACGAAGAGGGCAAATGGTAACTTCTCATGCCAATCTTTGTAGGTCTCAGTCATCTTCCTCACAATCTTCTTTATGTTTTTATTGGCCACTTCCACTGCCCCATTCATTTTCGGGCGGTATGGTGATGAGTTGTGGTGTCTGATCTTAAATTGACTACAGACTTTCGCCATCGTACTATTATTCAAGTTTAATGCATTGTCAGATATGATCCTCTCTGGCATTCCATATCGGCATATAATCTATTTTTTCAAGAACTTATTTACTACCAATTTTGTAACATTGGCATATGAGGCGGCTTCTACCCATTTGGTGAAGTAGTCGATAACCATAAAAATGAATCGATTCCCGTTGGACGCTTTCGGCAATATTGGTCCAATCACATCCATGCCCCACATAGAGAAAGGCCATGGGGAAGTCATGATATGCAGCGGTGAAGGAGGCACATGAATTTTGTCTCCATAAATTTGGCATTTATGACATCTCCTGGCGTAATTGACACAGTCTCCTTCCATCGTGGACTAATAATATCCGAATCTCATAATTTGCCTGGCCATTGTAAAGCCGTTAGCGTGTGTCCTACAAACTCCCTCATGGATTTCTTCTAAGATTTTCTTAGCCTCTACAGCGTCTACACATCTTAATAGCACCTGATACTTTCTTCTTTTATATAGGATCTCTCCATCTAAGACGTAGTCAATGGCCAATCTTCTCAGTATCCTTTTGTCATTCTCGCTTGCCTGGTCCGGGTACTCACGATTCTTTACGTATTACAATATATCGTGATATCAAGGATGATCACCTTTTCCTTCACCTTCTTCAATATCATAACAGTGAGCCGGCGTTTCATAAATGCTCATCCGGATAGGTTTGACATCTTCTTGCTTGTTCACCTTGATCATGAAAGCTAAGGTGGCCAAAGCATTGGCCATCTGATTTTCGTCCCGTGGAAGGTAGTGGAAGATGATGTCATCAAACTCTTTAACCAATTCAAGGACCAATTTTCAATAACCAATCAACTTGGGGTATCTGGTCTCCCATTCTCCTTTGAGTTGGTAAATCACTAGCGCAGAATCTCCATACATCTCTAGCACTTTAATCTTGTGTTCTATGGCTGCACGGATACCCATTATGCACGCTTCGTATTCTGCCATGTTATTCGTGTAATCAAAATCCAATTTACTAGTAAACGGATAATGATCTCCATTTGGAGATATCAAAACTGCCCCGATTCCATTTCCCATAGCGTTTGATACCCTATCGAAGTTTAGTTTCTAGGGAAGTTCTCTCAGAGCACTTTCTTCAGTGGTAGCAACACACATCAGGTCTTCATTCGGGAAATCGAAGCTCAAGGGTTCGTAATCCTCTAAAGCTCTACTGGCCAGAAAATCTGCTATCGCACTCCCTTTTACTGCTTTCTGATTCACATATACTATATCAAATTCGGAAACTAGAGTTTGCCATTGGGCCATCCTCCCATTCAAAACTGTTAACTCCATCATGTACTTTAAAGGGTCGAGTTCTGAGATGAGACAAGTAGTGTGATACAACATATACTGCCTTAGCCTTCGAGTTGTCCAAATTAGGGCACAACACAACTTCTCTATCGGCGAGTACCTTGTCTCACATTCCGTGAATTTTTTACTAAGATAATAAATAGCTTTTTCTTTCCTCCCTGACTCATCATGCCGACCTAGTACGCATCCCATGGAATTTTTAAATACTGCCAAATATAGTATCAAGAGTTTATCGGGGTTAGGCGGCATCAAAACCGGAGCGTTGGATAAGTATTGTTTGACATTGTCGAAAGTCCTTTGGCATTCTTCATCCCATACACCTGGGTTGTGTTTTTTGAGGAGGCGGAAAACAGGGTCACATTTCTCAGTTAGTTGTAAAATAAACCGGGCGATGTAATTTAATCTTCCTAGAAAACCTCGGACCTCTTTCTGGGTACGCGGCGGAGATAGCTCTTGTATGGCTTTAACTTTGTCTGGATCTATCTCAACCCCTTTCTCACTAACCACGAATCCGAGCAATTTTCCAGACTTGGCTCCGAAGGTGCATTTGGCCGGATTAAGTTTTAGCTGAAACTTCCTCAACCTTAAGAACAGCTTTCTTAGGACTTGTATGTGCTCCTTCTCTGTTTGAGACTTTGCGATCATATCATCGACATAAACTTCGATTTCTTTATGCATCAGGTCATGGAACAGGGTTACCATAGCCCTTTGATATGTTGCCCCCGTATTCTTTAGTCCAAACAGCATTACCTTGTAGCAAAACGTCCCCCACATGGTTACAAATGTGGTCTTCTCCATGTCTTTAGGATGCATCTTGATCTGGTTATATCTAGAGAAACCGTCCATGAAGGAAAACAACGAGTATCCTGCGGTGTTATCCACTAAGGTGTCAATATGAGGTAATGGGAAGTTATCTTTCAGGCTGGCTTTGTTCAAATTTCTGTAATCTACGCACATTCGTACTTTTCCATCCTTCTTCAGGACAGGGACAATGTTGGCTACCCATTCAGAGTATTTTACCACCTTTAAAAATCCAGCGTCGAACTGCTTTTTAACCTCTTCTTTTATCTTTAGCAAGACGTCGGGTCTCATTCTTCGGAGTTTTTGTTGAACTGGCTTACATTCCTCTGTTATAGGGAGCCGGTGTACCATAATGTCAGTGTTCAACCGGGCATATCTTGGTATAACCATGCGAAGACATCTTTGAATTCTTAGAGTAACTCGATTAGGTCTCACATTATTTCCATGGTGATACAAGTTCCAATCTTCACCTCTTGTCCTTCTCCTAAACTCACAAATTCTACTGATTCTTGGTGAGGTAGGATTTGTTTCTCGTCTTGTTGTACCATCATTAACAAGTTAGAGGATAGGTTGCAGCCTTAGTCTTCTTCAAAATCCTGTGAATCCCCCATACACATCTCTCTCTCAAAAGGAGACTTTGAGCCACTGGCAGTGTCATTCATATCATTGATATCTGGGGACCTGTTATGAGGATGAAGGAAGATACAAAGAACCAAAAGAATTTAATAATACTCATCTACATAGTGCGATTATGGATGAAGAATGAAATGATATTTTAGAAGAATGTCTGTAAACAAAAGAATTTGAAAGTAATCGTTTGTATAATATGATTATGAATGGAATTGAAAGAATGAAAGAATCATCTGCTCAAAATGATAATAACCGTGTATTTCATTGAAATAACGTTTTTAAACATAGGCCTATTTCACAAAATATTCTTATCACTCCTAGGCCTAGAGCAATAACTGTGTTTTGGACATTATTCTGAGTTAGTTCTAAAGACTACAGGAATCTCGTCCACAGCCAGTTATCCAGAACACTTCCAGGTACGTAGGGGCAAATGCCCGACAAATTTCCTTCTCCAGTCTCTTCTTCGTAGGTGGCGTTAATATCTAAGCTTTCCAACCTTTCTTCTATGGCTTCCTTTCTTGGCGTACCTCTCTCAGGATGAATGATTCCTCCGGACACAAATGTTTTTGATATATGGGGGAATATCATTGGATCCCATTTGATTTCCTCCCCCGTTAACCGTGCTCTCATTCTCTCTTATTTCTTTTCCAGCTCATTTCTCCTTTACCTTGCATCGGGCCTAAATCCTAAGCCGAAGCGGTCTCTCTTGTCCTTCAATACTGGCGTCTCAACCCTTCCTTAGAGATGTCTACCTAGTCCTCTTCCAGGTAGGGCTCCTTTTCCAACCGTCAACTATAGGCCCATCCTCGTGGTTTTGGATAATTTCAGCGTCAGGATCTTGTTTCCCTCAGTAATGAATATCGCATTAACAAATTCCAAAGACCGAAATGAGCATTCGATGGCTTCGTCATCTGTCTCCAAATAGGGTGCGTCGTTGCTTACACTTGCAATGATATCTTCTTCAGCATTAATTGTTATCAGTCGCCCCTCTGATACTAGCTTTAATTTTTGATGCAACAAAGAAGGTACTGCCCCAGCTGAATGTATCCAGGGCCTCCCCAATAAGCAGTTGTATGAGGGCTTGATATCCATCACCAGGAAATCCACCTCATATGTGTTCGGCCCGATCAGAAGAGGTACCTCAATTCTGCCTATCACTCTCCTCTCCATACCATCGAATGCCTTCACTATGTTCTAGCACTCTTTCATGTGAGAGCTTTCTATGGGTAACTTGTTTAGTGTGGACAGTGGTAGGACATTCAAGGCTGACCCGTTGTCAATCAGTATGCCTGGCAGCGTATACCCCTTACAGCGCGTGGTAATGTGTAAAGCTTTAGTCGACCCCCTGCCACCGGGTGGTATCTTGTCGTTATTGAAGAAAATAAAGTTATCGGCGCTTATGTTACTAACTAAGCAGTCTAGCTTGTTGACGGAGATATCATTAGCAACATATGTTTCATTCAAGACTTTCATCAGCGCGCTGCGATGGACTTCCAAACTCAAGAGTAAGGCCAATACCGAGATACGAGCTGGTTGTTTACGTAGCTGTTCCACCACACTATACTCGATGTGCTTTAGAAATTTTAAAAACTCCTTAGCCTCCTCCTCGTTAACTGGCTCGTTAATAAGGGGTCCAGATTTGGTCGCTTGGTTGTTCATCCCGTCGGCTACTGAGGCTTTTCCTTTTACAGGTTGTACCTTCTCGCTTGTTGTGTCGTAACGTTTCCCGCTACGCGTATAAGAGCTCTTGTCTTGGTCCTCTTTTGAAGAATCGACTGGGATCGTCACATTACAGTCGTAATTCCATGGGACCCTCTTGCTGTCCTTATAGGGAAAGACTGCAGGTCTTTGGATTATGACTCTTGGTGGCATTTACACTCCTGCTTCATTATTCTTGGGTCTCGATATGATGACCATGAGGTAGTTAACTGTTTGATTCTGTGCCGTCGATTCTCCTTCCGATGCGCATATATCTCTCCCTCCTGGGTTTTTGGTTTCTTCATAAAACTCCATTTCTTTATTATTTATCATGTCCTGCATGATGACCCTAAACTCCACATACTCTTGGATTTCGTGCTCTATCTCGTTGTGAAATTTACAGTAGTTCCTCTCTTCTGCAGATTCTCCTCTCGAATCCATTGCGATCAGTCCTCTCTTGGCCATCTCCTTCTATACCCGTCTCAATGGGGTTCTGACTTCTGCAACCTCATATTTAATCTTCTTGTTCTTGCCTTTACTTATTCCGTTCACTCCTTGGTCGGTATGGTTGGGGAGCGGGTTTTCTGCTACATTGGGTGCCGCTGGGTCATCAAACCTTACAATCCCTATTTTGATGAGTCTTTCAACCACTTTCTTGAATGCGGTGCAGTTTTTGATCGAGTGCCCGGTAATTCCCGCATGGTATTCACATTGGGCGTTTGCGTCATACCATTTGGGGTACGGGGGCTGTATTGGTTTCAGGTAGAAAGGGGACACTACATGAGCGCTGAATAGGTTTTGGTACAGTTCCCTATACGTCATGGGTATAGGGGTGAACTGCGGCCTTTCTGTGTTCTTTCTCGCATTGGATTCTTGTCTCATAGTGGTATGTTGGCTGGTGGTTTCCGTTTTTGGTTGGTTTACGTGAGTGACTTGGACTGGCCCTTACTAAATGTGCTCGTGTGGTTCATTTCGTTATCTCTTTTTGTCGGGGCCAATCTTTTGGTACTTTCCCCGACTTTAATTTTGCCGCTTCTTACAGCATTCTCAATCATTTCACCTGTCATCACTATGTCAGAGAAGTTCTTAATGGCACTCCCTAATATATGAGTGATAAAAGGGGTCTTCAACGTGTTGATGAAGAGCATCGTAGTTTCTTTTTCTAAAAGCGGTGGCTGAACTTGTATGGCAACTTCTCTCCACCTTTGCGCATACTGTCTAAAACTTTCATTAGATCTTTTCTCTATAGTCTGGAGAGTGATCCTGTCAGGGGTCATGTCCGTCACATGACTATATTGTCTCATAAATGCTTGAGCTAGGTCTTTCCATGAGTTGATCGTAGCACGGTTCAATTGGTTATACCATTTAGAGGCCGCCCCAATCAGACTGTCCTAAAAACAGTGTATTAACAACTGGTCGTTGTTGACATATCCCGTTATTCGCCTGCAAAACATAGTGACGTGAGCTTCAGGGCAGCTTGTTCCGTTGTATTTTTCAAATTCAGGCATTTTAAACTTGGGGGAAGAACCAAATCTGGGACCAGACTCAGGTCTTTAGCATCGATCCCGTGATGGCTATCAGCGCTTTCTAAAGCTCTGAATTTTTCCTCCAGCCATTTACACCGTTCTTCCAATTGCTTTTGGGATTTTATCCTTGCCTTTTCCTCTTCTGCAACTTCATCTAAATCAGGCACATGCGGATAATTTGGGTTATTAGCAGGGTTAGAGCCTGAACTGGCCTGAAAATTCATTGGCATGGAAGCTCCGGTCTGAACTTGTTGAGGCAGGATTGTGACAGACGACCTTTGTAGATTAATCTCAGGTTGCGCCGGTACGTGTGTCGGGGTAAAGCCAGGAGGGTATTGAGGGTCTTCATTAGCCTCCTCAATATTGTCCATGGGACATTTTCCTTTATTCGTTTTTCCCATCAGCAATTGAGACAACTGACCCATCATCTCCCTTTGGGATTCCATCATTTGCTCTTTTATCTCTCACTGAATCTTGGCGAGCCGCTCTTCCATCTGTGACTGCATTTGTTCTTGCATGTCCTTTTGCATTTGCTCCAATTTTTCAAGTCTTTTATCCATTGACTTTTTCCTTGTACCGTAGGGGTACGTAGTTGGTTGGTTTGTGTTGGTTTCCAGATTACTGAAATATTTTAGTTAATTAGAAACCTTTTATAGCCTTTAATGCATAATGATATGATGTAAATGCATGAATGCAAAGAAGGCGTCAATTCTGATTCAGTTCCTTTTAGAAAACTTCACTAGAAAACAAAGTTCTTATACATAAAACGGATTACAGATAAGGTCTTGCCCTAATGCCTAGAGTCTTAATTTTTACAAGCAGTGAAGCTAGTTCTCGCCCCTGGCTTGATCCTTGTTTATACATCACACTTAATGCATCAGCTTGTATTGCCAAAGTCTGCAGATGTTCGGCTACATCCCGAATTTGAGCCACAGCTTCTCCCATAAGATAACCTCTGTCTCTAACCTGGCCTTGAGAGTGGTGAAGCTGTTCTTTCCAACGCTCTTCATTCATTTGAAGGAGCTCAACCCGCATCTTACAATTCCGTAAAGTCATTTCTAATTGTTCTATCATTTCCTTCATCTCTTCAATCTTATGCAGACTCGTCTTTAACTCCACCGCAGAATTACGACTTCTATACTGATGAAGGGATTTTTCGAGTTCTGCCACTCTAGCCTTTAATTCACCCTTCTCGTTCTGACTTTCTGACAGGCTTTTTTTTAAGATCTCGTTTCGCGTTCGAGCCTGCTGGAACCTCCTTTCCCATCGATCGGCTTTGTTTCTTTCTTCCTGAATTTCTTGTTGCCACTGGTCAGAAGTTTTTCCCAACCCGGCATCTCGCATTGACCGACGCATCTTCTTGTAATACGCCCTTAAACCGTTCAGATCTTCCACGGCCTTGCTCTTCCCCTTTCTCAATTTTTCGGATTCCAACCTTTGGACGTCCACGTCTAGTCTTAAATTCATTTTCTCCTCTTCCAACTGCTCGATCCTCTTTCCAAGCTCGAAATTTTTCTTCTTAAAGTCCTGCCTTATGATCTCTAGCTTCGTCGGGACCACTCGCAAGCACTCTTCTAATGATCGAGCACCCTCCAAGTTCATCCCAGGGATGTTATCATTAATGCGTCTACCAAACCATCCACCGTATTCTGGAGTCGTAATCAGACCCGTCTCCACTCTCTTCATTCGGATAGTCTTCTTCCAAGCATCCGTCATCTCCCAAATCTTCTTCTTGTAATTGTCCCCCTTATATTAGAACTCATATTGAGCGAGCCCGTATGTTGCCAGGATGAACTGCTTAGTATTGTACTGCCTTAATGTGAGCAAAGGGGCATATCCGACGGCCCCCCAAATTCCTGGCAGAGGCACCCAATCAAAAGTCTCACACCGATAAAGGATCTTGTCGGGGATCATCCATAGAGCTCTCCACTCAATATCGTCCTCTTGAAGATTTTGAAGAATTTCCATCCATTCCTCTTCTGAGACGTCATCTCTTCTTGGCGTAGCTACCTCTTCTTTCAGCGGGGAATAATTCTTAAGGAAGACTTGGTAGGAGGGTTTACCTACCTTTCAAAAATGGCCATGAAACCACACCATCAGTAGCTGCGCACATCTGACAAATCTGCCTTCACCTACCCTCCGACACGTACTCAACGACCTGAATGTTTCCTCTAAGATAGATGGGACGGGCGTGACATGTTTATCAAGTCGATCAAATAAGTCGGTGACCGCCTCATCGATATGTCTTAAGGCCTTAGGGAAGATTACCAATCCATAGATGCTCAACGCGAAGACATCGACTTTCTTTTTCATATCCGGATGTGTTAGGATCAGGTCCCTCAAACTCGCCCAAGGAATACATTTCCCATCACCTTTTTGCTGAATTCTAGCCGTAACCCATTGCTCACTCATCCTGGTAACCTTCATCAATTTCTTCACGAAGGTTGGGACATTAGTAACCCTGACATAAGCCTTGTCACCTTGGGCATTCGGACAACGAAGCAGAGTTGCATACTCTTCCATAGTGGGCACCAAATCTACCCTCCCGAAAGTGAAACAGCTATAGGCGGGATTCCAAAATTGTGCCATATCCCAAAACAAGTGTTTGTCCACTTTGATATCGAGCAAGTGGGGTAGATCACCGTAATTGCGATAGAAAAGGTGCTTAGTCTCATTGCCCCAATGAGCCCATATGTCTCTCAATTTCTGGAGCTCATTTTGTGTCACACTAATGCGAGTGAAGTCCCACAACTCCGATGTGTATCCCTCGGCTAGACTGTCCTCTTTTTCTAGTTGTAACTCCTCTGACCATTTACGGATTTCTGCACTACCCTCCACTTTATCACGAAAAGCACTTTCCATATCAAACTTTCTAATTTAGCAACCGAATTTGAATCGACACCCCCTTTAAGAATGCAATGTCATGCAAACACAGCCAAAACAAAATACAAACGGTCAGTATATATATAAAAAAAAGCAAAGGGCAAATAGGAAATAGTCAAACACCTATTTGGGTAAATACCGAGATTCGGGATGGCTCTACCTAGGGTAGGCTCCTAAAGCTCACTATATGTGGTTCTTGTTCTAACGAAAGGGTACCTGAACCCGCGAATTCCTCAATCGTCACCCATTATAGGCTCATATAGATCGAGTTTGGTTCAGGGGAATAAATTTCCCTATGGCCATGCGGAGGTGAAAACCTCACGAAGCACATAGGTACGGATGTATTCCGAAAGTGGTCCACTAGCCTGTGCGGAGGTGAAAACCTCATGAAGGCCTAGCTTCTCACTCCCACTTACAGGTGTGACCACAACGGTCATGCGATGCAATGCGGAAAATATTCTACCCAACCATAGTACTCGCAAACAAATGCAACAAAGAAATGATGATTTTTTCAAGTTGATTTTTAAATTCAAACATAAGGACAAAATCAATTTACGGCCTGACTCTCTCGAGCTCCCCAGTGGAGTCGCCAAGCTATCGAAACCATTGTTAAAGACTTTGGAAAAACAGGGATCGACTTTAAAATTTCAAAAATAGAGTCGCCACCGACCTTTTTCAAGGTGCGGTTGGAGCACCTTAAATCAATTTAATAAAACATTTTGATTTATTAAAATGATTTGGTTTTTTGGTCCACGAAATTTAAAAAAATGGGTTCGGGAGTCGGTTACGCCCGAGGAAGGGTTAGCACCCTCGTAATGCCCAAAATTGGTAATTAAATTGATTAAAATGCCCTTATGTTGGAAGTTTTGAAATACGATTTCTTTTGAAGCACTTGAATGGTTTAAATTGGACGGAATGATTCTCTCGTTTCAAAGGAATATAGCATCACATCCAACACGTTAGGACATGATCCTTTAAACCCTCGAAACTATGATCAAATCTTGTCTTAAAAACATATACATTTGAAAATTACAAAAAGGGTGTTCACGTATTCGGTCCAACCAAAAGATCGAAATCCAACACGTTAGGGCACGATTTCTCGGATTTCCGAACAGAGAACATTGCCTTAATTCAAAAATTAGAGAAGACGAGCGAAATCTAGAAGGGTATTTTATTGTTTGAATGACCAAAAAACCGCAACCCAACACGTTAGGGCACGATTCCTCGAATCTTCAAACACGAAATATTGCTTTACTTTCGAAAAATTATTTAAATTGGCGATTTTGGAAATGATTTAATGCATTAGACTTGAAATTGGATGATAGTTCGAGTCAAAATTATGGAGTTATAATGATGAGCAAGAATATAACGAATGAGCATAGAATAAAATATTCAACGAACTTCATATATGTACGATTGCAAACTTTAAAATAATCAATGAGAATAAAATTAGGAATTATAGGTGCAAAATCAACAAAATACACCAAATGTGATTTAAAATTAGTTATAAGAGTTTACTATAAAAATATACATAAATTAAATATTTTATTTTAAATATTACAATTTGAAAGAGAATTTTTATAAATAAAAGAAATCTAAAAAGAATATAATATATGTAAAGGTTTTTTTTTTATAAGGAATAAAATACAAAAAAATATGACAAATATTGGTGTTTAGAATAATATGAATAATTTAAATCATACTATGAAAAACGTATGAAAGAAAGATAAAATATATATAATATAAGTTATAGATAATTCCAAGATAATAGTATGATAATATATGAAATAAAAATTAAATATAAATGAATCATATTTATATATAGAATAAACAAAGTATAATTGTAAAAGAAAAGCCTTGTTGAAGAAATGAAATATATATATATATATATATATATATCCAGATAAATTTAATAAAATTCATGTACAAATAATTAAGGACCAAACATGCAAATATTTCAAATATTAAAACAGTGCGTTGGATCATGGATTAAAATGAACTCGGGACAAAATCTGATGGCAGAATTTGAAGAAAATAAAAGAAGTAAAATAGGATCTAATCGAACAGCACCACGAAACGCAAGGACTAAATATGCAAAGGTACCCTCAGTGACCAAAACACGCGGGTCTGCTCATGTGTGGGTCGGGTCATCGGGTCGAAAAGGGTCTCAATCGGGTAGGGGGCTTATACGGCACCGTTTTAGAGCCACTGAAACCGGCCCTAAACGGTGCCATTTCGTGCGCTGTTTAAAGGCAAAAAAAAAACCCTAAAACTAACTATCCTAACACTTCAAATCAGAACAGAATGAAACAAAACAAAAGAAAGGGCCCTCATTTTCGTTCCTCTTTAATCGGCCGAACATAGGCCAAGGTCGAGCGGCCGTCCAACCACCGCATGCCTCTGATAGGCCGTGGGTTATCGACAGAAGGCCTGTCTAGCCCTCTTCAGAGCGTTTGCTCAAGGAACCTCACCGTTTCGGGTGCGAAGAATCAAAAGAGAAAGGCTGTCTGCTGGGTTTGACTCTGACGGAGGCAGCGAAGCCAACGTCACCCTCAGCGTTTCCGGTGAGTTTCTCTTTATCCCTTTCTTCTTTTGTTTTCAAATACGAAAATAAAAATAAAAAGAAAGCAAAACAATCGAGAAAAGCTTAAAGATGCAGAATCAAAATAAAGAACCATCTTTTGATTGCGAAAATGCTTCTGTATTTTCCTATTAAAAAATCGTGAACCCTTACAAGTTGTTTCACGGCTCTTTATATAGCCGATTTGAAAAATAAGATACAAATCAAATTCTGTTTTTATTTTTTGTCTTCTGTTTGCTGTTTTTCTGCCGTTGTTGTCCCGTGTCTGTGCAGGTACAGAGGCCAGATGGCGTGGAGGCACGCGAATGAGGGCAACACATTCGGTACGGGGGCTGCGATCGTGGTGGCAGAGGCTCGCGCGTGGAGGTACGGAGGCTGTGGAATTAGCACGCGTTAAGACACGCACGCGGCGCTGATGGAGTTAGGGGCTAGGGTTTCTAAGTTTTTAATTCTTTCGGGCCACTCGGGTCGCTGCAATCTGGGCCATTTGTTTTTGTGATCTTGGGCCACTAATTGGGTAGAGGTTAAGTAGTAAGTGAATTTGGGTTGTTTTTTGGTGTTTGTAAATGGACATTGCTAATTTGGGTATTTTGTTATTTATTTGATTTATTTTTGTTTTGGGCCAAAATTGGCTATTACACTATATTTATAGGTATAAGAAGTATAAATGAAATAGAACTCTACTTCTAATGACTATTAGAGTTTTAAGTACATTAAAACTTATTTTGATCTTGATGGATATCTAATTAAACCCAATAGAAATATGATAGGCCATGGTTTCAATTAAAGAGGCTTTAGTCCTCTCTCATTTAACTTTTAAACCATGTATCTCTTTAATTTTTTCTTTTTCAGCAAAATACCCTTTATTTGAATCTAAAAAGATCCATCATTTTGAAAATGGGGTAGTAAAAGTGTTCAACTTTTTTCATGGCAAAACAAATTAACCTCAGTTTTCGATAAATTAAAAAGAATGTAAAACCAAACTTATCAAACAAATTAAAAACTTGTGAAAAAGTACTTCACCACTCAAAACTATATATTAAAGCATCAAAGCTTTTATGTTTTTGTACCATTGTTTAAGCAATATGCTTAGATGTACTACTTATATCAGGAACATCATTTACTTGATAATTTAGACATGTAAGCTCAATTAAAGTATATTAAAACTTTCAAGGGTAAATCAAATCAAACAAAAAGTGTATATCCAAAATTTCATATCATGAAAGGAATATATTAGGGGTGTTCAAACAGTTAATTTGGTTATTAATCGAATTAAATTATTCAAAATGTAAATAATTTTAACCATTAATCGAATCAAAAATTTTTTTCAAATACATTAATCGAATCAAAATATTTCGGTTAATTTGATCGATTAACCGAAATTTATGTGTTATTGTCTTTTGGTTAAAATAAGTATAAAACATATAAAAAAATACATTGCTAATGTTCATTTTCTTTTTTTTAATAGTTCAAAAATACATTGCCAATATAAAAATATATTATATATAATATATATATATATATATATTATTTATTTCGATTAATCCAATATATTATCTGATAACCGAAATTTCAAAATATCATTAACTGACCTTCGACCGAATTAAATTCGGTCACCAACTGAACTAAATTCAACCACTGACTGATTAACCGAATTAGATTAGTTTAATAGGTTAATTTGGTTTTAACCGAACTATGAACACCCCTAGAATACATAGAGTTGAACATAGTGAAATAAGAAATTAAAATATTTCGTTGAAATTGTTCGTCTGGAAATTTCCTGAATAGCTAATCATTGGTTTGTCTCTCCATTGGAACAATAGGACTCTTATGCTCATTACTAAACTTGTTGAAGCGATGAAATATGTAATAGGCCAATTTAGCCTGGACCCACACAAAAAATAATAAACCCCAAAAAAATAAAACAAAGCCCAAGTCCAGTCCAAAATTACAAATATATAATTTGGCCCGATCAGAATAGCCCATTACTTAAAAAGATTTAAGGTCCATCTACAAGCTTGACTCATATGGAAATATAATCTTCAAGGATATACAATCTTAGATATGATATGCAATCTTAGAAGATATGATTTTGTAATCTTAGAGATTTAATTTGTAGATATCATTTAATCTTAACCGTTGATGTAATTGATCTGTACCGTTGGATTTGAGGAGGCTCAACTATAAATAGAGGCCTCTCCCTTCATTGTAAATCACTTGAGTTTTGGGGAGCAATAAGAATTCTTGAGAGCATTCACTCAAATTTCTCTCCCTCTTGCATTCTTATTTTCTGCGGTTTGCTCTTATTCTATTCTTTGTTTATCTTCGTTTTTCAACCTTTTTTATTTTTTATTTAATCCCTGTTTCCTTGATTTTTAATTCTCTTTTATATTTATTTTTTAATAATTTTAGTTTTATATCAAATTATTTCTTTTTTTATTAGGATATTTTATTAAATCCTATATTATTTTTATATTATTTATAAATTTGTATATTATATGCTATTTGAATTGTTTTGTCATTAATATAAAATTTTCTATATATTGTATATTTTAAATATGTAAATCATTTATGTATATATATCTTATATTACTATATTATATGTTATCCCTTATATATATTTTCTATATATTTAAAGTTTTATATATAGTATTATTTATTTAAAAATATATTATTTATTTCATTATATACATATATTTTTCCATTTTAGATTTTGCCATATCATTTTTATACTTCCTTTTTTAAAAAAATTGATATATATATATAGTATATTATTGTTTTGTATATATTATTTACCTTATTTTATTATTATTTTATATATATATTCAATCTTGTGTGTAAATTATAAGATTTATTTCTTCATTTTTCATAGATTTTTTATTGTTATTATCTACTCAATATCTTTTATTTGATTATTCATATTCCTAGGATTAAAATCTGTCATCTTTATTTACCTTAGCATTGCACTATATTGCTCACATTATTTGCTATGTTACATCATTCTTTTTACTTAATTGTCTATATTAGTGCTAATTGTTGATATGTTTTGTAATTTTAGTGAATTGTTCTTTGGTATTTATAATGTATTAATGTTATATTTTATTCAAGTAATTATTTTTGAAAATATTTTTTTTGCCGCTTTTTATCCACAACTTTATTTCTTAAAATAAGGCAATATTTGACATTTGGGAGTTTTGAGGGAATCGTGCCCTAACGTACTGGGCTTTAATTTTTCTCATTAAGTCTAAATGATTAAATACCCTTTTCAAGTTAAAACGTGTGATTTTCAAATAAAAACTATCTTTGAGAATTTAAGATGTTGCGTCCTAACTTACTAGATGTGATATTTTGATATTTCGATATAGGGATTTCTAAAAACAAAAGATATTTGACGTTTGGGAAATTTGAAAGGTCGTGCTCTAACTTACTGAGATTCGATCATTTTCTTTTATCCAAATAATTGAATGTCTTTTAAAAAAGTTATAAGTTTTTAAAAACAAAATCAAAAAGATCATACTTTAAAACCTTTTCAAATCTTCGACACTAGGACATTTAATAATCAATTAGGTACCTATTTTTGGGCGTTACGAGGGTGCTAACCCTTTCTCGTACGTAACCGACTCCCGAACCTGATTTCTCAAATTTTTATAGACCAGAATTTTTTTTTTAAAAATACCAAAATGTTTCATAAGGTGATCCAATCGCACCTGAACAAAAAAGATTGGTGGCGACTACATTTCAGTTTTCATTTTAAAGTCGACCCCGTTTTTCCAAAATCTAAAAATGGTTTCGACAGCTTGGCGACTTCACTGGGGACAAATAAGAGAGTCAAGCCGTAAAATTGATTATTTTCTATCCTTTTGTCGAAGTTTGGAAATTTGATTTGAAAAAATTATGATCCTTTTATTACACGTGTTTGCATCATTGCATATGATTGTTATTTTCTCGCACACATTGCATTGCATGACCGTTGTGGTCACACCCTTAAGTGGGAGTGAGAAACTACTCCTTCGTGAGGTTTTCACCTCCGTGCAGGATAGTGGATCGCTTCTGGGATACATTTGTACCTATGTCTTCATGAGATTTTCATCTCCGTGCAGCCATAGGGAAATGTATCCCCCTGAACTAAACTCGGTCCGTATGAGCCTATAATGGGTGAGGATCGATGAATCTGCTGGTTCGGGTACCTCAACTTTAGAACTAAACTGCATGTAGAAAACATAAATGCCCACCCTAGGTAGAACTATGCCAAACCTTAGTGGTCACCCAGATATGTGTTTATTTGCTTTATGTTCTATTTCATGTTACTAACTTGTTGTGCTTTATTTTTTGTGCATGTCATCTCATATTTTAAAATGTATCGATTCACGGTCAGTTACTAAATTAGAAAGCTGGTTATAGAGAACGAATTTCTTAATAAAGTGAGAAACAATATGGCTGTCCGTAAATGGTCAGAGGAAACACAACTAGGAAAAGAAGATAGCCTAGCTGAAGGATACACATCAGAATTACGGGACTACACTCGCATCAGTGTAACGCAAAATAATCTCCAGGAGTTAAAGGAAATATGGGATCGATAGAGTAATGAGACCAAGCAGTTGTTCTACTACAACTATGGAAATTTGCCGTACTTGCTTAACATGAAGATAGATGAACATTTGTTTCGGGCCATCACTCAATATTGGAACCCTACTTATAGTTGCTTTACTTTTGGAAAGGCTGATATGGTACCCACAGTGGAGGAATATTCAGCTTTGTTGCGTTGTCCCAAGATTCAAGTTGATAAAATTTACTCAATGGCTGCTTGTATTCCAACTTTTGTGAGGAAATTAATGAACATCACGGGGATGAGTGAACAGTGGGTCACAGCTAGAATCAAGAAAAAAGGTGAGTGTAAGTGCATCCCATGGAAGGCTCTAAAAGATTTGATTCTAACTCATCCTGATGAGAAAAAGAAAGTTGATGTTTTTGCCTTAAGTATATATGGATTAGTGATCTTCTCTAGGGCATTGGGATATGTGGATGAAGCCATTTCAGATCTTTTTAATCGACTTGACAAACAGGTTACACCTGTTCTTGCGATCTTGGCTGAGACATTTCGATCATTGAATACATGTAGGAGAGCTGGCGAAGGCAGGTTCATAGGATGTACACAGTTGCTGTTGGTTTGGTTCCACAGTTATTTCTGGAAGGTGGATAAAGTTTCCTATCAGGTTTTTCTCAAGAATTACTCTCCTTTAAAAGAGATTGTGGTAGCACCATGGAGAGATGATGTATTAGAATAAAATTGGATAGCGCTTCTCTAAAATCTCCAAGAAGATGACATTGAGTGGAGAGCTCCCTGGTTGGTTCCCGATGAAATTTTGTACTGATGTGGGAGTTTTGATTGGGTCTCTCTACTTGGAATTTCGGGAGCCATTGGATATACACCTTTGCTCGTGCTGAGGCAGTATAGATCAAGGTAGTTCATACCAGCAACACATGGGTTGGCTCAATGTGAGTTTTCATAGAAGGGAGATAGTTATAAGAAAATGGTTGAGGAGATTTCTAATGCTTGGAATCAGACTTACTGCATGAAGATAGTGGATGTATGTCCAGTAACAACTTCAGAATACACGAGATAGTGGAGTAAGAGAGTTAATGACAATATCCCTGTGCCAAGTTTAGAAGGCGCTTGACCGATTGAAGAATACTTACAAGTGGTCCCATCAGAGTTAGAGATCATAAAGCAAGGTTTCGAAATGAAGAGTTCAGAGTTCAGAAAACGGATAAAAAAGTTGGAAGAAGAAAAAATACATCTGAGATTAGACGTGGATACTCAGAAACTGGAGGTCGAAAAATTAAGGAAAGAGAATAGGAAGATTGAGGAAGATCGCGATGATTTAAGACAAAATATAAGAAGATTCAGCTGTCTATAAAAAGAGCTAGATTGGGAAAGACTTCAGAATAGTGGCAACAAGAGATTCGAGAGGAAAAAGCCAAAGCTGATCGATGGGAGAGAAAGTTCCAAGAAATTTAGGCACGAAACGAGGCCCTAGAAAGGAGTTTAGTAGAAAGCCAAAAGGAAAAGGCTGGATTAAGGACTGGGGTAGCTGAACTTGGACAGTCTCTTCATCATCATCGAAGTCGTAACTCCACGATTGAGCTGAAGGCAAGTCTAAATAAGATCAAGAAAATGAAGGGTAAGATTGAAGGGTTAGAATCGGTATTGCAAAATTGTGAACTCCGGATCGAGCATCTTGAAGCAAAGAAGGGCATTGGAAGAAGGAGCTTCATCATTTTCAAGATCAAGTCAGAAATAGGAATTACCTCATGGGTGAAGCCATAGCTCAGATTCGAGAGGTAGCTGATCATCTATAGATCTTGGCGGTATAGGCTGATACATTGAGTACAAAGTATGAGCTATAGTCCGATCGTGGTCAAGAGTTAGCCTTGTTGCTTAGTAAAGTTAAAACTTTGGGCATTAGGGCGAAAGCATATTTGTAGCTCGTTTTATGTAAAGGATTTTTTTTTAATAAAGTTTTCTAAATGAAATTGAATCGAAATCGATGCCTTTTTGCATTTATGCATTTGCATTACATCACATCACATGCATCTAAATCCATAAAAGGTCCCTAATTAGGTAAAATATTTTCAGAGTTAACTTGGAAAACATGGAACAAAAGTTGGAAAGATTAGAGCAAAGGCAAATACAAATGCAAGAGCAATTGACCAAAATTCAACAAGATATGCGAGATCAAATGTTGGAGTTCCAAAGAAATGTGATTCACCAGTTAAGTCAGTTATTAGGTCCAGTAATCAACAGTGGGGACGATAATGAAGACCTCATCTATCCCCCAAGTTTTACCCCAATAAATGTCCAAACTCAACTAGACACGCATCCGCAAGGGGTACCGGTAATTATTAGACCTCAACAACAACAGGCCAGTATGTCGGCACTAGTAAACTGCTTGATAAGCTCAAGTCCCAATCCAGGGGGCAATCCAACTAACCCAAGACTGAACTCAAAAAAAGGCCAAATTGCGCCCATCCCAATCACGTATAGGGAGCTGTACCAAATTTTGTTTGATGCACACGTGGTATCCCCTTTCTACCTAAAGCCTATACAACCCCCATACCCCGAATGGTATGACACGAATACCCAATGTGAATACCATGCGGGAATCATAGGACATTCGATTGAGAACTGCACTACTTTCAAAAAGGTGATCGAAGGACTTGTCAAAATAAGGGTTGTCAAATTCGAGGATTCTTCTAGTACAGAAAATACGTTACCCAACCATGTTGTTAAAGGGGTAAATATTGTGATGGATAGGGGCATGAGATCCTAGAATACATCAAGTTCAGGGCTCTAGTGCAAGACCTGACCTAAACATTAATGACGTATTTGAAGAGGGAACCAATGAATAAAAGTTTTCGAGCCCTTGCATATTTGGGAGTGTGTTAAACAACGAGACTGTGGAAGTGATCCTTATATTTTTAAGGCTAATCTAGAGTAATATTCAAAACACGCTTGTTGCCTTAAGCCTAGAGGTAATAAGAATCCTTTTGTGAAATAGGCTTGAATCCGAAATTTTTATTTCAAATAAAATGCATCTTTTTTTTTGAATAAATATTCTTTTATTCTTTCCACGTATATTTTTTTTGTTTTTTTCTTTAGACTTTCTTTCAAATATTCTTTTATTCATGATCATACCAATAATAATCCTTAGAATCATTCATTCTTTAAAATTTACCTTCGTACCTACAACAGGTCCTCGGATATCAACGACATGAGCAACGTTGTTATTGACTCAGAATCTCCTTTTTAAGTGAGATATGTGTCTAGGGGGATCTTAGGACTTTGAAGATGACAGAGATTGTAACATTATTTCTTGACTTGTTAGGAATGGTAAAACAAGATGATAAGCGGATCCTGATTTACAAAAAGATCAATGAACATTGTGAACCTAGGGGAAGAGTAAGAAAAAAAGGTTAGAGCATGCAAAAGTGAGACTTCATTGAGTTACTCAAAAAATTCAAAGATGTTTTTCGCTCGATTATATGTGCCTGGGCTACTAAGATCCATGGATGCTTTTAAGGCTAAAAGAGGTCCATAGGACACATGCAGATAGTTTTACAATGGCTAAGCTAAATATGAGGTTCGGGCACTGCCAGTTTACCATGGAAGGGGATTGCATCAGTTATATCGCAAATGCCAAATTAAAGAAGACAATGTTTATGTGACGCCTCCATAGATTTTTCATATGTGGGGCATGGATGTTATGAGGCCAATCTCGTTAAAAGCTCCTAGCAGACATTGAATCATTAAGAGGGTAAATGTTGCTTCATATGCCAATATTGTAAAGTCGACAATTATCAATTTTCCAAAAAAAAAAGAGAGATCAGTTGCCGAAAGTGTTTTATAGTGCACAACTGTGCAACATCAAAAGTTTACAGTCTGTTCAAAGATCATGCGCCATGTAGCAAAGGTTGTCAAAAAAATTCAAAAAAATAAACAAATGAAAACAACAGAAATTATAGAAGATGACCGAGACTTGTAAAGATTGGCATAAGAAGCTACCACTTACTCTCTATGCTTACGTTGACCAGGACTTTCGCTAGGGCAACATCTTTCCCGTTGGTTTATGGAATAGAGGTGGTTCTGCCCATAAAAATCGTGATTCCTTTTTTCCGAGCTTTCATTGAGTCAGGAATTGGATGAAGTAGAAGGAAAGGGGTTTGAAAGTATTCATCATAGTCAAATGTGCCAAAAATGGATGATGATGATTTATGATGAAAAAGTTCACCTAAGGAAATTTCATTATGGGGACTTGGTATTGAGGAAGATCCTTTCTATACAAAAGGATTTCAAAAGGAAATGAATGCCAAACGGGGAAGGACCTTACGTGGTAAAGAAGGCTTTCCCCTGAGGAGCATTGAGTTTGACTGAGATAAACTTATCCAATTCTATAAATTCGGATTCAGTCCAAAGATACTTAAAAGAGGAGAGGCTAAGGTGAGAACCCGCAAAGGGCGCTTTGTGACCTTCACAAAAAAAAAAAAGAGGAAAAAGAAAAGAAAAGAAAAGAAAAGAAAAGAAAAGAAAAGAAAGAAAAAAATAGAGTGGCCAAGGCGAAAACCCGCAAAAGGCGTCTTGAGACCAAAGGGGATTTAAGTTGAAAACCCAAAAAGGGCGGCTCAAATTTTGATCAAAGTGGGGTAAATAGTAGTCTTGCTATTCCTGAATTAATAATGAAGAAGTATGCTACGTCTTGGGGCATCAACAAAGTACTTCGGATCCCCTAAACACATATTGAGCTCAAAATGGTCCTCAAAAAGTTGGTACAGAGAAGCTCAGGCTAAGATATCTAGGGCACCTAATTCTCATCTTACCTATTTTGAATTTGCTAACTTTGATTGCCATATTCTTTTCAAGATACGCCCTAATCAAGTTCTTTTTATCGCCTTGGTTATCATTGATTGATTGTTTTGAGCTATACTCCTGATTAATTTCCTTCTTATCCATAGTTGTGATCTTTTTCAAGCATTTTATATTGAAATAACAATTAATGGACTAATAATATTTTCATAAGAGGAGTTTCGCATATTACTTTGGAAATTTCTAAGATAATACAAGAAACTGAAACAGGACAATTGTTTAAAGAATTCTCATGTGTAAGGGTCGGAGGTACTTGAGAAAATTGAGACTATCTCTTTTGTCCAAATTAAGGAGTTGAGCAATATTGATCCTAAGAGAGGATCATTTTACAAACAACTTCATGGGGTCACGGTATGATGGACCAAATTGAGGTGAAAAAATTCAAAGCATATGAGCAGAGTATGATTGATATTTCAAGAGGAATGAAGATGAAACCTCGATGAATAAATGAGCGATGGAACCTTAAAAAGGAATCATCCTCATGAAATTTTGCATTCATAACACACTTGGCTAGGAGCATTTGATTCATTCTGATCATAGCATCCTAATCATAAACATAAGCATATAAAACTGATTCTACAAGACATGTCCCCAGAGGGCGGTGTAACAACATCGGTAATTTTAGATCTTGTCTCCTCAAGATAGCAGCAAGGCAGATTGATGTTGGCAAATCTTCTCTTTCCGAAGTAGCAGGGGAGCAGATTTTAGCCATTAGCCTTATCTTCCTAAAATAGCAAGGGAACAGGCAAAGATTGTAGTCTTATCTTCCTAATGTAGCAAGGGAGTAAACTAAAAAATGAAGATTTTGTCTCCTCGAGATAGCAGTAAGGCAGATTGATATTGGTAGATCTTATCTTTTCGAAGTAGCAGGAGAGCAGATTTTAGCCATTAGCCTTATCTTCCTAAGGTAGAAAGGGAGCAGGCTGAAGATTGTAGTCTTATCTTCCCGATGTAGTAAGGGAGTAGACTGAAAAATAAAGATTTTATATCCTCGAGATAGTAGTGAGACAGATTGATATTGGTAAATCTTATCTTTTCGAAGTAGCAGGAGAGTAGATTTTAGCCATTAGCCTTATCTTTCTAAGGTAGCAAGGGAGCAGGTTGAAAATTATGGTCTTATCTTCCCGATGCAGCAAGAGAGTAAACTAAAAAAATGAAGATTTTGTTTCCTTGAGATAGCAGCGAGGCAGATCTTATCTTTCCAAAGTAGCAGGGGAGTAGATTTTAGCCATTAGCCTTATCTTCCTAAGGTAGCAAGGGAGCAGGCTGAAGATTATAGTCTTATCTTCCTGATGTAGCAAGGGAGTAGATTGAAAATGAAGATTTTGTCTCCTCGAGATAGTAGTGAGACAGATTGATGTTAGCAAATTTGGCAATCCTTGAGCTTGCATGGAGCAGATCGAAGATAGCAGATTTGGCATCCTTGAGTTTGCAAGGAGCAGGTTGAAGACAATAGATCTGGCAATCCCTTAGTTTGCAGGGAGTAGATCGAAGATAGTAAATCTGGCAATCCCTGAGTTTGCAGGGAGTAGATTGAAGATAGCAGATCTGGCAATCCCTGAGTTTGCAAAGAGCAGATCGAAGATTGAAAATTTGGCATCCTTGAGTTTCAATGAGCAGGTTGAAGACAGCAGATTTGGTAATCCCTGAGTTTGCAGAGAGCAGATCGAAGATAGCAGATCTGGCAATCCTTGAATTTGCAGGAAGCAGATCGAAGATTGAAAATCTGGCATTCTTGTTTTTGTAAGGAGCAGGTTGAAGACAACAGATCTGGCAATCCCTGAGTTTGCAGGGAGCAGATCGAAGATTGAAAATCTGGCATCCTTGTGTTTGCAATGAGTAGGTTGAAGATAACAGATCTGGCAATCCCTGAGTTTGCATGGAGCAGATCGAAGATAGCAGATTTGACAATCCCTAAGTTTGCAGGGAGCAGATTGAAGATAGCAGATCTGGCAATCCCTGAGTTTGCAGGGAGCAGATCGAAGATTGAAAATCTGGCATCCTTGAGTTTGCAGCGAAGCAGATCAAAGATAGTAGTCTAGCATCCCTGAGTTTGCAGTGGAGCAGGCTGAAGATAGCAGATCTTGTCTTCCTGATATTGCAGTTAAGATCAAAGACACCAATTCTGTCTCCCTGAGTTTGTTGTAGAGCAGACCAAAGATAGAAGATCTGGCCTTCCTGAAGTTGCAGTAAAGCAGATCAAAGACATCACTCTCGTCTCCTTGAGTTTACAGTGGAGCAGAATAAAGATAGCAGATATTGCGTTACTGAAGTTGCAGAAGCAGATTGAAGCCGTCAGACTTATAGTCCAATACCTCTGAAATTGTAGAAGGGTTGGAAGTTAGTTGAAGAAGACAAGGACCAAGAAGTCAGAATCCAACAGGACCGAGCAAAATTGGCCCTTTTTTAGTCTTTGCTCCATTCTCGTTACACGATAATGAGCAAAGAGAGGCAGCTGTAATAGGCCAATTTAACCCGGGCCCATACAAAAAATAATAAACCTCAAAAAAATAAAACAAAGTCCAAGTCCAGTCTAAAATTACAAATATATAATTTGGCCCGATCAGAATGGCCCATTACTTGAAAAGATTTAAGGTCCATATACAAGCTTGACTCATATGGAAATATAATCTTCAAGGATATGCAATCTTAGATATGATATGCAATCTTAGATATGATACAATCTTAGATATGATATGCAATCTTAGATATGATATGCAATATTAGAAGATATGATTTTGTAATCTTAGAGATTTAATTTGTAGATACCCTTTAATCTTAACCGTTGATGTAATTGATCTGTACCGTTGGATTTGAGGAGGCTCAACTATAGATAGAGGCCTCTCCCTTCATTGTAAATCACTTGAGTTTTGGGGAGCAATAAGAATTCTTGAGAGCATTCACTCAAATTTCTCTCCCTCTTGCATTCTTATTTTCTGCGGTTTGTTCTTATTTTATTCTTTGTTTATCTTCGTTTTTCAACCTTTTTTATTTTTTATTTAATCCCTGTTTCCTTGATTTTTAATTCTCTTTTATATTTATTTTTTAATAATTTTAGTATTATATCAAATTATTTCTTTTTTTTATTAGGATATTTTATTAAATCCTATATTATTTTTATATTATTTATAAATTTGTATATTATATGCTATTTGAATTGTTTTATCATTAATATAAAATTTTCTATATATTGTATATTTTAAATATGTAAATCATTTATGTATATATATCTTATATTACTATATTATATGTTATCCCTTATATATATTTTCTATATATTTAAAGTTTTATATATAGTATTATTTATTTAAAAATATATTATTTATTTCATTATATACATATATTTTTCCATTTTAGATTTTGCCATATCATTTTTATACTTCCTTTTTTAAAAAAATTGATATATATATATAGTATATTATTGTTTTGTATATATTATTTACCTTATTTTATTATTATTTTATATATATATATTCAATCTTGTATGTAAATTATAAGATTTATTTCTTCATTTTTCATAGATTTTTTATTGTTATTATCTACTCAATATCTTTTATTTGATTATTCATATTCCTAGGATTAAAATCTGTCATCTTTATTTACCTTAGCATTGCACTATATTGCTCACATTATTTGCTATGTTACATCATTCTTTTTACTTAATTGTCTATATTAGTGCTAATTGTTGATATGTTTTGTAATTTTAGTGAATTGTTCTTTGGTATTTATAATGTATTAATGTTATATTTTATTCAAGTAATTATTTTTGAAAATATTTTTTTTGCTGCTTTTTATCCACAACTTTATTTCTTAAAATAAGGCAATATTTGACATTTGGGAGTTTTGAGGGAATGGTGCCCTAACTTACTGGGTTTCAATTTTTGTCATTAAGTCTAAATGATTAAATATCCTTTTCAAGTTAAAACGTGTGATTTTCAAATAAAAACTATCTTTGAGAATTTAAGATGTTGCGTTCTAACTTACTAGATGTGATATTTTGATATTTCGAGATAGGGATTTCTAAAAACGAAAGATATTTGACGTTTGGGAAATTTGACAGGTCGTGCTCTAACTTACTGAGATTCGATCATTTTCTTTTATCCAAATAATTGAATGTCTTTTAAAAAAGTTATAAGTTTTTAAAAACAAAATCAAAAGGATCATACTTTAAAACCTTTTCAAATCTTTGACATTAGGACATTTAATAATCAATTAGGTACCAATTTTTGGGCGTTACAAGAGTGCTAACTCTTCCTTGTACGTAACCGACTCCCGAACCCGATTTCTCAAATTTTTATAGACCATAATTTTTTTTTAAAAAATACCAAAATATTTCATAAGGTGATCCAATCGCACCTGAACAAAAAGGATTAGTGGCGACTCCATTTCCGTTTTCATTTTAAAGTCGACCCCGTTTTTCCAAAATCTAGAAATGATTTCGACAAAATATAACCAAAGTATATATTCTTAATAAGAGGTTGAATCGATCATCAAAAGTAGAATTTGGCCAAAAATTGAGATACATTATGAGAAAATAAAACTTGGAAAGTTATCACTTTTCTGAAAATTTAATTGATGAGAAAACAATTATCGCGTCTAATATACTAAAAAGTATTACTTTCCCTCGTACCATGGAATGAGATTCTTTTCGATAGTAGTAAGAAAGTAATTTTCTCAATTATCATGTAATTAGCAATTTAAAATTTATTTTTGAGATAAAATTATTTTTTTTCTTATTTTTTTGATTATTTTTAAAGAATACTTTTCACCACAAAGTCATAAAATTATTTAATTTTAAATTTATTTTAAATACTATCAATTTAAATTATTTTTTAAAAATTCAATTTTATATTAATTTTGAGATAAATGAATATCATTACAAATGTTAAAATTAATAAAAATAGCATTTTATTTATGAGTAATTTTAAAATTTATTATCACATTCCTAGTAAAATGTTCAGTAAACCAAACACATCAATATAACTTTACCGAGATTTAAATTTGTACTTCTTTACATTTCCGGTAATCATATTCCCCAAAAAATTGCATTCCACATTGTAATATTACAAATGAATGTTTGAGGGTAAAATTAATGATCCAAAACCAATAAGGAGTAGTCTAGTTGGTTTAATTGAAGAAAGGAGCTTTGTTTTGGGATCATCTAAACATAAATTACACCAAACGACATTTAATTATTGTTTAGATTTTAATTGGCATCTAAGTCTTTAAAATGTTGGTATTATATTAACCAAGTTCTTTTATTAGCTTGTCGTCAATTTAGATAATAAATATTAGTTTGGATCAGATGACTTAAAGCATGCCAATCAAATACTTATAAAACACGTGCGTATTCACAAAATGAACAACTTTCATCTAACATGTTAAAAAAATTTAACAATCTCAAGAAAATTTAAAAGGATTATTTCATGTTTTTAATAAGTCAAGATAAACGTATTTACAATTAGATTCATGTGTTTTAAATATGCTTCAAGTCAAATTTGAGTTAGTATGGCTAAACTAATAAAATGACCTAATTAATATGATATTGATATTTTAATATTTGGATTAAAATTCATGGCCAATTTGTAATATGAACAATAGTCTGAGAATGTTGACGCAATTTAGCCTTAATGTATGTTTAAAATCATTTTGTAGGAGAAATTAGGCTCATTTATCATTTTATCAAACATATACAAATATATATAGCAAATGACAAAGATCCCACCGCACCCCATTAAGCTTACTAAGCTTAATAAGAGGCTAAAGCAAAGAGAAAAAAAAAAAAAAAAAAAGGAAACATGATATGATAAGCTTATTGAATATTTAGCAGGTAATCATTCATATATTTCTTTTATGTCGAGGTAATGGTAGCTTACAAAATTCCCATTTATTTTTTTATTTTTTCGAGTTAAAAAAAAAGTAATAAATATTGAATGAATATTTTAAACTTAAAAATAATTAAATTTTAATTTTAAAAATATATTATTAGGAAGAGAAACTACCAACCTTACAATATTTAATTTTCATGAATCAGAAGATAAATATAAAAAAATAATATCTTAAATTGTATTAGAAAAACAGAAAAAAAATAGTAAAAAGAAAAAAGCATAAAAGGTGGATGAGGCACATGTGATTGCAGCAATTGATTGGGTGATGGGAGTTGGCATGATGTGGAGTTTCATCAAAAGAATATGAAAAGGAAGTAAGACCCACAGCGGCCATTGGGCAGTGGCCCCTCTTCTCATCACATATCAATCTCTTTGGGAACTTGGGCCTATCCCATTCTCTCCCACCATTAAAACACCATTGATCTTTTGTATTTTTGTTTAGATTTTCATTCATGGATTAGTGGAATTTATCATTGCATCTTGAGCTCTTTATGTATCCCTTTTGCCTACAAAATAGCAATGCATGCATTTAGAGATCTACCATTGCCCCTTTCAATATTGCATATTGTCCTTTACTCCATCTTCGCCTATATTAAGTTATTAACGACTAATGCTATAGTAACTATCATTTTCCCTCTAACTAATATTTATTTTTACTTATAATTAAAATTTCATACATATTTTATTCATAAAATAATAAAATCAAAGTCAAATTATAGTTTTAGTCTCTCTATTGTGCTCAAATTTGAGATTTAATTATCACTTTAAATTAACATACTTTAGTCAGTTTTATTTTTTTTTTAGTAGAAAAAAAACTAGAACCAATTACAAAATTATTCCAATGCCATCACACATAAGCTGAACATTCAATTGTAATTGCTCCACGACCACTACCGGAGTCTCCTGGAATGCTATCGGTCCATAAGGAAAAGCTCTCATCATCCCAGCTAGTGTATACGCAGCTACATTGGCTTCTCTAAAAGTCTGTTGTATAACCACCCGCCGTTGTCTTCTACGTTGCTCTTGGATTCTCAAGACCAAATCCTTATTCAAATGCCCACAAAACTTATCTAAAATGGCTTCCAAAGTTTGAGAGCAATCCATTTTGACAATAATATTAGCCCAATTAGCATCCCTCGCCAGAAGGAGTCCATCCTAAATTGCCCAAAGCTCAGTTTGCTCTACGCTACATCTGCCAATGTTTCTCCCAACTCCTCCACGCCATGTACCAAGGTCATCTCTTGCCAAAGCTATCGCCAAAGCTAACCTTGAGTTAGGATCCCCTACCCTATCCTTGTTCAACTTAATGAAACCAGAAGGTGGAGGTTTCCACACTCGACATCATCTCTTGCTCATGGTGTTATTTGCAGAAATTTTAAGCTTATGTTTAATGGAACTCGCCCAACACCACGAGGATTGGAGTATGTGAGATATATTAAAAGCTTTCCCTTGAAACACCTACAAATTTCAACAAACAACGCCGACTAAAGATTGCCAATCAACTTTCGTGAAAATTAAATCAAACTCATTCTTCGAATTCATTGAAAGCCACTCCATCAACAGATCAGAAAAAAATTGCAGCAAAACCCTCGAAAGGATGGCCTGCTTTCACACTTCACGTGAATTATCACGATCTACTTTTATAATCTCACTAGTTATTCCAAATAGCTAACATTGTTAACTATTCCTATTAAAACACTGAAATGGATTTTTGTTAAAAACATTTATCCTAGCTCGTCATGATTTAGGTTTTTTTTTTTAAGAAAAAATATACAACAATATTTTAAAAAGGACATTTAATATTATCTATTTGGATTAACTAAAGACATATAAAAATAGAAAATTTTAATTATGCCAAATTTAAATACAAAAATTAAATCTCAAATTTAACTATTACACAATTTAATATATCTAAAATTAAGAAAAAGAATAAACATTGTATTATTATTAGAAAATTGGAAGAGTCAAATTATAGGTGCAAAGTTGTTACATTCCTAGCCATAGGCATTGGGCATGGAGAATTTTTATCAATAAGCTTTTAGCTACACCAATATTTTTCTTTTTAAATTACAATAGTTTCATAAAGGATAATCCACATGTTGTTACGGAATGACTCATTTAAAACTTAAATTTTTTTTTAAAATTTCAAATTTATCATTAAATTAAAATTTCATGCAAGAATACCCTCGAGACTACTAATAATTCTCATATAACACAATCGAGTTGTATTATAGTATTGAATTAATCATGATGTTGATAACAAAGTTAATTTGTAGCATGAGATTGGTGGGGAATTGCAAACATTAATTGAGGTTGGCTTGGCCCTTTCCTTCTCAAATCCCATCCCCCATGCACCATCATCGCAGTGCCTATCCTTTGCTGCCTTTGAAATCCATTCATGAATATAAAAGTAAAAATTGGATGGCTGCTAAGAGCTAAAACAATGATGGTATTGAATTCCACTTCATATATTTTCATCAAAAACATCTGTTTTATCTAAGTAGAGTGAATCATATATCACTCATAATAAATAAAAAAATTATTTCATCAAATATAATTTTATTAAGAATCAATGGCTGATAGATTTTTTTTATTTCAATAATCAAATCATTAGAAACATAATAGAATAAAATAAAGAGTAGAATACAAATCCAATGCAAGATGCTTCTCCTACAGCAGTGGCCTACAATAGAAAATCAAATATAGCTAACTAGAAGATCTAATATAAGTTTGAAGTAAAACTAAAAACGTAATGGACTTTTTAAACACGTTTTCTGGGACCCCGGGAGTAAGAAAACTCTGCATTGTTCTAAAATTATGTCAAAGATTGCGATAATGTGCTTTTCAATATTTACAATTATCTTCCCAAAAAAAGAGATAAAAGCAATAATTATTCATTCCCCTTTAGTCGAGTAATTAAAAATTCGATATTCTTTTAAGTTGATCGTAATGGGAGTTAAGAGCTTGTCATCAAAATTTATAAAATTTTCATTAAACTTTTTAAGATTTTTGAAAATTTTAAATAAGTTCCTTCAAAATTTAGTGACAAGATTCGCTATTAATATTAGGTTTGAGTCTCGTGGATGAAAAAATTATGGCCAGGAGAGCTTTACTCTTTGTTTGAGAGTCCAATTCAGTTTAACACCAACCTAATTAATATTTGATATAACTACTAGATATTGAAAAATATAAAATATTTTATATATATATATAAAGTGAAAAATATAAATATTTATAGGTATAGGGTCGAGCCATGACAAAAATGACTAAAGGTTAATGCATGTTTCACTATCAAAATAAAAGCAGATTGAAAATAGACAAAATTTAGGCATAATAATGGGAGAGGAAAGAGGAGGGAGTTTTCTTCCTTTTGTTTTTTTCTTTTATCTTTTGGAAAATAAGGAAGGGGTATTGGGCAATGGGCAGCTGATAATGGACGGGTATATGCAATGGCTTTGTGAGAGACTTCCATTTTTTTCCTTTCTTTTAAAGGTGTAGCTTAGAAAGAAAACGAGGGTTATTAAGAGGCTAATGGTGAATGAAACTTTTGCATAGGGTTCCACAGCGTCGGTCTTTTTGTGGGTCGTCTTCCTCTTTAATGGCTGCTGCGCTGCATGTGGGACAATAACATATATATCACTTTTAATCCCATCATTATATATAGAAACCACAAGAGCATGTACATATAATATGATAAGTGATGTGGCCACAAACTTAATTTGGTACGATGACATGAACAAAGCATTTAACAATGTAGTAACTTTGTTTGGTGCATCACTTACTTTTGTGGAACTTTGCCTAGAGAAGAAATGTACCATTAAACTCATAGTACCTACAATAATTTAATCTCAATCCATCTTAACCCTTAACTCTTGGATAATTGTGGCCTTACCTTAGTATAAACTAATCACTCAAAGATAAACAAATAATAAAATACTCACATTAAAAGTTGTTTGCTATGAATTTATAAGCTCTCGCTAAGTACCTTCATTTCGACAAAATAATGGGAGAGTTTATCCAACCAAAACCAATAAAAAAAATAACCGTACAAGACCTAAAAACATATTATATAGAGCCAAGACAAAAATGACTAAAGATTAATACATGAGTATCTATCTAGCTCTAATTTTGAAAATCGCAAGAAAAAAAGTGTAGATTTGGATTCTTTCAAAACTTTATCTTCCATATAAAATAAATATCATTTAAATTTAATAACTTTATCTTGAAGCCTTTTTTAAGGAATTATCTTCAAAGTCTTTGTTTATTTATAATATCTACCTCTTATTTTAAGCCTCATGTTTCAATTAGGATTCTTTCAAAGTTTGTTGTCGAGATAAGAATAAAACTCTTCTATCTTGGAATCTTCTAATTGTGTTGATTAAATAGAGAGATATATCATGTCTTACTTACTTATTAGATAAATTTAAGGATAAAAATATGTGCAAAATAAAAAATTATCAGTACTAAAACTAATGCACATATAAGTTGTACTAGTTTGTCATTTGGGCACAATTTGTACCACTAGTAGTTGTGTACTAACATATATAAATACTTGAACAAAAAAAATAATATATAAAAACATTCTACATGATTTTATGAACATATTTGTTATAAAAATTGGGTTGTATCAAATATAAAATGGTATAATACTGCAAGTTCACACCATAGAGGCTACGAAGAGCACTAAAGTAGAAGTGATTCATACTGTATATATTGTGGAGATCCAATATTGTTAGAGTATTAACCATAGGTTGTTAACTATAAGTTGTTAGTCTATTAAGGAATTAGTTGTGTTGTTAGCAATAGTTAACTATAGCAGTTAGCTCATATACACTCTATAAATATTGTATTTGTACAGAAGAGAATTCAACAGGTTATCTTCAAAGTTTCTACAATAATATTTTTCTCATTTTCCAAATACACAATTTGTTCATTAAAACTTATCGACATCTCAACATAGTATCAGTCGCTTAGAAAGCTCTTGGGACCTCCCCTCTCTACCGTGCCACGACAACCTCTGCTGACTCCTCCTCCGCTTCCTTTCCTCACCTGGTTCAATCATTTTCTAGACATGACACTGTAAAGTTAGATGACAATAACTTTGTACAATGGCAGCAACACATGCATTTGATAATAGAAGGTTACAAGTTACAAGGATTTTTAGAAGGAACATTACCTGTGCCGCCTCACTTTGTGCCGTCACTGGATGGAGTTCTGACGCCGAATCTAGATGCGTCGTTGTACATATAGCAAGATAAGTTACTCACTTCATGGTTGTTATCTACTATTGATGCCTCTTTACTCTCTTATTTTACTTCAGCCAAAACAGCCTTTGAAGTTTAGAGCACCACAAATCGGCTCTTTGCAGTAGTTACTAGTGCCAAAATTTCCCGAATTACGATTTACACTCAATCAAAAAAGGATCGATGACTGTGAAAGAGTATATAGCCAAGATATAGAGTACCTGTACTCTTTTGGAGGCTTCTGGGTCGTCGATCTTGGAGGATGAGAAGGTTGAAGTCATCCTCGCTGGTCCCTCACCTGAGTTCGATGAGTGGTTACACTCGCCTTGTTTTTATCAAAAACACTGCCATTTCAGGAATTTTTGGATGTTCTTCTTGAATTCGAGAATTGCTAGACTCGAATGGTGACCAATGTGCCATATCTTGCTAATATAGTTGATGCTCCATCGAAGGTTGTGGTGGACAAATCTCCTCAAGGAGGAGGTCAGTTTGCCTCGGGTGCCCGTGGGCGAGGCTTTCAGCTCGGACTCAATGCTAAATCTACAACCGATTTGGTCACCTGGCTCACCGTTGCTTTTACCAGTACAACCGCGATTATAACAGTCCACTTCTGGCCATGGGACGCGATGACTCTACTCGTGATGGTCGTGATTCTCGTGGCGATAGGCTTACTCGTCATGGTGAGTCTTCTGGTCCATTCTGTATACCGTCGGGTGTGCTGTTGGCATTGTTCGATGGTGGTCTTTCATGGGGCGGGTTGCAGCCATCTGTTCCTTTTGTACCGCAAATTAGAGATTATAATCCCTTTGTTCAAAATGAGGCAAACTATGGGGCTGGTCCTTATGTATACAGTCCAAATGGAACCTGTAGAGTAGGGCGTGACATGGGTCAGCAGGCCAGCGTTGTTAAGTCATCTGGTGTAGGCCTCGTTGGTAGGCCGTCTACTCATAATGTTCGCTGGGCTGCTAATGCTGCTAATGGGCCAGACATTGGTGCTAGTTCTTCACCTGGGTCTCCAGCAAGTTATTTTCCATATGGGCCACATCCACAATCCAACAATGTTAAGTTTGCTCATTCAAATGGACTTGGTCGTGGGTTTGGATTTTCTAATGATAATTTGCGTAGACCGTCAGTTCCTTGGCAGACCAAGCCCAAGGCTCGGATGTACACAGGGTTCGACCTTTACATAGGGCTTCCTTGGATACTAGAATTTCATGCTTCAAATTTTTTTAGTTCTACTGATTCTAATATTCATGCCGCTTAATATGGTTCTAATGTTAATGGGTCTAATTCATATATTCTTCTAGCAGTTGGTTCTGCTTCTTGGTATTTCAATTCTAGAGCCACACACCATATGTGTCGCGATGCTTCTACCTTGAATGCCTCTACACCCTACTCAGATACGTCTTCTCTCTTAATGGGTGATGGGACACCAGTCAAGATCTCGTTAATTGGAAATTTAGTGTTATCTACACAATGTAAATTGCTTCATTTGACTAACGTTCTGTGTGTACCAACAATACGGAGGAATCTTTTGTCCGTGTCTCAGTTTGCGACTGTCAATAGTGTATTTTTTTAATTTCATCCAACATATTGTGTTGTTAAGGACATCAAGACCCAGGAAGTTTTGCTGAAAGGCCATATTTCGTGATGGGCTCTACTATGTTTCGCCACCAGTTGCCTCTACTTTGTGTGTTGAGGATCCTTCTGCTACTAATATTGGGGTTTAGACTCGGACTGGTACTTGTGATGCTTTTTCTCTGTGGCACAAGCATCTAGGTCATCCGTTAGCCTCTGTTGTTAAGACTGTTTTAGATACATGTAATATTTTTTTCAAAAATAAAGATTGTTCTGATAGTGTTTGTACTGCTTATCAGAAAGGAAAGTCTCACAAACTACCTTTTTCTGCGCTATTACTGAATACACTGATCCATTTACTTTAGTTGTTTCTGATCTATGGGGTCTATCATCTGTTGTATGTGGGCGTCATTAGTATTATGTAAACTTTTTTAACATGTGTACTCATTTTACGTGGATATATATGGTTCATTCCAAGTCTTAGGCAGTAGACTGTTTTGTTCAATTTCAACAATTAATTAAGACTCAGTTTGAGAAAACTATCAAGCAGTTTTAGAGCAACTGGAGAGGAGAATTTTGGGCTTTCAAGTCTGTATTAGACAATCAAGGTATAATTCATCGTTTTTCTTGTCCGCACACGTTCAAACAAAAAGGAGGGCAGAGCACAAAATCCAGCATATTGTCGAAATGGGTATTACTCTTTTGGCCCAAGCAAATCTCCCTATGGAGTATTGGGGTTATGTTTTTTGTTGTGTCGTTCATCTTATCGATCAACTTCCTACAAAGGTATTAAATGGACAATCTCCGTACAAGGCCCTACATGGACAAGATCCCACATATGATCACCTGTGAGTTTTCAGATGCTGCTGTATTTTGTATCTACGACCTTTTTTATGCCACAAGTTGGAATTCCATTCTTAACTATATGCGTTTTTGGGATATAGTTCTCAACATAAGGGTTATCAATGTCTCACGTCGGATGGTAAGATTATTATTTCTCGTCATGTTGTGTTTGACAAAAATTAATTTTTGTTTCCTATGGCTATAACAGTGTCTACATCTTCATTCGGGCAATATCTTCTTCCTATGTATGTTCTTCTTGTTTCTCAGCCTAATGTGTCATCCCCTGTTCACGCACCTCAATTGTCCTCTCCTCTTGATGTGAGCTCTTCACTTTTTAGGACCAATGAGCTTCAGGTTGATTTGGGCATTGACTCTTGTTCCAATAAAGGTGTGCCTAGTCCACCCATAGTTCCTTTGAATGCTCATGTATTTCCCACTGTTCCGACATCGCCTTTGAATACGCATCCTGTAAGGCCCAATTTTGGTCCGGGCTAAATAGTCTCAAACAAAACAATTATTAACAAACCCTTTTTTACAACTTAAAACCTAAACAGTTCAAACAGACCCCAAACCCATTACATCAGCCTAAACTTTAAATCCAAATTAAAAACCCTAAGCCCAAATTACAAGCTCACTATATTAACATTTCAGAAAAAAAAAAGAAAACCCTAACCCTATTCAATCGCCGCTCCTTCCACGCGCGCCACCGCTACCGCGGGCCATTGACCACGCGCTAGTACCCACAAAAAGGATGAAGAAAAGACAAAAAAAATAGCTAAGAAATAGAGTAGAGAAATAGCAACAAGAATGGTAGCAAATAAAAAAAAAAATGAAATGTATTTCGGCTATAAAAGCCACTACAAACATCTTGTAGTTTTTTTACGAAAGATCAATAAAAAAAATAGATTACGAACACACACATTAGAAAATACAAAAACAGCAAACAAAACTTCAAAGGTGATGTTTTTTTACTTTTGTTTTAAGTTTTTGTTTAGTTTTATTTTATTTTTATATTTTACATACGAAAAATTAAAAAAAAAAGAGAAAAAGGAGAGAGGTTTCCTTGGTGGTCGGTCTTCCGACTTAGAAAGTGACTGAGGTTGTCACCGCCGATGAATGGTGACTTTTTTATGTTGAAAGTTTTTTTTGAAACCCTAAAAAACGAAGAGTTTTTCTCTCTTTTGGTGACTTTCGGCCTTTCTTTCCGAAAAACCAACCCCAGATTCGAGCTTCACGCATCGAGGTGCCCAAAACGGAGATCTTTGGCTTTTTCCATCCATCACGGACGGCGGCACCGTCGTTAGTGACCGGCGGCCAACGCGGGGGCCAACGGCCGGACATCTGATCGGAGATGAAAATGGGGGAGAGTGTGTGAGAGAGTTTTTCTTTGTTTTTTTTTTAATAGGGAGATTAAAATGAAATTTTAAAGAAAAAACTAACTTAAATAGCTTACTCAAAATAGCGCCGTTTTGGGCCAAAGAATAAACACAAAAACGATGTCGTTTTGATGACCAACGCGTGACCCGACCCGCTTTAGGGGGATCCGCGTGTTTTCATTGAATGGGTTATTTACAACCCTGGCCATTTATGTTCTTTTTAATTTAGTCCTTTTGTTTATTTTGTTTATTTTTTAAATTTGACCACAGAATTTTGTTTGGTTTTCAATCGGGTCCCTGACCCACAGACGAGCTGGAAAATGGACACGTGTCCAGGGATTGGGTTTTTTACCCATTTGGTCCTCGGCCTTTTCACACCTTTTGATTTTGGTCCTCATTTGTTTATTTTATCATAGTTTTTACCTTTAATTTCATTTTTGTCCTGATTTAGTCCCAAATCTGTTTGATTTCAATTTATTTTTACAAATTTGTTATTTATTTATTTATTTTAAACCTTTTTTCTCATATATTATTTATTTTAAATTGTTTTATTATTTATTTTAAGTTTTTCACATATTATGTATTTTAAACTATTTTAAACTATTATCCATTTAAAATTTTTTATATATTATTTATTTTAAACTATTATTTATATTATTTATTTTGAATTGTTTTTATATATCATTTATTTTTAAACTGTTTTGTATATTATTTATTTTAAATTTCTTTTTTCATATTATTTATCTTAAACTTTTATATGTTATTTTAAATTGTCTTATATATTATTTATTTTAAATTGCGTTGTATATTATTTATTTTAGTTTGTTTTACATATTATTTATTTTAAATTGTATTATACTATTTACTTCAAATTGTTTTATATATTATTTTTTTCGTTTTCTTTGATTGTTAATATTGATATTAAAGTGACGTGTATTGTGTGATTATTGCCATTATGTGTATTATAATTTGTTTATTCTTATTTTCATGTTATTGTGATTCCTTAGTGTAACATTTTATTCGTAAATTATTTCTTCATGTTGTATATCATCATTCCATCACATTTCTTTAAAATCACTTCAAAGATCGCGTTTAATTTTTTTCCTTTATCCATAATAGGCCATTTTATTATGTTTCAACTAAACAGCACGCATCGTTTAGGTTTTGTAATCGTTATTATTCAAGAAAAAAGAAATTTTTTAAAAAATAAGGCAATGTTTTGTTTTTGGAAATTCGAGAAGTCATACTCTAACTTACGGGGTTTCAATTTTCTTGTTAAATCTAAGCAACCGAACAGCCTTCTAAATTCAAAATACCTAAGTTTAAATAAAAAAATTAAAGGTAAGCTTATTCTCGAGGGTACAAGTGTCGCATCCTAACTTACAGGATGTGGCATATTGTTATCACGGGACGAGCGAGCCTTTGATGCTCGTTTCAATTTTATTCAAGCATTTTTTTGGTAAACTTAACATTAATACAAAGAGGGATCATATTTTAAACTCTTTTCAAGTTTCCGACTTTCGACACTAAGACATTAATTAATCAATTAGGTACCAATTTTGGGCGTTGCGAGGGTGTTAATCCCTCCTCGCACGTAACCGACTCCCAAACCCATTTTCTCGAATTTTGTAGACCAAAATCATTATTTTATTAAATCAAAACATTTTATTAAAACGATCAAATTACGATGTGATCCGATCACACCTCAATAAAAAAGGATTGGTGGCGACTCTCATTTTCGTTTTTAAAAAAATAAAAGTCGACCCCTTTTTTAAAAAAATGGTTTCGACACATCTGATGGTTACCAAGTCCAAGCTTGGGATATTTAAGCCTAAAGCCCTGTCCGTTGAAGCTATCAAACCTCAAACGATTCAAGAAGCCGTTTTTGACCCAGAGTGGCGTGCTACTACTCAAGCTGAATATGATGCTCTTCTTAACAATTTTACTTGGGACCTAGTTCCGACTCTTAAAGATTGCAAAGTAATTGGATACAAATGGATCTTCAAGATAAAGAAAAATCCTAATGGCACGATTGCTCGCCAAAAAGCTCTATTAGTCACTAAAGGTTGCTCTCAGATACCTGGGTGTGACTTCAAAGAAACATTTAGTCTAGTCATAAAATCTGTTACAAATTTGAGTCATATTATCTATTGCTATTTCGAAGGGCTGGCCAATTCGACAGGTGGATGTGAATAATGCTTTTTTGAATGGCGATCTAACTGATGATGTGTTTATGCAGCAACATTCAAGGTATGCTCAATATGGCTCGGATGGCAAACCATTGGTATGTCACTTGAAGAAGGCTTTGTATGGACTACGTCAGGCTCCGTGTGCATGGTTTGACAAATTGAAATCCTTTCTCATTTCTGTTGGGTTTCTTTTGTCCAAGTCTGATGCTTCTCTATTTATCAAAGTTACACCTAGTCTTACTCTTTATATTCTCGTGTACATAGATGATATTATCATTACTAGAAATGTGCCTACTGATATAAGAAGTTTTATTCAGCAGCTGAATGAGCAATTTTCACTAAAAGATATGGGTGATCTCTATTAATTTCTAGGGATTAAGGTTACTCCTCCCCCCCAATGGTGCCTCCATCTGTGCCAAAGAAAGTACATCTGCAATCTACTCGATAGAAGTTCTATGACTCATGCAAAGAGTGTGCATAATCCTATGATTAGTTCCTCTCCCCTCTCCAAGAATGATAGGGATCCTTTCTCTGACCCTACTGAATATAGGAGCTTGACTGGTGCGTTACAGTATGTTGTTCTAACCAGGCCTGACATTACATATGCGGTAAATCTTATTTGTCAATTTATGCATGCTATAACAACTGTTCATATGGTTGTGTTAAAACGGATACTGTGGTGCTTATATGGTACAATTGATTAAGGGATCGTGTTTCGACCATCCACTCAACTTTCTTTAGCCAGTTATGCTGATGCTAACTGGGGGCTGGATTTTGATGATCGAAGATCTACAACAGGGTATTATGTATATTTTGGTGACACCCCGGTCTCCTAGTGTTCCAAAAAGTAACAAGTCGTGTCACGATCCATAACTAAAGTTGAATATAGAAGTCTTGCTGCAGCTACTAATGATGTTGTTTGGCTAGTCTCATTACTACAGGAGTTACACCTTGATTTTGTTGATCCACTGAATATTTGGTGTGACAATTCTAGTGCAGTTGCAGTAGCTGCAAATATAGAAGTCTTGCTGCAGCTACTAATGATGTTGCTTGGCTAGTCTCATTACTACAGGAGTTACACCTTCATTTTGTTTATCCACCGAATATTTGGTGTGACAATTCTAGTGCAGTTGCAGTAGCTGCAAATCCTGTTTTACATTCCAAGTTCAAACATGTTGAGCTTGATTTGTTCTTTCTTTTCGAGACAGTCGCAGATGGTTCTATTGTTGTTGGTAAGCTACCTGCGTCTGACCAAGTTGCTGACATTCTTACCAAGCCACTTTCTATTTCGTTCTTTACTCGGTTTCGAAGTCTTCTTCAGGTCTCGCCTGTTAGAAAGATGGGTGAATGTTAGAGTATTAACCATAGGTTGTTAACTATAAGTTGATAGTCTGTTAAGGAATTAGTTGTGCTATTAGCAACAGTTACCTATAATAGTTAACTCATCTACACTCTATAAATATTATATTTGTATAGAAAAGAATTCAACAAATTATCTTCAAAGTTTCTACAATAATATTTTCTCATTTTCCAAATACACAATTTGTTCATTAAAACTTACCGACATCTCAACAAATATGAATGGTGGTTTAGGGATTCTAAGATTGTATTTAAGTAGAATATAGGCCTTGTGTCTTAACTTATTCTTTTTCTTTTGGAAGAAAGGGTATTTATAAATAAAGGAGGGTTTGGAGTGGGACCCCCATCCCATAATTGCCTCCATGGTAGAATTTAACTTTGACCTAATTTAAGGTATAATCTAGATGTGACCACTTTGGGATAAGTGAGCTGATAAGTTGGAAATATAAATGAGATTGAATTTAATATGATGGTTGTCCTTAGTAGCACCGATGTGATACTTTTTCCGTAATAGCATAGAGTGTTTTATACAAGGGAGGCGTTGGGGTGCAACAAGTTTAATATGAGATAATTTAACACTTCTTATAGAAAATGTTAAAATGTCAATTGGACAGATGGAATTGATTTTGGGTTCAATAAATTTGAATAAGGTTAATGTGAGCTTTTTTTTTTTTCAATTTTTTTTGGTTGTTTTGGTTTGAATTGGTTTGAATTCCAATATTTTGAGTTTGATCATTCATATTTGAGGCTTAAGTTTTTTAAGTTGGATCATTACGTGTTCAAATCATTTTGTGTTTTGATCATGTCAGTTTTTGGTCATTTGGGGTTACTTATTTTAATTATTACTTTAAGTTATTACAAGTTCAAGTCATTTAAAGCTTGGATTGTTTTAGGTTTGGGTTAATTTCGAGTTGGAATTGAATGGATTTGAATTGTTGACTTTTACAATCAAATCAATTAAAATTGATAAATTTTGATTTCGAGTGAAAGCATGTCTACTCTCTTTTTATTTATCATTTTCTCTCTTTGCTCAACTTAATAAATATATTTTAAAACAAACTATAAAAATACCTTACTCGATCCAATAGGTTTTAGTATATTTTAAAACAAGCCTAATTTTTGGCAGGATATTTCGCTATCAATAAGTAAGATGATACGAGAATTACAATTATAAGGATTTTTTTTTCTTGGGTCGCCTCCCACCATTGGATGAATGATTTCAAAAGTTTAGATTGTAGGTAAAGTCGTTGTAGCTAGAGGAAACATTAACGAATAGTAGTAGTTATAGATTCTAGGGTTTCAACTGAAGTAGGGTTAGATAGATAGAGGATGATTCACTGCAGTAACACGTTTTATTATTATTAATTTCCAATAGGGGTGGGACTTTTAATATTCATCTTTATGTTTTTTTGGATCATACTGTTAAAACTATGATAATAAACATAAATGTTTATACTTCCTATCACTATTTCTTTAAAACGTTTGTAATTTATATACTACTAATAACATAATGAATAATTAGCACTATAATTTTACTATATGGAATCTTGTACTTCACTAATTTTATCCACGCATCAAATCTATATTCTTTGATTTTGGTATTTATTTCCATGAATCCAAATTTCTTTTATTTTGGATGTTGATAGGTTGAAAAAGGTTTATCATTTTGTTTGTAGATAGCATTTGAGTTTTGGAAACTTTTTTCTACTTGTAATTTCCCGTCAAAACAATGTTTTAGCTAAAATGGAGAAATTTTGAGTTTTAAAATCACTAATTACTATGCTTCACATTAGGTATTAAAAATATTATAGTATTAAAATTTAAAGGTTACAAATTGTTCAAGGTTTCTATACTTTTTCTCTATTTGAAATTTAATCTTCATACTTTTATTTTTAGGAATTTAGTTTCCTTATTTTTTGAATTTAAAAATTTAAGTTCATTTGTTAACACTGTTAAAATTCTTTTGTGTTGGTATGGCATTTAAAAAAAAAACTTGGTATCTATGTAACAAAAAAAAATAATATTGTAACGGACCATAATTTAACAAAGAATTTTAATAGTGCTAAATTTTTTTTAAAATTTTACATCATTATTTTAATTAAAATAGAATATTTAGACTAACTAATGACATTATAAAAGTTGATGTATCAAATTATGTTAAAATTAAAGTATAGAGATTAAATCTCAAATTTGAACAAAATATAAGGATCAAATTGATGTTTAACATTTTTTATAATAAAAAAAGTAAAGGGATTGGAATTGAAATTTACCCGTAATGTTTTCATGTAATGAAAAAAGAAAGGAAAAAATAGACAGGTGTCCATTGTAGAGTGCCTTAGATAGTTGTATGGATATTTGCCACACATTATGAGCTAAATTCCACTAAGTTATGAAACTAAAAATAGGATTCTCATTTGATACATTAGTGGTGGTGTTTTTCTAACTTTTTTTTTTTTTTTGTGAGGTTAGTTTTATAAATTATGTTTAAGGTTTGTGATTATTTTTCTCAAAAATATTGTCTTTAATATTTGAAGTTTTGTAATTTTATAAATGGATATATTTCATTTGTTTATTCTTTTTAAATATATGTGATGATTTCGTAATCTTGCTTATCACATTGAAAAACTTCACCACCAATATAACGTATAATTATCCTTAAAAATAAAGTATAAATGATATAAACATTTATATAAATGATTTAAACATTTATATATGATTTTCTTTTTGCAAATTCAATAACTTTACTTTAGTACAAACTTTATTACTTATTCCACAAATTAGGTTTTTATTTTTAAATTTACAAACGTATTTAAGAAGATGGAAAGTGATAATTTTTCGAAATATAATTGGAGAATGATTCTCACATTTGATATGCTACAAAATATTAATTTTATTGGGAATTACTTTTACTTAGGGAAATGTGGTATCTTTGAATAATAGTAAGAAACAGTACAATAAAACATCTCTAAGATGATATTTTTGGGCCGACAATTTTTTAAGTGTCGGGATAGACTTGTCGACATACACTTTGGTCAATTCTTTCTATAAAGGTCGGGATATGCATGCCTAAGGTAACGCTTAAATAAGAGTCGGTTTTGTCTAACACTATGCTGACTTTTGTTATACATTTCCCAACTATATAAAAGTGTTGTCATATGAAAAGCCTAAGACAGCTCTTTTTGGACTATGCCGACCCTTTTATTTGTACATTTAAGCATTTGTTTTTGTGTTGGCAAAATCTCATATCCCGACTTTTTAGGAAGAGTTGGGAAATGTTAACCTATCTCAACTTTTATTATTCATTGGCAAATATTTTATCTGACCCAACCTTTTTTGTGCTGCCTTTGTTTGCTCATGATTTATCTCAACTTTTTTTCATACCTGCGTTATTTAATATCGTTATGTCTAAAATTTGGGAAGATTTAAACAAATAAAGTTCAAAATATGAGCTTAAACAAAAAAAAAAAAAAAAACACAAATCTAATTCAAAAATGAAATATGGGAGTTTCCAAATCTAAGCTCAATTTGGTCCAAATATAATAATCATAACATTATATATTTAATATTTATCCTACTTCAAATTAAGAATTAAACAAAAATATCATAATTTCAAAAGAAAAGTTTTTGAAATACTCTCAAAGCTGAAATAATTGGCACAAATTATATGTTTATTTAATAAATTAAATATGTTTGTAACACCCCAAACCCGGCCTAGATGTTATGATCGGATCTGGCGATGCCACATGGAAGTGTTTTGAAAACCGATTCAATTATAAAATCTTATTCGGATTATTATCTTTACCTTAGTTGGAAAACATGATCGACTGGTTGAAAATATTTTGTTATCGCAAAAGCTATAAAACCAAGTAACTTTTGGAACCGTCTTACTTACGAAAAACCTTAGCTTTAGTTTTGGAAAACAAAGTTTTGAGGCGATACAGTTTTAAAAATCCATATATAATAATTTAAAAACCCAAGTTAAAATCGAAAGTCCAAGTCCATATTACAAAAATAATCCCAAAATAATAAATGAAACAGTAAAGGTATTAAAGCCATAAAACAAAATAAAAATAGTAGTAGTCACCGTCAGGCCCTCCGCTGCACCGATCTATCTACTGCTGGGAATTACCTAACAGACAAACAAATAAAGGGGTGAGTTTTCACAAACTCAGTGTGTACATCCACACAGTGTAGCATGCATACAAACAAATATCAGAATGCAATCGTACTTCGGGCCTGAGCCCTTAACGGAAACGGTGTGCGACTTGGCCCACTCAGAACAGAACCAAGTATAATCGGGCCTTAGCCCTTACAGATAACGCATGCGTATCAGATCAGAAACAAAAATAGAAATAGAAATAGAAACATGACCACCAACCCTGCACACCATCTTCGTCTAATCCTACACACCATGTGGGGATAAAATCAACCCACCTAGCCCTACACACCAAGTATGGAGATAAAATCAACTCATCCAACCCTACACACCATAAGGTACCGTAAATGGCATATAATAGATATATACAACATAGCTTCCAGATACAGGCTTAAAAAGCCTTTCAGAATCTTCTTTCACTTCATCAACAATCTCACCCCAATGTAATGCAACACATATATAGATGGCATGCTATAATGCAGATAAACAGTCATATATCAATATCCAGAACAGTACAGTACACATGCTTAAATCATGCATCATAATATCATATCACAAAAAAAAAGGGTCTAAGATATCCTTACCAACCCCACAATAAGTCACAGTCGACTTGGGCGACCCATGCAACCTTTCAGTTCAATTTAAAAAAATGGGCTCACACGCCCATATGGTCTACCCGTGTGGGCCCACATACCTGTGTGGCCCATACGACCCAAATTGGCCTTGGTCGTGTAGATCCCACGGCCTGGCGTAAAATCCCACACGCCCGTGTGGTTCACCCGTGTGGCCCACACGACCCAAGTAGCTAAGCCCCTGTCTCGTACACGGCCTCGCCAGCCTCACACAGTCGTGTCTATCACGCCCGTGTCGAGCGCACAGGCGTGGTTCGTCTCTTATAGGGCCGTGTCTCGCCATACGGCCTCCACACAGGCAGTCCACACGCCCATGTGGCGTCGACAGTTTCATTTTTGGCTTTCATCGAATCTCGTTTTCTGTGCAATCGAAGTACACACTTGGTACCGTTTCGAAGCTAACGCACCCACGAACACTTTAGAACCTACATACAATACATTACATCCTTTAAAAACCTAATAAGGAGTCTAAAATGATCGAGCACAAATATGACAATTTGGCTTACCACCACCGATGAACACTTTTCCCGATTTTAAAATGTTAGTTTGCTGATTCCAACCTCCTGATTGACTCATAATCAGAAGTAAAACACCACTTAGTCTTTAATTTAGAACAACATCCGAGTTAAGCATGGCAAAACTTACCAAAACTAACCGAACGAAAGAATGAAATCCCGAGAAGACACAAGTGAAAGGCCAAAATAGAATGGTAGCAATTGGAAACAAAGAATGAATAAAGGGTAAGGCTATTAACCAAGGGTAAGGCTTTATTCAACAAAAATGCAAAAATTTACCCAAGTTGAGGCTTGAACTTGGGACCTCCCGCAACACATCCTGAGCACATAACCACTAAAGTAGACAAATTTTTGTGTCAAATTATTGCAAAAACATATTCAAATATTTTTGTGCACAACAAATCATAAAAACTGAAATTACAAAAATTTGGAGCGTTACAATGTTTGCTAATGCACCCTTATTTAGAAGTACTATTATACAAATAAACATGTTATGAGTTATTAGTCCAAATCCCAATAGTGTTCTGAATATCAATGGGCTTAGCACTCCAAAAATCAAAATTCACATTATAAAAAAAACAAAATGGGTGGTTGGGGCTTGAAAATCAAAGGAGAAGGCTTTGAGTAATCAAAATTTCATTCAACAAAGAAAGTCGCTTTGAGTTATCAAAGGAGAAAGCTTTATACTGAAAAGTGTGTGTTATGGAGGTAAAAATGATTTGCTTAAACTCTTTGTATTTGAGTTATTTGTTTATTGCAATGGTTTGTGGGAATTTTCATTTAGTTATATCGAACTTAATTTTGTGCTACTCGTCAAATGTGGTATATGTGCATTCTTTTTCTTGTCATGTGCATAATCTTATTATTGGTTTGCGTGGATCTCCATTGAATGAGGTCTTAGTTTAATGTTGGTCATTTGCCTTACATGTGCTCGATGAAATGTCTAAATGCTATTTGCAAGTTTAAATAGTTGGGTTGTTGCCTTGTATGTTGTCAATGAAATGTCTAAGTGGGTATTTGTGAGTTTAAATACTCATGTTATTTCATATTAATTACTTTAACAAGTGGTGGATAAATTTTGGATGGATGCTCCGAAATTTAGCTCCAATCACTTGGCTGGAATAAAAATATTTCTATCATTTGCAATTGGAAAATCACTCTTTAACGAAAAATATATTTTTCGTACCATCGTTGCAATAATAGGATATTGCACAAACCACATATTGTGGGTAAGCATCTTCGTCTTCATGGTATAATAAAAGAATACAAGCATTGAATTTTTCATGGAGAATCCATAGAAAAACATTGGTGCAAACTTCACATGTTCATGGGTCGGGCCACCCAAAAACCTGTCCGAAATATGGGAGAGTTCGGAAAAAAATATAGGCCCAAAAAATAGGTTTGGGTTTAAGAATGAGGCTCATTTTAAAAATGGGTTAGGCTTAAAGGAAGGATTTTCAACCCGGGCACAACCCAACCCGATTTTATTAACCCTAAATTTTTACCCTTGTTCCCCACTTCCCAACAGACCTAGTCCCGATATCCCCTTTCCCTTTCCAATCCCTATTTCCCCTTAATCCCTAAATTTTTCCTTACTTCTTTGTCATTGCCACCACTATTGCTTCTCTTCATTTTGTTGCGTTTTGCTTGTTTCTTTACCACTGTTGCCATTGCTACTTCTCTACCTTCTGTTGGTTTCCACTTCTTCCCCAGTCACCACTATTGCTTTTCACTTTTCTGTCTTCTGCAACCTCAATCCCCCCACTCATCCATTCAAAGAGACGACACCCCCACCCTGCTCAGAGACCTCTAACGCCTCTGCTCATTTGTCTCCAACATTTAGCCTTCAGTCTCATCGCACATTATAATAGCAACTGATTAGTAGTTATTAGAAAAATTGCTTATTATGATAACGCATACAAAAATTTTACCACCTAACACACTTTCACTACCAATAATCTTTACTGTGGAATATAAATGATCTCATTTTTCTTAGTTTTATAGAATTTTTTTCCTAGAGAATTATTGTATATATACCAATCATTTTTCTTTACTGTAAGAATAAGAAAATTCTTATATATATTGCAAGACATAATAGAGAATTCTTTTTGTCTTTATTCAAAATTTTATGATGCTTATATTTCATATAATGGGTAAAGTTTCTTCGACCCCTTAAACATCAATATGTACTTGAGATGCTTATGTTCAAGGCCAGTAATATACATGGAGATGGCTTATTCATCAATAAGGTCCTTCATTTCTAGTTTGGCTTGACTAAAGCGACATTTAAATTCTCTATTTGATTCTCCAAGTTGTTGATGAATTGCTAGTAGACTAGTTTTTGACTTCAGGGCTATGTTGTTGGCTAGGAAGTGAATGACAAATAATGTTGACAACTTGTTAAAATAATTTTTTTTAATTGAGGTGAGTATTTATACTATTCCATCCAAGAAAGTAAGGAGTAAATATACTCTTATAGTTCATCATTGAAATATAAGAATGTATTTATATATATATATATATATATATATAAATTGATGTAACAACTAAAATGGAACTTTAGTGGTTTTGATAAGATATAGATGTTAGAAATTAAGTTATGTTAAGTTCAAATCTTAGAAGAATAATTATTTTTTGTGGAAGTTAGAAATTAAGTTTTGATAAGATATAGATGTTAGGAATTAAGTTCTATCTAAGTTGATGTTCATCTGATTCGTTAAGTTAAAAGCTTAACTATAGTAAAATTACATTTTTGTGAAAGCCTAAAATTCATCATAAGTGAACGTACGAAATAATATGTTTAATGTTTAAAGAAATAAACTGTTTAAATACTACAATTGACCTTAAAGTGAAAGTAATTAATGAAATAAATATTATTTTACTAATAGGATAAAATATTAAAATGGTAACTTATATTCCAATAATTTTAAATAATTTAATTATGATACACTCATATTCTGGGTGAATTTTTTTTTACTTATAGCATATATAAAAAATGGCTTATATGTATGCTATAAAAATGGCTTATATGTCAACTCTTTATGCCATTATGATGTTATTTTTTTTATAGTAAGATGGATTATTATTTGGTTGATGTCTTGATGGTGTTTATATTATTTTGTATTCAACTTTGAGATGTTAAATATGCATGGCTACGAAAATGAATGATCAAAATCCATTATCAGTACTTGTACTTTACCAAACTTTCAAATCATGCTACCATAGCCAACCATATATGTATTTAAAAATTGATTCTATTCTTTATATATATATATATATATATATATATTAACTGAGTTTTTACAATTTTAGGACTTCAGTTTTTATGACAATAGCTAATTTGAAAACTCCAATACATGTGGATGATGGATTTAATGAATCTAAAAGTGTTTCCAAACATTAAAAGTCTACTATTTCAAAGGAGTGGGATGAGTTGAAGGCACAATGTAATCACTATAAGTGCATTTTTCTGCTAAATCTTCTAGTAAAACCTCTCATTTAAGATGCCATCTAAATAGTTGTTTGAAAAAAATTAATAAGGACATCACTCAATACACTATTGCGACTCAACCATCCTTAGGAGGTGGTTCATCTATAAAAGCCTACAAGTTTGATGCTATGAGTTTGTCGAGCTATTTCTACTTTTCTTGTGTATGGCAAGCATTTATTTAAGACAGTTGAAGAACTGAGATTTAGGTACATGATGAGTGTTGCTAGTCCTAATTTTAAGAATATAAGTAGACAAACAACTACTAGGGATGTCCTAATGTATTATGCAAAAGAGAGAGACCATGTTAAAAAAGAGTTGGCTAAAGCACCTGGTTTAATTTGTCTAACTTCTGATAATTGGAACTCTGAGCATACTAATGATGAATACATTTACATTACTGCTCATTGGGTTGACAAAGATTGGAAGCTACAAAATAGAATCATAAGGTTTAGAGCTTTATCTCCTTTGTATGATGGTTTGAACGTAGCGGATGAACTTATTTTATGTTTATCTCAGTGGGGTATAGACAAGAAAATTTTTAGCATCACTTTGTATAATGCTTCTTGTAACAATTTTATGGTTTCTTATCTAAAAAACCATTTTTTTGCGAATCGAGCTCTTATTTATGATGGTGTTTTTTTTTCAAGTTAGATGTTGTGCACATATATTGAATCTTATAGTTAAAGTTGGTTTGGAACTTGCTAATGATGTTGTTGGTAAGATTCGAAGTGGAATCAAGTACATAAAAAGACAGGAATTCATAGGAAAAAAATTTATGATGTGGCCGACAAAAGCTTTCATTTGAACGTAACTAAAAAGTTAAGTCAAAATGTGTGTGTGATGGAATTCTACTTATTTGGTGCTTGAATCTACTCTTTACTATAAAGATGTATTAGATTATTGGGGCCAACAGGATAAAGATTATTAAATATTTGCATTTTTTGATGAGGGGTGGAGAAATGTTTCTATTCTTTGTAAAATTTTTAAAGTCTTTTATGATGTGACCTGTGTTTTTTCTAGTTCTAATTATCTAATGGTTGATCTTTATTTTAGAGGGGTTTGAAAGGTCCACAAGGTATTAATTGATACAATTAAAGGTCCTCATTCATTTTTAACTCAAATGGTTATGCAAATGCAAGAGAAATTTAACAAAAATTGGGTTGAATATTCTTTAATATTGTCATGTGCTGCAATTTTAGATCCTTGTTACAAGTTAAACTATATGCAATATTACTTTACTACAATCTACGGTGCTCATTCTTCTAACTTTTTGCAAACCATTCTTAGCAATCTTAAACGATTGTGTAATGAGTATGCTAAGAACTCCAAATCCACATCTTCCTCTTTGGTCAGAAGTTCCAATGTTTCAAATAATGATCATGTTGATTCTACTTTACATCAGCTCAATGTTAATAGGGTTGATTTGGAAGGAGATTATGATGAGAGTGATGATTTTAAACTATACTTAAGTGAATCCAGTACTAAGAGTGAAAGGTCAAAGTTGGACATTTATTTGGAAGAACTAGAGCTTAAGTTGAATAGCTAAATAGATGTACTGGATTATTGGAGCAAAAGTTCAATTAGATATCTTGAGCTTTCATTGTTGGCTCATGATCTTTTGGCAATTCCAATATCGAATGTAGCTTCCGAGTCGACTTTTAGCATGGGGAAGAAAGTTATCACATCTTTGAAGAGTTCCCTTAAACCAAAAACGGTTCAAGCCATTGTTTGCTTTGATAACTGGATGCGAGCTAAGGGATTTTCAATAGTTAATTATTATTCTAGTTTTATTGTTATAATTTTATAACATTTTATCAATTTGATTATCTAACTATTTATTCTTGTTTCATATTAGAAATTGATTGCAACAATGATGAGAATGACAATAAAGATGAGGATGATGAGGAGAATGATTCTTCGACTCCTTTTTAGATATATAATTTACCTTAGAATTTATAGCTTGTTATAAAATCAAATATGTTGATTGCTTGATATAGAGATATTTTGAATGGTTGATTACATTTTGTAAGTTGTTTTTGGTGCTATTTTGGGTGTTGTTTCACTATTGTTTTGTTGCTTTCGTTGGGTGCTAATTTCTACCACTATTTTTGGTGCTATTTTGCTTGATATATAGATATTGTAGAACTTTTGTTTGGATATTATAGGACTTTTAGTTTTGTCAAGTTTCCAACATCAATTGCATGAGAATATAACCTTGTTGTGGTTAGTTTTAGTTACCAAGTTGTTTCACTAATTATCAAATTTCATGTACTATCCTTTAGCTTTAATGTACTTCAATGAAACAACCTTGATGCCATCTTTTACTTTATTGTTTTTTATTCTTGTATTTTGTTGTTTTTCATTCTGTGCAACATTTATTATTCCCTTAGAAAGATAATTTTGGGGAATTATTTGTTTGAATTTTTTTAGTGTACTTGATATACTATATTTTTAAAATTTATTTTATGTAATAAAATGTTTACAAAAAATAGGTCAGGTCCGGGTTTAGCATATATAATATGAGTTGGGCTTGGATAAAAATATCAGCCCATTTTTAGGTTGAACTAGGCTCGGCCCTACTAATCAGGCCGAAATTTTCAGTTGGGCCCAGAATGACCCATGGAAACCTGTAGTGCAAACCAACCAAACGGTGAGAACTTCTCCGTCAATTAGTATGTTGTCAGAAGACAATGAAGCCGATATAAGAGATCTCATAACGGATACTCTAGGTATCAACATTCTAGCCCTTAGTGAGAGTTTTAATAAAGTTTCAAGCAAGTTTCAGAATAATGCTAGGCAGTATGATGCTAATGAGGCCCAAATGACTACAGAGAGAACAACTACATTTCTAAATGATTGCGATATTCCGCTTTATCCTGGTTGCATCAAGTTCTCATGCATCTCGTTCCTACTTCAGCATTATCACTTCAAAGCACTTTTTGCATGGTCAGCAAAATCTTTAACATGCTTATTGGACTTTTTAAATGAGGCATTTCTAGATGGAAACATAATCCTTACTACATACTATGAAGTGAAGAAAAAGATTTCTGCACTAAATCTTGGGTATGTGAAGATTGATGCATGCCCGAACGATTGTATGTTATACTGTGGGGACACAAGTAAAAATGTGATGTACCCTTATATTTGACATTTTTTGCTTGCTAATTCCTTTGTCTTTTGAACTTTTCACTACTTAATTGGTTGCATTCGATTTATTTCTTGTGCAATGAACCCAATACTGGAAATGGCAACAAAAGGACATAATTTGCAGTTTTTTCTTTCTTTTTTGCCATGGCTGGAGACGTGGGCATGACGCAGGGCATGACGCGGATCTGACGTGGCAGATCAGAAGTCAACATGGGGAATATTCTGGAAACAACTCAGCTTGATCTGTTGACGTGATTTAGGGGATTTTGGATTTCATTTTCATAATTTTAGGATATTATCTTTTTAATTTGATTCGTTTCCTTGTTGTTTTGGGAATTTGAAGCCTATAAATACCTACCTTTGGGTAAGGCTAAGGATCATCTCTTGTCATTAGATCTTGTTGCTACTTTGTTTTCATTTTCAATAAAGTTTTCTTCTTTTGTTTTATTTTTGCTTTCTTTTATTTTATTTTATGCTTTTATATTATCAAAACATGTTAAGCGTGATAATCAATATCATGCTTAGCTAATTTTTCTCAAGCTAAGAGCTAGTACGAATCAATTCCACCCGTGAGAATTGAATATTACTTAAGTCCCTTTAGGATACATTTTTGTCCTTCTGCTTAGATAGTTTGGCAATCGGCCTTACTAAAACTTTTAAACGTTTTTCAAATCACAAGGGATCCGTTGGTCTGGAATCATTTAATTTTACAATTCGGAGGAAGGATTGGCCTATTGCACTTCGACTTCCTATGAACACTCTTAGCAGCGATCCGCTAAGGAAAGACGAGATCAGAAATGATTCTAGGTGAGACAACTTCCAAATTGGGATTTTCCTGTTTTAAAACTAAGTATTTTAACGGCGATAGACGTGGCTGATTTACTTAAGAATCGACTTTCGAAGATAGACTTGGGAAGATCGGTTACATGAAAGAAAAACAAGTTACGATGGGTTAGGCCTCGTAGATTGTAACCGACATGAATCCCGGAGTACAAATCTATTTTTGATGATCATGGGAATTGGTGAAACTAGCTCGAGGCGATTCTTATACTCGTAATTATTCAACTTAATCTTTCACCTTCTTTATTTTACTACTTCTATTTTAATACATCTTTCTTTACAATCTTACTTGTTTATTTTATTTCCTTGTTACTTTTCAAATCACGCCAACCCCTTTTTTTTTACTCTCTATTTCAGCTCCTGGGTTGGGAACAAGAAATTTTATCAAGAATTTCATTAAACTCCCTGTGAATTGACCCTCTTCCACTATTCTACCTTTTTTAGTTTATTTTTGAAGAGGTTTATTTTATTTTGATAGGCAAAACGACGCTTGTCAAAATGTTAGTTGTGATGTGTGTAAAAACTCAAGGTAGCATTCTTCTGAAGAGTTGGATGCAGATGAATAGGTTGATAGTATTTGCCATCCTTCTAAGCCTACTAAAGTATTACGATACTTTCCCTTGACTCTCAGACTTAAAAGATTGTTTCAATCCTCCAAGACATCACAATCCATGAGATGGCATAAAGAATGACAAACCGAAAATGGTATATTTAGACATCCAACCAATGGTTTTGCTTGGGATGTGTTTGTTAAGAGGTTTCCTAATTTTACAGCTGATCCTTGCAATGTTAGGCTAGGTTTGGCTACCGATGGATTCAATCCATTCCAAACATTGAATACCAGTCATAGTACATGGCTCATACTTATTATTCCTTATACTTTGAAACCTTGGGAATGCCTGAAGCAATCATTGATGATATTATCAATGGTTATCCTTAGTGAGAAAGGACCCGGTAACATTATTAATGCCTACATGCAACCTTTAATTGATGAGATAAAGTAATTTTAGACCATAATTGATGCTTTTGAAGTATCAATTTTAGAATCTTTCACTTTACGAGCTTGTGTTCTTTAAATGATCAATGATTTCCCAACTTACGCTAATCTTTCAAGGTAGAGTACAAAAGGTTGTATTGCTTGCCTGGTATATGCTAAAAAACTCAATCCCGATGGCTATGGTATGGTCAAAAGTTTTGTTAAATGGGTCATTATCGATGGTTATCGACTAAACACCTTTTTTAAAAAGAGAGTCATGAATTCGATGGCACTATAGAGTGTGGGGTAGCTTCTATACCATAATCTGTGGAATATATCTTAAGGGAAGTTGAAGGTATCAATTTCATTTATAGAAAATCCTGAAAGAGGGATAGATAAGAACTTGATGAAGGGTCGGTAGAACTTGACGTAAACAAGGGGCATAATTTGTTTAACGACTTTGAAGAATTGGCAATAGTGAGAGATGAAGCAAATCTCATAAATCAATACAAAACTTTTTGGAAGAAAAGGAACATATTTTTCAACTTGCCTTATTGGCGTTACAATCTTCTTCAACATAACTTGGTTGTCATGCACATCGAGAAGAACTTATGTGACAATGTCATTGGCACCATTCTTAATCTCTCACGCGACAGTAAACACAATATCAAAGCGTGCAAGGACCTACAAGATATTGTCATCCGAAGTTATCTTCATCCAAAAATGAGAAATGTGAAATAGTACCTATCGCAAGCGTGTTACACTCTTGCATCAAAGGAAAATGATATTCTTCTCCATTATGAAGAACTAGAAGGTACCGGATGGTTATGCATAAAATATATCTCGATGCATGAATTTGAAAGAGTACAAGATGAACAACCTCAAAAGTCATGACGATCACATTCTCATGCAAGATTTGCTTCTTATATGCTTAAGAGGAGTTATAGAAAAGAAGGTGCGAAGTGTTATTACAAATCGGTCGGATTTCTTTACGAGATTTTGTGTAAAAAGTCTTGATCCACAAGAAGTTGATCAACTTCAAATACAAGTGGTGTTAACACTTTGTAAAATGGAGAAAATATTTCCTCAAAGTTTCTTCACAGTCATGATTTATTTGATTATTCATTTGCCGATGGAGGCTAAGCTTGGTGGACCTATTTAATACAGGTGGATGTACCCGATTGAAAGGTGTATGAAATATATAACTAATATTTCACAATATTTTATCTTTATTATTTTAACATATAAGTACGTAAAATATATGTATGTGATGCAAGTATCTTATGGGTTAAAAGCTTCGGTGCGGAATAAAGCTTATCCTGAAGGTTCCATTGCTGAAGGGTACATAGTTTCAGAATGTCCTACATTTTGCTCCCGTTATTTTCTTGATATGGAGACTATATTTTCTCCTCCTCCCAAGAATGATGGGAATATTCAAAAATGGTACATATTCTCTTTTAGAGGATGTCCAATTGGCAATATGAAAACGAAAATCTTGGACATGCAACCTCTTGCACAAGGAAATCGCTACGTTCTATTACATAGTGATAAGTTATCACCATACTGTCAATGAGTTTCTTAAGAAAAATCTAGTCATTTGATTCTTTTGTTTAACCAATAGACGAATAAAGTAATATTTCTTAATTTGTATGTATTTTGACAATATTTTTCGCAAAATACCGAATATATTATAAGGAATTTTTAGAGTATCAACGAGCTACTTATGATGGCATTCAAATGAGTGAATACACATAAGACAAATGGTTGGTTGAAAAGTCCTTGAATTGGCTTGCGAACTAGGCAAATTGTCATGGTTAAAATAATTTATCTTGTTCTTTATATAATGAGGGCAAATTGTAGAAATTTGTTCATAGAACAAGAGTTAACTGATTTCCTACTATATGGTCAGATTTCAAATATGGAAGCCGAACAAGTTGATGCTGATGTAATTGCTCTTGCTCAAGGATTGCATAAGGTGGTTTCCTTTTATGATGGGCTTATAATGAATGGTTTTAGAGTCCATATGAACAAAATGTGAGCAACATCGTAAAACTCAGAATAGTGGCGAGATGGTTTTTTCTGACAGGAGAAACTATTATGGCAATTACATTAAAACTATTGAGCTAAAGTATTATGAAAGGTTTTGAGTCATCATGCTTAGATGTGATTAGGTGAATAATAAATCTCCAAGGAGTATGAAGAAAGATGCAAATGGCTTTATTATGGTGAAATTTTCTGAGCTTATTCATATAGGAAGTCATGATTTAGACGATCCATACATACTTACTTCTCAAGTGAAATAGGCATTTTACATCGAGGATAGTAAGAGTGAATGATGACTCTATGTTATCAGAATAGAGCCAAGATTTATAAATCTAGGCATTAAAACCCCTATAGAAGATGATGAATAAATACATCCGCAGTTTGATCATCATATTGTAACTTAATATGTATGCAAAATGATGGTATCATTGTAAGTAACATATTTACAATGATGGTATTATTTTGAAACTAATATAAACTAAGAAAAAAATAAATTGTTTTGTTCAAAAGCATTTTACTAAAATTTTTAAAATTAAATTTGGTACACCCAACTTATGAAAATATTATGAAAAGAACTATAAAAATGAAAAAAATTGTTAAATAAAATGGAACCATAGGTGGGGATATGGACGTGGGTGTAGTTTTTGAATTGAAAATAGCTAGATTCAATAAGGAAATAGCCAAATTAGCAAGCAACCAATGGCATAAAGTAAACAAAATAAAGAAAAAAAAAATGCTAACTCTGACAAACCTTGTTGTATAATCTTCTTTTTCCCCATTTCTTACAAAAAAATAGATACTGATAATTAAAGAAAAACCCAAAGAGAAAGTAAGAGTTTGAGCAATTAAAGTACAAAGTATAGATGCAGATTTTATAACAAAAAAAAGTCTTTGAAATTGTAAGGAAGTGGTTTCCTTTGAGACAAAAGGCAAAAAATAAAAGGGAAGACTTAGTTGGATTTTTAGTTTGGTTTTGTGATGGCATTCTGCTCTGTAATTTTTATAGGAGAGGCGTCAATCAATAAGATTATAATTGTTAATACTGTTTTTTTTTGTTTTACAAAACTCATTTTGAAAAGTTTTGTTTCGTTTTTTTAATTGAATTTGGGTTTTGATTTTTAAGCAACGGTAAGGATTTTATTTAGTTTTTGAAACTATCTTCTGGGTGTTGACTAAATTTTAACTTATTTGCCCTTCCATGTTCCATCATTTTATCATACACCAACTTTTTGTCTATATTCTACTCTCCATTCATTCACCCACTCTTTTATATATCAACTTACTGTAATCTCTTTGATCTTATTTTGCACCCTTTTATGGTCCTTTTTGTAAAGTCTTGCATTGACTTTATATAGTTTAAAGCCTCTCTATTGTTCTTATTAAAACAAAATGGTTTGCAGTCACAATTTCATAGTTCTAAGAGCTTACCAAATTCTCTTTTGTTTTCTCTTGATCTTAACCACGACCAAGCTAGATACAAAGTTGAAGGTAATTCATTACTCATTTATTCCATATATTTGGTATGATTTTGAAGTGAATTTGTTTTTACTCTCACTTATTTTCACAACAAGTAATCTAAACCTCATTTTTGATAAGGTGAGCTTTGCACACAATTTGAAAACGAGAACTATATATACTTTTTGGCCCAAGTAAAAACCTAGCCCAAAGAGAAAGCCCAAAATAAAAAGCAATAATAACCAAATAAAAATCAAACCCTCCTCCAAGTTTATCATCGACTTAGGTTTTCCCGATAATAAATCTTAAAAGTAGGTCAAAAATTCATCTTTCCCGGTTCCAATCTTTTGTTCTTTTCCTCTTCCTCAAAACCCAAAGTACAAAACATTGAAAAAGGAAAAAGGAAAGCAATAATAATAATAAGAACACGGTTCCCCCAAGACCTTTTCAATGCTCTGTCGATTCCCTTTGGTGCTTCCTCATTAACCTTCATCCATTACCACTAGTTGTCAAAATGATAGATGTTGATGGGTTGCCTAACATATATATATATATATATATATATATATATGTACCTACTCATTTTTTCTAGGAAAATGGCTAACGAAGCTCTAACATTAAGAGGTGTACAACTTTCCTCAAGGGGTTCTTCCACGGGTTTAAACACCTTGGGAAGTGCTATTACCGATAACCAAAGTATGAGAGAAGAAACTCCTAGTCAAACAACTAAAAATGTACCTGCAACTTCGGCTGGTAATTAATGTTTCATCAACATCATTTGTATATGGATTGCAAGAACTTATTGTTATTTTGTACATTATATACGCTACTACTTTTGACAAAAGCTACTAAGAGAAAGTGGTGGCCTACAAACATGAAAGATATATAGAATCTTCAACCTAGAACTCGTATAGTAGTAGACGCCAACCAATATGGCCAACCTATTAGGAAGGAAGCGTAAAAATTGGCTGAATTCCTCAGCACAATTGCAAGGACCAGCTCGATCTATCCTTTGAATACCAAACATTGGAAACATCTTTCCAAATATGTGTTAGAAAACATATTGACAATCGTTCATGTATGTAATACATAATCATTTTCTAATTTAATGTATTGCAATAATTTTACATTATTTGAAATTGCATATAATGAGTACTTGTTACATTAATTTATTATATGTGTAGGAAAAGTTCTATCTTCAAGGTAAGGTAGAGGACTCCAATATCCTCTCACATGTTGAGAAACTCTGTAAGGAGTTTAAATCGACTTTGAAGACTAGATACTACAAAGAGATGGTCCATGAAGGTCGACCACTTGAAATATATGAAAACAATCCTCCTAGTGTGTATGATGATCAATGGAAGTGGCTAGTGGAGCGATGGGGAACACCACAAACCACAATATGCACTTTTATTAGAATAAATGCTCCATTTTTTCTACATTAACTTACTATATGATCAAAGTAGGGGTTGCATATATGTGTGATTCATTGAATGAGCTACAATAAACGTAGTTTTCTTATTACTTGAATATTTTTTTCTCATCAATTTTAACAATAAGCACAATTAAAAAAGGCAAAAGAATCCCCAAAAAAGTGCGTTATGCACACACTACTAGTAACAGAGGATATGTGACCCTCAATGCAAAATTTGTAAGTATTACATATTAATCAATATGTAACCTATTTTAATTGTTCTGTGCTCATTGGTGAATATTGTTAACAACTATTATTTTGTTGTATAATAGGCTAAGAAGGAAGGCTGTGAACCCTCACGTTTGGAGCAGTTTAGATTCCAACATTTGCAGAAAGATGAGAGTGACAAATTGAGTAGTGAGGCTGCAGAACAAGTTTATGTAAGAAATAATTTGTATTATTTATTTCTTTTATTTTATTTTGACATCAACTTTACTATTTTTCAAAATAGAATTTTCTAATGAAAAAGAAATATAGAATAAAGCATGTAAGAGGCTAAAGGCTCTATGCCAATACTTGGGAGTTCTTTTGTGCCTCAAGATAATGTTGCATTGGAAAATGAAGTGTATACACAAGTGTTCGGCCTTGACAAGTATGGAAAAGTGTTGGGATATGGATGTGGGATGACCAAATCCAAGTTGTTTGGCTATGGTTCAATCACCTGAGGAAGCCAATCTATACCAGTTGAAACGCCCCAAATTTATAAATATGTTTTAGTAATTATTTGGTACAAATATTTGTCTGCTTTAGTGGTTAAGTATTCTAGGTGTGTGTGGGAGGTACCAGGTTCAAGCCACAACTTGGGTAAATTTTGGTATTTTAATGAATAAAGCCTGAACTTGGTTCACTAGGCTTATATTTTTTTTGTTGTAAGTGAATATCGGAATGGGCCTGCTAATTTGGTGGTTAAGTGGAGTGTTGGAGTAAAGGAGGTTTGGGGTTCGAGTCAGTACTTGGGTATTATTTTTGTTGCTAGTGCCGTGTGGGTATTTGAGGTAAACTGAAACACTGAGGTGGTTGAGTTGTTAGTACATCAGTGGGAGCAAAATAGGGGATTTAGGAGTTACCCAATTACTCTCTTCCATCTTGGAAAAAAACCTCTACCAATCTCTCCTCTCCATCTTTCATTTTCCTTTTTATTTCCTGCCGAAAATCTCAACCCTCTTGCTGCCATTTTCTCTTCGTCTCTCTCCTCTCTTTTTCTTTCGTTTTACTTTACCATTCTTTTATTTTTTCGTCTTTGCAACATTGTTATTCTAACGCAAGTTCAATAAGTGAGTTCTTAGTATTTTTGGGTCTGATATGGAATGATTGATTAATGGATTTGTGTTTTACGTTTAGGAGATCGTTAAGCGACTGCAGAATTTCGTCTGGTGCCGTTGAAGTACGAATTCACCTTTTTCATTCAAGGTAAGGGGTTTAACGGTTTAAGGTTGAAATACCTTGTCAAATTGTCGATCGAACAACATTTTAAGTGACTTATTTGGTGTGTTAATAGACAATAATAGGTTTTGGAGTGCTCGTGGTTGTCTTAGCTTTGAAAAGATACCGGGTGTGTACTTGAAAACACAGAAAACGAAAATCAGCAAAAGCCAAAAAATGAATCTATCGATGCCACATGGGCGTGTGGTCGCCCGTGTGGTAGGCCGTGTAGTAGTACACAGCCGTTTGATTGACGAACTAGGTCATACGCGCGTGACACGGGCGCATGACACAGCCATGTGATTGACGAACCAGGTCGTACGCACGTGTCACAGGCACATGACATGGTTGTGTGATGGTCGACGAGGCAGTGTGTGAGACATGAGCTCCACCAATTGGGCCGTGTAGGCCACACGGGCGTGTAGGTCCATATGGGTGAACTATAGGGGCATGTGGGATTCTGGGCCAGGCCGTGTGATCCACATGGCCTAGGCCAATTTGGGCCGTGTAGGCCACACCTGCGTGTGGACCCACATGGGCAGACCACATGGGCGTATGAGCCCATTTTTCTGGAAAATACTGTAAGGTTGTACGGGTCGTCCCAGTCGACTGTGACCTGTTGTAGGGTCGGTAAGCATTACTTAGACCCCTAATTTTGTGATCTGCTTATGTGATGTATGATTTAAGCATGTGATACCTAGCATGTAAATCTAAACTGTTTGAATAAGCTAATAGACTGCATTTTAGCATGCCATTTATGTATGTTGCATTGCATCGGGGTTGGGTTGATGTTATGATAGAGAAAGTATTCTAAAAGGCCCCTAAGCTTGATATCTGGCAGCACAGCTACGATTATCTAATTATGTGCCGCATTTGGTACAGCATGGTGTGTTAGGATAGGTGGGTCGATTTTATCCCTACATGGTGTGTAGGGTTGGACGGAGTTGGTGTGTAGGGTTGATGGGTTGGGACACTGTTAATCTATTCTATTATGATTCTGTATCTGATTGGGCTAAAGCCCTCATTTATATCTGATTATGCTTTTGAAAGGGCTAAGGCCCGAATTGATTCTGTAATGGCCTTTGGCCCAGACTGATATTTATGACATCTGATGTGTATTCTATATGTATGATTTCTGTGGGGATTACACACTGAGTTTGCGAAAGCTCACCCTATCTGTTTAATCTGTTCAGGTAATCCCCAACAGTAGACGGACTGGTGCAGCGGAAGGCTCAACGATGACCACCACTACTGAATTGTTTATCTTCAGTTTTTGCTTTTACATTGTTATTCATTTGTGGTAATTTTGTAATGTTCGACTTTGGGATTGTTTAGTTTTAATTTGGGATTTTGAACTGTTATTTATAGATTTATAAACTGTAATGCAACAAAGTACAGCTTTCCTAAAATAAACTAAGATTTTTCGTAAATAAAAAAGGGTTTCCAAAAAAATTATATGGTTTTGAAAGCGTCCGCGTAAAAGAAATAGTTTAAAGCAAATCAATCAGTACACGTTTTCCAAACTAAGTAAAAGATAATAACTGGAACGGTCTAAATGTATCAATACATTTTCAAAAATGCTATCATGTGACATCGCCAGATTCGGCCCTAACGTCCAGGTCAGGTTTGGGGTGTTACACCAGCCATCAATACATTGATTGAAGAGATGAACGCTAAACATGTCCAGCAAATACAAACAATCCAAGCTAAACAAGTAGTTCGGGAGAAGGCTCTACTCGAGGAAGTAAAATCTCGATTTTGTGCGAAGGTCGCAGAGTGAGAAGCTCGTTTGATAGCTGAGGTAGAAGAAAGGTTTATGAAATTGACTGAAATTCGAGAGGCAAAGTTTATGGATATGATGAATGTTCGTGAGAAGAAGTACAAGGCTCTCCTTAACAAGTGTATGGCAAAAGGAATGTCAAGTAAGTGAAATACTTACTATATGAACTAGATTGTCAATAAGTTTGTTGATGGTTTAATATAGAATGATTGTTGTTATTTGGCTATTTGTTTGTGTTGTAACTGAATGTTTGTTTCTTATTTGATGTCTTCATTGTTTGATCAACCAATAATTAATGGATGCACTGATGAAATTTATTGATTTAGCTTAAATTTATGGTTCTTTAGCTATTACTGAAATATTCTTCCCATGTGGTCATGTTGTTTCTTATCTAAATCATATAAATAGAAAAGATACATTATTATTTTTGCAGTTAAATTTCATACTAAAGGACTTGATGATGAGGCCTTCAGGCTTGTTGCATATTATGTGTGTATATATATATATGTTATAATAGCTGATGAATGTAGTTGTCCTTGAATTTTTTGATGTCATGAGAAACAGGTTGACAACATTATTCAGTGGTAATTTTGTATTAATATGATCAGCTTATGTTAACTGTTCAATTAATATCGTCTCAAACTTGTCCAAATCCAACACATACAAAGTTGCTCATATTTCGCCAAAATAGGCTTTTCAAAAGTCAAGAAAAAAAGTTGTAAAAAACATGGGACCTGAGCCAACTAGGTAAGGTGTTGGTGTAGACAAGGTTTATCCTAACCTTTTTAAGGTTTTCTTACACAGGTCTATCCCAACATTTTTAAGTTTGGCATAAAATGGTCTATCTCAACCTTTTTTGAGTAGATTTTGATTGCATTTAGTACAAGCTTTATAAAGCTAGCATAGGCACGGTCTAACCTAATGTCTTGATTGACCCTGAATCAACCTTTCTTGTGTTGGCATAAACATACACTAACTCGACTTTTTTTTAGGTTGGCTTTGGTTGGAACATGAGCCAACTATTTAAAAGTCGGACCAAGTGCGACCTAACTTGACTAATTTTAAGTCATCTTTGACGGAGGCATGAGCCAACTCTTTAAAAGTCAGCATATGAATGCTTTATTCTAACTTTTTTAGGTTGCCTACTTCCTTCTATCCCAACCTTTTTTAAAGGTCGGCCTTGACTAGGTCTTTGCCAACCCTTGAATAAAGGTCGACCTAGGTTGAATTATGCCAACACTTTTTCCAAAGCGTTACGATACCTATGCCAACGGTGCTAACAACAACAGTTTCAGAAGCGTTGTGAGAATTGTCGAGAGTGCCTATGTCAACCTTTTTTGCGTCATCCTAAGTAAAAAAAAAAAGTGTCACAGTAGGCCTGTTTTATTGCAGTGAAAGTAACTTGTGAAATTGGAAAGAAAAATTATTTATTTTTAAAAAAATATCATTTTTTATTCTTTATATCCATTTACAGTTTATGTTCAAGGTTCGGTGACTGTTTCTCCCAACAATGTAATCTCTAATGTTTAAATATGTGTCTCCCATTGAAAGTGCAATATGCCTTACCACTACACCCAACATTCTCTTTTTCTTATTTATTATCACTACTTTTATACAATACTTTTTGTAACTATGACATTGTAAAAAAATGTTTAATTTTAAATTTATTTTAATTGCTATTGAATTAAATTTTAATTTAAATATAGACTAAATATTTAAATATATTTATTTTAATCATATATTAATTTTGAGATAAATGTATTCATTTGTTTTTTATTTAAACTAAAAAAATTAATATTATTTAAAAATAAACAAATTAAAATTTGTGCTTATTAATAATATATATTATTGTGATTTTTTTTTGAAAACTACAATAAAATTTATTTATATAAGAAAACAACACGAACTCAAAAAATCTTAAATCTTAAATATCATCGTGAAATATTAAAATTAACAATATTTATATATTTTTGACAGGATAATTTCAACATTTACCATTATATTATTAGTAAAATGTTTAGTTAATTAAGCCTAACTTACCTTAAAATTTTAAGAAGTATTTTTTTAATGTTTTAATAATATATTCTATTAGTTCGAGCAATTGCTAAGAAACAAGCCAAATATTTGAAGGAGTGATAAAGAAGTAGGCACCATTCACTGTTGAAAGTAAAACAGTAAACAAACATAATAAAAAATAGTTGTTTATGCAGTTCAATTTCCTTACGTTTGTAGAGTCTAATTAAGTGAAAAATATCCACTATCTTTAACACTTATAGAAATTGATCCTAATTCATCACACACTCTTGACAATTTTCCTCACTTTTGCACCTTGAGGAATGGTACTCTCACCACTAAATTCATATTTATAAACCCAACAAGTAAAACCACAACACATAGAGTTTTGCTATCAATGTACATTCTAACAATAAAGCTCTTCACAAGGACAAATTAAGTGCTTAATTCTCTTGGTACAATAATCTATACAAGTCTCTTAATTACATAGAATATTTTGAGACTTCCTAACATAAAAAAGATCTATACAGATCGCTATTAAACAACATTAATAGAATAAGCTGAAATACAATATAATAGCAATGAACAATGTAAACATGAACTTTTGGTAGTTAAGAATGTAGTGTTCCAATCCAATCCAATGTCCACAATCCAAGGTATTACATAGGGTGATTTGATTCGACCCGATCTCCAAAATATGCTTCTTCAAGTGATTAATCTTCATTAAATGGGCTAGATATTATTATTATACTTAGCACAACCTATAAATACCATTCAATAAATTACCAACATCTCAAATATAAAAACTATCTAAAACAGTTCTAGTTCAATTACCGATTTCATATTTTTCCTAATCATATTCTTTACTATCACATTTGTAAAAAACCTTAGAATTGTAAGATGAAAAATTATAAAATGTGATCTAAAAGGGTGATTCATGGTAAATTCATACAATATTATATTTAGGGCTCGTTCTCCATTGCTTCTCAAATGAGCTTTTACAATAAAAAGTGCTTTTCCCTTAAAAGCATTACCAAACAAACATCATTTCAGAAAATTTTTCAACTTAAAATAAGTACTTTTTGACAGATGAAAAAGCAGAAATTTTTAACTTTTTCTCATCTATAAGTGTTTCTGGCTGATATTTACGTTTTTAACCTTACTTTTTTCTTCTTCCAAATAGACGTTAGAAGACCCTTTTTTTTTACATTTTCTCTTGAAAGTTCTTTCCTCTGGTTCTTTGTTCCTCTTCTCCACCGATAAGTTTCTCTTTTCTTCTTCTTCTCTTTAATTGTTCATTATGCTTTTAGTTTTTAGTTGGTTTCTGATTGTTTGATTTTTACAGAAATTTTACAAAAATTGATTATTTGATTTTACAGAAATTTTACAGAAATTCTAATACAAAAAATTTTACAGAAATTGATTGTTTGATTTTTTTTAATGAGATAGGTCTCATTTTTTTTCTGATTTTTCTTGTGAGAAATTTTACAGAAATTTTTCTTGATTTTTCTAATTTTTCTGATTTTATGCAAAAAAAAAAAAAGAGCTCATTTTCTCTTCTCTAAAAGCTTATTTTCCTTTCTTTGATTCAATATGTAAGAAGAGGTTGCTAGAAAGTTTAGCATACCAGTGCAATTTTAGCGATTCTGGTTGTGGGCCAAGCATCAAAAGGTATCATCCAAACCGACCAATGACCCCTTTGGAGGAAACTCAATCTGTAATATTCCTCAACATAAATTATTATACCCTAGTTCAAAAGCCTTGTTTGAGGATTATTGGTTTATAGATTTAACTTCAGTCATTGTTCAGCGTAGTATTGGATTTATTTAATTAATATGTTGTCTTCATTTGTCTGGCTTTGTTTTGCATGACTCTCTCATTCACTCTGTTCGTGTGTTGAATGAATATATATGTATAGACACATATGTACTTAAATATCAATAATTTTTCTTTAAAAAACACAGAATGTTCAAGTAAGATGTGAGCTTTTCTTTAGTTAAATAATCATGCTTGTCGCCAACCTGCACAATAACATATGATTGTGGTAAGGACTTGTATTTTTTGTCGCGCTGCCTTACATGTATTTCATTAAACACGTAACGCCATTTTCTTAGTTTTCTTTAGTGAATACTGCATGTTTTTGTTGTTTTTTAATTGTTTGGTGATAATTATTTTAGGTTTGGAGATTTAATGTTGGTATTAATATATATACATACAAACAAATACTTGTCTTTTAGTATATTGAATTCGGTGTATCATTTCTTTTTCATTGTAGAGGTGTCTACTTAAATGTTTTGGTTAGCATTTTATTGACTTCAAAATCTGATTAATTAGAACAAAGGCTATGGCTTCAAGTGTAATATACTTCATCCATTTACTCACTTATATAACAATTACATGTCCTTTTTCTGATTATTAACGATATTTTTGGGAATAATAAAACAAAAGATTTGGGTAATCATTCGTGGATTTCTAAAATCATACAGCATTAGAATACCATATCCAATATGGATCATAACAACAATAGGGATGCTGGTTTTTTATTTAAACTCATCTCCATGGCTGCTATTTTCAGTCATCAAATTCCTTGTTGGGGTATTTTGAAAGGGATTCTGACCCGATTTTTAAAATTAATTTTCATACTAAACTTTCAAACTATACAAGTCATCCAACTTATAGATAAGTTCAATTAACTCCAAAAATCAGAGTTCAAAATCACATATTCTTCTCAAATTTATAATGACAAAGGAATATTTATGAAATAATTCCATTAGAATTGTTCATAATTAGCGAGTAATGGAAACAATAGATAATATATACAATATATTTTTTTTCTAATATTCTGCATGTGCTTTTTACAATCGGGTTATTCATGGTATTTGAAATTTTCTCAAATTTATACTATTGGAGCATGCCCTAAAAATCAGATCCTATGTACCTCTATGACATCTCTTACTACTTTTTTGCATTTTACCTTCGATCTTTACATCACAATCCTATAACCCAATCGGCTTCACTATTCAAAAGACATCAACAGTAGTATTATACTTTCTTTCTTCTTTTTTTTTTTCTTTAGAAAAAACAAACTTCAAGTTTATGTATCACAAAAATCTTAGCATTTTATTTTCTGCATAATTTTATACCCTAAAAGCTGAGATACTAAAGATTATGCATATCATCTCTTACATTTCTTTACCTTATATTATATTTTTAAAGTAATAATTGATAAAATATTGTTCATACTGACTTTTTAATTGTGTTTGATGCTATTATTAGTTATGTTCTCTTTCTTGGTTATTATTCTGATCTTGGAAAATTGATTTTGATTGAGAAAAAAATCTTAGGATCCTATCCTGATTTTGATACACATGTAAAAAAATATACTTATGTGACATTTGATTTTCTTGATTATTTTACTGGCTAAAATGAATATGTTCGTATACACAATAGAGGAGTACTTCGGCGTTTGAAGTTAGTGGTGAAAAAGTCAAAGCAATGTGGGATAAGAGATTGACAAAAATATTTTGTGATATTTGTATTAAAGAGATATTGAAAGGCAATAGGCTTAGTACTCATTTCACAAAAGATGGATGGTTGAAAATAATAACCAACTTTGAGAAAGAAACGAACAAGGCTTATTCAAAAAGACAACTTAAAAATAGGTGGGACGCCCTAAAAAAAGAATAGAAGGCTTGGAAGAAACTTAAAGGCGAATATACTGGTCTAGGGTGGAATCCTATAAAAAGAACCGTTGATGCATCAGATGATAGGTGGGAGAGTAGGCTAAAGGTACGTTAATAATTCTGAATATTTTTGTTTTTTTATTATTTATGAGGTTATTGATAATTATTGTTATTAAACTATCATTTTATATGTAGGTTGTGCTGATGCTAAAAAAATTAAAACATCAGGCATTGATCCTAAATTCGAAGGGAAGTTGGACCAAATGTTCATGGGGATAGTTGTAATAGGTGATAAAGCATGGGCACCTTCTTCTGGTACACTCCGTAGTGATTTTTTTGAGGATGTTAACAATGAAATACCTGAAGAGAATGAGGAAGAAAATGCGAGAAATGAAATTCACATTATAAATGATGTTCACATTTCAAATGATGTTCACATCGAAGGAAACGGTCAAAAAAGAAAAACACCTGAGATATCAAGTTCACATTTTAAAACTGGAAGAAAGAAATCCTTAAAACAAATTGGAGGGACTACAAGATTGTCCAGTCAAATAGAAAAATTATACAATGCAGTTGACAATATGAGTCAAGCCACATCTAGTTTGACTCATGTTATGGATCCATATGGTATTCCACAAGTAGTCAAAGTGCTTGATAGCATGTCGGAAAAAGTTCAGAAGCTAGTCCACTATACTTTTTCGCACTTAAATTATTGCTCAATAAGGACAAACGAATTATGTTTTTATCAATTAATCCCAAGATTAGAACTTTGTGGCTTAAGACGGAAATGGAGGATAGTTGAAAATTTTTTGATCTTCTAGGGTTCAGAGATATCTACTATGTGACTAAACAATAATGCTAAACTAGTTTTGTCAATAGTTATTTATGTTTGGTTTTTGGATATTGAATTTATGTTTTACTTATTTATGTGTAATCTAATTTTATCAATGGCTATTTATGTTTGGTTTTTGGATATTGAATTTATATTCTACTTATTTATGTGCAATCTAGTTTTATCAATAGTTGTTTATGTTTGGTCTTTGGATATTGAATTTATGGTCTAATTATTTATGCTTAGGGCTAGTTTTATCAATGGTTGTTTATGTTTGATTTTTGGATATTAAATTTATGTTCTACGTATTTGTACTAAATTATTTTTATCAATAGTTGTTTATATATGATTTTGGATATAAAATTTATTCACAAGTGATGAGTATGGTTGAGAATTCTAGCGGTGATGAAAGTGATGAGGAAAGTGATGATGAAAGGGAAAAGAAAGAGATTTTATAACGCATGGAATGTTTTAACCGATTATTTATTGTTGCATTTTCTTCCGTGCAATTATATTACGAGAAGTATATATTGAAGCAACCATGCATGGATTCAAAAATGGATCCGAGAGAATCTTGACAATCACGAATCACGTTATATGATCAATTTTAGAATGTCTAAAATTGTATTCACAAGTTTGTTGAGAGTTCTGGAGACAAGATACAACTTGCAAACTTCAAGACACATATCTTCTAGTGAAATGTTGGGAATTTTTTTATACATCTTGGGCACCGGTGTAAAAGTTTCCCAATGTCGAGAAAGATTTCAAAGGTCTGGATCAACAATAAGTCGATACTGCAATTGTGCTTGAGAAAGTTTCAATGATGGCCATTGATCTAATTGCACTCGAAGATCCTTTTTTAAGCTCAATACCCGAATAAATACATAATGATTCTAGATATATGCTGCATTTTAAGGTTAAAATTTAATTTTATATTATTATATTTTTAATTTTTTTTGTCGACTAAAAATATGCACGAGACTAATATGATTATTTGTGCAGGATTACATAGGTGCAATTGATGGTATTCATATTGCTGCTATTCTTCCACCAAATGAACAAATTCCCTATATTGGAAGAAAAGGTATCCCAACTCAAAATGTTATGACAGTGTGTGATTTTAATATGTGTTTCACCTTTGTCGTGGCTAGATGCGAAGGATCGGTACATGGCACTAGATTCAAAATACAAATTTTCGCACCCACCAAATGGTTAGATATTTCATTTATTTCTTTCTTTTTTAAATAAAAAAGTATAAGTTCTTTAATTGATAATTTTTATAAAAAAATTCTTGAATTAATTGTTTGTTATATTATGACATGTAAGAAAATATTACCTTGTTGATTCTGGTTATCCTCAAATGAAAGGTTATATTGGACCATATAGAGGTCAGTGATATCATTTACTTGACTTTTGTAGAGGTAGACTGGTATCTGGTAAAGAAGAGATAGTCAATCATTCACATTCATCATTACGTAGTGTGATTGAACGAACTTTTGGTGTTTTGAAAAAAAAATGGGTCATTTTAAGGGATATGCCAAGTTATAGTTTTGAAAAGCAAACGATGATCGTTGTTGCTACAATGACGATACACAATTTTATCCGAAAATATGTCGGTCGAAATGATGCAGATTTTATGGAATACGAAGATATTAATAGGGCATATGAGAATATTATTGATTCAGAAAATGCGCATGGTCGAGAAAGTGATGATGATGACGATGATGATGGTGAATCAAACAATTCAAGTGGTTTTGAAATGGAATTAACAAGAGATGCTATAGCTTCTAGTTTAATGAATTCACTTTAAATTGTAAATGCTATTGTAAAATTTTTAGTATTTATATTTGGTATATAAATATTATCCCTTTTTGAAACTTTAATCCAAATACATGTAATATTTTAATTTGTTAGGTTTTATGTTTTCTATGTTATGTTAATATCTAATATGAGTTATATATTCAAATTATATTTTAAAATAAAATAATACAAATGTGTTAAAATCATTAATTAAAAATAAAAAAATTATTTTTAAAATAATACAATTGTGTCAATATCTAATTACAAATATTTAAAGATTATATTTAAATATTTAAATATAGTTTATATATTTTAATTAAATTTAATAAATAATTAATATTAATTACTTAGAAATATTTAAAATTAATATTATATATTAAAATATTAACAATAAGTTATAATAAATTATTTTTTATATTATTGCTAATAGATCATAATATTAACTAATTTGAACATTATTTAAATGCATATTTATTACTTTATAATATCATATTTAAAATAAATATTTTATTTCTCAAAAGTACTTTTTGACTTTTTAAAAGCATTTCTCAAAAGTATTTTTTCATGACACTTTTAAAAAACATTGCAATACTGGCCCAATTTCTTTTTCATAAAAAGACAAAAAATCTTTATTGTGTTTTTTATAACCTTCCAAAACAATGAGCAAAAGAGAAGTTTCCTATTTGAAGAGTGTAGTTTCGTATATTTTGATTTACAATTTTTGTATCTTTCCCTCTAAAACCTAAATATTTTTATCTGCTTCACATGAAGAAACAAACGAAAGAGAAGTGACAAAATTTATTGAATGAAAGCAACTAACCCCATTTTACTTTAGGTGTTATAATTTTTATATATATATATATATATATATGTTGCATTTTGTTTTATATTGTTGTAAACATTTTGGTCAAAAAAATTATAAACATTAAATAAATTATTCATATATATTTTATTATATATATTATTTATAAAAATTCTAATTAAAAAATTAATTGGATATCTACTAGTTGAAAATATGTATATATTTCAATAATTATATATATAGTTTTTTAAAAATTAAATAATTTAAACTACAACAGGTTAGAAGCTTTAAAATTCTTTAAAGTGATTAATCCATGGTGTTTATTTGATATATTTTTAAATAAAAATTTCTCCTTCACCCATAACATGAGAGGTTTTAATTGTGTTTAAGTGTCTTTTAATTTTAAATTTGAGTTCTGTATAAATTTATTTTCGTTTAAAATATATAAATTATTTTAATATATCTTGATGGTGTATGATTTATATTTTGTAATAATTAATTTTTTTAGTAGTAATTCAAATTTTATAAATTTGTGTAATGATTAACCAATATGATTATATTTGCGTCTATTATAAAAAATTGCAAATAATAAAAAATACATCATGAATGTCCCTAACTCCAAAAAAAAAAAAATGCACTTCCAATTTTGAAAATGATGAAGCAAGCATTTATAATTTCCTCACCAAGAAAATAAAAATGAGAATTATTAGTGTCAGAAAATTGTTAAATTATTTTAATACCCAGAAGCTCTAAGTAAAGTTCACTTCCCAATGAAAACTAAACACGTTGACTGACACATTTGGCATTCCCACCAATGACCTCAAGCGTGACTTTCACCCTTTATTAAGACGAGTGTGGATTGTTTAGAATTTTGAATTGTAAAATTAACCCTCCAAAATTAAAAAATCAAATGAATTTAAATTAGGAATAATTAAAAATTAAAGATATACGTGTGCATTATTCTCCTATTTATCGATTGAGGAAAAATTATGGGTAGTTCTAAATATTGTGTCACAAAAAACAGATATAACCAATACTTATAATGAGATTATTTTTAAAAATTAATTCTTTGAATGTTTGTGTATATTGTAATATAATTTAATATGTTAAAATGATAAATAAAAACATCAATTATTATATTTAATAAATAATTAAGATTACTCTAAAAGTATTCATTTACAAAGTTGGTTTATATTTACTTATAAATCATAAGATATTTGCACTGTATATTCTCCAATTATGGCGAAAATTTTAATTTCATTTATAATTTTAAAATGTTTTGAATGTCAAAGTATTACAATATAGTATCAATTATTTGCTTTCAGCTCGAGTATTAAATACAATTTAAATTTAAGTGAAATTTATTTTTTAAAACACGTGAATCGGATTTTAAATGAATATATATTTATTATATAAAAAATGAATTTGGAATGTTGAAAAAGAGAACCAATCCATGCACTACATATATATGCTTTCAATTTTCATAAACATATTTTAAATATTTTTATGTAAAATTTGAGTTAATATTTAAAATTTATCAGTTAAGGGAGATGATATTAACGTAATTAAAATATTTTAAAATTTAAATTTAATTTAAATTTTAAAATATTTTAATTACGTTAATATCATCTCCCTTGAAGATAAAAAAAAAAAGTAATAAAAATGGGGATTGCGTAGGGAGAGCACAGTGGGCTTAGTCTGCGAAGCATTCATTAAAAGCACAGCCAATATCATGAAATTCAGCGTTATTTATTTATGGATTTACTTTTTAATTTTTTTAATTTTTAAAATATTTTGCAAACTCTCCCTTCATACCCGCGCACTAAAGCAAGAATCCGTTGATTTAAATTAATATTTTTAACCCTATTTTTTTAATTAAGAAAATCAAAATCCAAACGCCTTGAAAGAAAGAAAAAGTATTAAAAAAAAACAAAAAAAGTTTCGTTCTTTGAAAGAAACCCAAAATATAAATTCATTTTCGGACAGATCATTTTCATCAGTCAGTCTTCATTTTTTCCCTTATTTTCTCGTCAAAGTTTCAATCCTTTCTCCATTTTAGATCTACCCCATTTGTTTTTTCAATTATACGTATATAAATGTAATTTTGAATAAAAAAAATCCAAGCTTTAAGTAGCATTTAAATTGTGGGGTGGTATTTTCCAAATATATATGGAAAAAGTTAGAATCCGAGGAATGGTGTAGGAGAGGGGGACAAGCAAAGCATAGAGTTCTTGAGAGTAATATGGATTCCATTTGAACCCAACAGTAAGCTGTGTTGTGAAAAAAAAATCAAAGAAAGAAAAAAGAGAGGGAAATGGTGGAAGTGTTGGTTCCTTTTCCAGGGATTTAAGTGTGTGTTTTTTTTTTTTCCTTTTTTCTTTTAATAAAGGGGTGAGAAAGGGCTGCCTTTTTAGCATATGCCACTTGGGTTTTTTAATAAAAGGGGAAGGGAGCGTCAATAAGAGATAAGTGAAGGCAAAAACAAAGTTTTAAAAAAAATGCAGGAAACAAGGAAGAATGGTGGCAATGAAGATTCCAAGAAGAAGGAACGTCATATAGTGACATGGACCCAAGAGGTTTTTTTTTTTCTTTTCATTTATTTATCTATATGTTGATTTATTGATATGATTTGTGTTGGAGTTCTTATTGGTTTGATAATGGGTTCTTTAATGGCGGTTGTTGTTGCAGGAAGATGATATCCTTCGTGGACAAATCAGTTTACATGGAACTGAAAAGTAAGCTCTTTGCTATATTTTTAGTGATGAAGGAAATTCAAGGGGGTTTGTTTTTGTTGATGTTTTCTGTTTATCTTGGTTGAATCTTTGAATGCAGCTGGGCTATCATTGCCTCTAAATTCAAGGATAAAACAACAAGGCAGTGCAGAAGGAGGTTGGTTTGAATACCATGATATGATCAATTTTGATCATGATGATCTTTGCATTTTGATCCAATTTTTTGTGATTTGATCCTTTAAAACTGATAAAATATGTTTGTTTTAATGAAAAAAAAAAAACACAGATGGTACACATACTTGAATTCAGATTTCAAGAAAGGAGGATGGTCACCAGAGGAAGATATGCTTTTATGTGAGGTGATAATTTATTTTTGTATGGCCTACTTTCTTTTAAGTTAATGGGGTCAGACTTCTTCTTTTTTTTTTTCAAAAACTATTAAATGGTGATTTATTTGGAGAAAATTTGCTACTTCGATTGATCAGTTGTAGCAGGCCATTGCATGTTACTGGTACAGTAGGTGTTTGAATTTTCCAAACAGAAAAAAACATTTAGAGGTAGGCCAGACCATTTAAACTAATTGGAACACAGTTTATGTCATTCAAAAAAGTAAGAAAACAACAACCACTAATTTCGATTTGGATAAGTGTGTTTTTTTCTTAGGTTGTTGAATATGGGTTCTAAGCAGATGACTTATGGTGAACTGCAGGCACAAAAAGTCTTTGGTAATAGATGGACTGAAATAGCAAAGGTGGTTTCAGGCAGGTATACATATGTTTCCTCATTTTTTACTTCAAAGAAGGCGCAGTTTCGGGATAAGTGAAGGGATTGCAGAAGCTAAGATTCGAACCCCCAGACTTATTTTCATTGATTATGTTATTAATGCAGAACGGATAATGCTGTTAAAAATCGATTCTCGACACTATGTAAGAAGAGAGCCAAATATGAAGCCTTAGCAAAAGAGAATACAGCAACATGTATAAACCCAAATAACAAAAGAATTTTACTTCAAAATGGGTTCAATTTAGATGGAACAGCAGACTGTACTGATTCTGTCAAAAGAATGAGGTACATTAATTTTAGAAATGTACATACATAGTAACGATCGAGAACTATTCGAAAAATTGAGAACCTTTTATTCTATCCATATTCAGGAGATCCCACGTTTCTGATCTTACTGAAAACTGCAACTTTGGAGATAGATCACATAGAGGATCTGGAACAATGATGAATCAACAGCTAAGACATCCCTTTGCAGTTTTGGGTCAAAATCTCCCCAATGCTAACAATGTCGTGGTTCAATCTCAAGTCAACAATGTTAAGGAGGTTTCGAACAATGGTAAATCACCTCGAGCCGATAATTCTTGGCATTGGCACCTATGTTTCTGTTGTCAAACCTGCAAAGAGAAGTTTTTGCCTTAGCCAAAACTGTCCTATTTTCTCCTCTCCTTTAAACTTCTTCACAGTATACACTTATGTTCTCTTCCCCCATTATTCATTAGCAGCTCAGGATAATAGCACTCGAGGAACATTTCTCAGAAAGGATGATCCAAAGATAAATGCTTTGATGCAGCAAGCAGAGCTACTCAGCTCACTTGCATTGAAAGTTAACTCGGACAACACAGAACAAAGTCTGGAAAATGCTTGGAAGGTGAGAAGTGATTTTGTTATTTTCTATATGTTTTTTTTGTGTTATCAACATGATATCTCACAATTGGTAAAGTGCTAAATCTTAAATATTTTGGGGGAAACTGGCTAACAGTCCGAGCTGTGCATTGTACTATGTCCCTAACCTTCATCCTATGTTATATTCAGATGCTCCAAGACTTTTTGAATCAGAGTAAAGAAAATGACATCCTGAGATATACAATGTCTGATATTGATTTGCAACTTGAAGATTTCAAAGACTTGCTAGAGGATTTAAGGAGTACTAATGAGGGAAGTCGACCGTCTTGGAGGTAATAGAAAAATCAGCTGACTTAAATACAGATTTTAGTAAGTTTTCTTGGTTAACACTAACTCATGATTTATATGTTTCAGGCAACCTGATCTGTACGAGGCATCGCCAGCCAGCTCGGAATACAGTACAGGGTCGACACTGATGCCTCATCCAGCTGGGGAAACAGGAGAAGAAGCCCAAGGTAAGATAGATGAACTGCACCAGGATATACCTTCAATTCATATTGGAGAGCAGAATTGCGGGAGTGAGGAGAAAAGGGCTGTTTCGGGTGCAAACACTAATCAAGGTAATGAAATTCTATATCTGGCATGAAGGCCTAGGAATACCTTGTTTATGACCATAAAGTGGATAAATAAGAATGTTTCTGATGAAATGTCTTAATGTTACCACAGTTGAGATAATCCCATCATGTGACGACAATACAAATAATATAGTTGCTTCTACCTCATCAAGCATAGAGTTCAGTTCCCCAATCCAAGTTACCCCACTTTTCAGATCTCTGGCAGCAGGGATTCCCAGTCCAAATTTTTCAGAAAGTGTAAGTTATCTTGAACTGTTGGTTCCATCAATCTATGTTTACTCTTCATTTTATCTTGAACTATTAGTGTACAACACCCATGTCTGACATATCTCCTCACATTTAATTTTGTTATAGGCTTTCCCTGCTTCTTCATCACTCGTAAATATTTCTCATTATTGGTAGCTATCCACTTTTTCTGCATGTAACAAAGTTTCTGTGAATAGTTGCTTAGATGTTAATTCAGGCCAGGTAGAATCCTGGTCACTGCCTTTAATCATAGTGTTCCTTAACAGTAAAAGATAAGTTACTAAAAGCAAACTTACTTTCCTCCATCCACCTACGTAAATAGTCTGGATGGTAGTTTTCCCAAGGAAAAGATCTTTTTAACCAAAACTTCTTTATATATAGGGTTTTATTCATGGTCAAGTGGTAATACTGATTCAGTCTCTTGTTTTAGGCTCTTACAATTCCATCTACTCATAAAATTCATCCTATTCATTCCTTATTTATTGTATTCTTTGGCTCTAAAGATGTGAGCATGTGAAGCTCAAAATAGAGTTACTGCACTATCTTTGCTTGTATTCTTGTTTCCCTTTTTCTAATTTAGCATAGAAATCCAAGCATACATACATATAGGCACAATATAAGAAACTTCAATACAAGACTGACTGGCATGTTTTTGTTTCATTTTTCAGGAAAGGAACTTCCTACTTAAGACACTTGGAATGGAGTCCCCTTCTCCTAATCCGGGAAATAATCATTCACAACCACCACCTTGCAAACGAGTCCTCCTCCATAGTCTATAAATAACCTCTGATCATCTCTTATAATGAAATCAACATTGGTATAAAGCCCGTATAGATGTATACCTCATCATTTGTTTCTTGAGCAACATATAGCTCATATTGAGTTTCCATCTCTTTTTTTTCCCTTTTTGTCCTAGGGTTGCAGCCATCTTGGCCTGGAATTTTACAACAAGGCATCTAATGATCTGCACTCCCAGTTCCTTGGCTTAGAATGTTTTTGGTGCATTCTAGCTTCTCAGACACATCCAATAAGATGGCCTGAGTTTCATTAATTTCCTTTATTTATTTTTTCCTACTAGAAAGTACTACCTTAATACTCACATTAAAACCAGTGTGTGCTTGTTAGTGTGTGCCATTCTTCTCATCTCATCCGAGCGGTTTCGGGTGTCTCTTCCATCCTTTTAATCAAGTTTTTGTCCTTGATTTGTATTCTAGTACAGAACCTACTTTATAAAGTCATTAGAGTGTAATTATACATAGGCAACTTGCCTAAATATGATAAAAGATAGAGAGGAAGAAAAAAAATAGAAATAGTAAAGGAGGATTAACCTTATATAATGTTGTCGGGTGTGCAGGCGGTATAGAATAATTTATTTTTGTGGTTTTCTATCCTGATTTTCTAATGTAATGAAACTCGTATGATTTGAGTGAATGTGTTTTGACTTTGGTGTGAATTAAGCTCTTCACTTCCTTACTTGCTATTTCCCCAATTAGAAGGGGCTGACAGCTTGTTGCAGCTCAAAGCAGCAGGTAGCAATGAAATCTGGAACTTCAAACATTGAAGGAACATAAGAAAATAAGAACTTAAAGCAAACTTACGGAGGAAGTGTTGAAACAATTCCTTTCTTTCCCATGTCTCCTTCCTACACGAAACCGTCAGATCTTGGATGAGTTAGTGTTTACAGAGAAGTGTTGGAACCCTGTAGTTAAGGAAGACCAGGGTGAAGGGGATAGCAGATATAGTGGTGGACAAGCGTAATCATGATCAAAGCTAAAGCATAAAAAGCAGAGGGTAAAATTAAAAGAAAGGGGAGGGAACCTCGTACAAAATAAAGTGAACCTATTGACCATAAACTTTTTAGGTGCTGTTTTGACTGTGATATGTAACGATTAACTCACCCGCCCTACTTATTAATAAAGAACTGGGCTTGCTAATGGCATCAATGAAAAGAGAGATTATCGAAAGTTTGCTCAATTAGTTCATATAATGCCTTTTAACACCCAATAAATGTAAGATTAGATTTCCAATATTAAGATTCATTTTCTATTTGTGGGTAGGGGAAAAAGTAGACGAGAAATGCATCTTTCGATGTAACTAAAGCCTTCTTTCATAAACCTTGATATGATAGGTTGACAAATACAGATGAAGATCTTTTCAATTACATCTACCAATTTCTAAGTATTGTCTTAAAATTGGGATACCATTGAACCTTAGGGCTGCAATGATACTATACCGTAGGGACGGTTAAAAAATACAATAGGGAAAAGATGAGAGTTCGTAAAGTTCAAAACTGTCAAAAGAGGGCCTCCTTTAGGTCTTTTTCTTTTTCGGCAGCCTCTGCAGCTTCCTCCACTTGAGGTAGATTTGGTATGACAACCCAGAGAAGACCATTAGTACACAACCCCATTGCTTTGGGGACAGTGGATTGCCACTCAGCAGAGAAGACACCACGATACTGACAAATTTGCGTGTGGTGGTGATGGTTGTGTTTGCCAAGGAGCCAAATCGACTTATGGTAAGGAAGATGAAATTTTGGCCAACAGCACCGCAGAGGCAATAGAGGAGAATATCCCAAGCAGCTTCTGGATGCTGTTTGCAAAACTGAACTGCCTCGAAACCACTACCATGTGGCCAGCCAAACATGTAAATCATGTTGTATATGGTGCCCCATAGATTCATTCCCAACATGATTTCCCAAGCACTTGTCTTTGGATACCTAGGCAAAGGAAACCAAAAAGATTTGAGCGATATAAACTTGTATTAACAAGAGAAAATCAGTTCTACTTAGAATAAATTGAAAGCTGGCAAGATATCAATAATTGCAGGATTTTAGGGGCCACAGCAAGAAATGGAGGAACCGAGGTTTGTTGTGTCAGCAAGCTGATCTGTTTAGTTCTCATGAATCTTGATTGCCAAAAATTCATTCTTGAAGATTTACAAAGCAGAGTATATATTGAAGTCAGCCAGTTGCTGCAAAACTCAATCCCTTTGTTACAATTATTTTCAAAATACTAGGATTATTGTCCGAAAATCAATGTCCATATTAAGATGATGATGATGATCATAATAATAAATGCTTTAAGAGAAGAACACGGCATGAAAGGTAAAAAGTATGAAAATGTTTCCACAAACATACCTTGCAGTTATTGAATCCTGTGTAGCGTTTGTAAAGCCATCAAATGCAAGGTTCAAAAAACAAAGCCCATATCCAAGGGGTGCATTGGGGTGTGCCAACTTGCTAATTGTTTTAGAGCTAGTCTGGAATAAAGATCAAAGCAGACACAAGAGCAATATATGACTCAGAACAGGAGTTTCATAGGGGAAGCTTAATGATATTTAGTCCTCCAATATGCCTAGTAAATAAGCAAGATAGCAAATATAAATCACAAAATAAAAGTAGCGATGTTTTTTACAGTCATAACTTTTAACAATTTCCCACCTTCATAAGTGCAAAAGCAGATACTCCTCCAGCCACAAGGAAAGTACAGATATACTCGGGGAAAGTGTATCGAATACCATAAACTAGAGTGCCCATCAGCATGACTGCATAAACATATAATACAGTATTAGCTAATTACTGAAACAATATGAGAAAAGGAGTTTACATTATACCAGATATGCACCGATCAATGAAAACATGTGAGAAAAAGGAATTGCAAAAAATAAGTTATATCTCACCAGGAATCATTTTTGAGGACTTGGCCAACACCTGCAAGAGAGACAAACAACATTAAGCGTTAAACTTAATTCCAAAGACTCCAACTACACATGTTCACCTACAATAGCAGCCAAACTAGGAATTTAAACAATCTGTCAATTCAGGGAATACCTTAATGGGCAATAACTAGAGGAACTTAAACAGATGAGGTAAAAAGAGAAGATATATAAAAGTATGAAGAATCAAAGACATGCCTGAGCCGGGTAGCTGATGTACTTCAATGCTTCTATACCCATGGCCGGACCAATTGTATTTGTGATTCCAGCACTCCAATAGGTCCACAAGGGAGCACCACCATTGCTTCTACTGGACCAAAGCTTTATCACTGGATGAAAGACACAAAAACAAACATATTATTATTACCCATAATTCTCAACAGCCAATGGTACATATATAGCCAAATTTATAAAAACATTATGATAGTGCAAATAGAGAAGCTTACTTATGTAAGACCAAACTAAGCAGACCACATTTTGCGCCAAGTTAAGAAATGCAAGATGCTCAAACCTCTTCCCGTCGGAACCAAATCGCTTGGTGGACCTAAACTCAACAAAGGATAAAAAGAAAATGTAATCAGAAAACCATAAACGACCACAATTTACTCGTTGAAAAGCTACAATCTTTCTCCCAAGACAAGTCACCCATCTATCCATTTTAGCAATTTGAAATTTATCAATGTAAAACAATTTATTAACGTCAAATTTTGAAAATGCCAGCGCAAAATCGGTAAAAATTAATACACACACACACACACGATACTATTTAAATGAACAGTTGCTATCTACAAAAAGAAGTTCCAAGGAAAAAGAAGAAATTTATTCAAATTCAAAGAAATAACAGTCATTTCAATAACGAACCGTAACATGTCAACTTAGATCCAAAATTTGTATTCTTCGCATCTAAACCTACCTCCGAATTAACTAAGATTACGAATAATTCGTTGAAAATTTAAAAATAATATGCATTCCAAAAGGATTTCCAACAACAGATCAAGCGAAGCAATAACTAATCAAAAAAGGTTCAGAAGAAATCAAACATAACAAAATAAAAAAAAAAAAACAAAAATAATACATACAGAGTTTCCTGAAGAAAGCCTTGGTAAATATAGGCAGACCAAATCCCGGCAACGCAAAATGCCAACACCAAAACTCGCCGGAGTCCGGCGCCGTGTGCTTCCATTAAGACGCCGCTCGATAACTGTTTTCTCACTTTGATTCAATTGCGAAGATTATATGGGTTTAAAGAACGGAGATCGAAGATCACGAAAGAGGGAAAAAGAGATCTTTTGTGGAAAAAAGCAAAAATGAAAAAAATAAAATAAGAAGGGAGCGCCAAGTTACGTGGGTTATCCACGTGTCTTTATTTTATTGGATGGGTGACTTCATGACTTTCTTTTGATTGGTTATTGAAACGCGGCCTTTTGCTGGTTCTCCAATCCCTCCGTCAAGCTTCATGTTCAACCCCAACGTAACTTCCAAAAAGTTTTCTATAGGTCTAATTTTAAATTTCATCCCTTTGATTTATGAATTTTATCAAAATTAATCCTTTATTTTAATTTTTCACAATTTTGTCATCATACAAGCTGTGCAAATGAGATATTAGTGCTCAAAAGCCATTCAATTTCAACTAAAAATAACTCAATTGACATCGATATTGTTGTCAACGCAAGAGAATGTGAGTTCGAATGTGCTGAAACGCATTATCTTCCTATTTAGGGTTGAAGAGGGACTATAGCTAGTTCTAGGCATTATATCAAAAAACAAAAATTAGGAATCATGATGTTACACTCATATGAAAAGAAGTAAATAAAAAAAAAAACCTCAAATTCAGTTTGATAATAACCAAGTCGAGCTAGAGCAACTCAAGATATTATTCAAACCGATTTGAGAATCATGATACTCAATCCAAATGACTTACAAATCTAACCCTGAGCTTTTCATTGTAATATATTTTTATATTATGAAATTATGTAATTATCCTTATCATATAGAAAGAGCTTAAGCACAGATGAGTTTAACCGTACTTGAGTATGAAAATTGATGAAGGAACTTAATTGAACTTGAGCTCAAGTAGATCAATTATGTCTTAAGTCGAGCCCACACTTAAAATTTGATGTTTAATTGAGCTTGAGCCACATATCAAGTCTTGATTTCGGTTTTGACTCAGCCAAGGTACTCCCATACTTCACACTTTATTAAAACTATGGAGTTAATAGAATTATTGAAATAGTGATTTTTGGTCATTTTTACATATAAATTACTCAACTATTGAATTTAACTATTTTCTTTCATACAAATAGTTGAAAGGTTGATTTTTAAGTTTGAGATTTAACAATACTAACCTTTTAGTTTTCTAAAGTACAGAAACCAAATTATTACAAATAGAAATAGGTGGACTAATTTCTCAATTTTTGTAAAGTAGTGGGAGAAATTTCGAAATTAGAACTATTTAAAAGCTCTGTTAGACTTTGAAGGGAAGCGAATAAATGAAATGGTTGGACCGAAATGGGCCGCAACAGGAATTGGGCTAATTCTTTTGGAAGCCCGGTTTAGTTTTTATACAATCATTTTGATCCATTGCATGAAAAGTAATATGTTAGGTGCAGGGACAGAAATTTAAAATATTCTAATGCGTTTTTTAAATTAGTTTTTATTTTTTTTAGTAATTATGCATAAAATATTTTATTATTTTTCAAGTTAAAATTTACAAGCTTACAATAGGATAAGTTTAACATTTCTATTGTTAATTGCTTTTATACAGTTTGGGAAATGTTATGAAAAAGTGTATTTTGTTAATTGTAAATGTTTGGTATTATTATAAAAATTATAATATAAATTTAAAATTTTATTTTAGACTTAGAAATTAAGAATAAATTAATTTAGATAATATTTAAATAATTTAATATAATTATACATAAAATATGTATTTTAAATATTTTTTAAGTAATTAATAAATTATTTGTAAATAAAATGATACATGAAATATTTTAAAATTTTAAATATATTTAAATTATTTAATAGAATGATGTTTTTAAATAATTTAATATAATAATACATAATAATAAATTATATGATTCCATCTCTCAACTTCAATTCTGTTAAATTGATTAAGCAATGAACTTAAGTTTGTTGGGTTATTAAAATTTTAAATCTAACCGCATCCCAGTAATTAAGTAATGGATGGTGAAAATTTTGGTAAGCAAAATGATGGTCCTCCCAAACTTGTGTGGGTAACTTAGTCCCTTAATTTCGTACAGTAGTCATTTATTAGTATTCAGCCTTTAGGTGAGCATTTTAATGGGGAAAGAAAAGCTTCTGTGTCTTAAGCCAAGGGAAACATGTGTACATATGGACCTAATAAATGAATCCAAAGCCATGGAGTTCTATTTTTATGAGACAGAAAATATGGGATGGGATTTAGGGTTAGACAATGTTTCTTTACACGTTCCTTGTACGTTGAAACAATGGGAGATTCTGCCGTGACAAAGGGGAGGGGTCTTTGGGTTGGGGTCCTCCTCCCTTCCATCAATTTGTCATATCAGAAAGGGACAACCGCCCCTGCCCCTGCCCCACGGCGCCCGCCATCTCCTTCCCAGCAGTATCAATCTTGCAACACGGCTTTAATTTTCTTTTGATTCTTAGCCTCTGGATTTAAATCCCTACTCCAATTACTCCACCAATTTGAATTGAATCAACTTCATTTCTGTTAACAACTCAAACTAGATTATAAAATGTCAATAATTCCAATTAGAGTTGACTCAAATTTAAAATTAATAAAAAAATAAATTTGAACTGATTAAAATTTAAAATAATCAAACTTAAAATAATTTAAAAACAAAATTACTTGAACTTGATTAGAGGTGATCATGGGTTGGGCGGTCAGGCCCGGCCCGAAGGCCCGCCCAAAAAATGGGAGGGTTCGGGTAAAAATATAGGCCCGAAATATGGGTTTGGGCAAAAATACGAGACCTGTTTAGAAAACGGGCCTGACCTCAGGCCAACCTTTTTTGGCCAGGGGCCTGGCCCGACCCGAATTATATAAATATATATATATATATTTATTTATTTATTTATTTATTTATTTATTTATTTTTTAACCATATTTTTAGTTCTAACTTATTTCAATTTTAATATAACCACTTTTTTAATTTGTGTATTGTTTTATGAATTGTTTGTCTCATTTTTATTTTGGTTCTTATTTTAATATTTGTTTTTACGTTTTTAAATGTATTTAATTTATTATATTTTTAATTGTTTTAATGAAATAAGCAAAAAAATCAATATGAGCTGGGCCGGGCCGGGCTCAGACCTAGCATTTTTATTCTGGGCTGAGCATGGATAAATTTTCAAGCCCATATTTCAGGCCCGGGCCTAGAAAATGGGTCAAAATTTTTTTAGGCCCAGCCCGACCCGGCCCGGCCCATGATCACTTCTAAACTTGATAACTCAAATATGAGTTAAACCCCATTTGGTCATAAGATGTCAATGATCCAAATTCAATTTAATTAAAATCTAAGATTAACAAGAACTTGAAATGATTCAAATCCCAAAAAAATCAAATTTGAAAGGACATGTGATATACCTAAAATAATTAAAACTTGAGACTTATTTGAAACAATCCAACTCAAAAAAAATTCAAGCCTCAAACTCAAGATGATGGAATCTAAAGCTATTCAAATTAGAAATTTAACCAAACGCTATACTCAAAATCTACCCAAAATTGAAAATTTTAAAATCCAACTTAAATTCTGTCAAATTCACCCACCTAATTAAACCCCGTGATGAGAACAAATCAGTAGCATTTCTTTTAATGTGCCATAATTGAGATTAAATGTCGTTTAGGAACATTTCATCAAGTCTTTTACTATAATTTTTTATACGGATTTAAATTATATATTTTTATAAATATTTTATTATTTTAATAATTTATAATTTTATAACTTTTTAAAAGGTTAAATTAAATTTTTATCATTTAAAGGGAGTAAAGTATAATTTTACCATTATTAATTTAAAATTTTATAAATTATAAATAACTTAAATTAAAATTTTACTATTTTAAGGTGTGTCTGCCCTTGTGGATGATATTGTTGTAATTGGATTAATCTGAATATAGAGTTTTCCAGTCAAGCCCCATCAAATTTATATGATTAATAAAACGAATCCATGAAAAAATGATTACGAAAATAAATTGCAGCTGTTATTTGGGTGATCCACAGATGAGGTAAGCAAGGACTTTTTCCTGAGATTAATCTTTACTTGTACAATAAGATGGTGGCTTATTTTTATATGTAGTTTGAGTGTAAAAGAAAAGATCCAGGAGAGATTTGTCAACACTGGAGGACTTTTGGATCTGTAGGAAATTCAGGCCAAGAAGAAATTCAAAGTGTCATTGAAATTTAAATGAAGTTGTCCAAACCACCTTTGCTTTTAAGCAAATAAAAATCCAATCACCCACATGGGCAGATATAAAATATACATAGAATGGTAGGGTCCAAATGTGAATAGTGAATAGTGATAGCGCTTGTAAATGAATTTTTGGTCAAATCGCATCAATATCAATTTTGGTTAAATTATGCTATTACACTATGTATTTTATAAAAATTATGGATTTAGTTATTGTATTTTAACTTGATTGATTTTAATTTATGTACTTTTTTAAAATTTGAAATTTTAGTCCTGAACCAAATAATAATTATTACATCTATTTATTAAAATTCAATTACTAGTCGTGTACTAATTAGAGATTTAGTCCATATTCTTCAATTGAATCATTATAAGTTCTTATAATTTTTTTTTTATTTTTGAAATTTTAGTCTTCACACTAATCCATTAATTGAATTTTTATAGAGTAATATGTCGAAATAATAAATTGACATGATATTGAATATATGATAATATGTTTGACGTATTAAATTTTATAAATAACAAAATGCAATGAATTTAACACTTATTATTTGGTGAGAAGTAAAATTTTAAAATTTGAAAAAGCATAAAGACTAAATTCACAATTTTCACAAAATGTAAAGAGTAATAACATAGTTTAACCAAGATTTTGAAGGGTTTTCTTTTTTAATTTTTTTGAAGATGATTTTTTAACATCTTTTAGTTAAAAATTTTGATATATGCTTTTTTAGCACACAATAGAATTTCGCCTAAATCAGCCATTTAAACTTGAAGGATCCAAAAAGTAATGATAAATAAATAATTTTTTTAAGTCAAACATCAAACATCATATTTATATTAACTATCAAACATCAATATTTAAAATTTACAAATAATTTATATTAACTATTTAAAAATATTTAAAATTTATATTTCATATATCACATTATTAACAATAATTTATTATAAATTATTTTTATATTGTTTGTACTATTATCTAAGTTGAATATTTGTTAATACTAAAATAATAATTTGATATAATGTGTGAAAATAAAGATACTTTATATTTGGGAACTTTTTACTAAAATATTATAAAAATGAACATTTTATCTCCTCCAAAAGCATTTTTTACCACAATGATAAACATTACTTTTTAACAATTTTTCTATTGCACTTCCCACCTCAATGATACATTAAGGCTTCGTTTGTTTGCTAGTAAAATGTTTTCTGGAAAATGATTTACTTTTCTGGTGTTCGGATGAAACTGTGTAAAATATTTTTTGTTGTTTGGAAGATTTCCTGAAAATATTTTCCAGAAAAGCTGTTTTTACATATATTTTAAATTTATATATATTAATAAATTTATATTTTAAATTGTTTTTACATATATTGCAATGATTTATTTATAAATAAATTAATCAAATTAAATATATAATAATACTCAATTATTAAGCTAGAATATTAATCAAAAGTAAATTGAAACTAACCAAAGTCAAATAAATTATTTGTAATTGTGTTATAAAAAATAAAAAACAAGGATTGAATAATTATAAATTAGCTTCCAAACCACAATTAATACTAGAAATTAATAATATTATCCAAATGCATAATTAGTAGTACACCACATAATAACAACAATATTGTCCAAGGGCATAACTAATATTACACCACATTAAAAGTATCAATATCTTCAACCTTGAGAAAATTTTTTAAGCCAAATTTTTCTATGCTTCTTATTTTTAACCAAAAAAGCTTTGGTCTTGGATTCATGACTTACTAGATAATCAAACGCAGAACACAGGAAGTCATCATCAAATTCTTCTTTCTCCATCGACATCACTTCTTCATAAAGATGTGATGTCTTATCCGCAGTAAATCGTTCCAAAGAATTAACAATTTTGCCAAGTTGTTCACCCACAAATTTAATTTGTTCATCGATGACACTTTCTTGAGCATTTTTTTTTACGTTTGGATGTGTCTGACGAAAATACTTTTGTTCTTACCTCTTCAGCCTCTTCATTGTCGCAGTCTATAAGCACCGAATCTTGGTTACCATCATCCAAATCTATGTCAGCAAATATTCTGGCAAAACTCCCTGTTGCCATATTTTTGCCAACAACCAAAGCCATTTCATCATAATGATCAATGCTTTTATTCAAAAATGGTTCATACTTCTTGTGTGCCTGTTGGATAAACATAATTAGAATAACAAGTAAAAAACAATTGAAATATACTTAACATATATATACATATATTACCATCACTACTGCATCATATGTCGCTCTATCACATGTGATCATTTTCATGTTATCATCCCATCCAAAACCACTTTCACCCCAAATTGTGTGTATAATCTGCCACTGGTTTTTTACAGTCCTCGAATGATTTTCTACATGCTTCGCATCGCATTGGACTTGAAATCTGTAACACCCTATACCCGAGACCGTCGCCGGAATCAAGTACAGAGCATTACCAGACTTAACGGAACTTTACAGAACTTGATCGGAAATGAATATAAAATATTGTGTAATTTATTGTATAAACATTCATATTAACTGTTTTCGGACTAATTACATACATCTCAGATGGTTAGGATTCGAATCCTAACAAGTCGTGACTTAGAAAATTTTTCATGAAAAGCATCGTCACACACGCCCGTGTGACCAACCACTCAGGCCGTGTGAGGCTATCTACCAAGCCTTGGCCCTCCTGCACTCAAATACACAATTCATATCCCACTCATTTTCACATAACACTAACCCAATTGACATTCATTTCATTTCAAACATCATATAATACATAAGAACTATATTTGTATTCAAAACATAAAAATTTACAAGTGACTCATACTAAACCTAGTACATGCCACAATATCAAAAGATAGATACATCACCACAATTTGGAGCTGAGATCGGGATTGACTTGGATGCTTGACTGAACCTCAACTTTACCTAACCTGCGCACGGAAACAACCGTACGCTGAGTATGGGAATACTCAGTAGTATTACCATAATTCAAATTATACAATAACTTTTATACATTCAATTTGTTTTACAATTACTTAATAACTATTCATACTTTAAATCAAATTATTTAATAATATTAAGCCCTATTTCAAGGCTTGTATTTAATCCAATACATACATTATTTTATTATCAAATTTGCATTAAATCTTTTTCATATCTCATTTCATTACCTCATTTCGTATCACATGCAATTCACTAAATTTTATCACTTTATTCAATCCTAATTCTATTGCAATTTGTTCTTACTAAAGTCATATTTCAATAACAATTTCAACTAATTAATTTCATATAACATCACTTACTTTAATCAATTCTTCAACTTAGCTCATATTTTAAGATATCATATCTTAATTTCATTTTCACATATCAAATTCACATTCAAATTATGTAATTCATTATCAGACAATAGCAATCTAATTCACTTAATAATATATCACTGTAATAATAAATTTCTTACCCAAATTCAGACTGAACCAAAACGGATACTTCAATCATTACGACTTCCATCCAGTTAAAACTTTATTAACATTGATTAGTCCATTCAAACCTTACATCTTTCTGTAATATTCATATTATTGATGTAGCTCTCATAGAAAACACTTCGATAAAAATTAAAGAGGAATACCGAAATTTTGAATTATCCCAAGTCTACCATCATCAGTTCGGATAAAACCATAGTACTATAATAAATCTGACATTTCAACAATATAAATAGATCAATATTTCAACTGAATATCCAGTATTGGTACTTACAGTATTATGAAAGCTAGTAAAGATATTGGGACGGAAATGAGATATAAGTTATGAAATCGACAAACTATATGGAGTGTCAGATTTCGATATGTCTGATAAAGATCTATAATGTATGGTTCACTTCTTGATTTTGTGATAAATTGTAAGAACGGTATATGAGTGATAGTTGATTAGTTTATAAAGCTAGCTCATTCTATAGTGGTCAGAACTGATTAGTTACTTCAGAAACTCACTGAGGTGTATATTCAGGAAATTGTGAGATTATATGATAATCTAGTATTGGTAATTATTGATCGAAATTGCGGTTCACTTCGAGGTTCTAAAGATAGTTGGGAGAACTATTGAGTATTTAATTCAATTTCAATACAGCTTTTCATCTATAGACAGATGGATAATTTGGGAATGAATTAGCCAGATTTTAGAAGACATGCTATAAGTTTGTGTAATTGGTTTCAGATCAGGTTGGGATGTTATTTATCATTGGCCGAGTTGTGTATAATAATAGTTTCTGATCAAGTATTCAAATGACTCTGTATGAAGCACGATATGGTCGAAGATGTCGGACATCTGAGTGTTGGATAGAGTTGAATGAAAAATAGATGTTATCTGAATTATTATTGAGTATTTGAAGAAGTTTGGGCATTTTGTCTCAATACGTACAAGATTCTCTCTTGATAGACTTATGATAAATATATTTATGATGTTATTAGTTTATACAAAGTGCCAGTCTTCATTAGTTTGGATGATGATCTGAAGTTATACAGTGATTTTGAGAAAATTTCAGTAAATTTTGGGTATGAAGTATAGTATCAAGTTCTGAAAAGAGTTCTGATATGAGTTATCATTGGATTTTAAGGACTTCGATTGAAAGAGTGAAAGAAAGATTTGATCAAATAACTTGTATCAGGAGGAAAAATTTCGAGGACAAAATTTCTTTAAAGGGGGAGAATTGTAACGACCTCAAAAGCATAGGTATCGGAAAAATATGTTATCGGATCTCCGTTTTCAATAAACAGACTCGTAAATATTTATTAAAAATGTTTATGAAGTTAGTGATGTGTTTAATTAGGTTTTAATTAAGTAAATTTAGCTCAATCAAGAGCAATTAGGAAAAAGGACTAAATTGAATAAGAGATAAAAGCCTAATTGTAGATTGATAGAAATTATAAAGGGCCAAAATGGCAAATATGCCATTTGGCAATAGTTGAGGCGGCAAACTTAGAAAAATCTAAGATTTTTCTTAGTATTTATTATTTGTATTATTAATTATGGTTTTATATTAAATATTCTTATTTTATAAATAAATTAAATAATGACATTTGTAATAAATTCATTGGCACAAATGTGAAAATATAAGTGTGTACAATTGTAATATTAGTATTTGATACCAAGTAAGATATTTATTGTTATTTATTATTAAATTATAAATTGTATTAATTAAATTATGATCTAAATTAAAATAAAACAAATGGATGGTATTGATAAAATACATGTGTAATAAAATGTGCGTGTACAAGTGTAATTAAAATATTAGTTATTAAATAGATTTTTATAACAACAATTATTATTATAAATTAATATATATATATATATGTATGTTATAAAAGAAAAGAAAAGAAACAAAAAGAAAGAAAAAGAGAACAGAGAGCAAACGTGAAAGAAGGAAAGAAAGGAGAAAGAAAGAAGAAAAAGGAAAATTTAAAATTTGAAGCTTGGAGCTTTAATAGGTAAGTCAATTAGGCCCTTTCCTTTTAATTTTGATGTTTCATAAGCTATAGAACAAAGTTTTGATGAATTTAAGCTAAGATCTTTGAAGTTTTAAGGTTTGTGAACATAGTCTATGTTGAACAAAAAGTTGGAATAGGGGTTTAATTGATAGAATTTTAAGTGAGAATGAAAGAGAGGATTAAATTGTAAAAGATGCCATAAATTTTATGTAGTAGGGATTGAATTGGAATAAGTTTTAAATCTGAGTTCTAATATGAATATTGGATAGTTAAGTTAAATATGGGAAGAGATTAAGTAGAATTGAAGTATGAATTGAGTTGTAAAAGTAAGTAAACTTAGTTAGAAATTATGTGCAAAATAAGCTATAAGAAACAGTTTTAGACAGTAACAGAATCTTAATTTTGAAAAATCACCAAAAATAGTATAAATTGAATTAGAAGTTGAATGAGATATAGAATTAAAGCTTAATGAGTCTATTTTTAGATAAAAGAAACAGAACAAGCAAAGGAAGTCTATAAATTGAGATATTTAAATTTTTGTAAGACTGGTTTAGGAGGATTTCGAGATACTCTGTTTTAATTTTAGAAAATCATTAAAAAATTGTACAAAAATATTTATGAGTTGTAATTTATATGTTCAGAATCCTCAGTGAGTCTAGTTTCAAGAGAAATAGACGAGAACATTATCCGAGTCTTGAGCTATGAGATAATTGAACTTTAGTACAGGAGGGTCGGAACTATCAGACAGTTAATAGAATTTATTATTATGCTATTTAATCTTGATACTTACCTCAATTCGCTTATTATATACATATTAATTTAAAATTTAACAAATAATCATATTTGAATTATAGTAATACTAACCTGGATTTCTCGTTTTTACTCCTCATTTGTTTCTCTCTTTTCCTTCCTTGCTCGATGTCTCGAATTAAATTTTAAATTTTTAGTTTTACCAATTAATACAGTTTATTCCTCAAATTTACCCCTGATTCACTGTCTGATAGTTCCGACCCTCCTGTACTAAAGTTCAATTATCTCATAGCTCAGGACTCGGATAATGTTCTCGTCTATTTCTCTTGAAACTAGACTCACTGAGGATTCTGAACATATAAATTAAAACTCATAAATATTTTTGTACAATTTTTTAATGATTTTCTAAAATTAAAACAGAGTATCTCGAAATCCTCCTAAACCAGTCTTACAAAAATTTAAATATCTCAATTTATAGACTTCCTTTGCTTGTTCTGTTTCTTTTATCTAAAAATAGACTCATTAAGCTTTAATTCTATATCTCATTCAACTTCTAATTCAATTTATACTATTTTTGGTGATTTTTCAAAATTAAGATTCTGTTACTGTCTAAAACTGTTTCTTATAGCTTATTTTGCACATAATTTCTAACTAAGTTTACTTACTTTTACAACTCAATTCATACTTCAATTCTACTTAATCTCTTCCCATATTTAACTTAACTATCCAATATTCATATTAGAACTCAGATTTAAAACTTATTCCAATTCAATCCCTACTACATAAAATTTATGGCATCTTTTACAATTTAATCCTCTCTTTCATTCTCACTTAAAATTCTATCAATTAAACCCCTATTCCAACTTTTTGTTCAACATAGACTATGTTCACAAACCTTAAAACTTCAAAGATCTTAACTTAAATTCATCAAAACTTTGTTCTATAGCTTATGAAACATCAAAATTAAAAAGAAAGGGCCTAATTGACTTACCTATTAAAGCTCCAAGCTTCAAATTTTCAATTTTCCTTTTTCTTCTTTCTTTCTCCTTTCTTTCTTTCTTTCACGTTTGCTCTCTGTTCTCTTTTTCTTTCTTTTTGTTTCTTTTCTTTTCTTTTATAACATACATATATATATATATATATATATTAATTTATAATAATAATTGTTGTTATAAAAATCTATTTAATAACCAATATTTTAATTACACTTGTACACACACATTTTATTACACATGTATTTTATCAATACCATCCATTTGTTTTATTTTAATTTATTTCATAATTTAATTAATACAATTTATAATTTAATAATAAATAACAATAAATATCTTACTTGGTATCAAATACTAATATTACAATTGTACACACTTATATTTTCACATTTGTGCCAATGAATTTATTACAAATGTCATTATTTAATTTATTTATAAAATAAGAATATTTAATATAAAACCATAATTAATAATACAAATAATAAATACTAAGAAAAATCTTAGATTTTTCTAAGTTTGCCGCCTCAACTATTGCCAAATGGCATATTTGCCATTTTGGCCCTTTATAATTTCTATCAATCTACAATTAGGCTTTTATCTCTTATTCAATTTAGTCCTTTTTCCTAATTGCTCTTGATTGAGCTAAATTTACTTAATTAAAACCTAATTAAACACATCACTAACTTCATAAACATTTTTAATAAATATTTACGAGTCTGTTTATTGAAAACGGAGATCCGATAACATATTTTTCCGATACCTATGCTTTTGAGGTCATTACAAAATCTTTCAGAAATAGCTTCGACAACTCGATTAATAGAAACTGCTTTGAAAGTATTAGAAGGCTTATTTCCTTTCTGAGTCTCCTCTACTAGAATTTCAAGAAAAAGATGTTCCATCGGTTTTGTCCACCTGAATTTGCTTGAAGGTCCCTTCTTTGTTGTCCTTACTCGTTCTACATTAATAATCACCATTGTCAATCATTTCAATATCCAGCTAGCTTAAAACATATTCAATATTTAACAAGCTTAAAACATAATCAATATCTAACAAATTCAAGACATAATAATATCAAATTCCAACAAACTAAAATTTCAATATCATTATCCAACCAACATTAACAAAAAAAAAAAAACAATTTTAATACTAAAACATACATAACATAGAAACAATAACCCTAAGCCCTAAACCTACCTAATATTTCTAACCGTATAATCAGACCACATAGTTTGTGCAATTTCATCTCTCTTAGTAGACCATTCTCTTGCTTCTTCTCTTTCTTTTTGCTTTGTAAGACTTGGTCTTATCAAATTAGACTCAGGCTCCTCGTATAATCCTTGATTAAGTAAATCACTAAGATCAACTCCCATTATATGATTATGAATGATACAACAAGCCAAAACTATATCTTTTTGAGTTTGAAATTTCCAAAATAGTTCAGCATCTAATACACGAAACCGTTTCTTCAAAATCCCAAAAACAATTTCAATAGTGATTCGCAATGATGAATGACGAAGATTAAAAAGTTCCTTTGCATTTTCAAGCCCCTGAGCACTAAACTCTTTTAAATGATATCGGACACCACGATATGGGGTAATATATCCATTTCGGATGCCATATCCAACATCAGCAAGATAATATTTACCTACAATTTTTCAAAACATAATTAATACTAATAAATTATGTGCTTACTAGAACTATTTGGTATTTAATGATAATTATTACCTTCCGAAATTCTTGCTTGAAAGTGCATCACTTAAAATACGAGAATCATGTGCACTACCTTCCCAACAGCTAGAACATAGGAAAATTTCAACTCAAATGTAATGGCAGCCCATACATTTTGTGTCGTCCCCACTTTACAGCTATGAAATCTTCCTTAAATGCTAAGTGGAATGGGTGCACGAACATGAGTTCCATCTAATGCTCGAATACAATCTTTAAAATAAGGATAAAAAGCTTGGATTGTTTCTGATTTCACTAGGAGTTGACTCATCAGGTAATCTAATAACTAGTTTATACAATTTCAAAATAACTCTCAATACAACCCTAAAGTAACGGTGAATTGTCTTAGTTGATCTATAATATCTAGATCCAATCACTTGAAACTTTACATTATGACCAATTATATGTAAAAATATAACTACTTGCTCCCTAATATTCATAGATTTAGTTGATTGTAACAAATTATTTCTACTGAGAATATTACACAAATTAAAAAAGGCAATCAGTCTCATCCTTATCACATCAATACAATGCTGGTCACCACTATATAAAATACTATTAATATACTTTTCTCTTTCATAATCTCGATTCACATGAGGGTAAGAAGCAATTTCTTTCCTAGTTTTTAATTTTTTAATCCAAAGAGCCCCAAAAGTTAAAACTGAAGCTACGACCCTGACAATTGCATTTTGATCTTGATTACGATCCATCTACACAAAATAATGCCACACAAATCACATATATGACTAAAGTTAACTAAAGTGCATACATACATAGATAATGAAATTATTTTAATGAAACAAACATGAGAAAATGCTAAAAGTATTATTTGTGAAAAAAGCACACACCCTTAATTGATATTATTGATGGAGTATAGACTGAGATGATTCGGGTTGAGTGATGGATTTAGATATATTATATGAAAACAAACCATGAAAGTGTCGAAGCTTTTGCTTGAAATATTATCTAATATTTAAATATGTGAAAACCAATAATAAAATGAAGTAAGAAATATAAAACTAAAGATGATGAAAATAAAACGAATAAGATAATTTTACATAAGGGAATTTGTATCCATCTTCTATTATGCTTAGTCACCAGGACTATTCTTTTATCGGTTGCCAATAAGGTGCTCCCATATTGTACCAAATTGTATATTAATAGTTTGACAACTAGATTAATAATATTTTGATATAACGATGATGTGTAAGTGAAGTTACAACACAACTCTACCATGGAAGAACTTGTAGTTTTTATCTAAATTGTATATTACATGACCCTGACCCTATTTTTATGCTAAGCTATCTGGTTGGAAAGTATCTAAAGATTGTGAGGAATAGTTGCAAGTGTCAGTTTAGATGGCAGGAAAACAATATAAGCAAAGGAAAAACGATATCCCCAACTCAAAACAGTGGCATAATAGGCTGCTAAAAGAGTAAAATGACTAACAATATTTCAAAAGAGTTTGATAGCAAGTAAATAACAAGTTATTGTGTTGTAGCTGCCATTAGTTCCTAATTCCCTTATTAGCAAAAATTTCACAAGTCTTATACTCGATTCACTACCTACGTAATAAGCCACTTTTAGCTAGCTGCCAATGACCGACTAAAAGCAAGACATACACAATATAGAATGCAGAAATAGGCTAGTGCTGCAACACACGCACCCACAAAAAGGAAGTTTATTCCAGCTTACTGCTATAGCTATTTTTAAGTATAAGAGTAATCATTTTCAACTTCCATAAAAGTGGATATTCCAAAAGCCGTAAAGAAAACCCATAAATAAGGTCTAACAAAAAAAAAAAAGAAAACCAAAGACCATTAAAACACAATATCAATGAAACCTATATCTTTTCTAGGATATTAAGCAGCCCTTAACACGTTTATTTCATCATGCTTTGAACAACAATAAACAACCATAAGGCAATATATTAAATCAACTCTTTAACACATTCGAACAACTTAAATACATCATTCAAACATCATAAATCATAACTTTCAGATACCATAAATTGCAGCATTTAACACCTCAATTTTTAGCTTACTAACATCGTAAATTCGCATCCATTTTTAGACTTTATTGATTAACATTTAACAATTTTGTTTCACATTATTCAGACCATTTTAATTTCCTAATCACTTGGTTGATCTTTAATTAATATTTGGACAATAATAAATAACCATCGATCAGACCACATAAATTGGTAAGAAATTAGACAGTATACATGCAAACTGTATACTTCAGCAACTCCCTCGACAGCCAGAAATTTCACCAAAATTCCATCACTCATACCAGCATAAAGATCCAACAAAACAACCAAGGAAGAAAATGTAAAGAACTCGCTACCATTTATTTAATTATAAGTAAATAACATATGCAATTGTTGCATTTTTAGCAAGTTTAAAACATCTTTAAATAGGGAAATTAAATGCTAAAAGTCCAGCATTTGGATAGAGACAAACTTAATACTGTTCCTAGAAATGATTGTGTCGTTAAAACATAGTTGTAATGCTGTATACATAACTTGTTTTTATCCTATTATGTAAAAAGCGTTGGCTTTTAATGTTCTATGTCGCCAACCAACTGCTTCAGATATTAAAAGCTATCATCACAAATATCATACATACAGCTCAGGGATCTGCTTTTACCTCTCAATCACAAACTATGTATTACAATATTTGGAGCAGTAATAGAGAAGTCATTTTTCATTTCATCATTGGAGAACTCGCTACCATTTATTTAATTAAGTAAATAACATATGCAATTGTTGCATTTTAGCAAGTTTAAAACATCTTTAAACAGGGAAATTAAATGTTGAAAGTCCAACATTTGGACAGAGACAAACTTAATGCTATTCCCAGAAATGATTGTGCTGTTAAAACATAGTTATAATGCTGTATACATAACTTGTTTTTATCCAATTATGTAGAAAGCGTTGGCTTTTAGTTGTTTTCCAAATGATGAAGTGAAAAATGACTTCTCCAATACCATATTACCTTCTTCTTGTCATTTTCTCAAATACCTGGCTTGCACTTTCTAGGCACCCACATTTAGCTTACATATAAATCAGCATTATCAATAAGCTCCTCCAATACCATTCTTATCAACATATATTCATTGTATCTATATTCAACAATTGTTTTAGTTTACATAATAATACAAACAAAGTTATAAATACTAATATAATTTACAATATTTTGTCGTCAAAACTAATCGAAATTTTCTCTTCATCCTCAACAATTTTCCAGCTCTGCACTTCATCTAATAATCCATAGGTTAGATGTATTAACAATGTATATATCCACACATACATCTTTAAGAATTTTTCAAAGTAAATGCAGAATATGACATCACCAATATAAAATTATGGGTATGGACACCTAGCCTTTTCTTATTTATAGTAATAGTCGCTAGGCGTTCTAGGCCGAATCTGATGTTATGAAAAGGGCAAGCTCAAGCCTTAAGTTAAAGGGAAGCTTCTTACATACTTATTTAGCTAGGCTTCCTCTTATACTGCTAATAAGCTGACTACTTCGAGTGACTTTTTCTTCGGTATGAAGAAGAGGCCTATCCTGGTTAATTTTTCTTCATAAGGGGACTGAGCCTAGGGGGGACGGGGAAGCAAAGCTTAGGAATTAGCACACAAATAATTTTTCTATGAACTAGATCAGATCTGTGATGCAAAATTAAGCAAAAATTCCAAAAAAAATCATATTAAAGAAAAATTACAGAACAGATTTTACAGATCAAAAGTAGAGAAAAAAAATAAATGTAAAAGAGTACTTTGAAAGACAGTAGCTTTAAGTGATATTGACAACCAATCTTACAAAACTGGATGAAGAACGAAAGAAGGAGAAAGTCTTACCGTGTTTTGGAAAATCTCAGAACAGGTGAAGAACAGATGGTGAGAGGGGAGGAAGACATTTTTCGTAAAAAACTCGGGCATTTTACCTTGTTTTGGAAAATCATTTCCCATGTAATTTATTTTCCTGCAACCAAACACCGGAAAACCAAATCCTTGCAAACAAATGGAGCCTAACCCTAACTATGAAATAGAGGTATTATTTTCACTATCATCTTTTTCATTTACAGTTTTTCTACTTAAATACCCTCATTCCTCCATTTTTATTTAAGTTCTTTTGTAACACCCAAAATATATAGGGTTAAAAATTTATTAAATCACCAAGAAATGGTTTAATCTTGATGATTATGTAATTTGAAAAATTCTTAAGAAATTCTAGGTTTAAGCCCCACTCTTCTTATTTTCTTTTTTTTTCAGCACTTATGGACCAAAATCAAGTTAGTATATTTATTAAATGTGGTAGAAATATGCTAAGTACGATCAATAGCCCAATGGTTACACGCTCTCTTTATCCCTTGCACCCTTAGTTTAAGCCATGCCACTCTCCCTTCCCATTTCTTTTTTGGACAACAAGAAGGGTAAATTGCCCAATCAACCTTTTAAAATTTGAAAACCCTAACTATTTAATCTTTTTTCCAAATCAAAATATAACTCTAGCTTCCCTTTTCCAATTGAACAAGGATTTCACTTTCTTTTTCCCTATTTCTTCCCCTATTCTTTTTCATCTTCCCCTTTTTCAATTATTTTCTTTACATTACTAGAAATTTTATTTTGATCTTGAGTTTGAAATTGAATCCCGTTCAACTAATCTTCTAATCGATTAGTGTAACGCCACCAAATCTCGTCTTAAACGTTACCAATAATCAATAAAAATATTTCAATTCCGACGTTTAGATCTCAAAATACCCGTAGGTCTCTATTCTCGTTAATTTCAAAATTGATTAAATGATCTTTTTACAAATCCTACTAATTTTTCCCGAAATTCTAATTTTTCCTGGAAGATTGTTGTTAATCTTTGCATATTTTTTGGTTGAAAGACTTGTTGTAGGTATCCAGGATTAGACTTGGACGTGAAGATTGTCGTTTGAAACCTTGGAAGTTAGGTGTGTATTCTTTTACAAGAAAATTGAGGCAAACCTAAGCCTAGGTTAGACCACACGGCCAGCCACAAGGGTGTGTGGGCCACCCATGTGGACCACATGACCCCATTACACTACCATGTTCCTCTTAAAACTTAGGAATTTCATTTCTCAGATGGCCTGAACCTCTCCACATGGCCTACCACAAGGCCTTGCCTTTTCTATAGGTTGAATTTTTGAACACCACACGGCCAAAATATCTCACACGGTTGTATACCCCCTCCACATAGGCCAGAGCTCACACGTTCGTGTGTCCCCTAAACTCAAAATTTACGATTTTCACCCAAAATTTTATGATTTATTCATATTAGTATCTAATTGATTCCTAAACTATTTTTAGGATTTAATTTATGCAATTAAGTCCATGATAATATGAATAATGCTTGAATCCATGATTTAATTGATTGAATTAAATATCATATACACATATATATATATATTTGCATGAATTGTGAATAATTATGTTTATTGTATTTGTACTTGTGATTTTCGTATAACATGCTTGACGACCCCGCTAAATTGAATCTTGAAAAGCATATGTTTTGCTACTGTATTGATTGGTTGAAAGTATAAGTATTACCACCATATCTAATTATTTATAGTCATGATATTCGTTTTTGATATGATCTGTTTTAAGCATGCTTTAATTTGTTGCATGGGATGGGACGTTTTGAAAAGGAGAAAGTTTTAACATACTATAAATCTGCAAATCTGGTGGTTTATTCACATATTATCTGTCAGCTTTTATCTGCAAATATGTTATGTACTCACAACCATTTGACAACGTATTAACCTGTAACACTGGTGGTTCGCCTACCCATTATCTGGCAACTTTTATCTGCAATTAGTTGTGTATTCACAACCATTTAGCAGTGTACTAACCTGCAAACTTTGGTGGTTTATCGACAACTCAGTGTGTAGGGATAGATGAGTTCCGGGAAACTCTTATGGTATGTAGCGGTGGGTTAGGATTTTATCTGTTAAACTGAATCTGTTTGTATTCATAAATCATGTGCTTAAAATTTTGAAATTTTCAATATGATATGATAGGATATGGTATATGTGTATTTGTTTATATATGATATGATATATTGAATTTGCTAATTATGATTTAAGCTATATGATTTGATTTATATGCTAATCGATTGCACTGATTATCTTGTGATGGATCTCACACTGGGCTTCATAGCTTACTCACTTTTATATTCCATCCTTTCAGATAACCTACTAGGTTAGGACGTGGGCGCGGCATCCGGAGGGTCTCGGCTTGGTTTTTTTAAAATATTCTTTTAATTACCATTATTATTTGATATTTTTTCCATTCAAAGATTGTATTATTTATTTTGAATTGCGGCATGGGATTTAGGTTTTATTTTCTTTTAGCTAGCATGACAGTTAAATTGACTTTAGGTTGATGATATACGAAATTAGATTATCTATGCATGAAACATGGTTTTTATTAAAAACTAAGAAATATCACTTTCTGCTGCTCAGTTATAACTAAAATTTGATTAGCAATTAAACTAGAAATTAACTAAGTTTTCAACGATAATTACCTTTCTACAAGAAAAGTTTTAAATTAACTATATCTTACAACTTTTGAGTTTTACTAAAAATTAGACTAAATTTTCTTCTAAGATAAACAAACATTTTAAATTTATCGTTTTCAAAACTTTGAAAGTTCTCTGAGTCACTTTAGTAACTAATCTAAGTCAGGTTGAGGCGGTTACATCTTTGTTAACTTAAATACAGGTAACATTCCAAAGCACAAATTTCAACTCTCCCATAACTCCTTTTCTTGTTATAAAGCCCTTGACAATCCAAACCTTGTCATCGTGCCCAACTTCCTCCTCTTTGGACCAACTTCACTTCTAAAAGGCTAAACAATCTTAAATTTTAATCTTATCATCTATTATCTTAATCCTATCTATTCTCAATCTACAATTAGATCATCTAAAAGTCATGTTATCCTTTCAACTCATATTAACCTTTTCTTCTTCTTTTTTTCACCTTGGGTTGATTCGGTTCAATATTATTTGTATATGAACATTTTTTTGAAATTACAATTAACATATTCGTATAACTTCAATTAGAACCGATGAATATAATATATATGTATTAGCCCATTTTTGCCCGGGCCATACCAATAATATTAAAAACCAAAAAATAATAAAAAGTCCTTTTATAAACCCTTTTTACAGTCCAATGTACAGGCCCAGACTACTACCCAAAACCCGTTACACCCAGGCCCAATTAGTCCTAAGCTAAACCCCTAACCCAACAGACCCTAAAACTAACCCAAACCTACAGGCCTGATAATCCAGAGCCCAACACAAAGACCCATTAACCAAAATTACATGGCCCAACAGCCCAAATTTTGTTTCAAAAACCCCGAACCCTAGGGTTCCTCCCTCGCGCCGTAACTCCCAGCACAAGCCCCATAACGCGCCGCAATCAGTGCACGGATCGCGCTCTTCACCACCGGAATCCTTACCATGCGCCTGCAAAAGGAAAGAAAAAGAACAGAGAAATGGAAATATAGCAGGAAAATAAAATAATACCAAATTTTGTATTTTTGACAGTGGCTATAAAAGGCCTAATATTCAATGTAAAAAGGGACAATTCTTTTTTGAGAATACAATACAACAAATCGAAAACAGAAGGTGATTTTTTTATATTATTATTTTTGCTTTTACATGCAAAATAGGGTGCATGAATAGATCTAAAAAACCGAATAGGAATCTACCATTTTTATTTATTTATTTTCCTTTGAAGTTTTACACCAAATCTCATTAAAAAGGGGAAAAGGAAAGGATTACCTGCGATTTAGCTCAAAAAGAGGTGGTTTTGGGCCTATCGGCCTCTGTGTGCGGTCGCGCGTATGATGGCGCGTGAGGCGTTCCACCACCGGAGCCATGGCTGGAAACTAAAAGAAGGAGAGCTTTTTAGAGCTCTGTTATTTTTTTCTGAAATGGATTTGAAATGATTTTTTAACGAAATTTTTGTTTATAAGGGCCAGAGATACGGTGTCGTTTTGATATGGTCTATTAGTGACTAAAAAGCGTCGTATAAGGGCCAGGATTCGCGTGTTGACCCGATACCTGGGGAGGATCCGCGCGTTTTTTATAAATGGGCTATTTACCCCCTAGGTTCTTCCGCATTTTCATTTTTATGTAATTTAGTTCAATTAAAATTTTAATTCAGCCCTAAAGTTTCACTTTAGTCTCGATTTGGTCCTTGGGCCATTTAAATACGGGTGTTGGAACTTCATCGTTTTGGGAATAGGGCATATTTTCCCAGTGAGTCCCTCATCTGTAGCGCGCGTTTCAATTAGGTCCCTATTTCAGTTCTTTTATTTTAAATTTCACCCCTAGATTCTTATTAAAATTTAAATTTAATCCTCCTTTTTTATTCTATCTTTATTCTAACTTAGTTTTTTTTTTAAAGAAAATTATTTTTTATTTATACTATATATATACATATTATTTATTTTTAAAACCCTTTTATATATATAAAATTGTTTCATTACGTCCAATTTTTCCCTTTTTATTATTATCTTTTATATATTATGTATTTTTTTTAAATTTTTGTATTGTATAATATTTTAAATTAATTTATTAATAATGTAAAGTTTTTATATTTTTTTAATAGATATATTATCTTTTTATAAAATAATATATTAAATTGTTATACTATATATATTTATTATAAGTTATCTTTTATATATATATATTTATATATCCTAAGTTTTTATATTGTTCATTTAGAATATATTAGTTATTTTATATGTATATATATATTAACCCTTTTAAAACTTGTCATTTATCCTTTTTTATAATATCTATGTATTGTTTTAAATACTTCATTTATTTTACATTATTATTTTGCCTTTATTTTTATTGTAATTTTGTATTCATTTCTAAGTTTTTTTATATTTTGTGATTTGTTATGATTTACTTTATATCTTTTATTTGTTTATTCATGTCATGTATTTGTTTATTTTTGCTTTAGCATATACATCTTATTACATGTATAATCCATTATTTTATGTTTTTCTTTTAATTGTCTATATTTATATTATAGTTTTGTATTAATGTTGCATTTTGCTCAAAGCATCATTTTAAAATGTTTTCCAGTTAATTGTCGTTTTTATCAAAAAATTGTTTCTTAAATTAAGGCAATATTTGACATTTGGGAATTTTGAAAGGATCGTGCCCTAATTTATTGGGCCTCGATTTTTCTCATTAAGTCTAAATGATCAAATATCCTTTTCCAACTAAAACGTGTGATTTTCAAATAAAAAACTATCTTCGAAAATTTAAGATGTTGCGTCCTAACTTACTGGATGTGATATTTTGATACTTCGAGATAGGGATTTCTAAAAACGAAAGATATTTGACGTTTGGGAAATTTGAAAGGTCGTGCTCTAACTTACTGAAATGCAATCATGTTCTTTTATCCAAATAATTGAATGTCTTCTAAAAAGTTATAAGTTTAAAAAAAATCAAAAGGATCATGTTTTAAAACCTTTTCAAATCTTCGACTCTTGGACATTTAATAATCAATTAGGTACCAATTTTTAGGCGTTACGAGGGTGCTAACCCTTCCTCGTGCGTAATTGACTCCCGAACCCAATTTCTCGAATTTTGTAGACCAAAATCATTATTTTAATAAATCAAAATGTTTTATTAAAATGATTAATCTCAAGGTGACCCGATCACACCTCGAAAAAAGATTGGTGGCGACTCCATTTTCGCTTTTTAAAAGTCGACCTCGTTATAAAAAATAGTTTCGACAATATAAATAAAATATATTTAAAAATTACAATTAATACATTCATATAACTTCAATTATAACTGATGAATATAATATATAAATAAAATGTATTTAAAAATGATCCACAAAACTTAAATCAATGTAGTCTAAGCTAAGAATCCATGTTTAATATTTACATTTACTATTGGTAAATCTCAAATATAGAAATATAAAAATCTCTAAATATCAATGTTGATGTGGAAGGTGGGGAATAGACTTGTCGATGGGCCTGTCTGAAAAGTGGGAGAGTGGGGTAAAAATATAAACTTGAAAAATGAGTTTGGGTAAAAAATAAGGCCGGTTTATAAAATGGGCTGGGCCTCAGGTAAGGCTTTCTTAGCTCGAGCCCAACCCGAATATGAAAACAAAAAAAAAAACCTTTTTTTTATTTTTCTTTTACTATTTATTGTTGTTTTTTTCACTATTTTACTACCATTTCACAATTATGTCACTACTATTTTATTGTTATTATTTGGATATTGTATAATTCTTATTTTATTGTTAATTTTGTTACTATTTTTCACATTTGCTTGTTAAGTTACATTTATCTTAATGTTATTTAAATATACATATTTTTTAATTTATTTTTAATTTATTGAGAAATATTTATTTTAATGTTGTTAGTATTTTTGATGCATTTTACTTTTTTTAAAAAAATAATATAAAAAAGTTAATATATGTGGATCGGCTTAGATTTTAATATTTTTATTCAAACCGAATTTGGATAAAATTTTAAATCTATTTTTCAAATCGCACTTAAATTTTTTATCAAATCCAACCCAAATCCAACCCAACCTAAACACCTCAAGTGGGAAATGACTAATGAGCCTTTAGAATTTGGATGCCTTCTCTCAACCTTTTTTTGTTTTGACCTTTTAGTGGGCAATAATGACAAGAGAGTTTGGCTCTCTTGCGTCAACTGACGTTACTTGCTTAGCTAATTTTGGCGTTCCTTCTTTTTTTGGAAATAAAAACTTTCCTCTTCTATTACTATATCATTATATACTTTTATTTGATTAAAATATAAAAGGATAACAAATTCATTCTCTCTCTTATATTTGATTAAAATATATCATTATATACTTTTACTTTTAATAATTTAATTCATTTACTTTTTAAAATTTAAATTCAAGTGAATGTTAAATTTTTTATTAACTTTATTGATGTAATTTTTTAAAATAAAATAACTCACTTGTTAATAATATAATAAAAGAAAAATTATAATAAACTTGAATTTAATAAAATTAACAGTTTGACTCAAAATTTGAAATTTAAAAAGTAGAGAGGTAAAATTTCTAGAAATAAAAATATAAAGACTAAATTCTAAATTTATGAACAATACGAAAACTTATGATATATTTGAACATTTATGTTTCTAAACAAAAATGTAAATTATGATAGTATATCACATAACAATCTATTAAATTATGTGACATCTACTATGAAAACAAATTTATATTAAAATTATATTTATAAAATTTTATTCAAAAATAGATTTATAGATAAAATGATAAAGTATTACAATTTTCTTTTATCAATTTTGAATTTCATTCTTAAATGTTTAATTTTTTTAAGTAGTGGTTTTTAGTTGTTTTATTTAAACATTTAATATAAAAATAATAACTGAAAAAATATCATTATAATAAAACTTATTAATTTCTTAGAATTGAATTTTAAATTTATTTTTTAATTGAATTGATAAAAATTTTACTCATGATACTAACCTCTACAAAATACTTTATTATATTATATTATAGATTATAAATTATAGATAGATATATTTAAGATAATATATTGTAAATTATAGATTAAAGATAATAATTATGCGACCTGGTTACCAAAATAATGATTAAATCATTGTGCTAATCTTAAAAACGATATCAAACATACTTTTATGATTCATTTATAGATGATTAAAGGTAGGTTTTTATTATGTCTAAATCAGAACTTTTGAAATTTAATCTTTTTATTTAACTAATTTAAAAATAAAAAAGCAATGATACTATTGTTAATTTATTTTTGTTAAATTTGAATATATGTTTTCAATCAACTTCAATTTTTAAATCAACTTTTTGAATATTAGCCATTGGATTTTGATTTTTAAATTAAACAAGTTGAGAAACTAAATTTCTAAAATTAAAAGTAGAGAAACCACATTTCAAAAATTTAAAGAGTATAAAAATTGAAGGAAGAATTAAATCTTAAAGTTATGTAAATTTTCTAGCCTTATTTGGGTCTTTACCTAAATGTAACGCTCCTTACCCGACTCAAGCGTTGGGTTTGAGCTACAAGATGCTACATTTGTTGCCAAAGCAACTACATTTAAATAAAACATAATTTTTATCAATTCAACAATTTATAATCACTAAAATGATCATTATATCGTAACATATAATTCAAATCGAGGTTTATATGAGCTTACGAAAGCTCTTTTAATAGCTCGAGAACATTGAAAGGCTAAAATGCAAAATTTTAAAATGTTTCAGGTTGGCATTGTGACACCAAAGGTGCGATGTTGCGACCTCCAAAATAGTAGGCAAACATCACAACTTAGGGAATAAAATGTAAAGTTTCCAATCTCACACTTGGTTTCTCTTGAAACCCAAAAATTAGGAACAAATTAGAGGTTAAACTGAAAGAAACCCTAAGCTGGCGATCTCTACTTAAAAATCAGGAAAAGATAGTAATTGAAATTGGACAAAGTTGAGAACCAAGTATGGTTCAGTTGGATTAGAACCAGTCGGTCTATTAGTGGGAGACATAATGATTTTAAATGGATGACCCTTAAACGATTGAAGACATTGAGAGGAGGGCTATAAATAGCTGAGAGGTGACTTCTAGGAGGGGATTTATCTCAAATCTGATTAATTTTCTTCTCTTCTTTATCTTCCATGGTTACTTTGAGGAAGCAATGGTATTGGAAAGGCTCTACATGGAGCAATGATTGGGAGGTTTAAGTCAACAAAATAGAGAAACCAATAGATTGGTAAGGTTTTAAGCCTTTCGATGTACGTAAGACTTAGAAAAGCAAAGTTAAGTGTTTCCAAAAACCATATTAAGGATTCTGCATGCTTCTAAAAAACGATGTTTAAAACTGGGATTATTGAGTTTAACCCATGAATTGGTGCTTAGCTTCCAAGAGAATGAAAGCTTTAGAGATTGGAAAAACTAAGCAAACAAGATGAATAAGCATTAGGTGAGTTTCTGCACTTAATCCCTGAAATGCTAAGTATGTTGTATGGGTTTATGAGTATCCGCCATTCTAGTCTAGTGTGCATAAATTAGCTATGATTCCATGGTATTGCATGCATGAAATGCATGTAATACAGGTAAGGGAAACATTGTCGGGTTTAGGCCAAGTTTGGAAGGGAAAATGAGAAAGTGCTGATTCTATTAGATACCACCATATGGTGTTACTGTGTGTACGCATGATGAGTGAAGCTTCGAGCCTTACGGAGGGGACATCATGGTGTTTGAGCATCAAGGTATAGGACTGTGAATAGAGGAATTGTTGGAATAAAATGGGAATATTAAAGATCATGGCTAGGCTATAAGATCGATTGGAGGCTATATGCATAAAAATGAGTAAGATCATAGCTAAAAGATGTTATGGTATCATGATAAGGATAAGTAAGACCATAGCTAAAAAATGCTATAGCATCATGATATAAATGAGTAAGACCATGGCTGAAAGACGCTATGGCATCATGCTAAACAGGACTAAGACCACATAGCTAAAAGACGCTATGACAACATCCTTTCATAGTTCGACAAGACGTTAAACACGAGATAGTTTACCGGGACAGTAAACGCGAGATCTGTGAGTAGCAAGACCATAGCTTAACTATAGTAATGTATAACCAACCACCGAAACTATAGATACAAGGTAGTTCACTAGAACAATAAACACGGGTGGTCAACTAGGATGGTAACCGTGAGAAATTATGCAAACAAGGAAAAATGAATGGAAGTATGGGACACAATAGTTAGCCAGCGGGTCAAGGAATCCGCCAACGAATGGGAAATGTAATAAGAGTGGGAAAAGACAACTAGAATAGTAGTTATGAAGTCAGTTGGGCATATGGTTGGTAACCCAGCAAGAAGTAAATATGGAAGTTGAAACACTGGTGGTACCTAGTATATAGGCGAACAAAAGGTGGTTTAATAAATGATCGTAGAGAAGGATTCGCTATTAAGAACCACTAGAAGGTGCTCAATGAAACCCTATAAGCAAGAGATTCAACATAAAGTACACTGGTTAGTCTACAAGGTGAAGAGGGGTTAGTTAGAACCCATTGATAGGAGGAGACACTATAGAGGATACAAGTGACAAGTATGTCTGTCGAGTATTCCTCATAAAGGGGAAATCAATAAGGTAGTGTTAGCCGACAAGGCTAGTCAGGAGGGAATACAGTAAGAAAGAGGACTCGAGAACCTAAATGGTCACTTAGCGATAGTGATTGAGTATCGTAAGTCATAGTGGTCCATAACGAAAGGTTATGCTACACTTAAAGGTAATGCGATTTAGGCGGATTACAAAGAAGTAATCTAGCCACTATTCAAATTAAGTAAGATTTAGTTCCCTGGAGTGGCATGGAACCTTGTTAGTCTTACCAATAGAAGGAAGGCAAGTAAGACATGCGGGGTTAAGGTAAGAAAAAAGTATGTCATGGATTAAATGGATTGGGAATACCCACCAAGGGCCTTTAGGAGGATAAAGCCTATAGAGATGGCGAAACATTAAGAGGAACTGTTAAGGTTGATCGGACGCCAATCAAATGCCAAAAGTAACACACTCAACAGTCTATCCTTCTGTGGATAGGATCAAAAATAGGATAAGGTCCACTACGATAGTTTGAAATAATTGTTTCCAATACACAAGGAGTTTGTTATATTACAATCATTATCATTATTATTTAATTGAACCCCCAAAAAAGGGCACGTTATGGGAAATGAAGAAATTAAGTTCATTTGAACTTACAAAGGCTTTGATTTGTGGTTACAAGATCTACGATATAAGGAACTCGAGGAAAAACCAAGCCAGATTGGGAAGAATTGAAGATTCATTTGAGTAGAGTCATGAACATAGAAAGGGGGTACCTTTAGAAACTTCGCCATAAGGGAAAATATATTGCATCTATATCTCTTAGAGTCCGGATTTGGGATAGTGAACTTTTATTTAAAAATTTTACATCTATTTTAAGTTATTTTTTTCTAAAAAATAGGTAACACTATTTGATTTTAAATAGTGAGTTCTAAAATTTTACACGAACATGATTCAATTGTGACACCTCATACCCGAATTCGACGAACGGGTTGGGTAAAGGTGTTACATCTAAACTACAACAATTTGGCGTCGTATCCTTAGGATTCGATGTCATGACTCGTGACATCTATAGGGCGGTATCAAGACATTGAGAACAACCTACTACTAGTCCATTTCAATCGTTCAACTAGTGTTGTGACATCCATGAGGTGGTGTCATTGCTCTGTAAGCATAATACAACAAATTCAATTCCTTTTTGAATTCAACCTATCATGTTACAATTGTACATTTATATGCTCTTTCCAAAACCATATAACATTATTTCATGCTAATCTATACCAAATATAACATGCAAACATTTGAAATCAAGCATTCAATATGGCACGAAGCACATGATCAACAATTACGCATATTCTAATAATTTTCAAACTTATAATAGCAAGTTACTTCACCTTGCAAGCTTTAACCTATAAGGCTTATGTAAGCTTGAAAATCATAATCAAATCTATTCACCAACTAGGCCACATAACAAGCTTAACATACTACGAAACCTTAACCACAAATACACCCTTGGCCTTCACAAATAAAAATGACCATTAAAAATTCGAGACCCTATATACATGCCACAATATTAGGACTCAAAATAAACATGATTCTACCTTGGCCTTCACGAATCGTATTTTATCACCCTAATTTGATTTGAAATTTTCTCGAATCGAGTCGAGTGAAATGGAATTCAAATCGAATATATTTGTTCCAGTTAAATTTTAAAAAATAATTTTGGGTCCTTATAACCACTGTCACCCATCGTAATAAAATTTTTCCACCATAATCAAATTTTTTATTAACTTTCATCACCTCATAATTTATTTATTAATCTTTTATATACAGGTTAGCTTTTTTGCTTTATTAGTTGTTTCAATTATCTTCAGATTCTTGTCACTATGTATTTTGGAATTAAAAAATATATTAAATGTAAAAAATGTGACTTTTTAATAAAAGTTATTGTAAAGATAAAATGTGAAATTGATACCAATATAAAATTTTTACACGAATATTTTATGGCATCATTAATAATTCAATTTTAATATAAATATTCAATATGAATAAACAATTCAATAATATAAATAATATAAAATGTGAAATTTAACTTAATAATATAAATAGTAGATATAAATAAAATTATTACTATTTATGTTTATGGGTTTTTTTTGGATAATTTTGATTTTTTATTTAGGAGTAAATAAAGAGAAGTAAAAGTTTAGGGGGAAAATAAAAAGTTTTGGGAGTAAAAGTTTGAGGGAAAGTAAATAGGGTGAGTAAAATTTTAGAGGGAAAATATTAAAAAAAAATTGGGGTGGGATGAGTTTGGGGTAGATGAGGGTGGGATGGGAATGGAGTAAAAGTTTTAAGGAGAAAGTGGGAGGGAGAAAAAATTTTGGGGGAAAATAAAAAGTTTTGAGAGTTTTTGGGAGTAAAATTTTGAGGAAAAGTAAATAAGAGAGTAAAATTTTGGTGGAAAATAGATTTTGGGTAGATGGGGGGTTAGGATGGGAAGGGAGTAAAAGTTTTCGGGGGAAAGTGGGAAGGAGTAAAAGTTTTGAGGGAAAAGTAAAAAGGTTTGGGAGTTTGGGGTAAAAATGTAAAATATTATAGTTTGATATTCGAATTATTTGAATTATTCGAGTTATTCGAATTTCAAAACTCAACTCGATTCGAACTCGAAATTCGAAAAAAATTCAAGTTGACTCGAATAACTCGATTCGTTTAACTCGAAATTCGAATTTTTTTCAATTTTTTCGAGTCGAATCGAGTTTTGCTTACTCCTATTCATACATATTAACATATTCATACCCTGTATCATTCACATTTGCATATCATTCCCTGTAATTGGTCACATTTGCATTTTCATACCCTATAACCATTCATATTTTCACATTCATACCTTGTACTATCACATATCAATCACCAATCCCATTTCATTTTAATTCAATCCAATTTACTAGCCTTGTATGCCAAATTCATCAACATTTCAAATTATGTGCAAACATAAATAATATGAAATAAACACAAGCATACATATAAAAAAGGACAGGTAGTAAGTTCCATATGAACTTACCTTTCCAAAATACAAAACGAGTAAATTTCTCAGAGATTAGTCCTCAATTTTTGCTTTTCCTCTACTAGCTCTAATTTGGTCCAATTGTTAGTCTATACAATATTTCTATACCAAATCAATACCATACATTGTCACACAATTGCATGAGATGTATGATCCTAAATAAATCCCTTTTTTTTAATTTCACACATATTTTACTTTTTATTCAATCGAGTCCCTGAACTCGGGATAAGTATAAATTTCAATTCATAGCTTCAGATTAAAATTCGATTTCGCATCCTCTCATTAGGGGCTCAGCACTTTTTATTTCTAGCAAAATTTCATGATACATTTTACATTTATTTAATCTGGTCCCTAATGTTACAAAACTAACAAATAAGCTTAACTAATTTTACAATTTAGTCATTTTCATAATATAGCTCAATATCTATCAATTCCAAGCCTAATTCATTAATTTATCAACAATACAACTTGTTAAAAATTCAATAATTGAACAAAAGGATACATTACCTAGTTAAATCATGCTCCCATGATCACAAATCTTTAAAAATTACAAGAAAGTGACTTGATTTTCTTACCTTATTGATGTTTGAATGTGAAAACACCAAAATGGTTTTCTTTCTATGTTCGAATGTGAAAACACCAAAATGGTTTTCTTTCTTAGGTTTTCTAAGCATGGACAATTAGAAGAGTAGAGAATATTATGAAAATTCCACTAAATTTTGCTTTTATACCTTAATTAGTCATTAGCTAACTCAGTTTAATTAGTTAATCATGGTTTAATTAACATAAGCTAGTTTTTAATCACACTTAATAGAATTGCCATCATTATCCACTATCTCTTAATTAAAAATGATCTAATAACCATTTTGACCCTTTGGTTAATTGCTATCTAGGTCTTCAAGGCTTTTCTCAATTAAAATTTTATAGCAATTGGAATTTTACAATTTAGTCCTTGAAGTTAATTAACTATTTTATCAACAAAATTACTTGATTGTACTTCAATATATTTTTACACTAACTCTGTAAATATTCCTATTTTATATTTACGGACTTCGTTACAAAAATGGGGTTTCGAAACTAGATTTTTCAATACCACTAAAAATTGGGCTATTATACTAAATTAAGTAAAAGACGATTTATTTAAAAAATACTGTAACACCTTATAACCCTTATCCGTTGCCGGAATAGAGCCACAAGGTATTACCTAACGAAACACAACTTTCGGACATTCAAGGATACACATAGAAATCATTATCAAGTGTACGAATATAAGCATAGAAATAATACAGCTCATAATCTAACAGTCAACATCAAATATACATGCAACCCTACTATAAACCTTGACTAGTCAAGCTTACTTATAAGTTAATGCATTTAAGCAATTTAGAAAGTCATATAACAAATACTTATCATTTATAGTGCAATTAATAAACCACTTACCAATCTAGCATCAAATCATCTTATTTGACGAATACATATATTACTATTCATATAATCACTTTTAAACCTTAGCCGAATACAAGTGTGCTTAGACTGTTTAATTCATTAGGTGACCATTTCATAACTAAACTAAATTCTTATTTTGCAAATATGTTTTGCATGTACTCTATTCAATGAATCAAAAATTCATAATCAACTGTTTTGCAATTATCAACTAACACATATATTAATCAACATTTTATGTCAAGAGCTGGATACCTACACCATTGTTCCCAAAACGCCTCACGCATACAATATGCATTTTAATAAGGTCCACAATATGAACAGGACTTGATCAAATATCAATCAAATATTTTCCATACCTAAAGCAAACATAACAATATTTATTATATCTCCTAATCGGCTACCACAAGCTATTTGCTTTTACTCAATCACAGCAAGTAAAATTTGCATAAGAAAATATATATATCAACCACATCACTAAGTCAACCAAGGAACCATTCTTAGCAAAATGAACAAGCCATTTTCACATGGCTTAAATACATTTACATAACCCAAAATAAACTTGTTTCAAAAGAGAGTTAAGCCTATACATGCCATCTTTCAAAATATCGACTATTAAAAGTACCAAAACAGTGACGATAGTGTGGATGACTTTGAACTTGAATCCCCGAGCTCGTAACTATCAACCGAGATCTATAAAATAGAACAAACCAAAAATATTCATAGTAAGCAATATAGCTTAGTAAGTCTTAAGTAAACTAATTTACTAAACTCATGTGTGTATATAATTTACGTATAATAATATCTATGTTTGATACCATTTAGCCGAATACATACATAATCATATATATCATTTTATTTTATTTTTTTTAAAATCAAAATCATATAATCATAAGCATTTAAATGCTTCAATATCATCCTTGATTCAATCTCAATGAATTAATTGTAACCTTATATCCACATTTAACATCAACGTTTATAATCTCATAACTAACATATACTTAAATGTACAATGTCACATTGATCAAATGTATATATATATATACTTACAACAACTTCACAAGTACTTCTCAATGCACATTCATAATCCAATCCAAATTGTTCTCACATAAATAAGTAAGTATCACATACCTGGACAATTTATCGCATTATACGAATTCAATTGCCATTTTAACACAGGACCTCGTTGTCTTATACACTTATTAATTCACCGGCAATTAGCCTGCTAGGTATAAACCTGAGTTCATCACTGGCACAAAGCCTGCTGGACTTTTTTTTAAGTCCGAAATTGCTTCACCGGCATTATGCCTGCTAGGCTCAAAGCCCGATATCATTTCACCGGCATTACGCCTGCTAGGCTCAAAGCCCGATAACAGTCACCAGCTTAAAGCTTGCTAGGCCAATGCCCGAATATCATTTTACAATTACTAATTCACATGTTCTTTCACACTTTCAAAATTTATACTTCAATTTACGTATAGCTGAAACATATATCTTTGTACAAAAGTTTTCATCATTCAATAAAACACATAGAGCATAGTTTACAGATCATAACACATATTTTAGCACATCATATTATCATATCAAATTCGACTTAGATATACTAGTCACATTCGGCTTATAGCATTAATTCAATACTCTTTCGGCACATTGAATGTATAAAATTAAACACCCTCTTTGCTATATTCATTCAACCTTTAAAAATACAAAAGAATTAAGCTCAAATACTTAAGAACTTACCTCAATCGTCGTCAAACGACTATGGATAGACCATTCAACCAGTTTTGCTTTCCCCCTATCCGAATTCGACTCCTTTTGTTCTTGAGCTAAATTAAACAAATTAACTTCTTTAATCACTTTACCAAATTATTTTTCATTAAAATATATAATACATATGCAAAACTTAATATAGTCCCCTTTATTAAACATATTGCTAACTAAATCCAAATTCAAGAAATATTTAACATCAAAGATTTATGTTAAAAGTATTTTGGCCGAATTTGCTCCCTTCACTAATATGCTCATCTATTGTTTAAGCTAACAAATTTGGCTCTTCGCCATAAATTATTCATGTACTAATCAAAAAAGGCATTTTTCATCCAAGACAATGATAACTTCTTATTCACTAAATTGGCTTATTTAATTCAAATTATATAGCACAAAAATTTTAAATTTTATAAAATAATCCCTTATCAAAATAAATCCTAAAATTTTAATCCAATATTATAACTATGAACAATTCATCTCTTCCTATACTACATTAAAGCTGAATACATTAAATCTTTTATTAATCTTATTCGGTAACTACAACAACCAATTTGTCAATCACACATTATCATCTAACATTTAGCAAAGGATTTCACACTTTAACCATAATGGTCAGATACCATTAAGCCCTTGAAACCACATTTATCAAGCTTCATGCATTAATTCCATGAAAACACCAAGACCGAATACTCCATGAAGCTACCAAGGCTCACCGTTTGCTATTTTCATACACACACAACTCAATTCTTTTATTTATCACTTAATTCCATTGTTTCATAGCCCATTTTAACAATGACATGATTAATTCAAACAAAGGTAAATTTCCTTTCCCAATAACACATATACGGCAACTTAAATTTCATACCTCTTAAAAATGTATTCATAATTAATCATTCATTAATATTACACTCATTTGGCCATCATATAATCAGATTTTAACATCTAAGCATTATTTTCCAATATCTATCAACATTTTACAACTTAATTCAAGTTGCCAAATACACTTATACTTCTTAATTCAAGAACTTAAGCCACGGTTTAATTGAGCAATGCATTAACCATGCTAATTTCAGAAACATTTTGCAAAAATTTATTCAAACATACCTTTGATTTATGCTATAACCATGACCGAATGCCCTTAGTTTCCTCTTCTTCTTCTTTTGTTTATGTTCGGCAAAAACAAGAGAGAATGGACAACTATTTCAAGTTTTACTATTACATGCATATGTCTAATAATTGTTTTACCACTTTAGCCTTGATAAAATCATGGCTTCCCCACTATCTCATGGCCGATTATGTCCATGCAAAACATGTTTGGTCTAATTACATTTTAAACCCTTCATATTAAAAGAACATCTACAATTCGGCACTCCCACATTATCCATTAAATTTTACTTTTATGCAATTAAGCCCCTAATTAATAATTCAACATCCAAACAACAAAATCAAGACATCAAATTTTCACATATAATAATTCGCATAATATAAACACGAAAAACAATATTTTAAAAATTTTCTGACTCAGTTTAGTGGTCCCGAAATCGCTTTTCCGATTAGGGCTAAAATAGGGCTGTCAGAAATACTTTTGCAAGTTATATGATTTTTAAAGGGACAAATATCAAAATTTTACATGAAATTTGGTTTAATGTGTATTGTTAGACGTGAACTTCTATTTTATACAATTTTATCGATGAAATTTTATTTGATTTAGTTTTCACAAACCACTAACATAATTATCGATATAGCACCATTGTACATTTACATATTGTATACCCAAATAATTATATCTATTTGTTGATGTTACTTTTGAGGGTTAGGTTGAGGTCGTGGCTTACGAGTCTTATATATCTAAAAAGAGGAAAAAAGGATCAGAAGGACACCGAAATTCAATCTTTAAAGCACAATCCACTATTTAAGTTAGAGAAGGAATAATGATAAAAGGAATATCGATTTTAGGTGAAGGTTCAATGCACCTTACTTGATAATATGCATGTGTATTTATAAGCTTCACGTCTTTTGCCCAATGTAACACCCTAACTTGTCTTCGTTGCCGGATTAAGGTTACGGGATATTACAATAGTTAACAAGATCGATAATACATTAACACAATCCAAATATTTATTTAAGCATAAAAAATTAATAATAATTCATTATTCATAGTATAAATACTAAAACGAGACTTAAATTGAGCTTACGAAACCCTAAAATTAGTTTAGAAACAAGTATGAACTAATTTGAAACAAAACAAAAAAAAAACATGGTAAAAACTAAAAACAAGGGTCACACAGCCATGTGGCCAAAGCCTAGATCGTGTGGCTCAAAGAATGGTCGTGTGGCCAAATCGTATATGTAACGACCCAAATTTCACGGGCACCGAAAAAGACGAGTCTTAGGGCCTCCGTCTTAGGAAAAATGAGTTCATAAATATTTATTAAAAATATTTATGAAGTTAGTATGAATTGAATTAGATTTTGATTAAGTGAATTTAGTTTAATTAGAAATAATTAGTAAAAAGGACTAAATTTAATAGAGAATAAAAGTTTAATTATGGAATATAGAAATATTAAGGGATTAAACTAGAATTAAACCAAATTAGTGACATGTATATGTTAGAAAATAAATACAAGTGTGTATTTACTTAACTATTAAGTAAAAGATATTTATTTGTTTATTATAATTATATTTAAAAATTATGTAAATATTATATTTTGTTAATTAGTTGTGATAATGACAAGTGTATGGTAATGATGACTATATGTGTCATAACATGTGTGTATACAAATGTATGTGTAAAATTAGTTATAAAATAGATATTTACTTTTATTGATTAAATTAATAATTAAATGAAATAAGAATAAAATAGAAAGAATAAAAGAAACAAAAGAAAGAAAAAGATAGAAAAAGTTACAGAGAAACAAACGAAAGTGGAGAAGAAAAAGAAGGAAAGAAAAGAAAAAGGGAGAATTAAGGTTTTAGTGTTGAAGTTTAATTGGTAAGTTTACTTAAGCCCTTTTCTTGTGATTTTAATGTTTTTGAAGCTTTAGAGTTCAATACTTTTGAATTTGTGTGGAAATATTGAAAGTTGATGATGGAATTAGGGATTAATTTGATAAAATTATTGATTTGAATTGATTTAGGGACTAAATTGTAGAATAGGTTATAAGTTTTAAGTTTTAGGGAATAAATTGAAAGAAATTCAAAATTATGGAAAAATGATGAAAATTTGATAGTTATATTGAAGTTTTGATGCAAATTGAATAAGGAAATAATGTGAAAAAAGGAAGAAGATGAATGTGTTTAGGACAAATTGGTATTATGGCAAAAAGTTGCATGGAAAGTTAGTAATTAATATAAAATATGTGTGTTATTAATTAATTGTAATTATGTTAATTTTCGTAGCAAACAAGGAAACCGAGGCGTTAAATACGAAAGGGAAGGAAAAAGTGATCGAGGAGTAAATACGACAAATTTGGGTTTGTATTACCTTAATTCAAGTTATTAATTGTTATGTGTTTAAATTTAATATAGGTGTATAGAGAATGAAATTAAGGTAAGTAGTGATATTTGAATTAAATATGATTTAGAATTGATTGGTGAATGTATGATTATGTGAATTGATTGGTGATTATGTGATTATGTGATTTTGAAGCAAATTGATATTGAAATGCTATTATGATTGAATTTGAATGATTTCATTCAATTGAAAGTGGAAGTGAAATGAATAAGTGATTCCGATACCTTATTAACTAGTCGAGCTTAGTGGATATAATTGGCATGCCATAGAATCGGAACAGTTCAGAGATTCTTCGACCTCGAGTCGATGAGGCACTTGGTGTGCCATAGATTTACTTCGGATAGTTTCGATGAGGCTTTGGTAGCCACTTTGCTTCGGCTCAGCCGATGAGACACTTGGTGTGTCATAGATGTACTTCGAACTATCCGAGCCACTTTGCTTCGGCTTAGCCGATGAGACACTTGGTGTGTCACAGATGTACTTCGAACTATCCGATGAGACTTTGGTAGCCACTTTACTTCGGCTAAGCCGATGAGGCATTGGTTGTCATTTTGATATGTTTAATTGGGTCCGTGTATCTGCTGAAGTCCAAGTTAGGTTAATAGGGGTGGTTAAGTGAAATGTGTAAGTTATCTGAATTGATTGTTCGAAATAGTGGATGAAAAGCGAAAGAGATTTTGTGATATGGGATGTGAAATGAAATTTCTGATGTGAGATTTGTATGATGAGTATGAATACATGAATCAAAGATTCATGAAAAGTTTAAGTTGAATTGTGATTTGAGATATTGTAAATGCTTGAAAAATGATCTAAAGTTTGTGAATTGTTGAAATCTATATTGATGATAATATGGTATGAACTTATATGTATGATTCGATAGTTGTTTATGTAAGGTTATGATATTTTCTTGTTTTTGTAATTTGAATTATGGTAATACCACTGGGTATTTCCAATACTCATTGTTTTCCGTACGCAGGTTAGGTAAAGTTGAGGTTCAGTCAAGCATCCAAGTCAATCCCGATCTCAGCTCCAATTTTTGGTGATGTGTCTATCTTTTGGTAATGTGGCATGTACTAGGTTTAATGTTTATCACTTGTAAATGTTTAATATTTTGAATGTAAATATGGTTTATAAACCTTAAGAAGTTTTTGGAATGAATGAATGAGTTTTTGTTAAGTTTTGAAAATAAAATGAATGGTATTTGATGAAGATTTATAAGTTAATGATTTAGGCATGAATTGGGTATGTTTAGGGGGTGAAAGTAGCTTAAAAATGGTGAAAAATCATGTTTTCACACGGCCAAGACCCATGGGTGTGTGCCCAGGCCGTGTGAGGAAGTCAGACTTGCCCACGGGCTAGTTACACGGCCATGTGTGACAAGTTAGATTTGCCCACGGCTTGGCCCCACGGCCATGGGGAGCCACACGGGCTGGCCACACGGGTGTGTCCCAGGCCACACGGGTGTGTGCCCCTGTTTTCAAAGAAAAATTTTTAAAGTTCCCGGTTTTATTCCAAATTAATTTCTAAGTCTATTTTGGGCCCCGTAGGCCTATATTAAGGACTAATTGATGGAAATTAGATGGTTTTAGATTGAAACTCAAATTTATGTCTCGTTTTTATTCGTCTGTTAGTGCATAAGTCCGGTAATACCTCGTAACCCTATTCCAGCGACAGTTTGGGGTTAGGGCGTGTTACATTTGTTGGTATCAGAGCTACAGGTTTAGCCGATTCTCAGACTAAATCGAGCTCGTAAGTGATTCTAGAAGAATATGCCACAGTCAAGTCAAAACTAAGTCGGGATTTTTGGATGCTGACCTATATAATTGTTTTTTGTTTTATAGATTAAAGATGTCTGATAAACACCTTGATGATATAGATGAGGAAATGAATGAAGAATCATATGATTTAGACAAAAGTGAATCAGCTACACCTAGTGTAAATCCGATTAGAAACCAACCTCCCAATGTAGAAAGAGAAAACATTATAGAGAGAGACGAAAAAGGTAGAAATGATTCTGATATATTAAGAGTTTTAGCTGATGCTCTCCAACGAGTAGCGGGGACTGTACCTGCTACCACATCTGTACCTGTTCCTAGACGGGCCTCTATTAAGAAACTAAGAAAATACGGTGCCACGGAATTTTCGGGTCTGAAAGGAGTTGATCCGTCTATAGCTGAAAATTGGAAGGAGGCAACAAAAAGAATTTTACAGTTGTTGGAGTGTACTCTACGAGAAAGCCTGTCATGTGCTGTATCTTTGCAACAGGGTAAGGCATACTTATGGTGGGAATCTGTGATCTGACATTTGCCGACTGATCAGGTAACATGGGATCTATTCCAAAAGAGTTCCAAAAGAAGTACATTGGAGATATGTATATAGAAAACAAGAAACAAGAATTTTAACTCTGAAACAAGGTGAAATAACAGTAGTGAACTATGAACAGGAATTCTCAAGACTTGGTAGATATGCATCAGAGTTTGTACTGACTGAAGTTGACAGTTATAAAAGATTCTTACAGGGATTAAGAGATGAAATAAGAGTGTTATTAGTATCTCATCGAATTACTGAATTTGTTGATTTGATTGAGCGGGCTAAGATGGTAGAACAAGTCTTGGGACTTGATAAAAAGTCTAAATCTTCTAAATTAGTTGGAAAACGTATGGGAACTACAAGCTCGAATCCTTTATCGAAAAGATCCAGAGATTCTCGAAGTGGATGGAAATCTAGTTTCAGATCAGATAGAGGAGGAAAGAGTCAAGGAAAACAAACTACAGTGTCCACTGGCAGTGTAAGAGGTCCGTCCCGAGAAATTACTATTCCAGATTGTGAACATTGCGGGAGGAAACATAGAGGTGAATGTTGGCGATTAACTAGAGGGTGTCTCAGATATGGATGTACAGATCATTTTATTAAAGATTGCCCGAAACCTGATAATACTGCACCTGCGTTATCACAGAGAACAACATTTACTACTAGAGGTAGAGAAGCAGTGAGAGGTGGTTCTGTATCTAGAGGAGGAGGTACAAGAAGAGGGAGCGATATTGTTACTCAGCAATCTGAGGATCGAGTACCAGTTAGAGTATATGTAGTCAGAACTCACGAAGAAGGAGATGCGTATGATATTGTAACAGGTATATTCTTATTATATTTTGAACCTGTTTATGCTTTAATTAACCCTGGATCATCACATTCGTATATAAATTCGAAGTTGGTTGAGTTTGGAAAATTAGAATTTGAAATGTCTAGTGTAGCAATAGAAGTGTCAAGTCCGTTAGGACAAACAGTGATAGTAAATCAAGTTTGTCCGAGATGCCCGTTGAAAATTCAGAATGAAACTTTTCTAGTTGATTTGTTGATTATGCCTTTTGGAGATTTTGATGTAATATTGGGTATGGATTAGTTGTCTGAACATGATGTGATTTTGGACTGCTATGAAAAGAAATTCAGTATTTAAGTTGAAAATGGAAACACAATTAAGGTAAAAGGTATTCAAAGAAGTGGGCCAACACGTGTTATTTCAGCAATTAAGGTTAATAAGTTGTTACAGCAGGGTTGCACAGCATACTTGGCTTATATTATCAATTCAGATTCGGTTGGAAGTCAATACAGTAAAATTCATACAGTTTGCGAGTTTTCTGATGTATTTCTTGAAGAACTACTGGGTTTGCTGCCAGACAGAGAAGTTGAGTTTGCTATTGAAGTGTAGCCAGGTACGGCTCCAATTTCTATACCTCCGTATCGTATGTCACCTGCAGAACTGAAGGAGTTAAAGGTACAGTTACAAGATTTGTTAGATCGTGGTTTTATTCAGCTGAGTATTTCACCGTGGGGAGCTCCAGTATTATTTGTTAAAAAGAAAGATGGTTCGATGCGACTTTGTATTGACTATAGACAGTTGAATAAAGTGACAATCAAGAACAAATATCCACTTCCCCGCATTGATGTTTATTTGACCAGCTGAAAGGAGCTTCAGTATTTTCAAAGATTGATTTAAGATCCGGCTACTATCAGTTGAAAGTAAAAGAATGTGATGTGCCAAAAATAGCTTTCCGTACGAGGTATGGTCATTATGAATTTTTAGTAATGCCATTTGGATTGACTAATGCCCCAGCTACTGTCATGGATCTGATGAATCGTATATTTCAGCCATATTTAGATCAGTTTGTTGTGGTTTTCATTGATGACATATTGGTATATTCAAAGACAGAAGCAGAGCATGATCAGCATCTCAGAATAGTGTTATAGATTTTACGAGAAAAACGATTGTATGGGAAATTGAGTAAATGTGAATTCTGGTTATCAGAGGTTGTATTTTTAGGACATGTGGTATCGGCAGATGGAATCAGAGTTGATCCGAAAAAGATAGAAGCCATAGTTCAGTGGAAAGCTCAAAAGAATGTATCTGAGGTACATAGTTTCCTTGGTTTGGCTGGGTACTATAGAAGATTCATAAATGGATTTTCGAAAATAGCCTTGCTTATGACTAAGTTGCTACAGAAGAATGTTTCTTTTAGTTGGGATTATCAATGTCAAAAAAGTTTTGAAATGTTGAAGCAAATGCTAACAGAGGCACCAGTTTTGACTTTACCAGAGTCAGGAAAAGATTTTATTGTATACAGTGATGCTTCATTGAGTGGTTTAGGTTGTGTATTGATGCAAGATGGAAAGGTCATTGCCTATGCATCTCATCAATTAAAACCACATAAGCGTAGTTATCCGACTCATGATTTGGAGCTTACAGCTGTGATTTTTGCTCTGAAGATTTGGAGATATTACCTTTATGGTGAAAAATGCTACATTTTCACTGATCATAAAAGCTTGAAGTATCTTCTTTCTCAGAAAGAATTAAATTTGAGACAGAGACGATGGATTGAGCTTCTGAAATATTATGATTGTGTTATAGACTACCATCCGGGAAAAGCTAATGTAGTAGCTGATGCATTAAGTAGAAAAGCTGCAATTGAGTTGAGAGCAATGTTTGCACAGCTCAGTATTAGTGATGATGGGAGTCTGTTGGCCGAATTGAGAGTAAAGCCAGTAATGTTTGATCAAATTAAAGTAGCTCAGTTGGAAGATGATAAATTGTTGAAGAAAAGAGAGATGGTACAGAATGGTGCAGTAGAAAATTTTAGCATTGATACACATGGATGCTTGAGGTACCGAGATCGAGTTTGTGTTCCAGCTAAATCTGAATTGAAAGAGTTAATACTCCGAGAGGCACACGATGGTTTATTTGCTTTACACCCAGGAGGTACAAAAATGTATCGTAATTTATGAGATTTGTATTGGTGGCCTGGAATGAAAAGAGACATAGTTGAATATGTGGGTAAATGTCTTACATGTCAGCGAGTAAAGGCAGAACATCAAGTACTAACAGGTTTACTTCAGCCTATCAGTATTCCTGAATGGAAATAGGATCGCATCACGATGGATTTTATTTTAGGATTACCGTTATCAGTAAGTAAAAAGAATGCAGTTTCGGTGATAGTTGATAGACTTACCAAGTCAGCTCACTTTATAGCAGTTAGAACAGATTGGTCATTGTAGAAACTAGCTGAGGTATATATTTGGGAAATTGTTAGATTACATGGTATTCCGTAATCTATAATTTCAGATCGAGATCCTCGGTTCACGTCGAGATTTTGGAAACAATTACATGAGTCATTGGGTACACGTCTTAGTTTTAGTACTGCATTTCATCCGCAAACAGACGGACAGTCCGAACGAGTAATCCAGGTTTTAGAAGATATGCTTCGGGCTTGTATCATTGAGTTTGAATCAGGTTGGGAACGTTATTTACCTTTAGCGGAATTTGTTTACAATAATAGTTTTCAATCTAGTATTCAAATGGCTCTTTATGAAGCATTGTACGGTTGAAAATGTCGATCACCTGTGTGTTGGACAGAGTTGAATGAAAGGAAAGTAATTGGACCAAAGTTGATTCAAGAAACAGAAGAAACCGTTAAGAAAATACAAGAGAGATTAAAAATAGCTTTTGATAGACAGAAATCATATGCCGATTTGACACAACAGGATATTGAGTATTCGGTTGGGGACAAAGTATTTCTTAAAGTTTCTCCATGGAAGAAAGTATTGAGATTTGGCCGGAAAGGTAAATTAAGTCCTCGTTATATTGGCCCATATGAAATAGTGGAGAGAATTGGACCGGTAGCTTATCGGTTGGCTTTACCTCCGGAGTTACAGAAGATACACGATATTTTTCATGTTTCAATGTTTCGAAGATATAGATTGGATCCTTCTCATGTTATTTCTACTGAAGATATTGAAATTCGACCAGATTTGTCGTATGAAGAAGAACCAGTTGAGATTCTAGCACAAGAGGTAAAGGAATTAAGAAATAAAAGAGTTTCCTTAGTAAAAGTATTATGGAAAAGTCATAAAGTAGAAGAAGCAACATGGGAACCGGAAGAAACTATGAGAGCTCAGTACCCCCATCTATTCTTAGGTAAATTTCGAGGACGAAATTTTTTCTTAAGAGAGGAGAAATGTAACGACCCAAATTTCATAGGCACCGGAAAAGACGAGTCTTAGGGCCTCCGTCTTAGGAAAAATGAGTTCATAAATATTTACTAAAAATATTTATGAAGTTAGTTATGAATTGAATTAGATTTTGATTAAGTGAATTTAGTTTAATTAGAAATAATTAGTAGAAAGGACTAAATTGAATAGAGAATAAAAGTTTAATTATGGAATATAGAAATATTAAGGGATTAAACTAGTAATTAAACCAAATTAGTGACATGTATATGTTAGAAAATAAATACAAGTGTGTATTTACTTAACTATTAAGTAAAAGATATTTATTTGTTTATTATAATTATATTTAAAAATTATGTAATTATTATATTTTGTTAATTAGTTGTGATAATGACAAGTGTATGGTAATGATGATTACATGTGTCATAACATGTGTGTATACAAATGTATGTGTAAAATTAGTTATAAAATAGATATTTACTTTTATTGATTAAATTAATAATTAAATGAAATAAGAATAAAATAGAAAGAATAAAAGAAACAAAAGAAAGAAAAAGATAGAAAAAGTTACAGAGAAACAAACGAAAGTGGAGAAGAAAAAGAAATAAAGAAAAGAAAAAGGGAGAATTAAGGTTTTAGTGTTGAAGTTTTAATTGGTAAGTTTACTTAAGCCCTTTTCTTGTGATTTTAATGTTTTTGAAGCTTTAGAGTTGAATACTCTTGAATTTGTGTGGAAATATTGAAAGTTGATAGATTTTTGAATAGGGTTTATGTTGAGAAAATGATAGAATTAGGGATTACTTTGATAAAATTATTGATTTGAATTGATTTAGGGACTAAATTGTAGAATAGGTTATAAGTTTTAAGTTTTCGGGGCTAAATTGAAAGAAATTCGAAATTATGGAAAAATGATGAAAATTTGATAGTTATATTGAAGTTTTGATGCAAATTGAATAAGGAAATAATGTGAATTGTAAAAAGGAAGAAGATGAATGTATTTAGGACAAATTTGGTATTATGGCAAAAAGTTGCATGGAAAGTTAGTAATTAATATAAAATATGTGTGTTATTAATTAATTGTAATTATGTTAATTTTCGTAGCAAACAAGGAAACCGAGGCGTTAAATACGAAAGGGAAGGAAAAAGTGATCGATGAGTAAATACGACAAATTTGGGTTTGTATTACCTTAATTCAAGTTATTAATTGTTATGTGTTTAAATTTAATATAGGTGTATAGAGAATGAAATTAAGGTAAGTAGTGATATTTGAATTAAATATGATTTAGAATTGATTGGTGAATGTATGATTATGTGAATTGATTGGTGATTATGTGATTATGTGATTTTAAAGCAAATTGAGATTGAAATGCTATTATGATTGAATTTGAATGATTTCATTCAATTGAAAGTGGAAGTGAAATGAATAAGTGATTCCGATACCCTATTAACTAGTCGGGCTTAGTGGATATAATTGGAATGCCATAGGATCGGAACAATTCAGAGATTTTTCGACCTCGAGTCGATGAGGCACTTGGTGTGCCATAGATTTACTTCGGATAGTTTTGATGAGGCTTTGGTAGTCACTTTGCTTCGGCTCAGCCGATGAGACACTTGGTGTGTCATAGATGTACTTCGAATTATCCGATGAGGCATTGGTCGCCATTCTGATATGTTTAATTGGGTTTGTGTATCTGTTGAAGTCCGAGTTAGGTTAATAGGGATGTTTAAGTGAAATGAGTAAGTTATCTGAATTGATTGTTCAAAATAGTGGATAAAACGAAAGAGATTTTGTGATATGGGATGTGAAATGAAATTTCTGATGTGAGATTTGTATGATGAGTATGAATACATGAATCAAAGATTCATGAAAAGTTTAAGTTGAAATGTGATTTGAGATATTATAAGTGCTTGAAAAATGATCTAAAGTTTGTGAATTGTTGAAATCTATATTGATGATAATATGGTATGAACTTATATGTATGATTCAATAGTTGTTTATGTAAGGTTATGATATTTTATTGTTTTTGTAATTTGATTTATGGTAATACCACTGGGTATTTCCAATACTCAGCGTACGGTTGTTTTCTGTGCGCAGGTTAGGTAAAGTTGAGGTTCAGTCAAGCATCCAAGTCAATCCCAATCTCAGCTCCAATTTTTGGTGATGTATCTATCTTTTGGTAATGTGGCATGTACTAGGTTTAATGTTTATCACTTGTAAATATTTAATATTTTGAATGTAAATATGGTTTATAAACCTTAAGAAGTTTTTGGAATGAATGAATGAGTTTTTGTTAAGTTTTGAAAATGAAATGAATGGTATTTGATGAAGATTTATAAGTTAATGATTTAGGCATGAATTGGGTATGTTTAGGGGGTGAAAGTAGCTTAAAAATGGTGAAAAATCATGTTTTCACACGGCCAATACACATGGGCGTGTGCCCAGGCCGTGTGGGAAAGTCAGATTTGCCCACGGGCTAGTTACACGGCCGTGTGTGGCAAGTCAGATTTGCCCACGGCCTGGCCCACGGCCATGGGGAGCCACACGGGTGTGTCCCAGGCCACACGGGTGTGTGCCCTGTTTTCAAAGAAAATTTGTTAAAGTTCCCAGTTTTATTCCAAATTAATTTCTAAGTCTATTTTTGGCCCCGTAGGCCTATATTAAGGACCAATTGATGGAAATTAGATGGTTTTAGATTGAAACTCAAATTTATGTCTTGTTTTTATTCGTATGTTAGTGCATAAGTCCGGTAATACCTTGTAACCCTGTTCCGGTGACAGTTTGAGGTTAGGGGGTGTTACAGTATAACTACTAGAGTTCATGTAACTTAGGGCCACACGGCCGTGTCGCCTGGCCGTGTAACTCTTTGAGACCGTGTGTACAATCCTGCACAAAAATCAAATAGGCCACATAGTCGTGTGGGGTGATCGTGTGTGGTACATGACTATGTGACAAACGTGCCTTAGGCCATGTGCACCTAAAATAACTTAAAAACTAAGCCATTTCAACTACCATTTCTTAGGTTCCAAGCCATACCATTTTCTTCCATTTTTACCTATTCAAAACACATTGAATCATGCCGAAATATACTAAAAATATTCAACCTAAATGTCTAACCAATATGCCCTCATTGGCACCACAATTCAAGCATTAAACCATACACATCCTTCAATCACATTCACCTTTAAGTTCCTAACATTCAAGTCATATCACCTTACCACAATTCAAACTAATCTTTCAATGAATGAATCAACTTGCTCATGTGCATATATATATATATATACATAATTAAGTTAAAATCACCAAATATGTACACATCCACAAACCTTACATAACCAAAGTTTTAAACAGCATCATTTTAAGCAATTGAACTTAGAAACTCCTAATACATGTCTTTTATAACCCAAAACCAAAATAATCAAAACTTCTACTAAGTCAATGAACGGATAGTATGAGCTTCGGCTTAAACTTCCAACCAAATATGACTTCCGATTATCTACAAAGAAAGAATGCAACAGGCGTAAGCAAATCAATGCTTAATAAGTTCGCATAAAACTTAAACATAAACTTATTGAATAGGAATCAACTTAAACAAATCATGCATAATTTCATTAATTAGCTCATAAGCTCACTCATTTCTTATACACACCACAAACCTCAAAAGGTTTGTGAATTTATAAATACAACATATAACATAACCATGACATGATACATTTATAAGAAAATGTATATTAAACTCAATTCATTCATCCTATGTTCATTTAACATAATACTTTTCACTTCATTTGTTCATATCAAATTATCTATTCACACGACTAATTTCATATAGCCATTTCATATATTCATTTCCATTTACACATTATCACCCAATGAACCAAATGAAATATCGTCAGATACGCAAGAACAATGCTCACACAAGCTGTAATTATATATGCTCACACAAGTTGTAAAATGGGTCTGCTCACGCGAGCTGTGGGTTGGGATGCTAGGATACATAATGCTGCTCACACGAGCTATAGAAAATCCGCAACAAATGTAGGACCTCAATATCGGTAGAACATCCAAGACTAGCACTCGAAACGGTAAATACTCCTAATGATATGTCATTTGTATCCTAAGTATTCACGAGGTCCATACGGGCCATATTACACATTCAATTCATTTACTTTATTCACTTTAAACCATTACAAGCACACATCCATATAGTTCTCACTTTTCATATATAATTTTCAATTTAACTAATACTGCAATGTAGTCTTATTCACAAAATACCAAATATTAATTAATTTAACTCATTCACAACATGTATAACAATAAATAAATCATCAAGAACAAAAATTAACTAGTTTAATAAACATACGAACTTACTTATTCAAAAACGATTACAAATAGACAATGGCATATCTAGGGGCTTGACAGGGGACCTAGCCCCTTCAAAATGGGAAATTGTCCATTTATGCCTTTTAAAAATTTTAAAATTTTAAATTAGTGAAGGTAAAATTGCACTTTGCCCCCTAAAATGGTAAAAAATTGATTTAATCTTTTAAAAATTATAAAGATATAAACTATTAAACATTACAATTTAATTTCGGCCCCTTAAATTTTTTTTTTGGCTTTGGCCTTGCAAATACAATGCTGATGACTATTCCGCCAACTTTGCTTTTCCATGATTTGCGTCCGGTTAATTTTTTTCTTGATCTAAATAATAGTTTTAACTCAATTAACCATTTAAAATAACTAAAAAAATTAAAATTTTGTATATGAGTCCTTTTATTAATATTTTACAAATTTCACCTTTTATGCAATTTAGCCCTGTACCAAAACTTTCAAAACTTACACAATTAACCCAAAAACCAATAAGTTGAATTTATTATATTCCTCTACAGCCCTTAACAACTGAATTTTTACAATTAAATCATGCCAATTTCAATATTATATCAATTAAATCCTTATATTCAAAACTAATTAAAACTATTTTACAAAATGTTCTATTTAACCATCAAGCTCATGAATCTATTGATTAAATTCAAAAACACATATAACTCATTCATGGTAAGTCCCTAATATTTTAAAATTTTTTCAATTTAATCCCTGGACTAGCTAAATTAAGCTACAACGATCTAAAGCACATAAACATTACTAAAAACGGAAGTCAAACACATACCATGCATATAAAAAAAACTTGGTCAAAAGCTCCCTAAAACATCCATGGTGGTTTCGGTTTTGAAACAAAAGAAACAAGAAAGATGATGGTTTCATCTTTTGTTTTATTTTAATTTTGTTTATTTCTCAAATTATAAGTTTACCCTTTAATTAATAATTCAAATTCATGAAATACATCGCGAAAACCATCCACTAAATGTCCATATGGTCTAATTACTTCTAAAGTCCCTCAATTCAAATTTCTATAGCCATTTACTACATTTAACTATTAGCAATTAACTTTTGCAACTTTTACGATTTACTCCTTTTTACCGAATTAACTATCTAAACGTTAAAATTTCTTAGCCAAATTTTTATATGACACTAATATAGACTTGTAAATATTAAATAAATAATATTTACTAACTCATTAATCGGAATTATGGTCCCAAAATCACTTTTTCATTACCACTGAAAATGGGTTGTTGCACCCAATGTTCGGGTAGGTGCCTAGATTTAACAACTTTGTGTCGGGCTCCCCCCCGGTAAATTTAGGATTACTATATTCTTTATACATCTCGTACTGATAAGTTAAGATGGAATGAGAACTTTTAGAAGATTTAAGAATAAAAAAGGATCAAGTGCTTGGAGGAAGAACATTTGTACTTTATGAGGGAAATTCCTTCGTTGGGCCCTTGAGGCATTTCGCTTGGGGCACATGGATTATTTGCCCTTTCTTGGGCTAGCTTGCTTATATTTATTTAGGCCTAAGCTTACAAAGTATAGGGTATGATGGGTCTCGAGTCCACTATAAATAAATTCCTACACCTAAATAATATATAAATAGCAGTATAGGGAGTAAAGTTGATCCCGTAGAAACTAGTATATCTAAAATTGTTGTTCGGTTTAACCAGGTTGTGCGCTAGGCAGTTGTTGTGCCCACGACATGTGACGATCTATGCAAAAATAAAAAGGGAAAATTAAATATGATTAAAATAAAAATAGTAGATATAATTTAAATAAAAAATAGCAAAAAAAAAACATAATCAAAATTAAATTGAACAAAACAATTTGATTATATTCTAGCTTTAGGCTTGATTTTGGTTCCGATTTTGAACCCATCCTTGATAACATATTTTCTCGTTTAACTGATAAATTAATTATAGTGATTGAAGATGCCTTAGACCATCGATCCTTCTCTATGTAAATTAGTTGTAGGAATGCCCGAAATTAATCATTACCAAACGAACAACCACAAAACACGCGTCCAAGATTTAACTCTCTGGTAGCCTTGTGAATTAAAAGGGCGCAACTCGAACCAACAACTTCAACCATGCAGGTCATTTAAATTTGATTTCTATTTCCCTTGACGGATCCAACCAACCACTTAATTGAAAATGCCAATGTGTTCTCAATAGACTAAATATGACATATGATCCTATTAGTTCTTTCAGCTGTATGCTCATTAACATCGAATCAACGAGCTCTTTTTGACTTAGTGTCAATCCAATTTTATGAAACGATTATGTCTATTTCCTAAACCAGAAAAACAACAAACACTGAAATGAAAGTTTTAGGTGCGGGTTCAAATCTCGCAATTCTCTCATAAATTAACTATTGACTTAGTAGTGATTAGTTTTTTTTTTTAAAAGGGTAAAAAATGAAAACAAGATGTGAAATGTTTCAAATATAGAAACCAAATGAAAAATTGAAATTCTAGTTCAATTTGAAGTTAGGCGTCTCCCCCTCCTCCTTGAACCTCCAAATTATATATATAATAAAATAAAAGGTAAAGTACACCAACAGTCACTCAACTTTGATCTCAATGAAAAAATAATTACTCAACTTTCAAAAAATAATAAATTAGTCACTAACGTTATCAAAAAGTGATAAATCAGTCACCTACTAACATTTTCGATTACAGGCCTAACGGAACAGATGATGTGACCAGTTAACTAGCTGACGTGGCCAATTAACTTACCATGGCGGAAACCCAATTTAAGAACCAAACAAATCAGTAAAAGAAGAAGAAGAGAAGAATGGAGATGCCAAAATAAGAAAAACCATTAGAAATCCAAACTTTTCCTTCCTTACTGTTTATTCATGGCAGAGGAGTACGACGGCTAGAAGTGGTCACACCACCAATTCCCATTAATTTTCTTCATTCTTTGCCGACCTACCAATTTTATTTTATTTTTCTTCTCTTTTCTAATATTTATTAATAAAGTTAATTTTTCCTTATCAATCTGTAAATTTCGATTCTGTCTTTTCAGGGGTTGGAGTTTTTTGGATTTGGATTTCGTTTTGATTAGAAATTAATTTTCAAAAATAAAATTTTAGGGTTAGTTGATTTCTAGATTTCGTTTATTTAAAAGATTGTTTGACCTATAGATTTGTTAACCTTTTGGATCGAATTTGTTGGGAATTGATGTTTTGTCTGTGAATCAGCCTCAATTTTATAGATTTCTTTAGCGATTTCTAAATCTAGGGTTAGGTTTTGTTGGGAATTAGGGCTTTTGTTTTGTTTTTTGGTTTAATTGACTCTGGGAAAGTTAATTTGCATATGATATTGCAATCTTAATCCCTTTATTGTTTGCTAATTAACACATAATTTCTAGAAGTAGCCAGAAGTTGGTGGTGGTAGAGGAGTATGATGGCCAAAAGTGGTTAGAGATTTCTCTTCTTCTCTTTTTTTTTTTCTTCTTTTTCTTCTATTGCCCACACTGGAATCACGGTTGACATCTCCATTTCTTCTTCTTCTTCTTCTTCTTCTTCTTCTTCTTCTTCTTCTTCTTCTGCCCAACTAGGGTTCTTAAATGGGGCTGTTTAAATGACAACAAACCCTTCAACTGACCAATTAAATGACAACAAGGAGTCCGTTAAAGGCTAGGTCACTTTTCTGTTACATCTGTAACGAAAAATGGTTAGTAAGATTGATTTTTTATTTTTTAAAAATTAAGTGACTGAATTGAAAGTTGAGTGACTGTTTTGACATTAAGATCAAAATTGAGTGATTATTGATGTACTTTACCCTAAAGTAAATAAACCCTAAAGAGAAGTAATGGTTGGCTGTGCATACGCCCTCTACAATTCACATCTGATTAATGTAATAACAATTTAAATTAATAAAACTTAAAATAAAAAGATAAGTCTTAATAGAAATAATAAAATAATTTTAAATTTTTTGTTTTGTGCGTCAACTCGAGTTTTCATGTCAAATTTTTCTTGCAATTTGATATCCATTTACTTTTCGACATATTAGATAATAATTGTATCTATATAAAAATGAATCAATTAAGTATCAAATTAGATAAAACTCATATCTAAAGTTAATTAAAATAAATAATAAAAATATTTCACATTAAATGCATTATCAAGGTATTACCACTATCCAATATAAAAACAAATTAATATATTTTTTTTAATTTGTAAAATTGTTTAAAAATTAAATTTTTATTTAAATTACAATTAAAATTTCAGATACATATATAAAATTAAAATTTATGTATAAATTAAACATTAAATGAAAGTCGATATGTAATCTTGGAATTTATAACTATCTAAAAAAGAAGGAAATTAATATATATTTTTAATAAATAGAAAGGTTAAAGGTTTTGATGGATCCAACTAAACTTGATATCAACCAGAAATTCAAGTCAATGGAACTGCTTTGTCGTTAGCCGTGGATTTGGTTGACAAAGGAATTAATAAAACTAAGATAATTAAAATAAAAAACAGAATATAGTACTAGATTTGAATTAAAAAATATATATATAAATAAATCCATGTGGAACATTATTCAAACTCAGATATTTATTTAATGGAAAGGGTGATTTGAAAGTAAAGCAAAATTTAGTGGCCATGTACAACGTGCAAATATAATTTTAGGTAGTGTTGAAAAAATTATTTAATAATTAAATTTAGATATAATTGTTTATAATTATATAAAGAGGGTATGATTGGATAGTCGTTGTAATTGAAGTATCTTGATTATCTTTTCTAATTTTTAGGAGGATCAGAATTGGAGTATTTACACGAGTAATTACACCCAAATTTAATTTTAAAATTTATTTTTATACAAGTTATAAAAAAATTATATTATAAATACAAACCGATTGAGTATTTTGGATGGTTATGACCAAAATTTTTTATATTACAATTTACAAATCCTAAAAATTATATTATAAAAACAATATGTATTTTATGAAGTTATAGCAAAAAAAAAAATTATTATAAAAAATAATTTATATGTTCTAAAAGTGTTATAATATATTTATTTATAGAAAAAGTTATGGACAAGAAGTATGGACATAATTTATTTATGTGTCCATGCTATATATTATAAAAATAATAATATTTTCTTATTATAACTTATTTATAAAAATAACTTTCTAAAGTTATGACAAAAACTTATATTATTTATAAGAAATGCTATGAAATTTTGAACAATTTATAAAATATTTTTTATAAATGTTATATATTATAATTTTTTATATTGTTTTTTACTTAATTTATGTATTATAAAAATGAATGTAAACTAACATAAGTTTTTCTCTAAATTAAGTTTATATAATTAAAGCTACAAACTATTTGGATTGCGAATCCAAATATTATAAAGTTTATTTTAATTATGTAAATAGAAAAAAAAAATTCTTGTATCATATTGTGGGATATGATACCATTTGAGAGAATGGTGCTAGATATAAGCACCATAGACAATTCACGAACCTTTTGATTTGAAACATTCAGGGTTTTAAAATGTGGTTGAGAAGATATTTGTTGTTTTAAAAAAAATTTCTCATATTAACAATATCACCTTAGTCTTACATAAAAAAATTGGATCGTTGTATATTTTATAATTTCAATTATAGGTGAGATTGAGTTAATTCATACTTCGAAGAGTATATAAAAAAAAAAGATCTTAATAATTTTAATGATGTAAATTCAAATTCAGAAAAAAAAATCAACGATAATGATAAAGAGCATATGTTAAATATCAAAGAAGGAATAACCTAATAAATATGAACTAGAGCTTTTATAAATAATATTAAAGAGGGTCTAGTTTAAAAATAAAACATTTGTTTCTCTTCCTTATTTAATCTATTTAGTTCTGCTATTTATATTTCCAACGAAAAGAAATAAAAGTTTAACCAACATATTTACTTAGATAATAATGAATCAAAATGTCTGCTCAATTATTTAAAGCTCCATAAATGTCTACAACAAATTTATATAAATCTTGTGTATATTATATTTTATCGTTATTGTTCTATCAAATTCTAAAAAAATAAAAATAAAAAATTATTGATGTTCATTAAAAAAGGAATATTGTTGATGTTTTGGTATTTAGCTAATAAATTTTAGGGGCCTTTTAATCAGAATACAAATTTCAGAACAGGTTCAGATTTAAATCAATAACGACAAAAATAATATTTGTTAAAAATTTCTTAATTACGGTTTTAATCATTTTACTATGTTAAAATTTGAAATATAATTTTTAATTTTTATTTAATATGATATCTATCTCTATTTTTCTAGTGTCGTTAGTAGATTAAAATTGGTAACATCAATAGATATTCAAGGGTGAAATAAGAAAAATATTTTAGGGGTTGGAATTAAATTATATATTTTTATGAGAGTTAGATTGTAATTTTATTATTTTAATAATTTAAATATTTATAATTTTTAAAAGACTAAATTAAAATTTTATTATTTTGAGAGTCAATATGTAATTTTATCTTTTACTAAATTAAGATTTTGTAAAATATAAAAGGCCAAAAGTGAAATTTTATATTTTAAGAAGGGGCTGGGGGCCCTGATAGCTTACCTGGCAGTAAATATTGTTATTAAAATGATAACGCTAATTTTTATTTTTTTACTGTTATTCGATTACATAATCAAAGCCACTTAAAAGTTCAATCGAACTATTTTTTTCACCTATCACTGTTCACTACTCAATGATGTTTAATAAAAAATAAGTTTGCATATTAATAAAATACATTCGTTTTTTAAAAGGGGTAAATTACAACCAATGTCATTAAACTATTAGTAAGTTTAAGTTTTGGTCACTCAACTTTAAAAGGTTACAATATGATCATTAAACTATTCAAAAGTTTTGACAATCGATACGATGAATTAGTGAGCTTCAAGTAATGATTTGACAATCGGTACAATGAATTAGTGAGCTTCAAGTAATGATTTGACAATCAGTACGATGAATTAGTACCCACCAACAAGTAGAAGAACATAACTTAGATCTAAGTCAATTTGATAGTTAGTGTCAGAGATCGAAAGAAAGCTATTAGGGTTTTTATGTGTAGGTTCGTGATGTTTAATGTTGTTTCATGAGAAAAATAAAAATTGTAGAAAAGAATGAGAATGAGAGCTTTTGATTGATGCAAGCAGTGTGGATAGAGAAGGCCATACATAAGCAATTTTAACAAACCAGTGACTTATATGAAGTTTTTTCAAAATTAAGTGACTAAAATATAAACTTACTAATAATTTAAAGAAAAGTTTTAATTGAAAAATTACGTGGAATTAACACTTTACCCTAATTAATAAGATTATAAAATAGAAAATCAAATCATACCAAATTAATATAAATAAATTAAATATCAAAATTTAACCAAATGAAAAAGGGTAAATTATGGTAGAGGTCACTTAGCTATAGTTTTTTTGTCATCTAACTATAAAAAGTTACAAAATGGTCACTCGATTATTAGTAAATTTCTTTTTTATCACCTAACTATTCAATTTATCTTTTTTGATCATAATTGGTTAACGTAAAAATGGAAACACTAAAAAATTCAAGATAGTTGGTTGATTTGAAAGAAATTTATTAATAGTTGAGTGGCCATTTTGTAACTTTTCATAACTGGGTAAACAAAAAAAAAAAAACCATTGTTGAGTGACTTCTAATGCAGTTTACCCAAAACAAGGACTAAAACCATAATTATACCTAAAAATCCAATCAATTGGGATAATTCAGAAAAGAAAATACATAATTAAAAGAAAAGGAGACATCATTTGAGGTTGACTCGTAAAGCCATAAAAAGCATGTGTGGACTTGTACATCAAAGAAAGGAGAATTCAGTCATTACACAAAAAAGAATGGATTCTCTGGCCGTTGAAGGACTTGTACATATATAAAAGAAAGGGTCGCCATTGAAGAAGAGCATACATGCTTGCCACCAATACCAATCCCTTGTGTGATGCACGCGTCATAGATAAGGCCAAGTCCCCCCCACAGCCCCTGTCACGCGGTTGTTGTGATTCCTCTCTCTATCGACACTAAAAACACCCAAAGCTTCCACTTTCTTTCTCTCTGCTTTCCTTTGTCTCTGTTTTCTTTCATTTTCTTCTTGTTTTTATTTTCCCATTTAGAGCTTCACATTATCTAAACTTTGCAGTTTGACTGATCCACCAAACAACCCAAAGCTAAGGAGAGCTATTTTTTTCAGCTTCCTGTCTTCTTTTAGGACTTCAGAAATTACTATGACTTGTTGAATTGTTAGTCCTACAAAACAAAAAGGAATATTTTTGCTTACTTGAGTGAAGAAGCATTAGTTTATCTCTAATGGGCAACTGTTTATTTTCTTCTACTAGAGTGGATTCCAGCCAAAGCCCCCATGCAACTTCAGGTAACCATTTATTTTCTGTAAAAGGGTATTTGTTGTTTTGGTGGGTTATTGTTTTCTGAAGATTATTTTTATGTCTTTTTAGCTCTAAAGGTTTAACCTTTTATGTTGGTTTTGACTTTCTTTTTTTGGGTATATTCCTTTAGTGTTAAATTGTTTTTGTCCTTGTGAAAGTTTATCGCTAATGATTACATTCATTTTATCATTTCTGTTATTGTTGTCCATGGGTTTTTAGTTCTGTTTCAAGGTATAGAGAGCTGCTCAAAGCTAGATTCTTGAGACTGTTCTTCAATTTCTTTAGTTTGAGTGTGAGGATTTGCGCCGGTGAATAGATGTAGTTCCCTTGAAAATGGTGCTTTTTCTTTTTTTTTCCATTTTCACTGAAGTTTAATGAGTTTCGACGTGCAAACTAAAAGGAAGTGTAAGATTGACTTGCTAAGTTTTTGTTTTTAATGTTTAGAGTATTCATGTGGACATGAATATGTAGGGTTCTAGTGGGTAGAAAATACACTACAAATTTATGTTTTGAAGGAAATGCAAAAAGAGCAGTTGGTGCTTGCTTGGAGTGCTATGAGCTATGCAATCTGTGGTTTTTTTTACCTTAATCATTGTTACAGGAATTTAAAATAGGGATATATGTGTCAAACCTTGTTTGGTTAACTAGGTCAATTGTGACTTCCCCATCACCATGTATTGAGGATATCATCTACCATAAACTAGATGTAAAAGAAGTTTGCTTCTAAAATGCATGCTCCATAAATGAAAATATGTGCTGACTAGGGTGTTTTTTGTGACGCTAGATAAGTTTAGGTTTGAGTTTGTTTTGCATTTGATATATGATGTTCTCTATTTGAAGACGGGAGCTGAGGAACTTGTTTTTCTCTTTCCAGCTTCAGGAGGCTCAAAAGTTTCCAGCAAAACCAGTCGGTCTTCAGCTCCTTCGAGCTTAACCATCCCATCTTTCAGTGATACGAGTAGTATGGGATGTCTTCCAACACCAAGAACTGAAGGAGAAATATTGTCATCCCCCAATTTGAAGCCGTTCTCATTCAGCGAGTTGAAGAATGCCACCAGAAACTTTCGTCCTGACAGTCTTCTAGGTGAAGGTGGTTTTGGTTATGTTTTTAAAGGATGGATTGATGAAAACACATTAGCTGCTACAAAGCCTGGATCAGGAATGGTTGTTGCTGTCAAGAAGCTTAAACCTGAAGGTTTTCAAGGCCACAAAGAGTGGTTGGTGAGTTTCATTTCTGTAATATTTTTTTTTCTCTATTCCTTCTACTTTACTTCTGTCTGTGCACATGCCCTATTTGCTGATTGTCAGTTGATTTCAGACTGAAGTTGATTATCTCGGCCAACTTCATCATCCAAATCTGGTTAAGTTGATTGGATATTGCTCTGAGGGAGAGAACCGACTTTTGGTCTATGAGTTCATGCCTAAAGGAAGCTTAGAGAATCATCTTTTTAGAAGTAAGTATCACATCCTACGAATATTTTCACGAGTCATCTATTTAAAAGTATTGTGTCCATGAATTATGAGGAAGGCTTTTGAAATCTAATTCCATTCTATTACATGTTTGTCATGACTATAATTATTGATCAGTCCTAAGGGAGGTTTCCCATGCAGTTTTGATTCTTAAACAACTGAACAATAAAACATGTAGATATTGTTGAACTACAAGTATTGTGCTTGATGCTACGTCTTGTTTTACAGGAGGGCCACAGCCGCTTTCTTGGGTGGTGAGGCTTAAGGTCGCCATAGGTGCTGCTAAAGGGCTCTCCTTTCTTCATGATTTAAAATCCCAAGTCATATATCGTGATTTTAAAGCTTCTAATATATTGCTAGATGGGGTATGCTGAGTAAAAAGCTAATAATTCTGTGTCTTTCAGTATTATGTTTATAATTGTGCATGTTATAGATTAATGTCTCTGATGGTAATAATTCATTGGAGGCAGGAGTTCAATGCGAAACTTTCTGATTTTGGGTTGGCCAAGGCAGGGCCTACTGGTGATAGGACTCATGTCTCAACTCAGGTCATGGGTACTCACGGCTATGCAGCACCTGAATATGTTGCTACCGGTATGAGGATTTTTGAAACCCCATAATGCTGCTTGCAGTTTCTGAAGATTGCTCATAAGTTCTTAGTATCTTAGTTTACTGTCAGAGATATTTGTTGCTGAAATCAAAAATTAAATCTTAATCTGGTTGCTGTGAAGGGTATCTAAAGTGCAATTGTCTGTTTAGTCATTGGTCCAAAACTAGGATACTTATGTAAAGCAACTATTTTCTTTGTTCTTTCATATGCAAACTGCTTGCATGAAAAAAGGTAGGCACTCAGATAAATTATCTTTCTATGAGATGATTCCTAATGAAGCTTGCATATTATATCTTGTGAGATGTTACATATAATGAAGCTTCCTTTGTTGAACAGGTCGTTTGACAGCTAAGAGTGATGTATACAGCTTTGGGGTTGTGCTGCTTGAACTGTTGTCTGGACGACGGGCTGTTGATAAAACAAAAGTTGGTGTGGAACAGAATCTAGTAGACTGGGCGAAACCCTATTTGGGTGACAAAAGAAAATTATTTCGAATAATGGACACTAAGTTGGGGGGCCAGTACCCACAGAAAAGCGCTTATACAGCTGCTACCCTTGCTTTACAATGTCTAAGTACTGAAGCCAAACTCAGGCCTAAAATGTCTGAAGTTTTGGCAGCATTGGAGCAACTTGAAGCCCCAAAAACCGCATCCAAACACACTCAATTAGATCAGCAATCAATTCCACTTCCTGTTCAGAAATCTCAGATAAGACAACACCATTCGCCCATGCATCTAACACCCAGTGCATCCCCATTACCCTCTCACAAGCAATCCCCACGCGCATATTGATTCCGTCTGTAAATTTCCTATGCGTGTGTATATCCTTTTTGTTGGTTATGAAATGTAACTTTTGACCGTCTTTTTTTATGCAATTTTGCATTTCATATAACCAATTAGCAACACCCTTGCTTCGTGAGGATTACTGTTTCTCGTTGTGGTATTCAGCTTCTTTCTTTGGTGTATTAGTACCTTACTTTCAGTTATGCATATTAATATTAACCTTTTCCACGCTAAGAATTTTTTATTATTGTGTGTATGAATTCTGATACAACCAAGCATTTATCCATGTGTTTATGAATTATGGGGTTGATGCATAATGTTAGTTCTTATTATCTTGCATACAATATTATGAGTTAGGATAATCTTCGTGAAATAAACTAATCATAATTCAGTGTGACCAACAGGAACTTACAAATAGTTGAGATATTAACTTTTTAATGTATGTGTACACCTTCTATGGTATTTGAATGGTACAAGTGCGTTCAAATTGCTGAGTACCATATCTTGTTGCAATTGCTCTAGACTTGCTAGTACTTCCCCCATTGTGGGTCGATCCCTAGGGTCCGATCTAAGGCATTGGCCGATGATTGAAGCAAACTTGTGTGCTTCTTCGATATTGATGTTCCTTGCTATTTTCTTGTCGATGACGTTATGCAGTTCCATGTGATTGCTTAGATGTGGTTTAGCCCATATAGCAAGATCGCTTTTGGTACCGTCGGTACATCTCCTGATTGCGACACAGGCAGAAAATATTTCTAGTAGTACTACTCCAAAACTGTATACATCAGCTTTTACAGTTAAATGCCCTGAAAGATTGTTCATAAAATTGAGCTAATGCTAAAGGGTGCCAAACCTATACACAAAAGTTCCTCTGGCTTCAGAATGATAAGCTGAAACATTTACCTGTTGTAAAGTATTCGGGAGCGAAGTATCCTCTGGTTCCAAGGATCCTTGTACTGACATGTGATTGGTCTTCTAAGGGTCCATGCCTAGCCAGTCCAAAGTCTGATAGTTTCGGATTGAAATCCTGCAATGTGACCCTCAGCTGTTTCATATTTACTAAAATGACTACTTTGTGCAGACTGCAGTGAGGATCCATGTAAACATTTCGAGGGTAAATGTTAGTTAGTGTATGTGTAATCGGATGCATATAAAAATAAGCATCATGGAAGAAAAACTGACAGCATCAAGGAGAACATTAGAGGATTTGAGGTCCCGATGAATGACTGGCCTCGTGCAGCTGTGGAGGTAAGCTATTGCCCTTGCTACTCCAATAGCTATTTTGATTCTTCTATTCCAGTTTAGCTCTGTATTATTCTCTGTATGCCATGATTATATCAGCCATTTTTCTTCGGTCACAGTAAGTAAAGGATTGAGCACTACCTCTCAAGAGATGGGCATCCAAGCTTCCGTTGCACATGTACTCATAGACCACAATCCTATGATGTCTCTCACTGCAATATCCCATAAGCTTCACCACATTTGGATGATTTGATTTGTTTAGAAATCTCAATTCATTCTGAAATCAACAAAAAAACATAATTCTTTCAGATTCCGTGGAAGGGAGAAAGAGAGGATGATTTAATCAGAACCCCAACCTGCCATTCTTCGTCGCTTTGTATCCCTCTTCTACCAAGCACCTTGATAGCGATTGCCTTGCCAGTGTCTGGCTTTGCTGCTCTCATACTGTCTGGATTTATATACCCAATATAGACTCTTCCGAAACCCCCTTCGCCGATTATGTTCTCCTTGCTGAATTTACGCGTGGCGGCCCTCAAGACACTGTAACAAAAGCTGTGGATGTTCCGGGCAGGAACCCATCCAACTTTTTTCACCTCTGAAACTGGCCAATCTCTTGGAGTTGTTGGCGAACCATGTTTTTTATTCTTCTTACCGTTGTCTAAAACAGAAACATAATACTTGAGCATTATCTTAGAAAACAAACTCCATTTAGTATTTGCAGTATTGGAGACTTGAGAGTAGTTTTTATACCTCCACGTGACTGTGAAGAAACATGCCTGCTGCTTCTGTGTTGGCGCGTTGCAGTTGCAGTTGCACTTGCACTTGCACCATATTTTTCATCTTTACCAGGGTTTGCTGGATCATGAATGAAAAACAGCACAATCGGATCATTCATGGCTAAAACAAAAACTATGGCTGATAAACTATAGCAGTGACTTACATTTCGAAGATTTTGAAGGATGAAACGAAGTTTTCTGTTGAACCGCCGCTGATTTAGAGATCGCCCTGGAATGAGAACTTCGAACGGCATCAACCCCTTGAAAACAAAACATATTATTTCATATGCAGAGATTCATGTCCAAACAACAAAACTTTCAGACAGAAATGAGAGACAAACCAGTGGGATGACGAGCAGGTTCAAGCGGTTGTTGGTTGGGGTCTTTAGATTTCTTCGTTAGACAATTTCCCATGATCACCTAACTGATGAAGGTGAACTTAGAAGAAGCCTTGGGTTGAAGAAATTTAAGGCATTGAGCTCATGAATCAAGCTACCAAAGGTTCTGAAAAACATTGAAAATAGCAGAGACTTGGTAATATAAGCTTAGGACCCTAGTTAAAGCTGGTTTGCTGAAACATACTATGCAGCATTGCATTGCTTAGTAATAGATAAGTTTCAAATGATTTAAAATATATTTAAGACAATAAAACAAATTTAACGGTAATTTCGAAGTTAAGCAAAATGGGGGGATCATGCCTATCATGTTAGAAAAATAAAAACAAAGTTACTTGTGGTAACTTGTTTTGCATTAACTATTTATCTCAAGCTTGTTCGCGTAACTCCATACTACACAAACACCACCAAGCCTTTCTCCTTACAAGAAACTCTTCATTTTAGTCTCAACCACTTGCGAAATTGCGATCGACACTGTAAACATTCACAAGACTAGGAATTAACATAGAATCTACTTCTTATGACAGGATCATTGAATAAGTTATCGACTTAGAATTGGTTTATTATTGTAAAATCTATGCCATGGTTGCAATGAGATGCAAAGGAGAGTTTAGGTGTTATTAATAATAGGAATATTTATAATTTAGTCCTTTAACAAATGATACTTTCTATTCCTAGTCCGTATTTTACATTGCCATTATCTTTTCTTATAACACCCTACCACCACGAGGGTTTTTTTTCTTGATTTGTTAAGATAAAGCTTTCTTGCTTCTCAAGTTTCAACTACCGTGTTAAATTAACCATATACGAATATAATATTTTCAACTATTATGTTAAGTTAACCATTAATTTTGTTCTTGTATCTGCTATGATTGCCCTACTCCAACGAAACTCTTGGATTCAATCTTAGTATAATAAAAATAATTATATACTATTATTTAGTCAAAATTAGAAGTGATTTAATATAATTAAAGTTTGTTGGGATTTATTTATTAACAATCCATCTTATATGTACCATTTATAACTATAGTTTTGTTTTTGATTTGGTAAGATATAAGATTTTCTTTCAAACAAATCAATATGTAAACTTTTCAAATTTAATATTTAAGGTTTAACGTTAAAGATTTAAGGTGGTATGGTTTAAGATTTAGGATAAAAGATTTTAAGTTTTGAGAATTTAAGATTTAAAAATTAGAGTTTAAGATTTTAGGTTTTGAAGATTTAGATTAGAGGGGTTTAGAGTTTATTGGTTAGGTGCTAGGATTTTAAAATTTTGGATTTAAGTTTAGATTCTAAAATATGTTTAGTGATTAAGATTTAAAATTTCAGAATAAATGTAATTTCATAATTTTTTTATAAATTTAAAATGAAATAATAATAAAATTATTATAGAATTTGTTTGTCAATCCTATAAGAGATGACGAATTGTGAGCATACATTAAAAAAATATATTAGGGTTATGGTCTTCAAATTACATAACGTAATTTTTTGACATATCATTTTCAGAAAAGAGAGATCTACTTTTTTTAAAATACTTGTGTGTTAATTTCGAAGATTAAAATCACAATACTCGAAAATTTCAACAAATCAATGGATTTAGGTATACTTTCGTGTCTAGTTTTGTTCTTGATGATTTGAAATATCAAATCTGTTAGGATCTACCTTAAGTGTAGTATATTCGTTAATTTAAACTTGTAATTTTTCAAATAGATTAGTTTAAATAAAATTTTATTATACATTAATATAATTTATTTATGTCCTAAACGGCTTTTACATGTAAATCAAAATGTAAACAAATATTGACTCATTAATTATCTAATGTTTAACTAATATTAAGTTGAATTATGTGGTCGGATCATAATGCAATGAGGCAACTTATATATGTAGATAATTTAAGCTGTCTGTAGTTTAATGAAACTGAGAAAATTGATTGAAAGACTATTATATCGTCTATCAAGTCTAATTGTGGAGATGCCTTATTTTGGGTATCAGAGCGGATGATAAGTGTTAAAAGTAACATGTTTTAACCTTGTTATTAATACGTTTTTAAATGATTATTCAATGTTAATTGTGAATTTTGTGCTCATAATCCTTTAAATTCATGTTTTTATACTTAGGAGAGAATTTTGGGGCAAAAGGAGCGAAAAACGAGTGAAAATTGAAGATTCGGAGCAAGTTACAGGAGCCACGTGGGCTGATCTCTTCTACCCGGCCTGGAGATACAGTCGTGTGACCCATACGGGCTACTACACAGCCATGTGGCAGGCCGTGTTGATTTCACGAATTTGCACCCTGAACTGCGAAAAAAAGAAGAAGAGATTTTTAGGTTTTTTGGGCATTCTAAAACGTATATATGACAAACATAAAAAGACATGAGAGAGCCATCATAGAATATTCAAGAAAAAAACTTGAAAAACACAATTGAAGTCGATTATGAAGTAGATTTTCGTCAAGATTGAAGATTCGCATTTGATTTCTTAGAAGATTACCACGAGTTTCTTTCGGTTATACTGTGTTTTGGATGTTTTTATTTTCAAGCATGAATTAATTTTAAATACCTAGGGGAGATGAACCCTATGATGAATTTTTTCTTTTGATTTTTATTTTACACAATAAATACTTAGATATTGTTCTCAATTATGTGTGCTTAATTCTTGTGGTTTGATATTTCTAGATTATTGATCCATGTTTGATGTACTTAAATCATAGGAACAATAGACTCTATTTAAGAGTAGATCTTGTGTAATTGAGTGGAGTTGCATGCAATTCTAGACATAGGACAACATAAATCTATTGGATTAGAGTAAATCTAATAGGGGAATTCATCGATCGAGTTAATGTGATAATAGGTGTTTTAATTAGAAAGAAATTTCAATTAATCAACCTAGAGTCAGTTGCTCTTACTCTCGAAAGAGATATTAGCATAATTTAGGGATTTATATAGATCAAGATACTAAGTAAAGAAATTGTGTAATTTAGATTGATAGTGACATATGAAATCCAGATGAATTCTTTCTTGGCTATTGTTTCACTTTTTGGTTTTTACTCGGTTATTTTCGTATTTTGTTCTTTGTCGTGCTCGTTAGTTAATTAATTTAATTAATTTTAGTTTTTAATCAGTCACTCGATTTATTCGGTTAAATAATAGAAAAACAATAATTACTAGTACTTTTAGTCTTCATGGGAATGATATCTTAGCTCATCGTAGCTATACTATTAATTGGTAGGTGCACTTTCCTTAGTCAAATTTTTAGTTGGTTAATGACGCATCAGCGAATGACTTCAGAAGATAGAGATATAGATGTCATTTCCTGAATTGACAGTACATCGGATAGGATCCAAGTTAAATTTATCTTATATCCTTTTATGGATTTAGTCACTAGTGACGTTCATAGTGTGACATATCTTAATCCTAGGTAAATGATGGACAATGTATGCGTGACTCGTTTATATTGATGGAAATGAAAGCTTGAGTCCAAATAGATAATGAACCAAAAGCTGGTACATTGAGTATATGACTTCTGCATGATGTAGCATCATTCCACAACAGTGGAATTCATAACTCAATAAAAGGATAAATGATATCCTCTCATGGGAATTACATGATTGATGAAAAATGAATGTAGCCATAAATCATTTATCTTATGAAAAATGATTTAATTACTAATTTAATTACTAATATATAGTAATTAAATCATTTTTCATATCGGAATATGTAATGGAAACCATGAGTAAAATAAGGGGAGAATGAATTTATTCTAGAGAGACTAAGGATATCTTATTAGAGTAACACAATTATGACAAGGTCATTGGATAAGCACTGTAACACCCTTAACCCATATCCATCGCCGGAATAGGGTTAAATGCATTACCAAACAAATTAGAAATTTTACAGACAATTCTCTATCATCAACATCATATCATTATCAAACATTATCATTAAGTCCCTTATGAAGGTCTTCGAGACCTTAAACATGCATTAGAAGAAGGTCAGGACTAAACCGAACATTTAGAATTTTTTTTCAGAATTTAAACTTTTTTTAAAGCTACAGAGATCAGACGCCCGTATAGTCAGGCCGTGTACCTCGCACGGCCACTAGACACGCCCATGTGTCTAGGCCGTGTTAAAACAGAGCATACATACTGACTTGTTCACATGGCCACAAGACACGCTCGTGTGCTCGGCTGTGTGAAAATTAAGGGAGCTACTGACTTGTGCATACAACCGGTCACACGCCTATGTGACTAGCCCGTGTGTCACCCACGGCCACTAGACACGCCCGTGTGCTTAGGCTGTGTCATTCCTGTAGGGTATACTGACTTAATTCAATAGGATACCCCAGGGGACACACTGCCGTGTACTATAACCGTGTGTCGCGCACGGCTAAGACACACGCCCGTGTCTCTGACCTTGTGGACAAAAATAGGCCATTCGAAAAGCCAATTTTGCAACCCATTTTGGGTCATCCCTACAAGCCAAAACAAATGCATTTATACCAACAAATTTCCAGCCAAAACATACTCAAAACATTCATCATTCATACCATGTATTCCTCATTTCAAATCACATTCAATTTCTAAACAAAAATCATACCAAATCTTAACCAATTTCATACCACAAACATATATAAAATAAACCATCAATACCACATATAATCCATGGCTAAACTTACCATTTTCCCAACACTTTCATACCAAAATGTCCATTTCTCATAAGATCTTAAAAACAGAACTAAACATATCAAATTTACCAAACTTGTCACATACCAAAACAACCATATTCACAACTATTGGTTAGCCATATCACATGGCATAACATATATAAATCACAAAATCTTAATTCAACTTATCTAGCTTATACATGCCATAATTCAACAACTATACATTTAAAAGTGTACCGAAACAAGTTTAGATAGTGTGGTGATGATCTTCGACGATCCCCGAGCTTTCGGTAGTAATGATATCTATAAACCAGTTGAAAAACACACAGAGTAAGCTACAAAGAGCTTAGTAAGCCATATAAAATGAAATTCAAAGATAATTCACATATAATTCAACCTTACATATATCACATTTCATTTCCATGAACTTATACTTACCATACATTTATCATTACATATAAACATACCTTTCATGTTCAGATCTTTAATACGATACAAATGTACTTGAACCAGATTCATATTCATTCATACATTCATTTCTCAAAGTTGCTCAATAAACCGTTTAGAGGTAATTAGATATACAGTAAGCTCAGAAAGCTCATACAATGCCAACGTCCCAGACGTGGTCTTACATGTATTCAACTAACGATGCCACTATCCCAGAAGGGTCTTACACGTAATTTCTAATCGATGCCTATGTCCTAGACACGGTCTTACATGATATCTCAGATCGATGTCAACTTCTCGGACGTGGTCTTACACGAAATCACATCTCAAAGTTCCTGAATTCGTACAGAGCTTTTCACAGATAATTATATTATCGAAGTATCTCAAATATTACATTTTATTTAACTTGATCTTTCAATGGCAATTTCAAGACTCATAGATATAATTAAATAAACAGTATATTTATTTGTATATCGACTTACCTTGTATGGATCCGGATGGTAATGATTGACTATTCAACGACTTTCGATTTTCCTCGATCCAATTCCGTTTTCTTTGTTTCTTGATCTAAATAAATTCAAATTTAACTCTTTTATTCACCAAATCATTCAATTCAATCCAAAAACACATAATTTGGGCATTTTACAAATTAGCCCTCACATTTTCACACTTTGACAAATTAGTCCCTAATTCACAAAAATCACAAATATGCAAAATTCCATTTTATTAAAGCTTGGCTGAATATTCCCCCATTCTATATGAGTCCATACAATTCACTTGTTTCACAATTTAGTCCTCTAAAGTATTATTTCCACTATTTAATCCAAATTACTCAAATTCATCAAAGATTCATGGCAAAACATATTAATCTCACATCAAGCTTCCATAATTCATCAATTAACACTTCCGAACTCACTAATTCATCAATAGCATATATCAAAATCATCATCAAAAATAGAAATCGAGGCATGGGCTTGAGAAAACACGAAACAACGATCACAAAAACATAAAAATAATAAAAAACCGAAACAAAACATACCTTAATTTATGCTTAAACCATTGCCGAATGTATAAAGCTCAAACCCTTATTCTTTTGTTTCTAAGTTCGGTGGAGAAGCATGATAATGGCCATATTTTAAGTTTGTTTTATTTTAACAAATATTAATTCAACATTTACCATTTTATCCATGGTTTAATTAACAAAATAAACATATAAATCAAGGCCATAAATGTCCACTTACTAAATCAATGGTCAATTAACCATTTAAGGCCATCAAATTTAATAAGACACATCAATTTAACCATTAATCAAATAAAAGAGCAATTTTACATTTTCTGCGATTTAATCATTTTTCATAGTTCGGCACACAAACGATCAAATTAATTCACGAAAATTTCATAGATGCCAATTCACTTATCACAGACATAGAAAATAATATTTAAAAAATTTTCAGACTCGGATATGTGGTCCCGAAACAACTATTCCGACTAGGGTCGAAATTGGGCTGTTACAAGAACTGAATAAAATAGCTTTTATAATGGTATATAGTAAGGGAGAGTTCAATCATTGTACTATAATGGAATAACTTCATGATTAAATAAATTGTAATTAATAGGTGAAAAGCCAGAATTTAATTATAAATTATTTGCGCCCTAATTATATATCCAATTGATTCCTTCATTGTATCGTGATGTAAAATGAGAGGAATTAGACATCTCATGTATTGATTCCAATTATATGTGCTTCCTAGACTTTTGACTGAACACTTCATAATTTAATCCAACCAATATTTGTCCCAAAATAAATATTAATTAATTACTTAATTAAAACTAAATTAATTTCCTAATTAAATAATTTTCTTAACCCAATTTTAGTTATCTCTTGTAACAGTTCAATTTCAGTAAAATTGGAATAGTGGTTTCGGGACCACAAATTCGAGTCAGAAAGAAAATTTATTTTAATATTATTGCATGTTCCTTATTATGATAGAAATATTTTATGAAAATAATGATAAGAAAATTTTATCGATTATGTGTTTAATTAGGGAAAGTACCAAATTGCATAAGATATAAAAGTTGAATTCTAAGTAGCTATTTGGTGAATTCAAAACTTGAGGTCCTTATATGGTAATTAAACCATTAAAGAAAAGTTAGTAGATATTTTTGGTGATTCATCCATGAAAAAATTAGAAAAGGCTAAGGACTAAATTGGAAATCAAAATAATTAAAAGATGATAATTAAACTAATAGATAATATAATCTTATTTTCCATCATCTTCATCCCCAAATTCCAGGGAAACCCTAGGAGAGAGAGGGGAAACTAATCAAGCTTAATTGGGTAAGTATTCAAGTCCTATTTTTAGTAATTTTTATATTTTTGATATCGGAATAGTTTGATCTATCTATTTTGGGGATTAATTTGTAAAGATATCAAAGTATCAAAGTTTTGCGATGGATGAATATGCTCAAAATTTGAAATTTACGGTAGAAAAAGAAAAGTTGTAAAGATAAACAACTTTTGTAAAGTGAATTTTGATGAAATTGTGATTTAGGGATCAAATTGTAAAGATGTAAAACCCATAGAAAAATTCTGATCTTTGTAAAATTCATGGGCTGTTATTGTGACATATAAAATTCGGTTAGGCTCGGAATAAGGATTAAGTTTTATGATTTTCATTTTCCGAGCCTAGGGATGAAATTGAAATTTATGAAAAGTTTAGGGGCAAAATGGTAATTTTGCCTAGAGTGTAAATTGAATCCAACTTAATATGAAATATGATAAATTGATGATTAAATTTATTTATATAGATCTGGGCAACTCAAATTCAAAGCTAGATCGAGGAAAAGAAAAATTTTGGATTAGTAGATTTTTATATACAAACAAGTGTGGAGGTAAGTTCATGTAACTTAATTATACATGTTAATATGTTATAATTGAATATTAAATGTGGTATGTGTTTATGTGGATTATATGAATGTTAGAAATGCATGAAATAATTATAAGCCCGAAACAAGTTCAGAAATGTTGAATTTTCGTTTGAATAATAAGTTTCAATGGATAGGTGATTGCCTATGTTGAAAGTGAATTTGCATATGTTGCATACAGAATTTAGCTCGGACGAGTAATCCTGATATAGCCCTCTCAAGTGTCATATTATATAGTTCCTACGAGCATCCTGATCGGTAGTGATTTAGCATGTGTTGCGCACTACCACACTCTGTGTGAGCATCCTGTTACATGATTCGATCGGTTATGATCCAGCATATAATACGAACACAAATGCAGTTCTACATGAGCGTCCTTATATAAGCTCTTATGGGCTTCCTGACATGGCTCACTTGAACTCCTTGTTACCTTATTCGGTGCTCCCTAATATTAACTCTTCGAAGTTATCTGTTAAGCTCTATGAGCTCCCTGATTGAAACTCTTATGAGTTTCCTGATTAGGCCGAATAAGTGTCCTGTTACATGGCTCATCTGAGCATTCCTGATATGTGGCTCGAGAGTGTGCTCCCTGATTAAGTGCCCTAATGGGTACCCCTGATTGTGAGTTGACGGTTTATAGTTTTGTACACCTTGTGTGTACTACTTGAGTATCCATCGAAATTTCAATGATTAAATGGATAAATTTCAAAAATGAAAAACTATGAGATTAAGTGAATTATATATTGAATGTTCCCGAAATACTTGAAAGTTTGTAACATGATGAGCTCATTTATGCTTGCTTGATGTATATGTGAATTGTGTTAAAGTTCTGTATTTAGCCATACTCGTGCTATATATTTATATGGAGAATAAGAAAAACCCTTGTTGAAACGTAGAAGTTTGTTTCAACTAGAAAAACAAACACCTAGTCTAACTAGAAGTATAGGGGGCAACAACCCTAGTTAATAATACTAAGGTTTGTGACTGCTTCTCGCCATCCTCGCGGACCATGAGAGAAATCAACACAAAACACAATCAAATAATCAATAACTACATGCGTTATCTACAAGTGTGACAGATCAGTTGTAAGATGTTTGTACAATGGGGTACAAGAGTACTTCGAGGATCGAACCCAAATAAGTTAACGATTAGGTGAATTCTAGATACAAACATGTAATTAAAGAGTCTAAATAATTACTCACTAGATACTATAGTATGACAAACCATTCAAGAGTTGGATTAGACTAACTAACTAACTAAAAGTTGCAAAGGACTAAATTGTAAAGAAAACAAAACTACCCAACTATTAAATACGAGTAAATATGATAACAAAGAGCGGTTGGTTGATTTCCATGTGGTTGGTTGATTTTCGAATTAGGTATCTAAATTGCTATTACTTCTAAATTGGCTCCATTTTACGTCTTGGCCTCAAATTTACCAAATTAGACAAATTAGTACGATTTATCTCTCGACCTCACCAACTAACTTGGGACTTATCAAATTGGCGCCCAATAAGATCTCCTCTCGGTCTCACTTATCTTGATTTTCCGTCAGGGGCGTCAATCCTAAGTTTTTAAGTCTATTTGATTTAATCGAATTTTGCAATTTAGTCCCCGAACAGAAAAATCAATTACCCAACATTTTCATTAATCAACCCCTAAATATTTAGCTACTCATACTCATATTGAAACCCATAGTCAACAAGAAATAAAATAAAAATAAAATTAACTTAAAGCTTGAGCAAATCAATAAAAACCTAAGCTTTCTTGCAAAAGCTTGGATACAACGACAATGGCAGCAAAAGTAGTAAACATGAACATTAAATGAGTAATTTTTAACAAAGGAAATTAAATACAACTGATTAGTATTAAACTAGGATTAAAATGTAAATAGAAAAGAGTTTGAAGGATTAACTAATTAAACAAAACCTAGCTACAATAATAACTAACTTAACTACCAACTATGGAACCAAGAAAGACAAGAAAATGTGTAGGGATATGAAACCTAATCTATAGAGAAGAGAAGAGAAAAGTAAACCCTAAAAGATAAAGAGAAAACTAAGAAAACTAAGCTAAGTTTAGTGTCTAAGTGACTCTCTTTCTTCAACCAATATTTTGCCCTTTTTTAGCAGATATCAGACTCAATTTTGTCGACCAAATTGCCCCTGAGCATATAATTTTGATTTGGGACATGCTGGACAAGGACTACCCTTCTGGTCAATTTTTGTCTCCCTTCAACAGTGATATCGTGATACCCAGGGTTAGGTATCACAATATTAGCTCCAGTTTTAAAATGGGGGAGTACTTGGGAGTTGAGTATCGCGATATCCATAGCTGGTAGTTAAACCACTGAACAAAGCCTCTATTTTCTTCAATTCAGCATTGTCTGGGGTATCACAACTTCCAAACTTTGATATCACAATACCTCTTTTTAGGCGATGTTTTTGCTCATGTTCAGGCATCCAATGACTCCTTACAACACTCAACCAACTATTAGGTCCTCGATGGCCCATTTGGCCATTTCGGGTCTCAAAAGTAATAAAAAAGTGCACTATTTCACTTATTACATTTAACAATGGAAATTAAGTAAAAACATAACAAAAACATATCAATTGCTTAGAAACAAGCTTTTTAAGTGTATTAGGGAGCCTAATTTTACATACAAGTTACGACAGATCAATTTTCCATTCGTCCCTTTAAGATGAGGGGATTTTGGGCCTCTCTCATATCTGGTCCAATTACAAGTACTTTCCAGACTTTTGATCTAGTACTATGTAATTTAATCCAACCCGATATTTATTTTTCTATTAACCAAAATAAACATATCAATTAATTTTCAATTAAATAATCTTCTCAACCTAATTCTAATTCCATTAAAATCATGACAACTTTACTGTAAAAGAATCTATGAGAAAATATATTTAATATTTATACATTCAATGATTTAATATGACTAAATAATTTATTTCCATTTTCAAACTTCATTTAATTCAAAAACCATAAATTTATTTTCAGGTCATTTTCATTTTCATTTTAGGGAAAACCACATTCATTTCCAAATGTTTCCATTTCTCTATTTTGATTTTCATTTTGGAGAAAACCATATTTCATTTCCAAATGTTTCCCATTTATCCATTTTCACAATTTCTATCCATTTCTGTTCCTTGATTCAACATGTAATTCATGTAACACCCCTTACCTGTGTTCAACACCAAAACAGGGTATGAGGCATTACCAGACAATAACACTTGTGACCAAACAAATTCGAGACCTAAATTTTTGTTTAAAATTTAAAACTTTAATCTTATATCAACACATTCCTAAAAAGGGCCAATGAGGCCCAAAACGCACTTTAAAAACGGTCCGGAACTAAACCGAGAACTTTTAAAACTTTTGGAGTATTTAGAAAATTTTTTGATTTGGAGGGTCACACACCCATGCGGGTAGGCTGTGTGGTGACACACACTCGTGTGGTTCAGGACACGCCCGTGTCCTTCACCTGTGTAGCTCTCTGTAACACCCCTTACCCGTATCTGACGCCAGGATAGAGTATGAGGCGTTACCTTACTAAAACACATACAAACATTCATTTTTGAGTCATAAAATTTCGTTCCAAACTAAAGATTTTTCAAACATTGTCTTACGGTCCTTAATATGGACCTACGAGGCCCAAAACATGATTTAGAAGCAATCTAGGACCATTTTGACTACTTAGAAAAATTTCATTAAAATCCACTAAAAACAGAGCAAACGCCCGTGTGGTTGGCCAACACTCCCGTGTGGCCTTTAGACATGGCCGTGCTGAAGGCCCATGTGGTTAACATGGACTAAACATATAGGGACACGCCCATTGTAACAGCCCGAATTAGGGCCTAAACAGAATGGTGGTTTCGGGACTACGAATCTGACATAGAAAAATTTATTCCGATAAATTTTTAAGGTCTATTGTGTGATTGAATGCATAAGTGATAATTTAGTAAATAAATTTTATCGATAAAGTGCCCGATTGAGTAATAGGACTAAATTGCAAAAAAATTCAAAATATGTGTTCTAGAAGCTTTTAGTGTGAAATTGAATTGAATTCATAAATTAGGAGTCCTTATTTAGTAATTACACCCATTTATGGCAAGATGGACAAAAATACCCATGGAAGGAAAATTTCTTAAGGAAGGCCATTAAGGGCATTTTGGTCATTTGGATATTAAAAGAAATAAAAAGGGAAAATAAGGCGAAAAAAGTGTCCATCTTTCTCTTACCTTGGCCAAACATCAAGGGGACTCCATAGCTAGGGTTTTTCAACTTTTCAAGCTCAAAGTAAGTGACTTTTACCCCCTTTTTCATGTTCTTCGTATTTTTGAGATCCTCGTACCTTGACCTAGCTTTCTATACCACTATTTTAAGCTAGGGTTCATGTTCAAAAATTTACCCATGTGTGTCATGAAAGCATTTTGATGTTTACTGGTAGAAAATGAAAGTTTAATATGTAGTAAACAACTTTTGCTAAGTGATTTTTCATTGAAATGCATTTAGGGACTAAAATGAAAAAGTTGTAAAATGCGTGTATAAGTTGTGAAATGTTGAAAATTGTGGGCTGCTATAAGATAGAAATATGGTCGGCTAGACTTGGGAATGTTGAAAAATAGATACATGTCATTTTACGAGCCTAGGGACTAAAGTGTAAAAATTGACAAAGTTAGGGTATAATGGTAAAAATTACCATAGGATGATTTTGTGTCCAATTGAGTAATGTATGTATTGAATAAGTTAAATTTGATCTTATAGATCAAGAACGACGCGAAATTGACCTTGACCGAGGAAAAGGCAATGTATCAGACTAAATCGAAAAGAGTAGCATTTTGTACCGAGATAAGTCTTATATATAAATAATGAGTTATTGAATCATTTTGATTAATTGTTTTAAATTATGTTGAATTATCTTAATTATTTGATATCTGAAATGCCATAACGAATGATTGAGTATGCGATGTGATAAAACCGATAAGTGAAGAAAATGCCCCGGTTGAACCTTAGGAATCATTTAGGATACAAGTGACATGTCACTAGGAAACCATTGATAGTGATTGATTGTTTACATGGATCCGGGTGCTGGTCTAGTTCGACTACCACGGGCTAGGTAATCCTGCATTTGCTGCGGATACCTGTCAGCTTGAGTGAGCAGCACTGAGTAATTTCGACTATACCGTCAACTTGTGTGAGCAGACCCGTGATTAGCTCATCATTGAGACTTTATGCGATCTGTGTTAAGTGGTAGCTTCGGCTACAAATCATCGATAGCTTTGGCTACATTATGTGTGCCACGTATGCTTTATTCCATGTATCCTTTAGCATTTCATGTGGTTCAACGGATTATTCGAATCGATTTGATAAAATGTGATTGCATGTAAAAAGATTTAACCGTGTGTTTAAGAATGTGTTTGTGCAGGTTATATGAAAACTATCATGTGTGCTAAGTGCTTAATGTATGTATTGAATCATGTGGTAAGATCACCGGAGTAAGTGATAAACGCTAATTTATACATATTTTTACCTCATGTTTAGCCTATATTTTGGATGAATTATTATCAATTTAGTGAGAATTGGTGCTCTTAATCCTTATTTTTCATATCTTATACTCAAGAGAGCATAGGGAAGAGAAAAGAATAGGAAATGGACTGAAAATGAGGAAAATGGGCCAAAAATGACAAATCACACGGCCCAAGGTATTACCACACGGCCGTGCCACACGGCCGTGCCACATGAAGATCACACGGTCCAGCTCTCGACAAGCACGGGCAGGCCACACGGCCGTGCCAAATCACACGGCCTTTGTCGAAGTCACAGGGCGTGGCACACGGGCGTGTTCTAGTCGTGAGGAAGAGGAATTTCACTCGAATTGGGATACTTGGAGGCTAAGAAAGGCTCCCCAAAGCTCTATATAAAGACCCTAGGAGGCAACTCTTAGGGTGTGCTTATTTCCCCCAAAAGGGAAGTATTCTTTGCTGCCAACACAGAGAGTGGAAGTAGGGATTACTCGCAGGGAAGCTGATTAATTCATCCCAGAAGCCGAAATTCTGCAGCAATATAGAGGATCTCCCTAAATTCCTTCAAGGGTTTTCGGGTTCTTTTATCTTTTGTTATTTTATTTCTTCTGAGATGTTTTCTTTCTTTATTATGAACTAAACCCCTCAAATACTTGAGGGGGATGAAACCTAAGACAGATCTTGTTATTATTTATTTTTGAGTTATATGATAAATACTTGAGTTGTTCTTAATTATGTGTTCTTCATTCTTAATTTAATAAACCTAGGTATTACTTCAAGAATTAGATGTGCTTAGAGCAGAGGAGCAAAAGTCCCTGTGATAAGAGTAGATCTACCATAATTAAGCGGAGTTGCATGCAACCCTAGACATAGGGCGACATAAATCTGCCGGATTAGGGTCAAACCTAATATGGGGAACCATTGATCGAATTAATGCAACCTAAGAAGTTAATTGATAAAGGAACTTTAATTAACAACTTAGGCCTAGTTGCTCTTCACCTCGACAGAGGGTTTAGCATAAATTAGGGATCTCTACGGATCAAGTTAAGTGAATAAATCGTCTAGCTCAAGAACCAGTACAAGTGAAGTCTAGGTGGATTCTCCCTTAAGTATTGTCCATATCAATCAGCTTTTCCCCTAAAAGTTTTCTCAATTTACTCTTTGTGTCTTCTTAGTTTAGTTTTAGAATTAGTTTAAACAAACCCCTCTTTTATTCTTAGGCTAGATAATAGAAAGAAAGTAAGTAGTAGTACTTTTGGTTCCCTTGGGTACGATAACTCGGTCTTGCCACTAAGCTATACTACTGTTCGATAGGTGCGCTTGCCTTAAAGCGTCGCGATATTAGTTAGTTTTGGTGTGATCAAGTTCTTTATAAATTTTATTACTTAGTATCGCGAACGCGGATATCAAGTTTTTGGCGCCGTTGCCGGGGAACTAAAATATTACGAAAGCTTGATTTCTATTACTTTAGCCATATATTTATATTTATTTATTTTTCTTTTATTTTTATTTTCAATTTAATTTATTTTTATTTTTCTTTTCTTTTAAATTTTTGAGCTTTCTTTGCTTTTTCTTTTTAGGTATTTTTAGTTTATGACTAGAAACAATCCAACAGGACCACTACTTTTCGACGAAGATCTAGAAGCAACAGTTCGCAGAAATCGCAGAGAAATTAGACGCAGTCTACATTATCCTGAACAAGAACCTGATCTAGAGCCAGAACCTACAGAAGAGATGGAAGCAAATCAAGATGTTCTACCACCTCCCGCAATAGTCGCGCCACCAGCAATTCAAGAAAAAGCTCCGCGCACTATGTATGATTATGCTAAACCTAGTTTGGCTGGTACCCAAACTAGCATTCTTAGACCAACTATTGCTGCTAATAATTTTGAGTTAAAGCCTAACACCATTCAGATGATACAGCAATTGGTACAGTTTGATGGTTTACAGAATGAAGATCCAAACTCACACATAGCCAATTTTTTAGAACTTTGTGATACCTTCAAAATAAATGGCGTTTCTGATGATGCCATTCGATTGAGGCTATTTCCATTCTCTTTGAGAAATAAAGCCAAACAGTGGTTAAATTCTCTACCACGAGGCTCAATTACCACATGGGAGCAGATGACCGAAAAATTTTTACTCAAATATTTTCCTCCAGCTAAAACAGCCAAATTACGAAACGATATTTCTTCTTTTGTGCAGATGGATTTAGAAACACTTTACGATGCATGGGAGAGATACAAAGATCTTTTGAGAAGGTGTCCTCATCATGGATTACCTTTGTGGCTACAAGTTCAAACCTTCCACAACGGTTTAAATCCGTCAACCAGACAAATGATCGATGCAGCCGCAGGCGGAACCATCAATAATAGAACACCTGATGCAGCTTACGAATTTATTGAGGAGATATCATTGAATAACTATCAGTGGCAAGTCATGAGGACAAATCTGACGAAAGCCGCAGGAGTTTATAATATTGATGCTGTTACTATGCTCACTAACCAAGTAGAACTTTTAAATAAGAAATTTGATAATTTTGTTGGTTCTACGCAGGCTCAACCAGTGATGCAATGTGATGCAGCTCCAGGAAATACGTTTAATTCAGACCATCTACACAACATAGAAGTCGAACATGCCAATTATATGGGTAATAATTCTCGACCTCAAAATAATCCTTATAGTAACACTTATAATGCAGGTTGGAGAAATCACCCAAATTTTTCATGGGGAGGATAAGGAAATCAAAGACAACAGCCTTCGGTATTTCAGCAGCCACCACCACAACAGGAGAAAAAATTGAACTTGGAAGAGATGTTCACCAAATTTATTGCCATATCAGAAACTCGTTTCCAAAATACTGAAACGGCACTAAGGAACCAGCAAGCATCTATTCAAGGACTTGAAACTCAAATAGGCCAGCTTGCTAAGCTAATTTCGGAAAGACCACAAGGTGGATTTCCAAGTAACACTGATACCAATCCAAAAGAACAAATTCATGCCGTGAGCACAATAGATGAGGAGGTTTTAATCAAAGACAACTCAAACAAGGAGCTTTAGGTAAATAAAGGTAAAGTAGAGGTAAGCAGGAACAAGCCAGACATCAACGAACACAAGCCTCGTATCCCATACCCAAGAGCGCTTCAGAAAGACCGCACAGATGAACAATTCGGTAAGTTTCTTAAACTCTTAAAAAAATTACAAATTAACTTACCATTTGTTGAAGCAATTTTGCAGATGCCAGACGCGGTTAAATTCTTAAAAGAACTCTTGATAAACAAGCGGAAGCTAGAGGAGAAATCTCATGTGGAATTAAATGCAATCTGCTCAGCTATTCTTCAAAATAAACTACCAACCAAACTGAAAGATCCAAGGAGTTTTACTATTCCTTGTTTATTTGGTAGCCTAGACACAAAAAATGCTTTAGCTGATTTAGAGGCTAGTATAAATGTCATGCCTTATACACTGTTTAAACAACTAGGTCTTGGAAAACCTAAGCAAACTAAGATGAGCATTCAACTGGCTGATAAAACTATTAGGTCTCCTAAAGGAATAGTTGAAGATGTGCTCGTCAAAATTGATAAATTTATATTCCCAGTTGACTTTGTTGTTTTAGACATTGTTGCGGATAGCAATGTACCCTTAATTCTAGGGCGACCCTTTTTAGCAACTGCAAGAACAATAATTGATTTAGGAACAGGTAAACTTACACTACGTGTGGGTGATGACCAGGTTACCTTACAAGCTCGAAACTCGATTACGATTGTTGATAATAATATAGTTACGAGTCCTTGTAAAAAGAATAATCTCACCACCCAACCTTCTGTGCAGGATACACTCTACATAAAGGCAACCCAATCACAAACAAGTCCATCCAAGGGAGATGCACCTGAAAAGCGAACGCTTCAGATCGAGGAACTAGATGAGTGGCTGAACTATTATGAAAAACCCAAAACAGGTCACACCAACCCAGAGCATCACCAAGACGACCCCCAGGTACAAACGAATCAACTCAAGGTAGGGGATAAGGTAATCTTAGGGGAAGACGATCCTCGAATCTTGAATTCAAAAGAGCATACAAGTGACACACCTTACTTCACGGTAATGAAAATCTTTCCCTATGGTACAGTCGAGATAAAACATGAGTCACTCGGCACTTTTAAGGTAAATCACACTCGACTCAAATCTTACGTTAATAATGAAATTGTAAGCAGGATAGAAGAGTATCAACTCTTCAAACCACCGTAAATGTACAAGCTCGAGCAAAGTCGAGCTTAGACTATAAATAAGCGCTTCTCGGGAGGCAACCCGAGCACTAACATAGTAACTTTTCTTCTATTTTGTTTTCAGTCTTTTTATACAGCAACTAACACCTTTGATGCAGGAAATTAAGACCACACGGCCTGGAACACGGGCGTGCCTAAGGCCGTGTGACATCTTAAAACAGAGACACGGTCGTGCACTTAGACCGTGTACAAACAGAGTAAATTTTTCTCAAAAACACGGGAGGTCGACAAATCCCCACGGTCATGCAACATGGCCGTGGCAACCATGCAGTATCAACACGGGCTCGCACAACGCCACACGCCCGTGTCCCCAAGCCGTGGCCAACACTGTCAAATCAGACACGGCCGTGGGACTACCTACACGACCGTGCGAAAAAGCGAACAAGTTCTCCACGACCGTGCAATATGGCCAACACGGGCTAACCCCGAGCCACACGGGCGTGTGCCTCTATTCTCCCATACGGTTCTATTTTTCTCATTTTTTTATTAGTCTCTTTTTTATTTCAAATTTTATTTTTATTATACTTAATCCTTTTAATTCATTACAGTATTAGTATTTCTAGAACTTAGTTTATTATTTTTCTGTTATTTAAATTTCGATCTTTCATATCGGCCAAGCCCTAACGAGTAATCTCTATCAATCGAAAATTCCCATGATTAATTAATATTTTTGCAGTTTCAAAAAGGAGCTCTACAGCTCATATTCAAACGGAAATGGGAACACCGGCCACAATTGCCGACTCTTCCTCATAAATTCATCCTAAATTCAGGAAGTTTCAATTCTCTCCCTATCTTATGATATTATACTTCTCTTGCTATTTATGTATCTTTGTACATTGAGGGCAATGTACATCTTAAGTGTGGGGGGGGGGAAGCTTACTTGAAATCTTTACACTATCTGTGAAAATCCCTGAAATTGTACTTCATGCATTGTTCTTAACTAATTCTCAATCTCCTATTAGGAATTTATTCTGATTGATTTATGATTTCTATTGATATGTTGAGAATTAAGATATAGGTCCTTGTACTTTGATTATTCAAACTTTAAAACATTAGGGAATCAAGCATGATAAGTTGAAATTTTTGAGAACCCCCAATTTTTGCATAAGTTATTTTCCCTATTTCTAAGTATTATCTTGAGATTTGAAATTCACAGGATTGACATCAAAAGCCATAATTCTGGTGAGATCTTGAGCCCTTTTTGAGCATACATTCTTTCGTGCTCACTTTTATTATTGCTTTGAGTGAGTCAGTACTGAATTGTTATTCTAGAACTTGTTCGATTATACATGTCGAGACCACATCATTGATTTGATATACCGAAATGATAAAGGCACCTAGGATTTAACCCACTTACTCCACAAAAAGCCTACCTCCATGAATTAACCCCTAGTAAACCCCATTGAGCCTAACAACCTTTTCCTTGACTCACCCTCTAATTATTAACCAATAACCCATTTTTGTTGAATGTCATTCAATTATTTTGATCCCTATTTTTGTCGAGATTTGAGTTGAATTTTTCATCTAGTTTTTTTTTTCTCTTTTCCAGATTGTAAAGTTTTATTCAATTTATTGTATTATTTGAGTTGTTCTAAAAAAAAAAAAAAGAGAAAAGAAAAGAAAATTGTACATACAGTAAAATTCGATTGTAAATTGTAAATTGTAAATAGTTCGATAAATTTTTGTATATTTCTATTTTAAGGCTACCAAGGCAGAAATGATAGTATCATAAGAATTAGCTGAGAAATATGTTCCATTGATAGAGATTTTTTTCTAGCTAGGTAATTTTTCAGTTCAATCTCGATTCCAACCTTCTTTTTGCAGCCTGTGACAACACCCCTAACCAAGCCCCGTTACAACCATTAAAAGACCTTTTGATCAATGTATCATATCAAACTATAGTGGTGGAGATTTGATTTTCTTGCAAGTTTATGGTAATAACTTTTCATGTTGATTAAGGAGTGCTTAAATTTTGAACCCTAAACACTTCGAGTGGATAGAGTGAACCTTTAGTGAGGATGTCAACTCCTGTTAATTAAGATGGAGAGATAACTACTTAGAAGGAAGGAAGAGACTTATGTTTTCAATGATAAAATTCTCAACTTAGAGTGATTGAGTCTTTAATGTTCTTCTGATTGAATTACTCATTGTATGATTACCTGTGGACTAGTTTGAAACATTATTGATAAAGATTGTAAGTTGAGAGGAATAATTCTTATTTAGGGATTGATATTTTGCTTGAGGACAAGCAAAGGTTTAAGTGTGGGGGTATTTGATAAACGCTAATTTATACATATTTTTACCTCATGTTTAGCCTATATTTTGGATGAATTATTATCAATTTAGTGAGAATTGGTGCTCTTAATCCTTATTTTTCATATCTTATACTCAGGAGAGCATAGGGAAGAGAAAAGAATAGGAAATGGACTGAAAATGAGGAAAATGGGCCAAAAATGACAAATCACACGGCCCAAGGAATTACCACATGGCCGTGCCACACGGCCGTGCCACATGAAGATCACACGGTCCAGCTCTCGACAAGCACGGGCAGGCCACACGGCCGTGGCAGGCCACAAAGTTAGGGCGTGGATGGCTTAATGATATTCGCGATATGAAGTAATAAAATTTATAATAATGATCACACCAGAAACTAACTATTATCACGATTTTAAGGCAAGCGCACCTATTGAACAGTAGTATGGCTTAGTGGCAAGACCGAGATATTGTACCCAAGGGAACCAAATGTAACATCCCAAAATAGGGCTTAATCAGAATAGTGGTTTCGTGACCACAAATCTGAGATAAAAATAATTATTTTACAATTATTTTGGGGTTTATGATATGATTGCATGATTTTGTGAAAATTTCGTGAAGAAATTCTATGCATAAAATGCTTAATTTGAAATTAGGGACTAAATCGAATAAGTTGCAAAACTTGCATCTAGAAGCTTTTAGTATGAAATTGTCTTGGAATATTAATTAGAGGGCATTAAATATCAATTTGACCAATATCTAATATTTTGGGCAAAAATGGGCTTGTACATGAAAAATTTTCAAAGAAAGGCATGAAGGGTATTTTAGTCATTTGGTAATTAAAAGATTAAAAAAAGGAAAAAGATGGCAAAATATGTCCATCTTCTTCATTAGCATGAAATTTCAAGGGTTCTCCATAGGTAGGGTTTGTTTCAAGCTTCCAAGCTCCATAGTAAGTGATTCCAAGCCCCGTTTTTAATGTTCTTTACGTTTTTGGAATCCCGGTAGCTCGATAAAGCTTATGCTAGCTATAATTTAAGCTAGAGTTCATATTTGGAAAAATACCCATAGGTGAAAAGTGTTTATTTTGATGTTTTATGATAGAATATGAGGTTTTAAATTATGCTAGACAACTTGTGCTCTCGGTTTTAAGTAAAAACGAGTAAAAGGGCTTAATCGGTAAAAATACCTATTGTTCATAAGTACATGTTATAGTGGGAATTTGAGGTTGTTGTTGGTAAATAAATGATCAGCATGTCCTAAAACATAAGAATTTGGGATAATGTTTAATTTCCGAGCCTTGGGGCAAAAGTGTAAATATGCAAAAGTTTAGGGGCAAAAATGTAATTTTTGCCAAAGTTTGAGTTAAGGGCTGTTTGATAAATGTGAGTATTAAATAAGCTAAATTGCTATTATAGATCAAGAAGAATGAAATTCAGGAGTAGATCGGGGAAAGGAAAAAGTAAAGGACTAAATTGTCAAGTTTAACCGTATTTTGTATTGAGGTAAGTTTACGGTAAATAAATGCAATATTTCTTTATTTTACATTAATGTTGTTAATTTCCAGCATATATACATTTATTTTATGAAAATATTCGAAGTTGAACCAAAGACGAGATGACAGAGAAAAAGTATCAGAAAGCCCTGTTTGAACTCTAGGAATGTTTGGGATATGGAATGTCATGATATTTTGGGTTATCAGACAGGACAGGAATATCCCATATAAGTCCATATTAAAAAATATGGCTTTGGTAGGACAGGGAACATCTCATGTAAGACCATGTCTAAAGCATGGCATTGACAGACTATTATCAGGCAGGAAAACCCAAGTATCCTTAGTCTTCCGAGTGGTTCAACGGGCTATTGTACAAGTTAAATTACAAGAAACTTTCAGCAAAGGAAAGGTAAGTTATATTCATGAGTTTATTGAATAATCAAGTAAGAAGAAAGTAAGTAAATAAGGAAGAGGGTAAGAAATGAGGTGTAAGGAAAGCTTATGATGCTTGATGATATTACGATTAACTATTATTTAGGGTGAATGTTGTGATTTATTTTCTTGTAAACTTACTAAGCTTAGTGCTTACTCTCTTTATTTTCCTTCTTTATATAGTTCTTACCAAGCCAACTCGGGGATCGCAAAGGAACATCGGAGATCCGGTCACACTATCAACAGGATCATTTTGGTATAGCTAGACGTTTCATTTCGCGTATGGCATGTATAGGGACTTGGCTTCTTTTGGTATGAATGTCCTTAGGATATGTTTAATGAATGGTATGTAAATACTTGTTGATGATTAGCTATTGGAATGACTAATCAAACATAGGTTTAATACTATGTATGCCTAAATGGTAATTATCACATGGAAACCATGAAAAATGTGAAAATAGCTTGAAAATAGATTCGAACAGCACAGTGATGTGATTTTGGAAAATCACTAAAAATAGTAGAAATGGAATTAAATAGTGAGTGAGACATGAAATTAAATCTTAATGAGTCTATTTTCATGTGGAAGAAGCAGAGTAAGTAAAAAAGTTGTATATTATGAGTTATTTTCATTTGAGTGAGACTGCTCCAGGTTGACTTCGTGATCCCCTGTTCTGAATTTAAAAATTCACCATAAATTGTACATAATAATTAGGCATTATAGTTTATATGCCTAGATTCTTTATTGAGTATAGTTTCAAATGAAATAAATTTCATGCCTATTTGAATTTTGTACAGAGATAAAACTAATTCGTAGTGAACAGAGGTCAGAGTAGTCAAATTGCATAACAGGGGAGACTTTAACTAATAAACTATACTAATTGGCTAGACTAAAAATTCTATAAAAAAATTAGTAAGAAGGTGTATGAGTCTAGTTTTAGGGAAAATTTACAAAATTAAATTTTGAGTTTCGTAACTGAAGTTATGATTTATTTAGTGACTGCGATGCAATTGAACAGCTTTATAAGGAACAGAGAAATAATTTATTTTGGTTCATTTAAGTAATCGGAAAACTTTTATTGATCCCGGTTTGGCCCTGAACCATTTTAATAGCATGATTTAGAGTCTTGATGACCATTTTTAGGGATATATTGAATGAATAAAAAATAAATTAATTTTAAAATTAAATTTCTACGCCTGAATGAGTAAGTTAAGTCCGGTAACGCCTCGTGCTCGACTCCGGCGACGGTCTCGGGTAAGGGGTGTTACACCAAAAGTACTAGTACTAACTTTCTTTCTATTATTTAACCTAGAAATAAAAAAGGGTTTTTATGAAACTAAACTAATTCTAAAACTAAACTATGAAGTCACAAAAAGTAAATTGGGGGAAACTCTTAGGAAAAACTGATTGATTTGGACAATACTCAAGGGAGAATCCACCTAGACTTCACTTGTTATCAACTCTTGAACTAGACGACTTATTCACTTGACTTGATCTGTAGAAATCCCTAACTTATGTTAATATCTCTCTCGAGACAAAAAACAACTAACCCTAGGTTGATTAATTGAAATCTCTTTCTAATTAAAACCCCTAGAGTCGCATTAACTTGATCTATGGATTCCCTTATTAGGTTTGACCCTAATCCGGCAGATTTTCGTCGTCCTATCTTTAGGATTACGATCAACTTCACTTAATTGTATTGGGTCTACTCCTATGCAGGAACTTTTGCTCCTCTACATAAGCACATGCAACTTAAATCAATATATCAGAAATATCAATTTAAGAGTTAAAAACACAAGTAAGAACAAATCAAATATTTATCATATAATTCAAGAGAAAATAATAACAAGATCCATCTTAGGTTTCATCCCCCTCAAGTATTTGGGGGATTTAGTTCATAATTAATAAAGAAAACATCTCAGAAGAAATAAAATAACAAAACATAAAGAACCCAAAAACCCCTCTAGGAATTTGAAGGGAGATCTTCAGTTTTGAGGCAGAATTCGGCTTTTGGGTTGAATCAATCGGCTTCCCTTGGAGTAATTCCTTGCTTCTACTCTCTGTGTTGGCAAAAATAAGGCACTCTTTTATGGGAGAAAAAGCACACCTTAGTAGTTGCCCCCTAGGGTCTTTGTATAGAGCTTTGGAGTGTCTTTCTTAGCCCCTAAGTAGCCTTTTCCGAGTGAAATTGAACTTCCTCACGACAGAGACACGCCCGTGTGGATCGAGGCCCAAGCTGTGCTCGGGCCTGTTTACGTGGTACGGTCGTTTGGTCTAGCCGTGCTCGTCGGGGTTGGGCCATGTTTGAGCTCAAGGAGGCACGGCCATGTGGCACGACCGTGTAGTGAATCTCCGGTCCGTGCTGTTTATTGAATTGGGCCTAATTTGCCTCTTTTTGGCCCGTTCCTTGCTCTTTTCTCTTCCTTAAGCTCACCTGGGTATAAAACATGAAACAGAAGGATTAAGAGTACCAATTTCCACAAATTCAATGATAATTCATCCAGAAATTAGGCTAAGCATGAGGTAAAAACATGTATAATTTATCGTTTATCAAATACCCCCACACTTAAGCCTTTGCTTGTCCTCAAGTAAAATCTCAACTCACAATTAAGAACCATTGTTCTCAACTTACAATCCTTATCAATAATGTTTTAAACTAATCCACAGGTAATCATACAATGAAAATTCAATCAGAAGAGCGTTAAAGATTCAATCACTCTAAGTTGAGAATTTTATCACAGAAACATAGGTTTTCTCCCCTCTCCTAAGTAATTACCTCTCAATCAAAATCAACAAGATTTGACATCCTCACTAAAGATTCACTCTATCCACTCAAAGTGTTTAGGGTTCAAGAATTAAGCACTCTTTAGTCAACCTGAGAGTTATTACCATAGGCTTGCAAGAAAATCAAATCTCCACCACTATAGATTGATATGACGTATCGATCAAAAGGTCTTTCAATAGTTGTAATGGCACTTTGGTTAGGGGTGCTGTCACAAGCTGAAAAGAGGGTTAGAATCGATATTGAATTAAAAAATCATCTAGCTAGAAAAATCCCTATCACTGGAACATATTCCTAGAGCTAAGCCTTATGATAGCATCGTTCTGGATTCAGAAGCTTGTAGAAATATGCAAAAACTATTGAACTATTACAAATTACAACTGAATTAACTGTATATACACATTTTTTGAGAACAAATCAAATCAATTATAATAAATTGAATATTTACAACTTTACAATTTGGAAAAGAGAATAAAGCTAGATAATAATTCAACTCAAATATCGACAAAAATAGGGATCAAAATAATTGAATGGAATTCAACAAAAATAGGTTATGGGTTAATTTTAGAGGTGAGTCAAAGAATGGGTTTTTAGGCTGAATGGGGTTCACTAGGGGTTAATTTATGGAGGTAGGCTTTTATGGAGTAAGTGGGTTAAATCTTAGGTGCCTTTATCCTTTCGGTGGTTCAAATCAATGATGTGGTCTCAACATGTATAATCGAAGCAAGTTTTAGAATAATAAATTAGTATTGACTCACTCAAAGCAACAATATAAGTGAGCACGAAAGAATGTATGCTTAAAAGGCTCAAAAATCTCACCAGAATTATGGCTTTTGATGTCAATCCTGCGAATTTTAAATCTCAAGATAACACTTAAAATTAGGGAAAACAACCTAGAAAAAATTTAAATTCTCAAAAATTTCAACTTATCATGCTTTATTCCCTAGTGTTTTAAAGTTTGAATAATCAAAGCATAAACACCTATGTCTTAATTCTCAACACATCAATAAACATCATAAATCAATCAGAATTAATTCCTAATAGGAGATTGAAGATAATGCAGAGAGTGAAAGTGAGAGTTCAAAATTTTGAGAATAATGCAAAATGTTAGTTTTAAAAGTTTTCAGGGGTTTCAAAGAAAATGCAATGGCTGAAAGTAAGTTCCCTCCCACACTTAAGATGTACATTGCCCTCAATGTACAAAGATACATTAGTAGCAATAGAAGCATAAGATCATAAGATAGGGAAATGCATGAAACTCCCTAAATTGGATGAATTTGTGAGGTGGTGGTGCCTATAGAGTGTCTGGGACAAAGGAAGGTGCGAAAGTGGATATTCCGGTGGTGGTAGTGTTTGTTTGTCCACAGCTTTCATGTTGGGAGTGTAGGCTTTGGCGGTGTCAACTGTGTGAAGTTGTGGCAAGGTTCCCTTTAGATTTTGGATTTGAGCTGTAAAGCTCCTTTGAAACTGCGAAAGCATTTATCAGTTTTAGAGAATTTGGATTAACAGAATATGTTTGTTAGGGGTTAGCCGATATGAAATAATAAAAATAAAGGAATAAAATGAATTAAGTGCTAAAAGTACTAAAATTCAAATAATGAAAAAGCTAAGATGAATTAAAATAAAAGGAAAAATAAAAAGGAAAATAAAAGAGAAGATAAGAGGATTAGGAATTCCTAATCCTCAGAAGGTTCGCGCGGTGGGGGCGGTGCTGAGATATGAAGGTGCTGGCATATCTGCTGAAGAGTAGCGTCTATATGATCTAAGCATTGGAAGCACTACTGCTCGAATCATGTGAGTCGCTCAGATATGTCAGCGTGTTAAGCTGCCACATAACTGGGCGGCGAGAGGGTAGTGGCTCAGTAGGTGCCTCTTCCGGTGGTGGGACATCATCAGTAATGTTCTCGAGATCCTCTTGCTCGGCCTCTCAAATTAAGTGGTATTGTGGAGGATCGGTCCCACGTCGGCACTGGATCATCCTCATAAGTAGCATAGATTGGATGCCCTGAGGGGACATCTGGCTGATCAAGGTGTAGGAGGATGTCTGGGCCGTGGTGTTGAGCAGGCTGAAATAGTAGGCCAACCGAGTGATGTACGGACCCATAGATATCACGCCCCTACGATGCCTCTCGGCCTTGTGCTGGATGGCATGAGCGATGAAGTAGGCAAGGTCGATGGTATGTGCATTCGCCATGCTCTATAGAAAATAGGCATCGTGGGTGTTGACGACACCTGTGCTCTCGTGTCTTCTCATCAGTGTGTGTGCGAGGAGGTCATGTATGTACCTCAGAGATGGGGTGAGGTTGGTCACTTTGGAGCGACTAGGGTCGTATGTGGATGATGCAGGGACTAGGGTGCGCCAGCAGTTAACTGGATAGACGTGTATGTGGTGGTGGAGTGTAGAAATGTCCTCTTCCTCCATGAACTGCTCGGTGTAGAGGACAAGAGCTGTACTGAATTTCAATACACTAAGCTGACGTACGAGGCCCCCTAGACGGAACTGGATCATCCCTGGATCGTCGTGACAGCTCATCACTGTCTGTAGATGGAACGTGGAGTAGAACTCGAGAGTGAGTTCAAAATATGTGGGCTCCACGATCTGGAAGAACTGCTCTCACGGGTCTATCATCAGCAAGGCTCAGACCTCGTTTGCTAGGTGGACCTGCTCTAAAGCGGTCCAATCAATGCACCTTCCCGCTCCGAGGGTCTGGCTCTCAGAATCTGGAATAACTCCTCTTGGGAGTTCTACGGGAACTGAATAAAAGGATGTCGGACCTCAGCAGTGGGGCTCGACGAGGAACCACCGGGCTCCTTTCACTTCTTTGAAGTAGGGACAGCAGATTTCTTACCGCGTGATGATGACATAGTTCCTAAAAAATAAAACGATATGCATTAGTCCTAATAAAGATTGAACTAAAATTAAATTACAAATTAAGAAAAACATGAACATATTGTATGGAAGGTTTACTAACCTAATTAATATAAATTACTCATTCTAATCATGGCCTAGATATCATTTTATACTAAGTGTTAATTACTCTAGATTAGCAAAAGTGGCAACCTAAGGAGAGTCTAAATGGCATCATGAAATTCTCTATAGTGTTCTAGATTGTTCATGCTAAATCAATGAATTTCATGCCCAAAAATAATGCAAAAACGAAATAAAACATTATATTAACATAGAAATAGATAAAAACATTAGAAATTAAAGAGGAAAAATAAGAAAAAGGAACCAAATAGGTAACTAATGGGGTGGTGCACGGTCGTGGTACGGGCGGCACGGTCGTGGAGGAGCTTTTGAGGCTGGCGGCGGTGCTGGGGAGGCTTGATGTGGGTTTTGGGGTAGAGGATTTTAGGGTTTCAATGGAGAAGAAGGTGAATAGTGGCCTGCTTATATAGGTTTTTGGGTCACACAGGCACATCACACGCCCGTGTGACTTAGGTTTTGCTTGTGGGGTTCAAAAGTTGGGGATTTTGGCGTGCCTGGTTCGAGACACACACCCGTGTACCTAGGGCATGTTGAGGCACACGGCCATGGGGTTTCAAAGTTGGGGATTTTGGCGTGCCTGGTTCGAGACACACGCCTGTGTACCTAGGGCATGTTGAGGCACACGGCCGTGTCGCACGGCCGTGTCCTTCAATGTTTGCTTCTCCCACAGCCGTGTAGGGAGTCACACGCCCGTGTCTGAATTGGCAGTCTCAGCCATGGCCACATCGCATGGCCGTGGCAATTTGTTGAAGGTCGTGTGTGATTCAACAAGTTCGGCCACGGCCACATCGCACGGCCATGGCAATTTGTTGAAGCCTGTGTCTTAGGAAAAACTTTACCCTGCTTGTACACGATTGTATTGTATGGCCGTGTCTCTACTCATAGTGTCCACACGGCCTTAGGCACGCCCGTGGGCATAGCCGTGTGGCTCAAAAAACCTGTATTAAAAAGTATTAGTCGATGTATTAGAAAGCTAAAATAAAAGGATTTACTAAGTTAGTGCTCGGGTTGCTTTCCGAGAAGCACTTATTTAGAGTCTAAGCTCGCCTCTGCTTGTATGTATCACGACGAGAGTTTGTGGAACTGAAGCTCCTCCCTTGTAACACCCTTAACCTATGTCTGTCGCTGGAACAGGGATTACGAGTATTACCAATCAAAATTATAACTCATATTTCAATTTAATTATACCAAAAATCATAACATTTTTAAATTCACAAGTTAATCAAATAAACCACATACCAAAGCCGAATTACTACTACATATTTAGCACATTTCATAATCACTCATTTTACTATTTTATCGAGCCATATTATATCACTTTTCATACTTCCAAAATAAGCTAACTAATATACCGAATAAAAACTCTAATTTACCATTCCTCATTGTCGAATCATGTAACCAACATAGCAAATTATTTACTATAAAACTTACCTCCCAAATTAAGCTTATAACATGATCGAATATAACTATCGACATTAGCATTATGATCAAGCCATTTTCGCATGGCTATGTACATATAAAATTACAAAGCTAAGAATAACAAAGCTAGCCTATACATGCCATAGTTCCGAAATGTAACTTCATAAAATGCCGAAAGTGGTAGATAGTGTGATAAGCTTCTCTTCTCGAGCTCATATCTGGAATTTAAAATCTATAAAATAAAGTAAAAACAAAAACACAAAGTAAGCTATTACAGCTTAGTAAGTCATAAGCAAATAATAAATTATTAATATAGTCATTGAAATAAATTTGACCAGACAATAATTTCATTTCCACATTTAACCCCATACCTAGCATTTCAATAGTAATGCATATACTTTCATACACAATTTTCATCTTAACCGAATGCTCAATTAACTATATTAACCAAAACACTATGTAAATTTCAAAGCCAAAATGTCATGTTTTGACCAAGTAACCTTACACTCACATTTATATTTAGGTTAACGGATTATTATATATATTATTTCATACATAATCTTTTATGTGGCTAAATATACATAATTTATAAAATTCATGATCAAGAGATATCCCAAAAGTATACGAAATGTTTGTCCACTGATACTCGCTCCATATTCCCATGCAATTACCATATAAACAAATACACCTATAAACTTTGACACAAATAAGTAATTTACATTACCTTGTCCTACATGTATACATATCTTTAACCCGAATATGATTGACCACATACTTAAACATATAGTTTCATTCACTTCATTCATAGCTCAATTGCTTAGTTCAAATAGCATTTCAATGGCATTAATAATTCGTTAAGGCAAAATTAGCCATACTTATAAAATTTAATACCAAACATTTATCTAAACCAGGGTTTTAACATTTTCAGTCAAACATTAATTTATTGACCTGATCGGTATCACATAGGCCTTACTTGGCCGAATATAGATATACTTCCCTATAAAACATTCAAAGCACACCTTTTAAATAACTACTAATCGGATGTATATAAATCCTTTAATAACGATATCACATTTCAATTATTCCTCATGTATCATTAGGCCAAATATAAGATCAATATCAAACATTAATATCAATTATTTATACAATAATCCTCATATAGGTTTTCATATACACAATCACTACCATTAACATCATTTATAATTTACATCACATGTCACACAATCAACTTACTTTATTTCTGAATAGTTAAATAAATTGTCGCATACCTGGTCGCTTAAACTCTTATCCACAATTGACATTACCTTTGCATGAAATCTTTAAAATATAAGCTCATAACCATTCAACACTTTGATTCACATTCGGCAATATCAACCCACACCATATGTACACTTTTGATTATATCAAGTCATACATTTATATACACTTTATTAAATTCATGAACAGCACTATAATTAACTTCAACCTCAACTTAATATCATATCCACTCAATTCATTTATTCAAGGTAACTTCGAAAATATCAATTGCACAAGCTAATACCAATCGATCATAGTCACACTTGTAAACGCAATATATATATATATATATACTCACCTATGTGGCCGATTACAAAATGTCACATAGCACCATTACCATTGTTCTTTACTTGTAATGAATTGAACCCGTATAATCACTGACTTAGAAATAATTCACTGGTATAAAACTTGCTAGGCAAGAGCTTGAATATATCACCGGCACAAGGTCTGCTAGACTCAAAGTCTGTTATTCATTCACCAGCAATACGCCTGCTAGGCACGTAGCCCGATTCAAAATCACCAGCTTAAAGCTTGCTAGGCTTAAAGCCCGAATATCACAGTTTTAAAATCAATGCACAATGTTTCACATATCATTTCATGTAACACAAACACATCATTAAGCCTTAGCATCATTCAAATTCATATGTAAACATATCACTACCCCAATCGCATTTCATGCTTCCACTCGGCTATATGAACACACACACACACACACACACACACATATATATATATATATCAACCTTCAAAGCTTACTTCCATACTTCCATTCGGCTATACAAATACATATATACATATCAACCATCAAAGTTCATTTCCATACCTCCATTCGGCTATATAAGTACATAAATACATATCAACCATCAAGGTTCATTTCTATATAACACAACCACAATTTAGCTCATAGTATCACATTGAATACATTTCAACTACCTTATTACCCTTCTATATTATTCATTCGGCTATATACCCAAGCATCATAAAATATAGTTTCTACTAATCCATTATGTTATATTCAAGATAAGCTAAGTTCAATCACTTAAAACTTACTTCGGTTGATAATATATGGTGAACCTGACTACTCAGCTAGCTTCGTTTTTCCTCGATCCACATCCACCCGCTTTAGCTCTTGAATTTATTAAGAGAAATTTAAACTCAAATAAATCAATAAACCAATTTAATTCATTCGAAAATCACATAATTAGGATAATTGCTCAATAGCTTCCTCTACTTATACGCATTGGCAATTTAGTCTAAAAGTCCCTAATTTCCTAAGTAATTCTAATTTACTTCCAAAATACACTTAGGCCGAAACTCATCCTCTAACATACAAGTCCTTCTAATTCATTATCTTACCAATTTAGTCACTCACCTTTAACATCTATATTTATCATATAACTTCAACATAGAACATTTCACAAATTTCATCAATGACCGAATACACATTCTATAACAATTTCAAAAATAATAATTTGGGCTAGATGTATTGCTAGGTAACAATCCAAAATATACAAAATTTATAAAGAAATAACTCAACCATACCTTGAATTTAGCTTTGATAAGGGCTGAATACAAGGAAGCTTATTTTTTTCTTTTCTTTAGAATTCACGGCAACAAGAACAAAATGATAATGGCTTTGTTTTTCATGTTTATTTTATTTAATAAACATTATTAAACCATTTACTAAATTAGCCTTATTATTATCATCAAAATCCCACTACCTAATGTCCATTAATGTCCATGCATTATTTCAATGATTTAATTACATCTTAAGGATTCCATAATATAAAAACAATGGCAATGTGGTACTTTATCAATTAGCTAGTCACTTTTAAAATTTTCGCTATTAGATCCTTTTATTAAATTGAACACACAAACAATAAAATTTTCATACGAAATTTTCACACATGCTAATTCACATTTAATAAACACGGAAAATAATATTTAATTATTTTTCTGGCTCGAATTCGTGGTCCAGAAACCACCGTTCCAATTAGGGCCAAAATCGGGCTGTCACATTCCTATTATTATTGAAATTCTCACCTCTATAATGTTTGAGCCGATGGCCATTTACCTTGAAAGTACCGTGATTTGGATGGGTTACCTCGACTGTGTCGTATGGAAAGACAGTTCGAACAATGAATGGGCCTGACCATCTTGATTTAAGTTTTCCAGGGAATAATTTAAGCCTTGAGTTGTATAGCAAGACAAGATCACCGGTTTTGAACTACTTAGGTTGTCTTAAACGATTGTCATAGCGTCGCTTTGTGGCTTCCTTATATAATCGCGAGTTTTCGTAGGCATTGCAGTGCCATTCATCCAGCTCATTTAGTTGCATTAGACATTTCTCACCTACAAGCTTAAAATTAAGGTTTAAGAATTTAATAGCCCAAAATACTTTATGTTCGAGTTGAAATGGCAGATGACAACTTTTTCCGTAAACAAGTCTATAAGGAGACATTCTTATGGGAGTTTTAAATGCAGTTCTGCAGGCCCATAAGGCGTCATCTACTTTTCTTGACCAATCTTTCCTGTTTGTTTCTACAGTTTTCTCTAAAATGCGTTTTAATTCTTTATTTGTTACTTCAACTTGTCCACTGGTTTGTGGATAATAAGGGGTGGCTGTTCTATGGTGTACTCCATATCTTTTCAAAACTTTGTCAAATTAGGCATTACAAAAATGAGTACCCCTATCACTGATAATTATCCTAGGTGTTCTGAATCGAGAGAAAATTTTTTTAAGAAAACGTACTACCATTCTAGCCTCATTAGTAGGTAAGGCTTGGGCTTCTACCCATTTTGACATGTAATCTACTGCTACTAGTATGTACTTATTCGTAAACGAAGTAGGGAAAGGACCTATGAAATCAATACCCCATACATCAAATATTTCACATGAAAGTATATAGTTTTGAGGCATTTCATTATGCTAAGAGATATTACCTATTCTCTGGCATTTATCACAAGAGGTCACATACCTGTTGGCCTCTTTGAAAAGGGTGGGCTAGTAAAAACTTGATTCAAGTACTTTGTGAGCAGTTCTAGCTCCACTGTGGTATCCTCCTGTTGGTCCCGAATGGCAGTGATCTAAAATTTTATATGCTTCTACCTCAGTAACGCATCTTCAAATGACTTGATCTGTACAAATACGAAAAAAGAAAGGATCTTCCCAAACGTAGTTTTTTACATCAGCGAAGAATCACTTCTTTTGCTGATGGGTCAACCCTTTTAGGGTTATGTTAGCTGCTAAATAATTTGTGAAATTAGCAAACCAAGGAATGGCAGCTTTTGCTATGGCTAGTAGTTGTTCTTCAGGAAACAAGTCGTTTATTTTATCGAAGTTTCGGGGTGTGGATTTTCCAATCTGTAAAGGTGATCTGCCGACAAATTTTCAGCTCCTTTCTTATCTTTTATTTCTAAGTCTAATTCCTGTAACAATATAATCCATCTTATTAATTGAGGTTTTGTGATAAACGTTAAATTATACATATGTTTACCCCATGTTTAACCTATAATTTGGATAGATTCTTATCAATTTTGTGAGAATTGGTACTCTTAATACTTCCTTTTTATATCTTATACTCAAGAGAGCATAGGGAAGAAGAAAGAATGGAAAACAGGCCAAAAACGATGAAAAATGGGCCAAAATGTGCAAACAACACAGGCAAAGAAATGCCACACGGTCGTGCCATACGGGCGTGCCACATGAAGATCACACGGTCAAGCCCTCGACAAGCACGACCAGGCCATACGGTCGTGCCTCCACCGATAAAATCACACGGCCTCTGTCGAAATCACACGGGGGTGGCACACGGGCGTGTTCCAGTCGTGAGGAAGGGGAATTTCACTCAAATTGGGATGCTTAGAGGCTAAGAAAGGCCCCCCAAAAGCTCTATATAAAGACCCCATGAGGCAACAACTTGGATATACTTTTTTAGATACGAATAGAAGCAAGGGATTACTCCAAAGGAGAAAGCCAATTGATTCATCTCAGAAGTTGGAATTCTGCAGCAACATAGAGGATCTCCCTAAATTCCTTTAGGGGTTTTTGGTTTCTTTTATTTTTTGTTATTTTATATCTTCTGTGATGTTTCTTTTCTTTATTATGAACTAAACCTCTCAAATACTTGAGGGGGATGAAACCTAAGACAGATCTTGTTATTTATTCTTGATTTATTTGATAAATAATTGAATTGTTCTTAATTATGCATTCTTCATTCTTGATTTAATAATCCTAGGTATTATTTTAAGAAATAGATGTGCTTAGAGCAGAGGAGCAAAAGTCCCTGTGATAAGAGTAGATCTACCATAATTAAGCGGAGTTCCATGCAACCCTAAACATAGGGCGACATAAATCTACCGGATTAGGGTCAAACCTAATATGGGGAGCCATAGATCGAATTAATGCAACATAGGGAGTTAATTAATAAGTGAACTTTAATTAACAACTTAGGCCTAGTTGCTCTATGCCTCGACGGAGGGTTTAGCATAAGTTAGGGATCTCTACGGATCAAGTCAAGTAAAGAAATCATATAGTTCAAGAAAATAATAACAAGTGAAGTCTAGGTGGATTCTCCATTGAGTATTGCCCATATCAATCAGCTTTTCCCTAAATGTTTTCCCAATTTACTCTTTACACTTTCTTAGTTAGTTTTAGAATTAGTTTAAACAACCCTCTTTTATTTTTAGGCTAGATAATAGAAAGGAAGTAAGTACTAGTACTTTTGGTTCCCTTAGGTACGATAACTCGGTCTTGCCACTAAGCTATACTACTGTTCGACAGGTGCGCTTACCTCAACGTCGTGATATTAGTTAGTTTTGGTGTGATCAAGTTCTTTATAAATTTTATTACTTCATATCACGCATATCAAGTTTTTGGCGCCGTTGCCGGGGAACTAAAATATTACGAAAGCTTGATTTCTATTACTTTAGCCATTATATATTTATTTTTCTTTTATTTTTATTTTCAGTTTTTATTTATTTATTTTATTTTAAATTTTTGAGTTTTTCTTTGCTTTTTCTTTTCAGGTATTTTTAGTTTGACTAGAAACAACCCAACAGGACCACTACTTTTTGAAGAAAATCTAGAAGTGACAGTTCGCAGAAATCGCAGAGAGATTAGACGCAGTCTACATTATCCTGAACAAGAACCTGATCAAGAGCTAGACCCTACAGAAGAGATGGAAGCAAATCAAACACCTCTTGTAATAGTCGCGCCACCAGCAAATCAAGAAGAAGCTCCTCGCACTATGTATGATTATGCTAAACCTAGTTTGGCTGGTACCCAAACTAGCATTCTTAGACCTACTATTGCTGCTAATAATTTTGAGTTAAAGCCTAACACTATTCAGATGATACAACAATTGGTGCAGTTTGATGGTTTACAGGACGAAGATCCAAACTCACAAATAGCCAATTTCTTGGAACTTTGTGATACCTTCAAAATAAATGGCATTTCTGATGATGCCATTTGATTGAGGCTATTTCCATTCTCTTTGAGAAATAAAGCCAAACAGTGGTTAAATTCTTTACCAGGAGGCTCATTTACCACATGGGAGTAGATGACCGAAAAATTTTTACTCAAATATTTTCCTCCAGCTAAAACAGCCAAATTACGAAATGATATTTCTTCTTTTGTGCAGATGGATTTAGAAACACTATACGATGCATGGGAGAGATACAAAGATCTTTTGAGAAGGTGCCCTTATCATGGTCTACCTTTGTGGCTACAAGTTCAAACCTTCCACAATGGTTTAAACCCGTCAACCAGACAAATGATCGATGCAGTCGCAGGAGGGACGATCAATAATAAAACACCTGAAGCAGCTTATAAATTTATTGAAGAGATGTCATTGAATAATTATCAGTGGCAACTCATGAGGACAAAGCCAACAAATGCTGCAGGAGTTTATAATATTGATGCTGTCGCCATGCTTACTAACCAAGTAGAACTTTTAAATAAAAAGTTTGATAATTTTTTTAGTTCTACGCAGGCACAACCAGTGATGCAATGCGAAGCGACTCAAGGAAACACGTTCTGTCCAGATTTCGCATCCTATGGACACAACATGGAAATTGAACAAGCCAACTATATGGGTAACAATTCTAGACCTCAAAATAACCCTTATAGTAATACTTATAATGGAGGTTGGAGAAATCACTGAAATTTTTCATGGGGAGGACAAGGAAATCAAAGACAACAACCCACTCAGGGATTTCAGTAACCACCACCGCAACATGAGAAGAAGCCGAATCTGGAAGAGATGTTTACCAAATTTATGGCCGCATCAGAAACCCATTTTCAAAGCACTGAAACGGCACTGAAAAATCAGCAAGCATCAATTCAAGGGCTTGAAAACCAAATTGGTCAACTTGCAAAATTAATTTCAGAAAGACCACAAGGAGGATTACCAAGTAACACTGAGCCAAATCCCAGAGAACATGTGAAGGTGATTACTTTAAGAGATGGAAAGGTCCTAGCCGAACCAGAAAAGAAGACTATCCCAGAACTTTCAGAAGAAAAGGCAGCGGAACCCAAGGACAACACTCTACCACCACTCAAGGAATACAAACTGCGTATCCCATATCCGGCAAAATTGAAGAAAGACCATACAGACGCTCAATTCAGTAAGTTCCTTGAACTTTTTAAATAATTACACATTAAGTTACCTTTTGTTGAAGCGATTTCACAGATGCCGAAGTATGCGAAGTTCCTGAAAAGAACTTCTGACAAATAAAAGGAAGTTGGAAGAATTGGCCATAGTAGAACTCAACGAGGAATGCTTAACTATTCTCCAAAATAAACTGCCAGCAAAACTGAAAGATCCAGGGAGTTTTACTATCCCTTGTCTGATTGGTAGTTTACTTATTAATAAAGCTTTAGCTGATTTAGGTGCTAGCATTAATTTCATGCCTTACAAAATGTTCAAACAACTAGGTCTCAGGGAACCCAAGCCCACTAGGATGAGTATTCAATTAGCCGATAGATCTGTTAAATATCCTAGGGGAATCATTGAAGATGTGCTAGTGAAGGTAGATAAATTTATATTCCCTGTTGATTTTGTTGTGCTTGACATGGATGAGAATATTGAAGTACCTTTAATTTTGGGACGACCATTTTTAGCCACTGCTAGAGCTGTTATTGATGTAGGGGATGGCAAATTAGTACTTAGAGTTGGCGAGGAAGAAGTTGTCTTTAAAATCTATGATGCCATGAGATTCTCTAAAGAGCAAGATGATTCGTGTTATTTTGTTGATATTATTGACTATTTTGTTCAAGATAATTTCCAGGAACTTTCTCTCACAGACACGTTGGAATTGTGTCTTGTTCAAGGTGGGGGGAACAATGAAACCACCCCAAAATTAATGAAGTAAGGAAAGAATTGGATTCTAATGAAATCATCGCTAGGCACAAAAGTTATGAAAATTTAAAGATGAGTGATGAAACAGAAACCTTCCATTACTGAACCCCCTAAATTAGAACTAAAACAACTGCCAGATCATTTAGAATATGCCTTTTTAGGGGAAGAATCAACTTTACCAGTTATTATCGCATCCGATTTAAGCATTGCAGAGAAAGAGGAACTACTCCATGTGTTAAGAGAACACAGACGTGCTATAGCCTGGAAAATTTTAGATATCAAGGGAATTAATCCTTCTTTCTGCACCCACAAAATTTAATGGAGGAAGAATTCAAACCATCAGTGCAAGCCAGAGATGATTGAATCCCAACATGAAAGAAGTTATAAAAGTCGAGGTAATTAAACTTCTAGATGTAGGAATTAAACTTCTAGATGTAGGTATTATTTATCCTATTTCTGATAGTTCTTGGGTAAGCCCTGTGCCGGTTGTTCCTAAGAAAGGTGGATTGACTGTGGTGTCTAATGACAAGGAAGAGTTAATACCTACAAGAACAGTCAGAGGATGGAGAGTTTGCATTGATTACAGGAAGCTGAATGACGCCACTCGAAAAGATCATTTCCCTTTGCCCTTTATTGATCAGATGTTGGAGAGATTGTCAGGTCATATGTATTATTGTTTCCTAGATGGCCTCTTTGGTTACTTCCAGATCCCGATAGCTCCAGAAGATCAGGAGAAAACAATGTTCACATGCCCATACGGTACGTTTGCTTATCGTAGAATGCCTTTTGGTTTATGTAACGCTCCTGCTATTTTTCAGTGATGCATGCTAGCTATCTTCAATGAATTCGTGGAAGACATCATGGAGGTATTTATGGATGATTTCTCAGTTTTTGGTAATTCTTTCCAATTTTGTCTTAATAATCTAGAACGTGTTTTGATAAGATGTGAAGAGACAAATTTAGTGCTAAACTGGGAAAAATGCCACTTTATGGTTCAAGAGGGTATTGTTTTAGGACATAAAATTTCTAGTAAAGGGATAGAGGTAGATAAAGCAAAAATTGAAACTATTGAAAAACTACCTCCTCCTAATTCAGTTAAGGCTATAAGAAGCTTTTTAGGACACGCCGGTTTTTATCATAGATTCATTAAAGACTTTTCTAAAATAGCTAAGCCTTTAACTAAATTACTAGAAAAAGACGTACCCTTCAACTTTGACTAAGAATGTCTGGAATCTTTCAACAACCTTAAGGAAAAGTTAGTCAACGCCTCGATTATGATTTCACCTGATTGGAATCTACCTTTTGAACTAGTGTGCGATGCAAGTGATTTCGCAGTAGGTGCAGTTTTGGGACAGCGAAGGGACAAGCACTTCCAGCCGATTTATTACGCTAGCAGGACCTTGACAACTGCTCAAGCAAATTACACGACCACAGAGAAAGAATTGCTAGCTGTTATTTTTGCATTTGACAAATTTAGATCTTATTTAATTTTGTCAAAAGTCGTTGTTTATACTGATCATTCAGCTCTTCGCTACCTCTTAACCAAAACTGATGCAAAACCTAGATTAGTAAGATGGATTTTACTGTAACAGGAATTCGACTTGGAAATAAAGGACAAGAAAGGAGCCGAAAACTTGGCAGCAGATCACCTCTCAAGATTAGAAGACGCACAGCCCAAATATCTCGACAAGATGAACAATTTGTTCCCTGAGGAACAACTCCTAGCCTTAGCAAATACGACAGTTCCTTGGTTTGTTGATTTTGCAAATTATTTAGCAGCTAACATAACCCCAAAAGGGCTAACCCATCAGCAAAAGAAGCGATTCTTCGCTGATGGAAAAAACTACTTTTGGGAAGATCCTTTCCTTTTCCGAATTTGTGCAGATCAGGTTATACGAAGATGCGTTAATGACACAGAAGCATATCAAATTTTGAATCACTGCCACTCAGGACCCACAAGAGGACATCACAGCGGAACTAGAACTGCTCATAAGGTACTCGAATTAGGCTTTTACTGGCCTACACTTTTTAGAGATGCCAACAGGTATGTGACCTCTTGTGATAAATGCCAACGAACAGGTAATATCTCTCAGCATAATGAAATGCCTCAGAACTATATACTTTCATGTGAAATATTTGATGTATGGGGTATTGATTTCATGGGTCAGTTCCCTAATTCATTTGGGAATAAATACATACTAGTAGCAGTAGATTACATGTCAAAATGGGTAGAAGCCTAAGCTTTACCTACAAATGATGCTTGGGTGGTAGTACGCTTCTTGAAAAGACTTTTTTATCGATTTGGAACACCTAAGATAATCATTACTAATAGGGGTACACATTTTTGCAATACCCAATTTGAAAAAATCTTGAAAAGGTATGGATTACACCATAGAACAGCCACCCCTTATCACCCACAAACCAGTGGCCAAGTCGAAGTAACAAATAGGGAACTAAAATGCATTCTAGAGAAAACAATAGAAACAAATAGGAAGGATTGGTCAAGAAAGGTAGATGATGCATTATGGGCTTATAGAACTACTTTTAAAACACCAATAGGAACATCCCCTTATAAACTTGTTTATGGAAAAAACTGCCATCTACCATTTGAACTTGAACATAAAGCATTCTAGGCTATAAAATTTTTAAACCTTGATTTTAAAAGTGCAGGAGAGAAAAGATTAATGCAGTTGAATGAGCTTGATGAATGGCACTTCAATGCTTACGAGAACTCGCGACTATATAAGGAAGCCATGAAGTGACTCCATGACAAAAGGCTGAAAGACCCTAAGCAGTTCAAAACAGGTGATCTCGTCTTACTCTACAACTCAAGGCTAAAACTATTCCCTGGAAAACTCAAGTCAAGGTGGTCAGGTCCATTCACTGTTCTAAATGTCATTTCAGATGGCACCATTGAGGTAACTCACCCTAACCACGGTGCTTTCAAGGTAAATGGCCATAGGCTTAAACATTATAAATGTGAGAATTTTGCAGAAAGCAGGGAGGAGCTTTGGCTCCACCACACCCCTTCTTGACATATCCAGGTAAAGTCGAGCTTAGATTCTAAATAAGTGCTTCTCGGGAGGTAACTCGAGCACTAACTTAGTAACTTTCTTTTCTTTAAAATTTTTTTAGTATTTTTCATGCATAAACTAACTCTTTGAATGCAGAAATTTAGGACCACACGGCGAGGCACATGGGCATGCCTTAGGCCGTGCACACACTTAAAACAGGGCACGGTCGTGCACCCAGACTATGTACAAACAGAGCAAAATTTTCCCAAAACACGGGCCATCGATAAATCCCCATGGCAGTGCGATATGGCGTGGCGACCTTACGAATTCCACACGGGCTATCAATAATGGCCCACGGCCGTACGACATGGCCGTGGCAACCCTGCAGTATCAACACGGGCTTGCACAAATCCCCATGCCCGTGTCCTTAGCCCGTGGAAGACACTGTCAAATTTCACACACCTGTGGCACATATCACACGACCGTGTGAAACACGAACACGATCGCACACGGTCGTATATACCATCACACGACCGTGTGAGTAACGAAGACTTGATCCCCCACGGCTATGGGAACCAACCACACGGGCGTGCTCATCTGAACCAGGCGCGCTATAAAGATCGATTTTTGAAAAACACGGGCTAAAGACTACTCACACGGGCGTGCGACATGCCTGTGTGACCCAAAATGTATAAATAAGGGGGCCATTTTTAACCTTCCCTTTCACTTAAACCCTAGAATTTTTCACCCAAAATCCCGTCAACCACTGTGAGCACCGCCACCATCCTCAAAACCACCATCAAACTCGAAAATAACCACCACACGCCCGTGTAATAGCATCGCACAACCGTGCAAGCCTGCAATTGGTTCTATTTTCTCATTTTTCTCATTTATTTTTTGTCCTATTTCATTTCTTTAAACATTTATTTATTTTTACTTTAGTCTAATTGTTGATTTAAGCATGGAATTAGGAAATATAGGATGAATATTCTAGAATAATATAGAATCAATTAGGATTCAATGCCACTTAATTTTATTTTTGCTTGCCATTTAGATTTCATTTTATTTTGCCACTTGGACATATATTTGCATGCCATTTTTATCATAATTTCACTATATATACACCAGTAGTTCTTAGTTTTCTTACAAGATTTTAACATGATTAGATTCTACTATTTAAGTTAGTCCTCATTTATTATTTTAAGAACATTGTCATTTTATTTTATTTTATTACCTATCTAGTTTAAATCCAATTTTTATTTATTTATTTAGGACTAATGCTTTTGTTATTTCAGATACTATGTCATCTTCACGTGCCAGAAAAGCTGCTGTCCCTGCCTCCAAAAAATGAAAGGGACCCGAGAGTTCATTCTCGCGGCCCACCTCTGAGGCACGCTACTCGTTCATCACTTTCACCCAAGACTCCCAGGAGGAATGCTATCAGCTACTTCGGGCACGCACTATCTCTATGGGCCGGTGTATTGACTGGGAGGCCCTTGCGCAAGTAAACCTGGTGGACGATGTCCGAGCCCTGTTAGCGACTGACCCATGGGACTAGTTCTTTAGGATTGTGGAGCCCACTTACCTAGAGCTCACCCTCGAATTTTGCTCCACATTCCACCTCCAGACTGTAATGACCAGATTTTACGATCAGGGACGGTCCAATTCCATTTAGGAGGGCTCGTACGATGACTCAGCGTATCAAAATTCGGAGTAGCACTTGGGCTTTACACTGAGCAGTTCATGGCAGAGGAGGACTTCCCCACCCTTTCTCGTCGCATCCACATCCGGCCCCTCGACTGCTGGGATGAGATCGCTCCGGGGCGACAAGTTTATAACCCCAGCGTCAGTAAGGCGACCACCCTCGGTCCTTCCTTGAGGTACTACATTCATGCTCTTCTCGCTTACACTCTGACAGGTAGGTGAGAGAGTACAGGCGTCGTCAATACTCACGACGTCTACTTCCTCTGGTGCATGGCTAATGGCCACGCTATCGACCTCGCATACTTCATCGCGCTTGCCATGCAGCACCAGACTGAGCGGCACAGGAAAGGCATCATATCCATGGGCCCTTACATCATGAGACTAGGCTGCTACTTCGGCCTATTCAACACTACGGCCCAAACATCCTCCTATACTTTCCTCAGCCAGATGTCCTCGCAGGGCATCCAGAGCATGTTACACATGAGGATGATAGAGCGACGATCAGGTGGCGGACACTTCCACTTCTGCCTTGTCCAAGAAGGCGAGAGAGCCAGAGGACAAATCCTAACGATGTCCCACCGCCAGTAGAGGATGAGCCCGGCGAGCCACCACGCCCCAGACGACCCACCCAGACAGCAGCCCCACATGCTGACATACACGAGTGTCTGGACCGATTTGAGCAGTGCCTCGATTACATCGATGCCACTTTAGTGCACATATGTCAGCACTTCGACATTTCCCCACCACCACGAGATCCATCAGAAGACTAGATCCTCTTTTATTTTTATCTTTATCTTTATTTTGTTTTACTTTTATTTTATCTTTTATCTTTTATTATTATTACTTTATTCTAACTCTTAAACACTGATCCTTATTTTCACTTTTTCTTCTAACTTTATTTTCCTTTTTAGGTTTATTTTTAAATTTTTTTCATTTCAGCTTTTTCTTTATTTGAATTTTCATTTTTTTATTTATTCTGTTTATTTTATTTTCTTTGGCCATCTCCTAATGAAGTAACCCCTATTCATTTTAACATCCCACGGCTAATAAATCCCTTCGCAGTTTCAAAGGAGCTCTATAGCTCAAACTTCTATGAAAAAGGGAACACCCCACTACAAATGCCACCTCTTCCTAACTCCTGTCTCACAAATCCATTCAAATTTCAGGGAGTTTCATACCTTTCCCTAACTTATGATTTTATGCTTCTACTGCTATTAATATTATCTTTGTACATTGAGGTCAATGTACATCTTAAGTGTGGGGGGGTAAAGTACTTTCAATTTTTAGATTATCTGTGAAAACCCTGAAATCTGATGCATTGTTCTCTGCATTTTCTTCAGTCTCCTACTAGGAATTAATTCTGATTGATTTATGATTTTTATTGATATATTGAGAACTAAGAAAGAGGTGCTTGTACTTTGAATATTCAAACTCTAAAACATTAGGGAATCAAGCATGATACGTTGAAATTTTTGAGAACTACAATTTTTGCAGAAGTTATCTTCCCTAAATTTTAAGTATTATCTTGAAATTTGAATTTCACAGGGTTGACATCAAAAGCCATAATTATTGTGAGATTTTTGAGCCTTTTGAGCATACATTCTTTCGTGCTCACTTTTATTATTGCTTTGAGTGAGTCAATACTGAATTGTTATTCTAGAACTTGCTTTGATTATACATGTCGAGACCACATCATTGATTTGATATACCGAGATGATAAAGGCACCTAAGATTTAACCCACTTACTCCACAAAAGCCTACCTCCATAATCTAACCCCTAGTGAACCCCATTGAGCCTAACAATCTTTTCCTTGACTCACCCTCTAATTATTAACCAATAACCCATTTTTGTTGAATTTTCTATTCAATTACTTTTGATCCCTATTTTTGTCGAGATTTGAGTTGAATTTATTATCTAAGCTTTATTCTCTTTTCCAGTATGTAAATCTCTTTTTCAATTCATTGTATTACTTGAATTGTTCTTAAAAAAAACCATATGTATATACAGTGAAAGTCAGCTGTAATTTGTAATAGTTCAAATAGTTTTTGCATATTTCTATTTCAAGGCTACCAAGGAAGAAACGATGTTATCAAGCTTTAGAAATATGTTCCAGTGATAGAGATTTTTCTAGCTAGATAATTTTTTCAGTTCAATCTCGATTCTAACCCTCTTTTGCAGCCTGTGACAACACCCCTAACCAAGCCCCATTATAACCATTAAAAGACCTTTTGATCGATGTATCATATCAAATTATAGTAGTGGAGATTTGATTTTCTTGCAAGCTTATGGTAATAACTTTTCAGGTTGACTAGAGAGTGCTTAAATTTTGAACCCCAAACACTTTGAGTGGATAGAGTGAACCTTTAGTGAGGATGTCAACTCCTGTTAATTAAGATGGAGAGATAACTACTTAGAAGGAAAGAAGAGACTTATGTTTTCAATGACAAAATTCTCAACTTAGATTGATTGAATCTTTAATGTTCTTCTGATTGAATTACTCATTGTACGATTACCTATAGATTAGTTTGAAACATTATTGATAAAAATTGTAGGTTGAGAAGAATAATTCTTTTAGGGATTGAAATTTTGCTTGAGGACAAGCAAAGGCTTAAGTGTGGGGGTATTTGATAAAAGTTAAATTATACATATGTTTACCCCATGTTTAACCTATAATTTGGATGGATTCTTATCAATTTTGTGAGAATTGGTGCTCTTAATCCTTCCTTTTCATATCTTATACTCAGGAGAGAATAGGGAAGAAGAAAGAACGAAAAACAGGCCAAAAACGATGAAAAATGGGCCAAAATGTGTGAACAACACGGGCAAAGAAATGCCACACGGTCGTGCCACACAGGCATGCCACATGAAGATCACACGGTCAAGCCCCCGACAAGCACGGCCAGGCCACAAGGCCGTGCCTCCACTGATAAAATCACACGGCCTCTGTCAAAATCACACGGGCGTGGCACACGGGCGTGTTCTAGTCATGAGGAAGGGGAATTTCACTCAAATTGGGATGCTTAGAGGCTAAGAAAGGCCCCCCAAAAGCTATATATAAAGACCCCATGAGGCAACAACTTGGATATACTTTTTTAGATACGAATAGAAGCAAGGGATTACTCCAAAGGAGAAAGCCGATTGATTCATCTCAGAAGTTGGAATTCTGCAGCAACATAGAGGATCTCCCTAAATTCCTTCAGGGGTTTTTGGTTTCTTTTATGTTTTGTTATTTTATATCTTCTGTGATGTTTCTTTTCTTTATTATGAACTAAACCTCTCAAATACTTGAGGGGGATGAAACCTAAGACAGATCTTGTTATTTATTCTTGATTTATTTGATAAATAATTGAATTGTTCTTAATTATGCGTTCTTCATTCTTGATTTAATAATCCTAGGTATTATTTCAAGAAATAGATGTGCTTAGAGTAGAGGAGCAAAAGTCCCTGTGATAAGAGTAGATCTACCATAATTAAGCGGAGTTCCATGCAACCCTAGACATAGGGCGACATAAATCTGCCGGATTAGGGTCAAACCTAATATGGGGAGCCATAGATCGAATTAATGCAACCTAGGGAGTTAATTAATAAGGGAACTTTAATTAACAACTTAGGCCTAGTTGCTCTACGCCTCGACGGAGGGTTTAACATAAGTTAGGGATCTCTACGGATCAAGTCAAGTAAAGAAATCATATAGTTCAAGAAAATAATAACAAGTGAAGTCTAGGTGGATTCTCCCTTGAGTATTGCCCATATCAATCAGTTTTTCCCTAAACGTTTTCCCAATTTACTCTTTACACTTTCTTAGTTAGTTTTAGAATTAGTTTAAACAACCCTCTTTTATTTTTAGGCTAGATAATAGAAAGGAAGTAAGTTACTAGTACTTTTGGTTCCCTTGGGTACGATAACTCGGTCTTGCCACTAAGGTATACTACTGTTCGACAGGTGCACTTACCTCAACGTCGTGATATTAGTTAGTTTTGGTGTGATCAAGTTCTTTATAAATTTTATTACTTCATATCACGCATATCATTTTGTATCAATTTTAGTTAAAAGATAACGAAGAGTGGAATGATCCGTATAAACGATGACTTTCGATAATAATAGATATGATCTGAATTTATCAAATACAAAAATAATGGCTAACAATTCTTTTTCTGTGGTAGTACAATTTGCTTGCGCGGCTGTCAAAGTTTTGCCAGCATAATAAATCAGTCGAAAGTGCTTGTCTCTTTGTTGTCCCAAAACTGTACCTACTGCAAAATCACTTGCATCACACATTAGTTCAAAAGGTTGATTCCAATCAGGTGAAATCATAATCGGGGCATTAAGTAACTTTTCCTTGAGAGTGTTAAAAGATTCTAAACAATCCTGGTCAAATTTAAAAAGCACATCTTTTTTTAGTAATTTTGTTAAAGGCTTAGCTATTTTAGAAAAGTCTTTAATAAATCTGCAATAAAAACCAGCATGTCCTAAAAAGCTTCTTATAGCCTTAACTGAATTAGGGGGAGGTAATTTTTCAATGGTTTCAATTTTTGCTTTATCTACCTCTATCCCTTTACTAGAAATTCTATGTCATAATACAATGCCTTCTTGAACCATAAAGTGACATTTTTCCCAATTGAGTACTAGATTGGTCTCTTTACATCTTATTAGAACACGTTTTAAATTATTAAGACAGAGTTGAAAAGAGTTACCAAAAACTGAAAAGTCATCCATAAATACCTCCATGATGTTTTCCACGAGTTCGTCAAAGATAGCTAACATGCATCGCTGAAAAGTAGCAGGAGCATTACATAATCCAAAAGGCATTCTATGATAAGAAAATGTATCGTATGGACATGTGAATGTTGTCTTTTCTTGATCTTCTGAGCTATCGGGATTTGGAAGTAACCAGAGAGGCCATCTAAGAAGCAGTAATACATGTGTCCTGACAGTCTTTCCAACATCTGATCGATAAAGGGTAAGGGAAAATGATCTTTTCGAGTTGCATCATTCAGCTTCCTATAATCAATACAAACTCTCCATCCAGTGACTGTTCTTGTAGGTATTGACTCCTTTTTGTCATTAGACACCACATTCATGCCTCCCTTTTTAGGAACAACTTGCACAGGACTTACCCAAGAACTGTAAAAAATATGATAAATAATGCCTGCATCTGGAAGTTTAATTACCTCGACTTTTACGACTTCCTTCATGTTGGGATTCAATCGTCTCTGAGTTTGCACCGATGGCTTATATTCATCTTCCATTAAAATTTCGTGGGTGCAAAAAGAAGGGCTAATTCCTTTAATATTAGAAATCTTACAAGCTATAGCCTTTTTGTGCTTCCTTAATACTTGAAGTAATTCCTCTTTCTCTTCAGCGCTCAAGTTTGATGCGATAATCACTGGTAATGTAAAATCATCTCCCAAAAATGCATATTCTAAGTGGTCAGGCAATTGTTTTAGCTCTAATTTAGGAGGTTCATCAATCGAGGGTTTTTTTCTCAATTCATCATTTAACTTAAGACCCTCATAACTTATGTGCCTTGTGACAAGTTCATGAGAGTTCAGCTCTTTCATTACTTCTTTTACTTCAGTGGTGGCTTCATTTTCCTTTTCACCTTGAACAAGACACAGTTCCAACGTGTCCTCAAGAGTGATTTCTTGAAAATTGTCTTGAACAAAATGATCAATAGAATCAATAAAATAACAGGAATCATCTTGCTCTCTAGAAAATCGCATAACATTATAAATTTTAAAGACAACTTCTTCTTCACCAATCCTAAGCACTAATTTACCATCCCCTACGTCGATAACAGCTCTAGCAGTAGCTAAGGATGGGCGTCCTAAAATTAAAGGTACCTCAATATCTTTATCCATGTCAATCACAACAAAATCAACAGGGAATATAAATTTATCTACTTTTACTAACACATCTTCAATGATTCCCCTAGGATATTTAAAAGATCTATTAGCTAATTGAATACTCATCCTAGTGGGTTTTGGTTCCCTTAGACCTAGTTGCTTGAACATTTTATAAGGCATTAGGTGAATACTAGCGCCTAAATCAGCTAAGGCTTTTTGAATGTTTAAACTACCAATTAAGAAAGGAATAGTAAAACTCCTTGGATCTTTCAGTTTGGTTGGCAGTTTATTTTGGAGGATAGCCGAGCATTCCTCATTGAGTTCCATTGTGGCTAGTTCCTCCAACTTCCTTTTATTTGTGAGAAGTTCCTTTAAAAATTTTGCGTACTTCGGCATCTACGAAATTGCTTCAACAAAAGGTAAGTTAATATGTAGTTGTTTAAAAAGTTCAAGAAATTTACCGAATTGAGCATCCGTGTGGTCTTTCTTTAACTTTGTTGGATATGGTATGGGTGGCTTATATTCTTTAAGTGCTGGTTGAGTACTTTCTTTAGGTTCCTCTTCCTTTACCTTGTCCTTTGTAGATTATTGAACTGGCTTCTTTTCCAGTCCAGTGAGTACTTTCCCATCCCTTAGAGTAACTGCCTTCACATGTTCTCTAGGATTTGACTCAGTATTACTCGGCAGACTACCTTGTGGTCTATCAGATATCATCTTTACGAGTTGACCAATTTGATTCTCGAGCCCTTGAATGGATGCTTGTTGGTTCTTTAGTTCCCTTTCGGTATTTTGGAAACGGGTTTCTGATGTGGCCATAAATTTGGTGAACATCTCTTCAAGGTTCGGCTTTTTCTCTTGTTGTGGAGGTGTCTGTTGAAATCTTGGTGGAGGTGGTTGTCTTTGATTTCCTTGTCCTCCCCATAAAAAATTGGGTGGTTTCGCCAACCTGCATTGTAAGTGTTACTATAAGGATTATTTTAAGGTTGAGAATTATTACCCATATAATTGGCTTGCTCAGTTTCCATGCTGTGCCCATAGGAAGAGAAATCTGGATTGTACATGTTTCCTTGAATCGCGTCACACTGCATCACTGGGTGTGCCTGCATAGAACCAACAAAATTATCAATCTTTTTATTTAAAAGTTCTACCTTATTAGAAAGTATGCTGACATCATCAATATTAAAAACTCCTGCAGCTTTTGTCGGCTTTGTCCTCATGATTTGCCACTAATAGTTATTCAGTGACATCTCTTCTATAAACTCATAGGCTGCTTCGGGTGTTTTATTGTTGGTTGTTCCTCCAGTGGCTGCATCGATCATCTGTCTTATGGAAGGATTCAAACCGTTATGAAAGGTTTGAACTTGCAGCCATAAAGGCAAACCATGGTGAGGGCACCTTCTCAAAAGATCTTTGTATCTGTCCCAAGCATCATAAAGTGTCTCTAAATCCATCTGCACAAAAGAAGATATATCATTCTGCAATTTAGTTGTTTCAGCTGGAGGAAAATATTTAAGTAAAAATTTTTTGGTCATTTGTTCCCATGTAGTGATTGAGCCTCGTGGTAGAGAATTTAACCATTGTTTAGCTTTTTTCCTTAAGGAAAAAAGGGAATAGTCGGAGGTGAATGGCATCATCAGAAACACTATTGATTTTAAAAGTATCACAAAATTCCAAGAAATTGGCTAAGTGAGAGTTGGGATCCTCATCCTGTAAACCATCAAACTGAACAAATTACTAAATCATCTAAATAGTGTCAGGCTTTAATTCAAAATTATTTGCAGCAATAGCAGGTCAATAATACTAGATTGAGTGCCAGCCAAATTAGGTTTAGCATAATCATACATAGTACGAGAAGCATCATTTTGGTTCACCGGTTCTGCGGCTATCACGGGAGGCAGTAGATTGTCTTGATTTGCTTCCATCTCTTCAGTAGGTTCTAGTTCTTCCTCTTGTCCTTGTTCTGGATAATGTAGACTTCGTCTGATCTCTCTACGAGTTCTATGGACTGTAGCTTCTAAATCTTCGTAAAAAATCAGTGGTCCTACTAGGTTTCTTCTAGTCATAAACTAGAGATACCTAGAAAGGAAAAAAAAGCAAAGGAAATTAAAATAAGTAAAATAAATAAAAATAAAGTTTGAAAATAAATAAAAATAGTAATGGCTAAAGTAATAGAAATCGAGTGTTCTTAATATCTTAGTTCCCCGGCAACGGCGCCAAAAACTTGATATGCGCGATATGAAGTAATAAAATTTATAATAATGATCACACCGGAAACTAGCTATTATCACGATTTTAAGGCAAACGCACCTATCGAATAGTAGTATAGCTTAGTGGCAAGACCGAGATATCGTACCTAAGGGAACCAAAAGTACTAGTACTAACTTTCTTTCTATTATTTAACCTAGAAATAAAATGGGTTTTTATGAAACTAAACTAATTCTAAAACTAAACTATGAAATCACAAAAAGTAAATTGGGGGAAACTCTTAGGAAAAACTGATTGATTTGGACAATACTCAAGGGAGAATCCACCTAGACTTCACTTGTTATCAACTCTTGAAGTAGACGACTTATTCACTTGACTTGATCCGTAGAAATCCATAACTTATGTTAATATCTCTCTCGAGACTAAAAACAACTAACCCGAGGTTGATTAATTGAAATCTCTTTCTAATTAAAACCCTAGAGTCGCATTAACTTGATCTATGGATTTCCTTATTAGGTTTGACGAACGATAAATTATACATATTTTTACCTCATGTTTAGCCTATATTTTGGATGAATTATTATTAATTTTGTGAGAATTGGTGCTCTTAATCCTTCTATTTCATATCTTATACTCAGGAGAGCATAGGGAAGAGAAGAGAACGGAAAATGGACCAAAAACCGGAGAAAATGGGCCAAAATGTGAAAACGCACGGCCCAAGAAGTAAGCACACGACCGTGGCACACGACTGTGCCACATGAAGATCACACGGTCCAGCCCCTAACAAGCACGGCCAGGCCACACGGCCGTGCCTCACCCGATAGAATCACACAGCCTCTTGTCGAAATCACACAGGCGTGGCACAGGGCGTGTTCTAGTCATGAGAAAGAGGAATTTCACTCGGATTTGAATACTTAAAGGCTAAGAAAGGCTCAACAAAACTCTATATAAAGACGCTAGGAGGCAACTCTAAGGGTGTACTTGATTTCCCCCTGCCAAGGGTAATCTTTTCCCTAAAGTGGGGAGTCGTCTCTCTGCCAACATGAAGAGTGAAAGCCAGGAATTACTCCAAGGGAAGCCGATTGATTCATCCCAGAAGCTGAAATTCTGCAGCAACATAGAGGATCTCCCTAAATTCCTTCAGGGGTTTTTGGTTTCTTTTATGTTTTTGTTATTTTATATCTTTTGAGATGTTTTCTTCTTAAATTATGAACTAAATCCCTCAAATACTTGAGGGGGATGAAGCCTAAGACAGATCTTGTTATTATTTATTTTTGAGTTATATGATAAATACTTGAGTTGTTCTTAATTATGTGTACTTAATTCTTGTGTTAATAAGCCTAGGTATTAATTCAAGAAACGGATGTGCTTAGAGCAGAGGAGCAAAAGTCCCTGTGATAAGAGTAGATCTACCATAATTAAGCGGAGTTCCATGCAACCCTAGACATAGGGCGACATAAATCTGCCGGATTAGGGTCAAACCTAATATAGGGAACCATAGATTGAATTAATGCAACCTAGGGAGTTAATTAATAAAGGAACTTTAATTAATAAATTAGGCTTTGTTGCTCTACGCCTCGACGGAGGGTTTAGCATAGATTAGGGATCTCTACAGATCAAGTCAAGTGAATAAATCGTCTAGCTCAAGAACCAATAACAAGTGAAGTCTAGGTGGATTCTCCCTTGAGTATTGCCCATATCAATCAGATTTTCCCTAAAAAGTTTTCCCAATTTACCCTTTACACTTTCTTAGTTAGTTTTAGAATTAGTTTAAATAACCCTCTTTTATTTTTAGGCTAGATAATAGAAAGGAAGTAAGTACTAGTACTTTTGGCTCCCTTGGGTACGATAACTCGGTCTTGCCACTAAGCTATACTACTGTTTGAAAGGTGCGCTTGCCTCAACGTCGTGATATTAGTTAGTTTTGGTGTGATCAAGTTCTTTATAAATTTTATTACTTCATATCACGCATATCAAGTATTTGGCGCCATTGCCGGGGAACTAAAATATTATGAAAGCTCGATTTCTATTACTTTAGCCATTACTATATATATATTTATTTTTCTTTTATTTTTATTTTTTAGTTTTTATTTATTTATTTTCTTTTAAATTTTTAAGTTTTTCTTTGCTTTTTCTTTTCAGGTATTTTTAGTTTATGACTAGAAACAACCCAACAGGACCACTACTTTTTGACAAAGATCTAGAAGCGATAGTTCACAGAAATCGCAGAGAGATTAGACGCAGTCTACATTATCCTGAACAAGAACCTGATCAAGAGCTAGAACCTATAGAAGAGATGGAAGCAAATCAAAACGTTCCACCACCTCCCGTAATAGTCGCGCCACCAGCAAATCAAGAAGTAGCTCCTCGTACTATGTATGATTATGCTAAACCTAGTTTGGGTGGTACCCAAACTAGCATTCTTAGACCTACTATTGCTGCTAATAATTTTGAGTTAAAGCCTAACACTATTCAGATGATACAGCAATTGGTGCAGTTTGATGGTTTACAGGACGAAGATCCAAACTCACACATAGCCAATTTCTTGGAACTATGTGATACCTTCAAAATAAATGGCGTTTCTGATGATGCCATTCGATTGAGGCTATTTCCATTCTCTTTGAGAAATAAAGCCAAACAGTGGTTAAATTCTTTACCACAAGGCTCAATTACCACTTGGGAGCAGATGACCGAAAAATTTTTACTCAAATATTTTCCTCCAGCTAAAATGGCCAAATTACGAAACAATATTTCTTCTTTTGTGCAGATGGATTTAGAAACACTATACGATGCATGGGAGAGATACAAAGATCTTTTGAGAAGGTGACCTCATCATGGTTTACCTTTGTGGCTACAAGTTCAAACCTTCCACAACGGTTTAAACCTGTCAACCAGACAAATGATCGATGCAGCCGTAGGAGGAATGATCAATAATAAAACACCTAAAGCAGCTTATGAATTTATTGAAGAGATGTCACTGAATAACTATCAGTGGCAAGTCATGAGGACAAAGCCGACAAAAGCTGTAGGAGTTTATAATATTGATGCTGTCACCATGCTTACTAACCAGGTAGTACTTTTAAATAAAAAGTTTGATAATTTTGTTGGTTCTATACAGGCACATCTAGTGATGCAGTGTGACGCAATCCAGGGAAATACGTTGAATCCAGATTACTCCTCTTATGGACATGGCATGGAAACTGAGCAAACCAACTATATGGGTAACAATTCTAGATCTCAAAATAACCCTTATAGTAATACTTACAATACAGGTTGGCAGAACCACCCCAATTTTTCATGGGGAGGATAAGGAAATCAAAGACAACCGCCTCATCCGGGATTTCAGCAGCCACCACCACAATAGGAGAAAAAGCCGAACTTGGAAGAGATGTTCACCAAATTTATGGCCATGTCAGAAACTCATTTCCAAAATTCTGAAACGGCACTAAGGAACTAGCAAGCATCTATTCAAGGACTTGAAACTCAAATAGGCCAGCTTGCCAAGCTAATCTCTAAAAGACCGCTAGGTGGGTTATCAAGCAATACTGAGACTAACCCCAAAGAGCAACTTAATGCTGTCGATACAAAAGATAATGAGGGGTTAACCAAAACCAACCCAGAGCCATGCAAGGAGCCTATGGTAAGTAAAGAAAAGAATGAGGTAAGTTACAAAGATGAAATTACCAAAGAATTTAAACCTCGTATCCCATACCCAACCGCGCTAAAGAAGGACCGTACAGATGAGCAATTCGGTAAGTTTCTTAAACTCTTAAAGAAATTACATATCAACTTACCATTTGTTGAAGCAATTTTGCAGATGCCGAAGTACGTAAAATTTTTAGAGGAACTTCTCACAAATAAAAGGAAGTTGGAAGAACTGTCCACAGTGGAACTCAACGAGGAATGCTTAGCTATTCTCCAAAATAAACTGCCAACCAAATTGAAAGATCCAGGGAGTTTTACTATTCCTTGTTTATTTGGTAGCCTAGACGCCAAAAATGCTTTAGCTGATTTAGGGGCTAGTATAAATGTCATGCCTTATAAACTGTTTAAACAACTAGGTCTTGGAAAACCTAAGTAAACTAAGATGAGCATTCAACTAGCTGATAGATCTGTTAAATATCCTAAGGGAATCATAGAAGATGTGCTAGTAAAGGTAGATAAATTTATATTCCCAGTTGACTTTGTTGTTTTAGACATTGATGAGGATAGCAATGTACCCTTAATTCTAGGGCGACCCTTTTTAGCAACTGCCAGAACAATAATTGATGTAGGAACAGATGAGCTTACACTACGCATAGGTGATGACAAAGTTACTTTACAAGCTCGAAACTCGATTAAGACTACTGATAATAATATAGTTATGAATCCTTGTAAAAACACTAAACTCACCACCCAACCTTCTGTGCAGGATACGCTCCACATAAAGGCAACCTAATCACAGACAAGTCCATCCAAGGGAGATGCACCTGAAAAGTGAATGCTTCAGATCGAGGAACTAGATGAGTGGCTGAACTATCATGAAAAGCCCAAAATATGCCACACCAACCCAGAGCATCACCAAGACGACCCTCAGGTACAAACGAATCAACTCAAGGTAAGGGATAAGGTAATCTTAGGGGAAGACGATCCTAGAATCTTGAATTCAAAAGAACATACAAGTGATACACCTTACTTCACGATAAAGAAAATCTTTCCCTATGGAACAGTCGAGATAAAACATGAGTCACTCGGCACTTTCAAGGTAAATCACACTCGACTCAAATCTTATGTTGATAATAAAATAGTAAGCAGGATAGAAGAGTATCAACTCTTCAAACCACCGTGAACGTACAAGCTCGAGAAAAGTCGAGGTTAGACTATAAATAAGCGTTTCTCGGGAGGCAACCCGAGCACTAACTTAGTAATTTTTCTTTCATTTTTGATTTTTAGTATTTTTATGCAACAACTAACCCTTTTTAATGCAGAAATTTAGGACCACACGGCCATGCCCACAGCCGTGTCTGAGGCCGTGGGAAGACTTCAAGCAGAGACACGATCGTGTAGCGAGGCTGTGTATAAACAGAGCAAAAATTTTTCCCAAAGCATGGGCTACCGATAAATAGCCACGGCCGTGCGACATGGCCGTGGAACCTTTCGACTTCAACACGGGCTACCAACAACACCCCACGACCGTGCGACATGGCCATGGCAACCCTACAGTATCAACACGGGCCTGCACAAACCCCCACGCCCGTGTCCTCAGACCGTGGCCAACACTGTCAATTAAGACACGGCCATGAAACATATCACATGACCGTGTGACAAACAAACACGATTGCACACGGCCGTGTAAACCATCATATGACCGTGTGAAGAGCGAACAAGTTCGCAAACGGCTGTGCAATATATCCGACACGGGCTAAACCCGATAAACATGGCCGTGTGCCTCTATTCTCCAAATCGGTTCTATTTTTCTTATTTTTCATTTTTTATTTTTCCTTTATTAATCTCCTTTTTCTTTCGAATTTTATTTTTAATCATTACAATATTAGTATTTTTAGAACTTAGTTTATTATTTTTCTGTTATTTATCTTTCTATCTTTCATATCGGCTAATCCCTAACAAGTAATCTCTATTAATCCAAAATTCCCACGACTAATTAATATTCTCGCAGTTTCAAAAAGGAGCTCTACAGCTAATATTCAAGCGAAAATGGGAACACCCTGCCACAATTGCCGACTCTTCCTCACATGTTTACCCTACATTCAGGGAGTTTCAATTCTCTCCCTATCTTATGATATTATACTTCTCTTGCTATTTATATCTTTGTATATTGAGGGCAATGTACATCTTAAGTGTGGGGGGGAGTACTTTAAATCTTTACATTATCTATGAAATCCCTGAAATTTTTCTTTATGCTTTGTTCTCAAATAATTCTCAGTCTCCTAATAGGAATTAGTTCTAATTGATCTATAAATTTTATTGATATGTTGAGAATTAAATTATAGGTACTTGTACTCTGATTATTCAAACTTTAAAACATTAGGGAATCAAGCATGATAAGTTGAAATTTTTGAGAACCCCATTTTTTGCATAAGCTATTTTCTTTAATTCTAAGTATTATCTTGAGATTTGAAATTCACAGAGTTGACATCAAAAGCCATAATTCTGGTGAGATTTTGAGCCTTTTCGAGCATACATTCTTTCATGCTCACTTTTATTATTGCTTTGAGTGAGTCAACACTGATTTGTTATTCTAGAACTTGCTTTGATTATACATGTCAAGACCACATTATTGATTTGATATACCGAGATGATAAAGGCACCTAGGACGTAACCCACTTACTCCACAAAAAGCCTACCTCCATAAATTAACCCCTAGTGAACCCCATTGAACCTAACAACCCATTCTTTGACTTACCCTATAATTATTAACCAATAACCCATTTTTGTTGAATCCCATTCAATTACTTTGATCCCTATTTTTGTCGAGATTTGAGTTGAACTTATTATCTAGATTTATTCTCTTTTCCATATTGTAAAGTTGTAAAATTTCAATGTAAATTACTTGAATTGTTCTTAAAAAAAAAACGGTTATAGTTAAATTCAGTTGTCATATGTAATAGTTCAAAAGTTTTTGCATATTTCTATTTTAAGGCTACCCAGGCATGAACGATAAAAATTAGCTCGAGAAATATGTTCCAGTGATAGAGATTTTTCTAGCTAGATAATTTTTCAATTCGATTTTGATTCTAACCCTTCTTTTGTAGCCTGTGACAACACCCCTAACCAAGCCCCGTTACAACCCTTACAAGACCTTTTGATCGATATGTCATGTCAATCTATAGTGGTGGAGATGTGATTTTCTTGCAAGCCTATGGTAATAACTTCTCCAGTTGACTAGAGAGTTCTTAATTCTTGAACCCTAAACACTTCGAGTGGATAGAGTGAACCTTTAGTGAGGATGTCAACTTCTGTTAATTAAGATGAAGAGATAATTACTTAGGAGGAAGGAGAAAACTTATGTTTCAATGATAAAATTCTCAGCTTAGAGTGATTGAGTCTTTAATGTTATTTTGATTGAATTTTCATTGTATGATTTCCTGCGGATCAATTTGAAACATTATTGATAAAGATTGTAGGTTGAGAAGAATGATTCTTTATTAGGGATTGAGATTTTGCTTGAGGACAAACAAAGGCTTAAGTGTGGGGGTATTTGATGAATGATAAATTATACATATTTTTACCTCATGTTTAGCCTATATTTTGGATGAATTATTATTAATTTTGTGAGAATTGGTGCTCTTAATCCTTCTATTTCATATATTATACTTAGGAGAGCATAGGGAAGAGAGGAGAACAGAAAATGGACCAAAAATCAAAGAAAATGGGCCAAAATGTGAAAATGCACGGCCCAAGAAGTAACCACACAGCCGTGGCACACGGCCGTGCCACATGAAGATCACACGATCCAGCCCCCGACAAGCACAGCCAGGCCACACGGCCGTGCTTCCACCGACAGAATTACACGACCTCTTGTCAAAATCACACGGGCGTGGCACACGGGCGTGTTCTAGTCGTGAGGAAGAGGAATTTCACTCGGATTTGAATACTTAAAAGATAAGAAAGGCTCCCCAAAACTTTATATAAAGACCCTAGGAGGCAACTCTAAGGGTGTACTTGATTTCCCCCTACCAAGGGTAATCTTTTCCCTAAAGTGAAGAGTCATCTCTCTGCCAACACGAAGAGTGAAAGCCAGGAATTACTCCAAGGGAAGCCGATTGATTCATCCCAGAAGCCGAAATTCTGCATCAAGATAGAAGATCTCCCTAAATTCCTTTAGGGGTTTTCGGGTTGTTTATGTTTTGTTATTTTAATTCTTCTAAGATGTTTTCTTCTTTAATTATGAACTAAACCCCTCAAATACTTAAGGGGGATGAAGCCTAAGATAGATCTTGTTATTATTTATTCTTGAGTTATATGATAAATACTTGAGTTGTTCTTAATTATGTGTGCTTAATTCTTGATTTAATAATCCTAAGTATTACTTCAATAATTAGATGTGCTTAGAGCAGAGGAGCAAAAGTCCCTATGATAAGTGTAGATCTACCATAATTAAGCGGAGTTGTATGCAACCCTAGACATAGGGCGACATAAATCTGCCGGATTAGGGTCAAACCTAATATGGGGAGCCATAGATCGAATTAATGCAACCTAGGGAGTTAATTAATAAAAGAACTTTAATTAACAACTTAGGCCTAGTTGCTCTACGCCTCGAAAGAGGGTTTAGCATAGGTTAGGGATCCTTACGAATCAAGTCAAGTGAATAAATCGTCTAGCTCAAAACCAATAACAAGTGAAGTCTAGGTGGATTCTCCCTTAAATATTGCTTATATCAATCAGCTTTTCCCTAAAGTTTTCCCCAATTTACTTTTTGTGCACTTTTAGTTAGTTTTATAATTAGTTTAAATCAACTCTCTTTATTTTTAGGCTAGATAATAGAAAGGAAGTAAGTATTAGTACTTTTAGTTCCCTTGGGTACGATAACTCGGTCTTGCCACTAAACTATACAACTGTTCGACAGGTGCGCTTGCCTTTAAGGTTGTGATATTAGTTAGTTTTGGTGTGATTAGTTTTATAAATTTTATTACTTAATATCGCGAGTCGTTAGTTTTAGAATTATTACTTTATATCACGCATATCAAAGTTTGACCCTAATCTGGCAGATTTTCCTCGTCTTATCTCTAGGATTGCGATCAACTCTGCTTAATTGTGTTGGATCTACTCCTATGCATGGACTTTTGCTCCTCTACATAAGTGCATACTACTTAAATCAATATCCCGAAAATATCAATTGAAGAGTTAAAAACACAATTAAGAACAAATCAAATATTTATCATATAATTCAAGAGAAAATAATAACAAGATCCGTCTTAGGTTTCATCCCCCTCAAGTATTTGGGGGATTTAGTTCATAATTAACAAAGAAAACATCTCAGAAGAAATAAAATAGCAAAACATAAAGAACCCAAAAACCCCTCTAGGAATTTGAAGGGAGATCTTCAGTCTTGAGGCAGAATTCAGCTTCTGGGATGAATCAGTCGACTTCCCTTGGAGTAATTCCTTGCTTCTATCTCTGTGTTGGCAGAAATAAGTCACTCTTTTGTGGGAGAAAAAGCACACCTAGTAGTTGCCCCCTAGGGTCTTTATATAGAGCTTTGGAGTGTCTTTCTTAGCCCCTAAGTAGCCTTTTATGAGTGAAATTGAACTTCCTCACGACAGAGACACGCCTGTGTGCCACGTCCGTGTGGATCGAGGCCTAGGCCATGCTCGGGCCTGTTTAGGCGGCACGGCTATGTGGTCTGGCCATGCTTGTCGGGGTTGGGTCGTGTTTGAGCTTAAAGAGGCACGGCTGTGTAGCACGGTCGTATGGTGAATCTCCGGGCCGTGTTGTTTATTGAATGGGGCGTAATTTGCCCCTTTTTGGCCCGTTCCTTTCTCTTTTCTCTTCCTTAAGCTCACCTGGGTATAAAACATGAAATAGAAGGATTAAGAGTACTAATTTCCATAAATTCAATGATAATTCATCCAGAAATTAGGCTAAGCATGAGGTAAAAACATGTATAATTTATCGTTTATCACTTAACATGTATCTTTTGATGAGTTGTGATGTTATAATATGAATTGGCAAAATTGGTTGATATTGGTTTGTGTTTCAGGGTGGCAATTGGCTTGGAAAATAGCCTATAATTGTCCACACGGGTAGACACACGGGCCTGTGTCTAGGCCGTATGTGACACGCGGCTAGCCCACGGGCATGTTGATAGGCCGTGTGTCCCTTGCACCTGAAATTATGAAAATTAAATATTTTGTAGTAAAAACACGGGGTTGAGACATGGCCGTGTGTCTCGATCGTGTGATAGAAACGGCTTAGCCCACGGGCGTATGGCTTGTCTGTGTGACGAAAACTTTGTGATGACGTCATAAACAGAATACCCCCATTTTTCATACGGGGTAAGGACACGGGCGTGTTGAGGCCGTGTGAAGGACACGGGCTAGAGACACGGAAATGTGCTTGGTCGTGTGAAAACCCCTATAGGTTTGAAATGAAAAATAATTCCGCACGGGCTAGGGAAATGGACGTGTGCGACCACACGGCCTGTTAACACAGGCATGTCCCTGTCCCACGCGGGCTTGTGCCCTGTTTTGAATCAAATTTTCATAAGTGTTTGAAAAGTTCTAGTTTGGTCCCGGATCATACCTATTGTATCGTTTGGGCCTCGTAGGCCCATAATTTGGATGTTATCGTATGAATGAAGAAGTTTTATATTTTACGTGAAATTTATGTGTCGAAATCAAATGATCGTACGGGTGTATGTTCGGTAATGCTTCGTACCCATGTCCGGTGATGGTTATGGGTAAGGGGCGTTACATTTAGTGGTATCAGAGTTATGGTTTAGTCGGCCTTCAGACTAACATAGCAAGTATGAGAGTCTAGCTATACATGCCATAATTGTGAATATTGATAGTGTGATGGTTTCTAATCCTTAAATTGTGTTTTCATATAGTAAATGGATCCCGACCCGGCAGTAGTTGATGACGCTAAAAGTTACTCGTCAGCTCCCGCTCAAGGGACCATGCCACTAGAGAGTAGAAATGTCGAATCTAGCCGAGGAAAAGAGGCTCGGGAGGCCTTTCTCTATAGAATGAGTGAGTGGTATACGGAGTTCATTCGGGGGAACCCGAATGCTCAACCTCTCCCACTTTTTCCCATCCCTCAACCGTTTTCGGTAGCCCCACAAGGTGCAAAAATGACAAGACAAAGTAAGCCCCCTGTTGAGAAGATTCATAAGTATGGGGCCGAAGAATTTAGACCCAGTGTTGATGATGACCCCAAGAGGGTGGAATTTTGGTTAGAGAACACAATTTGAGTATTTGATGAACTCTCTTGCACACCCGAGGAGTGTTTAAAGTGTGCCGTCTCACTACTGAGAGACTCAGCGTATCAGTGGTAGAAAACGCTAGTCTCGATATGCCTACTGAAAGAGTTACTTGGGACTTCTTCCAAGTGGAGTTTTAGAAGAAGTATATAAGTCAACGCTTCATTGATCAAAAGCGAAAGAAGTTTTTAGAGCTGAAACAAGACTGCATGACCTGTGCCCGAATATGAGCGATAATTCTTCTGACTTAGTAAGTACGCTCGGGAATGCGTTTCTACAGAAGAAATTATGTGTAAGAGGTTTGAGGACGACTAAATGAAAACATTAAGACATATGTGGGGATTTTTGAATTGAAGGAATTTTTTGTGTTAGTTGATCAGGCATGCAAAGTTGAGGAATTGTTCAAAGAAAAGAGGAAAGCCGAATCAGAGGCTAAAGATGTAAAAAAGAGATCAATGAGCAAGTCCTTTCCATCGTCATCAAAGAAAGTGAGAAATGTGCCAAACCGTTTGACCGTTTCTTCTGGAAATTCAGGTAGAACTCGTGGGAGGCAAAATACGGGTTCTAAGGCTTAGACTACTTTGGTAGCTAGTGTTGGCAATGTCAACCCAAGTAACCCTAAATGTCAACACTGTGGAAGGAGATATCCCGGTGAGTGTTGGATGGTCACCAGGGCTTGCTTCAAATGTAGCTCCCAAGACCACTTCATCAAAGACTGTCCAGAGATGGTAACGAAAGAAACTACTTCGAGCATAAACCGAGTAATGTACCCACTAGAGGGAGGCCTACTAGAAATGTGAAAGAGGGAACTAGTTTCAGAGGCATAATTAGAGATTCAGCTGCAAGATCGGAGGCCAGAGCGCCTGCAAGAACCTATGGTATTTGTGACCGGGAGGAGGCATCATCCCCTGACGTGATCACTGGTACATTTTCCCTTTATGATATTAATATAGTTGCACTGATTGATCCTGGGTCCACACATTCTTACATTTGCATGAAATTAGTGAATGATATGAAATTGCCTATAGAGTCAATTGAGTTTATGATTAAGGTGTCAAGCCCTCCAGGCAAATGTGTGTTAATTGATAAGATTTGCAAGAATTGTCCCTTGGTGAGCCGAGGTCACTGTTTTCTAGCCGATCTAATGCTATTGCCATTTGATGAGTTTGATGCCATTTTGGGCATGGATTGGCTATCAATGCATGATACTAAAGTGAATTGTAGACAAAAGGTTATTGAGTTAAAGTGTGAAAATAGTGAAATCCTCTAGGTTGAAACAGATGAGCTTAGCTAATTGCCTGCTTTGATTTCATCAATGACTGCTCAGAAATGTTTGAGAAAGGGTTGTAAAGCGTATTTGGCTTATGTATTGAACATGAAAAAATCTAAATTGAAAGTGGAGTTAGTGCCAGTGGTTTGTGAATTCCTAGATGTATTTCCTGAGGAATTGTCGGGTATACCTCTTATTAGAGAAATAGAGTTTGCTATTGACTTATTGCCGGGGACTGCCCCGATATCTATAGCTCCTTATAGGATAGCTCTGATAGAGCTAAAAGAGTTAAAATTGCAACTATAAGAGTTGACAGAAAAAGGGTTTGCAAGGCCTAGTTTTTCTCCCTGGGGTGCTCCAGTATTGTTTGTGAAGAAAAAGGATGGATCGATGAGACTTTGTATCTATTATAGACAACTCAACAAGATGACAATAAAGAATAAGTACCCCTTACCAAGAATTGATGATTTATTTGATCAATTAGAAGGAGCAATGGTGTTTTCAAAGATTGACTTGAGGTCCGGATACTACCAACTAAGGGTGTAAGAGTCTGATGTGCTGAAAACTACTTTTAGAACAAGGTATGGACACTATGAGTTTCTCGTAATGCCTTTTGGTCTTACTAATGCCCCAGTTCTGTTTATAGATTTAATGAACCAAGTTTTTAGACCGTATTTGGATAAATTTGTAGTGGTCTTCATTGATGACATCTTGATTATTCTCATGATGAAAATGAGCATATTGAACATTTGAGGACAGGTTTACAAATTTTGTGAGATAAACAGTTGTATGTAAAATTTAGCAAAAACGAGTTTTGGCTGAGTAAAGTTGGGTTTTTGGGTTACATTGTTTCAAGAGATGGCATTCGAGTGGATCCGAGTAAGATCTCGGCAATAGTGGATTGGAGGCCACCAAAAAATGTATCGAAAGTTAGAAGTTTTCTAGGTTTGGCTGGTTACTACCAGTGCTTTGTAAAAGGATTTTCAATGATTGCTTCTCCGATGACCAAGTTGCTGCAAAAAGATGTTAAGTTTGAGTGGACGGAGAATTGTCAACAAAGTTTTGAGAAGTTAAAGGCAGTGTTGATAGAGGCGCCAGTGCTAGTGTAACCTGAGTCTGGTAAGGAATTTGTGATTTACAGTGATACGTCCCTAAATGGTCTTGGGTGTGTATTGATGCAAGAAGATAAAGTGGTAGCGTATGCCTCAAGACAATTGAAGCCGTACGATAGAAACTACCCGACACCCTGTTTGGAGTTAGCATTGTCTTCGCTTTAAAGATTTGGTGACATTATTTGTATGGTGAGAAATGTCGTATCTTTACCGATCATAAAAGCTTGAAGTACTTAATGACACAAAAAGATATGAATTTGCGGCAATGAAGATGGCTTGAGTTGTTGAAAGATTATGAGTTAGTGATCGGCTACCATCTAGGAAAGGCGAATGTGGTCGCCGATGCTTTGAGTAGAAAATCTCTATTTGCCTTGAGAGTGTTGAATACGAGATTTACCTTATCCAATGATGGCTCGATTCTGGCTGTGCTGAGAGTTAGGCCATCATTTATCCAACAAATTTATGAAGCTCAAAAGGATGATAAAGAGTTGCAAGCAAAAATGACTCAATGTCAACAGACTGGTGAGATAGATTTTCGCATTGGTTCGAATGATTGTTTGATGTTTCTAGACAGGATATGTGTACCAAAAAATGTTGAGCTGATTCGGAGCATTCTACATGAAGCCCATAAAGATTGTTTATCTGTTCATCCTGGTAGTGCAAAGATGTACAACGATTTGAAGAGATTGTATTGGTGGCCTGGTATGAAAAGAGATGTCTCTAAGTTTGTGTCAAAGTGCTTAGTTTGTCAACAAGTGAAAGCTGAACATCAGGTGCCTTCCTGTTTGCTTCAGCCAATAATGGTTCCTGAATGGAAATGGGACCGAATCACTATAAACTTTGTTACGGGTTTACCTTTAACCCCGAAAAAGAAAGATGCAATTTGGGTCATTGTTGATCGGTTGACGAAATTAGCTCATTTCAGTCTGGTACATATGGAGTTTTCACTTGATAAGCTAGCTGAATTGTACATTGCCAAAATTGTAAGATTGCACGGAGTACCAACTTCTATCATTTTAGTCAGAGATCAGAGATTTACCTCAAGGTTTTGGAAAAAGTTGCAAGAAGCCTTAGGTACCAAGTTGAATTTTAATATCGCTTTTCACCCACAAAGAGACTGTCAATCTGAGCGGGTGATTCAGATCTTAGAGGATATGCTTTGATACTACTTTCTTGAATTTGAAGGTTGTTGGGAAAAGTATCTACCATTGGTTGAATTTGCTCACAATAATAGTTTTTAGTCGAGCATCAAAATGGCACCGTATAAGGCATTGTATGGTCGTAAATGCCAGACTCCATTGTATTGGACTGAACTTAGGGAAAAGAAAATTTTTGGGGTTCATTTGATTAAAGAAACAAAAAAGAAAATGAAGATAATTCGTGATTGTTTAAGAGCTGCTTTGGATCGATAGAAGTCTTATGCAGATTTGAAGAGGAAGGAGGTCGAGTTTTAAATGGTTGGTAAAGTGTTTTTGAAAGTGTCTCCAGGGAAAAGGATTTTGAGATTTGGTCGGAAAGGCAAATTGAGTCCGCACTTTATCGGACCATATGAAATCGTGGAGAGGATAGGACCATTAGCATATCAGTTGGCCTTACTGACAGAGTTAGAAAAGATCCATGATGTATTTCATGTATCGATGCTATGGCGCTATCGTTCTGATCCATCACATGTGATCTCACCGATCGAAGTGAAAATTCAGCCGGATATGATTTATAGTGAGGAGCCAATCAAAATCTTAGCCCAAGAGGTAAAACAGTTGAGAAACAAAAATGTGGCATTAGTGAAAGTATTATGGCAAAATCATGGTACAGAAGAGGCTACATGGGAATCGGAGAAGGCCATGAGGAAACAATATCCACATCTCTTCACTGGTAAGATTTTTTGGGAGGAAAATCCCTTAAGGGGGAGAGCTGTAACAGCCTGAATTAGGGCCTAAATGGAATGGTGGTTTCGGGACCACGAAACTGACATAGAAAAATTTATTCCGATAAAGTTTTAAGGTCTATTGTGTGATTGAATGCATAAGTGAAAATTTAGTAAATAAATTTTATCGATAAAGTGCCCGATTGAGTAATAGGACTAAATTGCAAAAAATTCAAAATTATGTTCTAAAAGCTTTTAGTGTGAAATTGAATTGAATTCATAAATTAGGAGTCCTTATTTAGTAATTACACCATTTTCTGGCAAGATGGACAAAAATACCCATGGAAGGAAAATTTCTCAAGGAAGGCCATTAAGGGCATTTTGGTCATTTAGATATTAAAAGAAATAAAAAGGGAAAAGAAGGCCAAAAAAGTGTCCATCTTTCTCCTACCTTAGCTGAACATTAAGGGGACTCCATAGCTAGGGTTTTTCAACTTTTCAAGCTTAAAATAAGTGACTCCTAGCCCCGTTTTTCATGTTCTTCGTATTTTGAGATCCTCGTACCTTGACCTAGCTTTCTATACCACTATTTTAAGCTAGAGTTCATGTTCAAAAATTTTCCCATGTGTGTCATGAAAGCATTTTGATGTTTATTGGTAGAAAATGAATGTTTAATGTGTAGTGAACAACTTTTGCTAAGTGATTTTTCATTGAAATGCATTTAGGGACTAACATGCAAAAGTTGTAAAATATGTGTATAAGTTGTGAAATGTTGAAAATTGTGGGCTTTTATAAGAGAGAAATATGGTCGGCTAGGTTTGGGAATGTTGAAAAATAGATACATTTCATTTTACGAGCCTAGGACTAAAGTGTAAAAATTGACAAAGTTAAGGGTAAAATGGTAAAAATTACCATAGGATGATTTTGTGTCCAATTGAGTAATGTATGTATTGAATAATTTAAATTTGATGTTATAGATCAAGAACAATGTGAAATCGACCTTGACCGAGGAAAAGGTAAGGTATCAGACTAAATAAAAAATATTAGCATTTTGTACCGAGGCAAGTCTTATATGTAAATAATGAGTTATTTAATCATTTTGATTAATTGTTTTAAATTATGTTGAATTATCTTAATTATTTGATATCTGAAATGCCATAACAAATGATTGAGTATGCGATGTGATAAAATCGATAAGTGAAAAAAATGCCCCAGTTGAACCTTAGGAATCATTTAGGATACAAGTGACATGTCACTAGGAAACCATTGATAGTGATCGATTATTTATGTGAATTCAGATGCCGGTCTAGTTCGACTACCAGTGGCTAGATAGTCCTGCATTTGTTGCGGATACCTGTCAGCTTGAGTGAGCAGCACTGAGTAGTTTCGACTATACCGTCAACTTCTGTGAACAGACCCGTGATTTGCTCATCATTGAGCCTTTATGTGATCTGTGTTAAGTGATAGCTTCGGCTACAAATCATTGGTAGCTTCGGCTACATTATGTGTGCCACTTATGCATTATTCCATTTATCCTTTAGCATTCCATGTGGTTCAACAAATTATTCGAATCGATTTGATAAAATGTGATTGCATGTAAAAAGATTTGACCGTATGTTTAAGAATGTGTATGTGCAGGTTATACGAAAACTATCATGTGTGCTAAGTGCTAAATGTATGTATTGAATCATGTGGTAAGATCACAATAGTAAGTGAGAATTCCCAAACTTAATTATATGATAGGAAAACTTATTTTCCATTTGCTATGTCCATTTAGTTTAAATGCTTATTGATAAACGGTAAATTATACATATTTTTACCTCATGCTTAGCCTATATTTTGGATGAATTATCACTAAATTTGTGAGAATTGGTGCTCTTAATCTTTCTATTTCATGTCTTATACTCAGGAGAGCATAGGGAAGAGAAAAGAACGAGAAACAGGCCAAAAACGGAGAAAATAGGCCAAAATGAGAAAACGACACGGCCCAGGGATTCACCACACAGCCGTGGCACACGGCCGTGCCACATAAAGTCCAACACGGCCCAACCTTGACAGCACGGCCAGACCATACGCCGTGCCACCATCAACAGGCCCGCACACGGCCTCTTATCGATCCACACGGGCGTGTCCCTATCATAAGGAAGTTCAATTCTACTCGAAAAATGATACTTAGGGCTAAGAAAGCCATTCCAAACTCTATATAAAGACCCTATGAGGCAACTTCAAGGGTGTGTTTATTTCCCGCTAAGGGAGTACTCTTTTCTCCCAAAAGGAGCGCCTTCTTTCTGCCAACACAAGGAGTGAAAGCAAGGAATTACTCCAAGGGAGACAGACCTTGTTATTATTCATTCTTGAATTATACGATAAATACTTGAATTGTTCTTAATTATGTGTTCTTAATTCTTGGTTTAAAAATCCTAGGTATTAACTCAAGAAGCTGATATGCTTAGGCAGAGGAGCAAAAGTCCCTGTTTTAAGAGTAGATCTACCATAATTAAGCGGAGTTGCATGCAACCCTAGACATAGGGCAACATAAATCTACCGGATTAGGGTCAACCTAATAGGGGGATCCATAGATCGAGTTAATGCAAGACTAGGGGGTTTTAACAAGAAAGAGATTTCAGTTAACCAACCTAGGATTAGTTGTTCTTATCCTCGATGGAGGTATTAACATAAGTTAGGGATCTCTACGGATCAAGTCAAGTGAAGACATCGTCTAGTTCAAGAAGTTAATAACAAGTGAAGTCTAGGTGGATTCTCCCTTGAGTATTGCCCATATCAATTAGCTTTCCTGAGAGTTTTTCCTCAATTTACTTTTTGTGCATTCTTAGTTTAGTTTTAGAATTAGTTTCATACAAACCCCTTTTATTTTTAGGTTAGATAATAGAAAGGAAGTAAGTATTAGTACTTTTGGTTCCCTTGGGTACGATAACTCAGTCTTGCCGCTAAACTATACTACTGTTCAATGGTTACGGCTAGGGCCAGTGTGTCACATCAATGATGGATTAACCATGTTTCTTAGCTACTGTGTTTAGGGTGAGTTTTGCAAAACTGTTATTAAAGTTTTAAAGAGAAAATCTAGGTTCAGTTGTGAATGTCCTATCCACTACCACATTTTAAGTTTTATCTTGTGAACAGATCTTTTTTCATTGCTTTGTTAATCATGTGTTACAAGTGCTTTATTTTGAAAACATTGATTAATTTTAAAAAAAATTCGCGCAGCCTTAGTCTGGTCATTTAAAACATTTTATAAATAAAGAATTAAAATCGAAATTAAAATACTTAAAGCGGCCTTATTACAACCCATAACCAAAATGAAGAAAAATAATTTAAAAATAAATAGGAAAATAAATATCTTAAATATAAACCAGCGATGCAGTCCGCGTGGCCACTCTGAATCCCTCCAGCTGCCAAGTCCTCTAGCTCAGGGCTCACCTACACAGATGAAAGGAAGGGGTGAGTTTGGAAACTTAGTGTGTAAAGAAAGCCCATCCAGAGCCCAAATCAGCTCAAGCCTACTGGGCCTGAGCCTTATCCAGTCTGAGTATTATCTGGGCTGAAGCCCTATTCAGATTCAGTATTAACTGGGCCTTAGCCCTATTCAGTAAATAGTGCGGCCCGTAGGCCCATTACAGTAACAGATCAGTAATAATGCATGTATGCCTATACCCAGCCTAAATCCATCCGCTACACACCACCCGTACCAGCCCAACACACCTATAGGGAATAAGTCGACCCACCTAGCCCAACACACCATAGTCGCAGTATAGCTGCTCAGATAACATGGCTAACCCACTAACAGTAAACGAGGCAAAGGCCCTTTTAGTAACGTGGCCAAGCCACTATTAGTAATACGAGGCAAAGCCCCTTTCAGTAAAAGTGGCAATGCCACTTGCACTTCCTCCATCAATAAAACCCAAACCCATGCAACAGTATAATATGTCATTGCATACAATGAACAGATACAGTAAAGCATACATTTTAGTCAAATTTAGCCCTAGGGGTATAATGGTCATTTTGCACCTAGGGGTAAAATAGTAATTCCTCACCCTTAATGGGTATTTCAATAATTATACCAGTTTTTAGGGTTTTATGCATGTTTCAGTCATTAACAGTCTCATTTTCGTCTTAGTAACTTATTTAGCCTATTCTAGTAGTTTAAAGTTATTGGGCCCTAAAACCCCTAATGGGCCTTACAACGTCAATTAGCTATTTTAGCCCGTTTAGCCCAAATTCCATGAGTGTCTTAGCAGTTTTAACCTATAGTATACAGAATACGCTTACCACTAGTTTCCACCCAATGGGCCCGTAAGACCATTGGGCCCATATTTAGGCCATCGAGGCCCAAATTTATCGAGATGCACGAAATCGTGCACTCACCAGCTTTACCGATTTCAGTTACAGAATCTTACCACTTCCAACTGACCCACGAGTGCTCGTACACTCGCAAGCCCGTAAAATGCCAGAATTTTGGCATTTCGGCTTTTGCCGATTTAGTCTACTAGAGGGTGCTCGTTTACACACCTGATTTGTGACGAATGCTAACGAGATCTCTCACGTATATCCTACAATCGGTCACTAACATATTAGACTTATGAATTAACGATAACTAATGTAATCTTGCTTACCATATTCGACCAATCTCCCTCAAGGCCTTAGAACACTTACCTTTGTCGAAAACAGGGACTAGCTCTAGGTCTAGTCGTTCCAATGATCCAAGCCTCCTATGCTGCTCGCTAGATCGTCCCCTTCGCAATAAATACACATAAAACTAATTAAAAGGACCATCAATACTCTTTACTATAATCGACAGCCTCCCTAAAGCGTTTAGGGACTTTCAGCTTCTCTAAAATCCTGAAATAACGATTATAGAGGAGATCTGAGCACTTACCGAAGATTCACTAAACAAGAACGCTCCCAATCCTTTTCCAATCCAGATCTGACGTAGATCTAACCCTCAACACAAGCAGAGAATGGATCTAATAGATCTAAGGGTTTAATTCTAGAAATACCTTGAATAAGGAGGTTTCGGCTCTTAAGTGAGAAGAAAAAGAGAAAGATAGAAGTTGTATCAAAAGAGAAGGTTTCGATAAGGGTTTTTGGAGTTGTGAGATTCGGCTAAATGGATTGAAGAAAGAATGGGGGTATTCAACCAAGGAGAAATCGGCACAACCTAAAACCTTTCGAGATTTCGGCTTTTAGGAGTATTCGGCTAAGTGGAGTTTGGCTAAAGAAAAGATTCGGGTTTTTGTATTGGAACAATCGGCTAAATGGGATTTAAGGGAATCAATAAAGAAGATGAAGAAAAGAAGAAAAGATAGAAGGAATAGGGAGTATAGATTCGGCTAAAGGAGAGAAATCGACAAAGTAACCTAAGGTGTAAGGTTTCGGCTTTGTGAAAAAAATGAAAGAGATAAGAGATGAGAGAAAGAAAGAGGAGAGAGGAGAAAAGAATGAGGATCAAAGAATAGAGGAGAAATTCACTATGGCCAAGTCGACACAAGGGATGGGTACTTGCGGCTTCGGCTTCTAAATCAATGGAAGGAACAAAAGAAAACAAACCCTAAGGGTTCAATACTCAATCGGCACACATACTCACCCAAATGCCGACTTAAGACCCCAAGAAGGACCCTAAACATGTTCAGCTATCACCTCAAAACCACCCCTAGCCGATTACACTAAAACCAAATGTCCCAAACGGCAATGCTTCCCTAAGAGTCCCCCCATCGGCCATCACATGTCTCATTTCAAAATTCCTAAAATCTCTCCCTCTTATCTCGCCTGATCTAATCTCATGAACAACTCAAACTCTCTTCAGCAGAGTTTCACTTAACATCCATCGCATGACTAGCACATGCACAAAAATTAAAAACACTTACTGCTTACCTTGTGACTTGAACTCTGGCCCTTGCACCCAGCCACACACCACTTTTTTAGGAACTAAGTGGCGCCACATTGCCACTTTACCAAGGGCTTCCTTGTGTCTTACTTTACTCATTTTTTCTTAAAAGCCCACTTAACCAAGTCCCCTTCACTTTGAATCCAGAATTTGATATTTTTGTCGGGTTTTATCTTAGACTTGAGCCTTCTAAAGGCCCACTAACACACTTAAAACATAAATTTCGTAATCTAACAACAAAATTTCAAGATTTCACCAAAATCACAAAAATCCCAAAAAATCTCGAAAATTGATGCGTTACAACATGGGCGTGTCCTTGTCCCACATGGGCGTGTGCCCTGTTTCGAGTCAAATTTTCATAAGTGTTTGGGAAGTTTTGGTTTGGTCGCTAATCATACCCATTGTATCGTTTGGGCCTCATAGGCCCATAATGTGGATGTTATGCGTATGAATGAAGAAGTTTTAAATTTTATGTGAGATTTATGCGTCAACATCAAATGATTGTGTATGTGTATGTTCGATAATGCTTCATACCCGTGTCCAGTGACGGTTACAGGTGAGGGGCGTTACACCCGTGCCCCTCGTCCGTGTGGATTTATTTTATATCTTTGAACTTATAGGGGTTTTCACACGGCTTGGCACACGCCCGTGTGCCTGGCCCGTGTCCCTCACTCAGCCATGACATGCCCGTGTCGCAGCCCATGTGCAAAAAACCTTGGTATTCTATTTCTGATGTCAGCAACCATTTAAGGTCACACAGCCGTGGTACACGCTCGTGTCTTTCACACAGCCGTGGCACATGCCCATGTGCTAGGTCATGTCTTTCACATGGTTGAGACACACGGTTGTGTTTCAGCCCGTGTGTTTACTACTGGGCATTTAATTTTTGCCAACCTAAGGTGCAGGGGACACACGGCCTAACCACATGCCTGTGCGGCGGATTGTGTGTTACACATGGCCTAAACACACGCCTGTGTGTCTACCCGTGTGGACAAAAATAAGGCTATCTACAGAGCCTTTTGCCACCCTGAAATAAGATCAAACACAAACCAAAACTTCACAAGGTACCAATACTCAACCAATGACCATAAATTGGCATCCACACAACTTCACATAATCAATCCAACCAAGCATTCATATTACGATCCTAATACTCTTGTTCATCCATACTACTTGCACATTCATGAAAACATCAACATTTGCATTTATAAACCAATAGCAAATTAGCCAATATCTTTGGCCTTATACAAAATGAGGTATTTCAAAATCAAGCCCACACACTTGGCCCAAAATAAAATGACATTTAACAATGACTAGTCCCTATACATGCCATTTCTCAAAATGCTAGAAAATAACTATACTGAATGCTTTAGTTGATAGTATGAACGAAGTCTTCGATGTTCGTTGATCCACGAGCTAATTAGGCGGCACTATAAGAAAATGGAAAGAAGAGGGAGTAAGTGTAAAGCTTAGTAAGTTGCAAGTAAATAAATGACAACAATTTACCATGCTATAACATGCTTTTAATACATCACAATTTGTGCATGATACAAAAGAATGGATACAAGCATAACTTACTCATTTTCATCTTTTACTAATCATACAACATAATTTTGAGCTCACATTTAATACATTTCATATCTGCACCACTCACAAGTTCAACATAATATCTCTTGATCTTGATACAAACTTTAAATTTCCCGTTGAATTTAGAATACAAAAGGATATTTAGTAAGCCTCATCCAAAGGGTATCATGCCGATGCCATGTCCCAGACATGGTCTTACACTGGCTCACATGTCAAGTCGACGGCATGTCCTAGACATGGTCTTACATTAACTCTCATATATCGAGGCTGATGCCATGTCCTAGACATGGTCTTACACTAGCTCTCCTCTATTCGTGCCGATGCCATGTCCCAGACATGGTCTTACATTGACATATATCCAAGTCGATGCCATGTCCTAGACATGGTCTTACACTAGCCTGCATGTCGAGGCTGGTGTCGTGTCCCAAACATGGTCTTACACTAGCACTCGTATATACGTCGATGCCATGTCCCAGACATGGGCTTACACTAGCTAGCACATATCAGTGTCGATGCCATGTCCCAAACATTGTCTTACACTGACACATAACGAGCCCAATGCCATGTCCAAGACATGGTCTTACACTAGCTCTCGTATCGTCCTTAGTATCATGGCATGGATATCTAGTCTATTCTTAAGGTTCAACCGGGTTCTATCACATAGATTATCATCATTTCATTACTCAAAATCATAATTAATCAATTCATGCTAAATAAATACTCTCATGCATAACTCATATTCACAATTAATCATTTTATACCCAATCAATAAAATCATGCATAATTATAGAAAAAGTTGAATTGTTTACTTACAACTTACCTCGGTATACAAAATGTGAACTATTTTCGATTTAGTCTGTTTATTTGGCCTTCCCTTGGTCTAGTTCCAGATTTCGTAATTCTTGATCTATGATAATAAAAATTCACTAATTTATTCACCATATAAATCTAGACAATTCAAAATTCATATTATGGCAAAATGACCATTTTGCCCCTAGGCTTTCATAAATTGACCATTTTACCCCTAGGCTCAAAAATCGATTTTTTTCAAATTTCTTCATTTCTTATGCCTAGCCAAACCTTTTTTATTCGTAGGGCAGCCCACAATTTCCATTATTTCATACAATTACTACATAATCTACAACCTTTATAACTAGGTCCATTTTAGGTGTTTTCCATGAACACCACTTCACAAAATTTGTTTATTTAACAACTACGACTCATTTTCTTCCAAAAAGTTTCAGCAAATCACATGAACAATTTCATGAAAAAACCCTAGACTTCCTATCATTTTGCAAAATAGTCCCCTCAATAGATAGCTCAAGCTACAATGGTCCCAAAAGTATAAAAATTATCAATAAAGACCATCAATTTGACTTACTTGGATGAGAAACAAACGGCTGAGTTTTCAAGCTTCCAAAACCCTTAAACTTGTTAAAATTTTCAATAGAAATGAAGAAGAGAATGAAAAAGATGATAGCTAGTCTTAGGCCATTATTTTAATGCCAAATATCTCATCTAACCTTGACTAAATTTTTATTTTCTTTAATTCTTTGTCTCATGGCCGGCCACACTAATAGAGTGGGTCTATTTGCCCATTAAAGACCCCCAATTTTAGTTCTCTAGCTATTTAACACAATTTACCAGTAAATCAAAACTTTCACCCTTTATGCGATTTGATCTTTTTTTCCGCAATTAAGCTTCCAAACGCTAAAATTAATTGACCAAAATTTTCGTGCACCTATATAATTATGCTATAACGCATAAAATAATATTAAAAATAATTTCTCTGACCTCGGGTTAGTGGTTCTGAAACCACTTTTTTGAATAAGCCCCAATTTAGACTGTTACACTCTGTTTATGACTTCATCATTCATTTAGGGTCATATGGCCAAGTCACACGCCCGTGTGCTAGACTGTGTGGCCATTCGTGTGGATGAAAGTTAGGCTATCTACCAAGCCCTTTTTACTACCAAAACACTTACGCACTTATACCAATATTATAAATACATAACATAACACTATTAAGCCTTCAAATATTCACACATCATTTAACCAATTCATGTAAACTTGCACGTCCACAAAAATGCATCACCGAAAACCTATAGCATGACCAATATTAGCCAACATCGTTGGTCTTATACAAACAAACTATCGAATATTATAGGCCAACATTTTAGGCCAAACCCAGATAGGACACATACAAATGACCATGTTCCCTATACATGCCATAATTCTAAGTATAAGAATCATTGATACCTAAATTGTAGCTTGATAGTGTGGTAGGTTCTCCGGCGACTTCCAACCCGAGCTAACCTGAGTACATTATACACACAGAAAATAACGAAGTAAGATATAAAGCTTAGTAAGTACGTATGTAAATAATAAACAATTGATTATCATGCTTTTAACAATAATCATTATATGCTCTCAAGATATTACCATCATTATTGCATAAAATTTCACTATTCACTTATGTTTATCTCGAACTGTCTACTCAAGTTATAGTCACTAAATTATTTTTATCTGAAGTTATGGAACTCCAAATTAAGATCCACTAATTTTCCCTAAAACTAGACTCACATATCTTCTTACCATAAAACTTTCAGAATTTTTGGTTTAGCCAATCAGTACAGTTTATTCTTTAAAATTTCCCCTATTCTGCAGTCAAATAGTTTCAACCCTTCTTCACTAAAAATTAATTATCTCCTTGTACGGGATCCGGATGATGTTCCAATTTGTTTATTTTGAAAATAGACTCAATAAGTATTTTAAAAATATAAATTAAAACACATAATTACTTTTTTAAAATTTTTAATAATTTTTCAAAGTCAAAACAAGGGATTCTAAAATCATTCTAAACTTGTCTCACTAAAATTCAAATATCTCATAATATGAAATTCTTTTGCTTACACCATTTCTTTTTATGAAAATAGACTCAATAAAATTTACTTTCATATCTTATTCATCCTCAAATTCAATTTCCACCATTTTTAGTGATTTTTCAAAGTTACGCAACTACTGCTGTCCAAAACTATTTTATTTCAAACTTCCCTCTTCCATGAAACACCATAACAATATGCTCAACATTCAATAACATGACTTGCATGAATGATACAAAACTTCATCACTTCACTTACTCATTTTAATCCTTATTAAAATTCAAACACATATCGAGTTCATTGCTCACATGAAATTCCACTTAGTTGATTTTCCCGATGAACCCTTCGGAATAATAACAGATTCACGATGGTTCGCACATAGCCCACCAATGATAACAAATACACGGTGGTTCGCACATGGCCCACCAATAATTAAAAAAAATAGTGGTTTGCATATAGCCCACCAATAATAACAAATACACTGTGGTTCAGACATAGTCCACCAATAATAACAAATACACAGTGGTTCACACATAGCCCACCCTTATGATCAATGCTATCCGGTACACATAGTAGTTAGTACTACACATGTGACCATGGCTATTTTATTCCACAATCTCACGTTGAACCATATCTCGATGCCATAGCCTAACTATGGTCTTACACGATATCACTTAATCACACTTTTCCATGACTCATTCATGGTCTTTTTCTGTCAATGCATCTTTTAGTACCGAACGAAAGTATTCAACTTTGTGTTAGCTAATCTTGAACATCAAATTTTCATTATACAACAATTAATATAATTAATTCACAAATTATCCATTAATTAAACAAATGAACATTTATGTTTAACATACGAACTTACCTTTACACGAAAACGGCAATTGGATGTAATCGTTAATTTCTTTGATTTTCTCTCGTTTTAAGTCCAAACCTCATTTTTATTTATCTAAAATATCACATTTGACTTATTCAATTATTATACTATTCAATTCAGTCCAAAAATCATATTTTGGAAACATTACATTTTTGCCCATAAAGTTTCACATAATTACAATTTTGCCCTTAGGCTCGGAAAATGAAAAGCACTTATTTTTCTCAAATCCTAAGCCTAGCCGATTCATATTCCCTCTTATAACTGCCCACATTTACTAATTTTCTACACATAATTTTACAACTTTTACAAATAGGTCCTTTTTAACAATTTCAACGAAAATTATTTAGTAAAAGTTGTTTATCACACTCTAAACTTTCATAGTCTTTCATAAAACATCAAAACACATTCATATCATCTATGGGTAATTTTTTAAATAAAAACCTTAGCTCAAAATAAGGGTAGAAATAGCTAAACCGAGATACGAGGATCTCAAAAATATGAAGAACATAAAAAACGAGGCTAGGAGGTACTTACAATTGAGCTTGAGAGCTTGAAAACCCTAGCTATGGAGTCTCCCCTCTAAGCTTCGGCCAAATGAAAAAGATGGACATGTTTTTGGCCTATTTTTCCCTTTTTATTTTTTTTAATTACCAAATGACCAAAATGCCATTCATTAAAACCTTTGGTATTTTATCCTTCCGTGTCCATTTTTGTATAATGGTCTAATTGCCATTTAAGGACCCCCACTTCAAAAACCCATTTCAAATAAGTACCTTAGCTTCTAGAACTCACATTTTTCACATATTGTAATTTAGTCCTAATTATCAAATTGGACACCCAATCGATAAAATTTCTTAACGAAAATTTCACACAAGCATTTAATCACATAGTAAAAATTAAAAATTAATCACAATGAAATTTTCAACTTTGGATTCATGGTTTTCGAAATCACTGTTCCATTTAGGCCCTAATTCGGGCTATTACAATTCATATTTGGTTTCAACGAACTAGCATAAGGAATGATTGGACATATGCAATTAGGGATCAAATTATTTATTATTAAGATTTAGCTTTTCACCTATTAATTATAAAATCATTTAGTCATGAAGTCATTCCACTATAGTATCGTGACTGAGCTCTGCCCAATGACATACCATTACAAAAGCAACTTGATAAGTGCTCGTCCAATGACCTTGTCATAAGTGTGTTACCCTCATAGGATATCCTTAATATCTTTGGGATGATATTCATGAGCCCAATATGATCCTATTTTATCTCATGGTAACCATTACATCTTCTTTCATGAAAAGTCAATTACTATCAAATAGTAATTAAGTCATTCATCACAAAGACGAATGACTGGTGACCACATTTACTTTTGATCAACCATGTAGTGCTAATAAGAGGATATCATTTACCCATGTTTCAGGTTATGATTCCATTGTTGTGAATGATGCTACATACTATAGAATTCGTATACCCAACGCACCAGTTTTCGGTTCCTTAGCTATTTGAACTCAAGCTTTTACTTACATCAAAGTATACGAGTCACACATACATAGTTCGTCATCCACATAGGATTTAGGTATGCCACACTATGAACGTCATAAGTGTATAAATCCATAAATGGATTAAGGATATATTCTTCGTAGGTCTAGTCCAATATACTGTCAGTCCAGTTAGTCACATCTATGTCTCTATCTTTCTAGAGTCATCTGCTCCGATGCCCAAGACAAAGTATCTCCCCAATTGGACTTGATGGACAATATATTAGTCTTTCAATCTGTTTGCCCATTTTCGATTAGACTAAGGAGATATTTAGGTTTATCTACTAATATAAGTTGTCTTTTTGTATTAGAATCTGACCACGTTATACCACTTAGTATTAGATTAGACAACTAGTGAGCTACTATTTGTTTCTATTTTGCTTTACATGCAAAAACCACATGAGGACAATATAAAATTATTAATGTAATCCATGAATTTGTTTTATTAAGCAATATGTTTGAAAAAACTACAAGTGTACTTAGATAAAAATACTACACCGAGGGCACTAGATCCAACACTTACTTGTTCAAAATGTGAAAAGAGTGTATACTTCAGGGACTAATATTTAATTTTTTCTTTTCCCTTATTAGCTCTGCTTTGACCCAAATCTTGATCTGTACAATTATTTTATATACAAATATGTTAGCTCAAATAATCAAACTAAAATTGCCAAGAGGGGGTGAATTGACTTTTTAAAAAATTTATGAAAGCTAGAGAGAGAGGATAGAAAAAATTGACACAAGAATTTAGAGTGGTTCGGCCCCAATTGCCTACTATACTATCTTAGCTTTGCACTACTAAGGATTTTCCAAAATTCACTAATTTGATAACTTTTTAGGATAAAGTTTAACCTCACGAACTCCCTTAAGGTTTTTACCCAAACCTTAAGATACAAACCCTCTCAAAGAGATTCAAAGAAGCAAATAAAGAAATCATCCTTACAAGATCAATGTGTTTACATATTAAGTTAAATTACAATGAAAAACACTTGAGAAAATGGAATGGAAATAAAGCTCACAAGTGTATGAAAGAACAGTATGGAAATATTTGGCACAAAGATTGTTTGATTGATCTTTTTGCTTGAATATGCTTTCTTATTGTTGTAGGACCTTTAGAAGTTGATATTTATACCCCTTGAATTGATTTCCAACCGTTGTGGTTACTAGAGACATGAATAGAGATGTTGGGGATGTGAACCTACAACAATGAGTATTGATTCCAGATAAAATGGTATTGATAATTTTTCCATTAAATGCAAAATTTAATGACAATTGGAGTTGAAATATCCATACTAGAAAAAAATTTATCGATACCATATTAAAAGTATCAATACTGGATCGATACTTAGCTAAATTTGTGAAAAACAGAATGTCAATTTGGTATCTTTTTTAAAAGGGGTATCAATGTTTTGAAAATTATCGATCCTTGGCCACTAACTTGGTCGAAAAATAGTTTGACTAGTTAAAATAATTTTTACTTGATTAAAATCATTTTAACTTGATTTTAAAGTTAATTCAAAAATTTTCTAAGAGTTTAAAGTAAGAATTGAAAATTTTATCTCTTGGACTTCATTTGAGAAATTATTTTGTAAATTTTATTCAATTTTAATTTTTATTCAAAAACACTTTAATTTGTTATATCAAAACATATTATCAAATAAAGCTTAGTTCAACAATCTCCCCTTTTTTTTATATAACAAAACATTTCGTAAATTTGTTTTTGAATAAATTGCTCCCCTTTAATAGAAGTCACTTTCAATTTAAAGCCTAAATATAAAATTGATATAAGTTCCAAATTTGACATTCATTTTTACTTTGAAGAAAATGGTCAGTAGGGTTAAGAGGCATTACCGGACATATCGAAACATTTTACGAACATTTTACGAACATTTCAAAAACATAATTATACAACATCAATTCATAGCAATTCATACACATATAGTCCCTTTAAAAGGTCCACGAGACCTTGAACATACATTAGAAAAGGGTTGGGACTAAATCGAACACATACAAAATTTTTTGAAACTTAAACATTTTTCAAAGTTACAGAGGTCACAAGCCTGTGTGAACAGGCCGTGTGCCTCACACAACATTAGACACGCCTGTGTGCCAGGCCTGTGTGCCAGGCTATTCAAAATGGCCTCACACACTCGTGTCTGGGCCGTGTGCTCAGCTGTGTCAATCTAAAGGGGTATACTGACTTGGCCATATGGCCTGGCACACGCTTGTGTGTGCGACCGTGTGGTCTACCCAGGCTCATTTCGAAATAGCCCTCGAGCAACATAGCAGAGACACATGCCAGTGTCCCTGCCCATGTGGGCAAAAATAGGCCATTTGTAAGGCCATAATACCACCCATAAGGGTCATCCCTACAAGTACAAAACCAATCATCAAATACATCAAATTTTCAGCCAAATTCAACACCAAAACATGTATAATTCATACCATACATTCCTCAACCAAATTCATACTCAATCTCCATGCCAAATCATACCAAATCATAAGTCAAATTCATGTCAAACATACATGATCAATACATCAAATTACGACGTTCAATCTCATGCCAAAACCTTGATAATTTCTCAACTAAGCACGTACCAAACTGACCATTTCATTTTAGCTTTTCATGAGCACGTCAAATTACCAATTTTCATTACATAACTTATACCAAATTCAACCATAAACACAACCATTACCAAGCCATATCAAATGGCCAGATTTACATCATTCCAAAAACATATTCATATACTTCTAGTCTATACATGCCATATTTCAATATTCACATTTTCAAAAGGTACCAAAATAGAGATCGATAGTGTGGTGATGATCCTCAATGATCCCTGAGCTCCTGGTAACTTCAATATCTATAAAACATTGCAAACACATAGAAAGTAAGCTTTCAAAAGCTTAGTAAGCCATGTACAAATAAATTTATCACATAACTCAATTATAAACCAAATCATTCATGAATCTCATGGCATAACACAATATCAAATCCATATTTATCACATAACTCATATGTAGTCATAGTTCACTTGCATATAATACATCTTTTTGTCAACCGATTCTTACATTTATCACATAACCATATATGCACATATACTTACCTTTCACTGACAATTTTCATATACAATTCGAACGTACTTGAATCGGATGAACATTCATATACTCATTCATTTCTCGTGATGCCCGTTGAACCGTTCGAAATTAAATAGGATACTCGGATAGCTCAGAAAGCTCATACAATGCCAACGTCCCAGACGTGGTCTTACATGTAATCAATATCGATGCCACTGTCCTATACAGGGTCTTACACGAAATCAAATACGATGCGAATGTCCTAGACATGGTCTTACACGTAAATCACAAATCGATGCCAATGTCCTAGATGTGGTCGTACACGAAAAATCATATAAGAATCCTATGTCATGACATATGTATCCCAACTATTCCTAGGGTTCGTACGGGGTTTTTCAGACGTCGTCACATTATCGAACTTTCTCAGATTTCACATATTCAGCTCAAATAACCATATATCATAATCCATTCACATATAAGCAATAATAATTCAATTCAAACACATTTATTTGTATATCGACTTACCTCGTACGAAAATGAACAGAAACGAATGATTATTCAACAACTTTCGATTTCCCCTGATCTAAATTCGTTTTCTTTGGTTCTTGATCTATACATAGTCAAATTTAACTTATTCAATCTCATATTCATTCAAATAAATCCATGTACACATATTTAGGGTATTTTACTGATTAGCCCTCACATTTTCACATTTTGACACTTTGGTCCCTAATTCACAAAATCACAAAATATGCATAATTTCTTTATATAATAGCTTGGCCGAATATTCACTTAGCTCATATAAGCCCATATATTTCATTTGTTTAACATTTTAGTCCTTCAATTTCTCATTTTCACAATTTAGCCCATAATACTCAAATTCATCAAAAATCCCAATACAAAACATATTTGTCTAACACATATCTTTCATATTTCATCAATTAACATTACAAAACTAAAAAATTTATCAATGTCATAACTCACAATCTTCATCAAATTCAGAAACTGAGACATGGGCTAGATATAACACTAAGCAACAATCACAAAAACATAAAAATCATAAAAAACAGATCAAATTACATACCTTAATCACCAATTCTCCTAGCCGAACCCTAAAAGCTTTTGTTCTTTTCTTTTTCTTTTGTATTTTCGGTAAACAAAATGAGAAATGGCTTTAATTTCATGTTTTGTTTTATTTTAACATAATTAATTATGCAAATTACTAAATTATCCTTTAATTAAAACATAAAAATTTATGTAATGGATGGCCATTATTGTCCACTACTAATTTAAATGGTTTAATTACTAATCAATGCCATCATATTTAAAAGCCACTTTAAATTCGACACTAAATCAAATAATTGGCCACTTTTGTATTTTTTGTGATTTAGTCCTTTTCGCAAATTAAGCACACAAACGATCAAATTAATTCACAGAAATTTCACACATGCTAAATCACATACATTAGGCACAGAAAATAATATTTAAATATTTTTTGACTCGGATTTGTGGTCCCAAAACCACTATTCCGACTAGGGTCTAAACCAGGCTGTTACAAAGTTAATTTAATTTAGTACAATGTCAATCAATTTACCTCTACTTCCTCCCTTTTTTGGTATATAAAAAAGACAAATAAAGCTTTAAGACAAAAAATATGGTTAGTTCAAGATTATATATAAAAATAAAGAAATAATGAACTGACATAAAAAAATTACCAAAGTATCTTATAGTACTAATAAAAAAAATTAAGGTTCAAAAAACCATAGTCATAGGAAATAAGAAAAAGTAATAGTGCAAATGTTATGAATAATGATATGAAGATGAAACTTAAAAATCTACTCTAATCGTCACCATGAGGAGAAAATAGAGGTGTTGAAGGAAAATAAGTAAGGAGAGATGTCATTTGCATATCTAACATCGACAATCGAGAGTTAACCTCATTTCTAATCCTCAAGGATGGCAACATTAATATTGGACGAGGGTTGAATAGCTTGAGATGAAGTAGCTGCAGGAGGGGCATGCTCGAGTGAAGGAACATGCTCAAGTGAAGGAATGTATTCAAATGCGCTTTCTACGTCATTATCATCATTTGCAATCGGATGACCACTCTTGAACCATTCATCAGAGTTGGTGCCATAATGATAACCACATGGTGAAGTTCCTCATAACTAATAGGCTGACTAGAGGATATAGGGGTGTTTCCAAGGGTACTAATACTTAACCTGCTAAAAATATATGAAAAACAAGTGCTATAGGGAAGAGTGATGTTTGTATTCATCTCACTTCAATAGCTTTATTTATCTTACTGAAAATAATAAGGGCTAGGTCGGGATGCCTATCGAAATGGATAGAATCGAGGCACCAATAATTAGTGTTACAAAACTTGATATGTTTCTTCATAGGACGCCGATTCCAAGTGATATTCAAATGGAGAATAGGATCATAGATATTAAGTTTGGATGCTACTCTAGAACCAATATAGAGAGCGAGATTGCAATGACCTTTTTCATCAGAGTTACTTTGAGAGGTAAATGAAGAATATTGCCAAACTCTTCCAAAGTTAGACGAATGAGGGTGTTCATTAAAAAATGATGTGGAGGTAATAACAATATTGCCGGACTCATCGTGTTCGAGTTTGGAATTAAAGAAAAAGCTCGAATAAGATTATAAAAAGTCGGCGAGGAAATTTTAAGAAAATCCATCCAACCCCGTTTTGGAAAAATTAGAAGGTAAGAAAAATTTATCCATTCTAACATGGTCATATCAACCTTTCTAGACTCCCATACCCATTTTGGCTCAAAATTCCCATCGAAATGTTCACGTTCATCATTGGGATGAAATCACTCATTGAAAGATGTTCTAAATTTGCTAGGAGGATTTGACAATGAGGTGCCTATTCTAGGACATTTCTTAGGGGCTATGCTAGAGATCTAAGCACTAAAGATGCACTAAGATACTAAAAAAATTGTTTAGGAATTTTAACAAACACTTGGTGTGTAAAGGGTTTGAAACAAAATGTTGAGAAAAAAATTAGAAATAGGATACCCCCTACAACAAAACACAGTATACATAGTCTAAATCAACCCAATAATTCATCAAAAAAATATTTCAATCTACATTTCATAAGATCAAAATATTGAAAAATTAAGGTTTTACCTCAAAAGTGTTGAAATATTAAAAACATTGAAGCAATGTTGTTGAAATCTTGATACAATGGTATTTGAGAGTGTTGAAAAGACAATATTTCATAAAAAAAACCAAGAATTCTAAAAAGGAAAGGAAGGGTTTTTGAATTAAAAGGAGAAAATAAAATTTGAGGTTTTTAAAACTATTTTCGAAAACACACGGTGCAGGTGCATTTAAAACCCAGCAGGTATTAATATTTTTATATGAGTATCTATATTTTTTCAAAAGTATCGATAATTTTGAAATGATATCAATACCCAACCACTATTTTATTTTCCAAGTGTAAAAAAATTTCAAAAACACAAATTTTAAGTCCTAATGTGTTCTAGTTGTCCTAAAATGATTTCTAGTATATAGCGTTCACTATTTTAAAGTTAACACATGCAATTCATAACATTTTCACAGGTTTAAAGACATACATGCATTAATCATCATTAAACATGCTGGACATACATCAATATAACTTATTGTGTTAAAAATTCAAGCATTTGGACCACTTAGCAAAATCTAAAAGTTAATAACGTAGGTATCGATATTGATCCTAGGGTATCGATATTTTCTTTAAGTGGTATCGATACCACATGGAAAATTGATACTAAACTTGCATTTTGTTTCTCACACACAAATCATACTGTAAAAAATTATTGGTACCTGATATAGAGTATCAATATATTTACCCTGAGTATCGATACTTGAGCAAGGGTAGTGATACTAAATCTCTATTCTGACTTGTCGGCATATTTGAAAACACAAAGTTATCTTTTTTAAAACCCAATTATCGATTCCTTTGCTACAGACCTCAAAAATAAAACATAAAAAATTATTTAGTCCATTCCAGTTTAGTTTCTAAACATCATGCATCAAATACTTTGACAAATAATTATCCAAACGACTAAATTTAACAATTCAAAACAATGTCACTAACATTTAACATACACATAACATATACATATTTACACTTTCTCAACAGTTATCACAACCACATATCACTTGTTAGAGCATCTCATCCCAATTCACATATTCACATTCACATAAGCAGATAATTCACAAGATAAACATAGGTATGAGAAAGCTTACACTTGGAATTTAGAGTAAGGGTTTAGGCTACCACTAAATTCCCAAATAACACATGATTCATGTCTACGAGCAACGATTCCAAACATTTACCAATACGTTTTCGCCAAGAAGCCGAAGGCTCAATCTATACTTTCCTAGATCCTAAATGGTCCTATCAAATTTGAAAATTCAACACAATAAATTCACACAACAATATATTCAAGAATTAGCAAAGGACTCACCACAAGCAATAAAAAACATATGCCTAAACTAAGTTCTCATATAACCAAAACCTTTAACATAGCAAGCTTTAGATTCAAATATCTTGGTCTATACTCAGTATTTTCACCTAAAACCAATTCTATTCATCTTATAATTTACCTACGACTGATTCCCAACCTTTAAACGACAATAAAATATTTAATTCATGGTATTGACTTTTTCGACATGTTTTATGGCTATTTTCTAAAAATTCATTAAAACCTAAGAAATCTTTACCGAAGCTTTGAAAAAAGTTTAGAAACCTCTTAATCATGTCAATACTAATTGAAAAACAATTTGAAACCACATTTTCACTAAAAAATCCCGAAATTCACCATTAACAACTCTATTTTTAGCTTTTAATCAAAATATGTGATTTAATGACTAATAATTCAATTTTAAAGATTAATTAACATTAGAAACTAATGGGTAGATGAATGGTTACCTTTGTTGGAAGAAAAATGAAGATTTGTCGAAAACCCAAAGAACTCACACATGAAAAAGATGATGAAATCTATGGAGTTTTGAGAAGTTTTCTTGAAGATTTATGAAGGTTTAATACTTGGGGAATGATAAAAGAGTGAAGATTTAACAAAGAAAATTGAGGATGAAAGGTTGAGAGAGCAAGGGGCGGCATTAACAAGCAAAAGAGAATAAATAATGTGAAAACTGTAGGTGGGGGTGATTTTTAGGTTCAATTTTAAAAATTGGTAAAAGTGGAATATAAATGCTCACAATTTTTTCTCTATTACAAATCAGTCCTTTCTCTAAAATTAAAGGTTTCCAAAACACTTTTTCAAAAATTGATTTGATTTTCTAAAAACCATAAAAAAAAAAAATTACCGATATACTGTCTCACAAAAATTTTGAATACTTTAAGGTTAAAATTCCTAAAATATCCCTAAAACTCTTAGGCCCTATTTGGGGTGTTACACTCCTTGCATTAGCTTGAAAGTTTTTGAAAAAGAAGATCATAAGTACAATAAAAAATGATATCATCAACATATATTTGAACTACTAATAAATTATTGTATTTTCTTTTAATAAAAAATGTTTTGTTAACCTTCCCTTTTCTGAAACCTTTTCCAAAAAGAAAATTTGATAATCTTTCATACCAAGCTCTAGAAACTTGTTTCAAACCATATAAAGCTTTTGAAAGTTTGAAAACATGGTTTAGAAATTTTAAATCTTCAAAACTGAGTGGTTGTTAAACATACAATTATTCATTTATAAAACCATTTAGAAAAGCACTTTTTACATCCATTTTATATAATTTGAAATCATAAAAGCATGCAAAAGCTAAAAGCATCCTAATGGCTTCTATTCTAGCTACGGGAGCATATGTTTCATCAAAGTCTATTCCTTTCTCTTGATTGAAACCTTGAGCAAGAAGCCTAGACTTGTTCCTTGTAACGCGTGGTTTGTGCAAATGTACACGGTCGTTATCAAGTAATAAGTAAGTATAAGAGTTATCGTCTCCACAGGGACTGCATATGTTAATCAATATTTTGCAAAATTAATATTAATAAATTGGTAAGAAAAACACAATAATTTTGAATGTTGAAAAAAAATAAATGACTAGATGCAAAGTGATCCCTAATGCAAGTTAACCTAAATGAAAATGAAATGAATGGTTAAAATGGATGAGATGTATTTAGTAGTAGAATTCACAAGATTTTAACAATGATAACATGCATAGGCTAGAATAAGTACATTATTTAACTTGGTTCATTTTCATCATGCTTGCAAAATAAGAACTCGGTTTAGACCCTAGTCAGAATAGTGGTTTCGGGACCACATTTCTGAGTCAGAAAAATATATAAATATTATTTTCCATGCTTATTATATGTGAATTAATATGTGTGAAAGTTTCATATGAGAATTTGTCCGTTTGAGTGCTTAATTTGCAAAAAGGACTAAATCGTAGAAAATGCAAAATTGTCCTTCTATTTGATTAATGGCTAAATTGATGTGCATTTATAATTATGAGGTCCTTATGTTGTAAATGGACCATTAAAAGGTTAATGGACATTTATATCCATGCATTACATGTTGATTATTAAAGATTCATTAAATGCATATTAGTAAATTATTAAATAAGTGATACTTAAATTAAATGAAACCAAATGGTGGCCATTATTCATTTTTTTCTTCCACCAGTTATTGAAAGAAAGGAAAGGTTTAAGTCTTTGTTTCGTTCGGCCATTGCTTAGCATAATCAAGGTATGTAATTTGATCCGATTTTGATTTTGTGATTGTTGTTATGTATTCTTCAAAGCTCATGCCTCAATTTTAGAATTTGATGAAGATTTTGAGATGTTCCATTGATGAAATTGTGAGTTTGGTGATGTTAGTTGATGAAAAATAAAAGAAATGTGTTGGGCTAACATATTTGGTCTTTGAATTTTTGATGAATTTTAGTAATTTGGCATAAATTGTAAAAATGAGAAATTGGAGGACTAAAATGTGAAATAAATGAAATATGTGGGATTATATGGGCTAGAGAAAGATTCGGCTAAACTATGGTGTATTGAAATTTTGCACATTTGTGATTTTATGAAATAGGGACTAAAATGTCAAAATATGCAAATGTGAGGGCTAATTTGTAAAATGCCCTAATTATATGTTTTTGGACTGAGTTGAATGACTTTTTGAATAAAAGGGTTAAATTTGAATGTGTTTAAATCAAGAACCAAAGATAACGGAAATAGATTGGGGAAGTCGAAAGTAGTTGATTAGCCGTTTTCATCCGTACGAATCCGAATGAGGTAAGTTGATATACAAATAAATGCCTTAAATTGAGTTATATTTGCTTATATGTGAATGAATTGTGATATATGGCTATTTGAGCTTAATATGTGAAATTCGAGAAAGTTTTGATAATGCGACTAAATCCTAAAAGCCCCGTCCGAACCTTAGGAATAGCTAGGATACATATGTCATGACATAGGATCCGATATGTGCTTTCGTGTAAGACCACGTCTGGGACGTTGGCATCGATATGAGATTTACGTGTAAGACCATGTCTGGGACATTGGCATCGTATTTGATTTCTTGTAAGACCCTGTTTGGGACAGTGGCATCGATGTCCTATTACATGTTGGCCCACGTCTGGGACGTTGGCATTGTACGAGCTTTCTGAGCTATCCACGTATCCTATTTGATTTCGTACGGTTCAACGGGCATTTCATGAAATGAATAAATATATGAATGTGCATCCAAGTTCTGGTACGTATGAATGCATAAGTAATTTTGGCAAGAAAAGGTATGTATGTATATGAGCAATTGATTTGTGAGCTATTTGAAATGTGATGAGCTTATAAGCAAATGACTATGAATATTTGATCCATATGAGAATTATGGAATTGCTATTGAGTTGTGGCATGATTCTTATGAATAAAATGATTTATATATGCTTATGTGATAAATTTATTTGTATATGGCTTACTAAGCTCTTTGTAGCTTACTTTGTGAGTGTTTACATTGTTTTATAGATATCGTAGCTACCAGGAGCTCAGGGATCATTGAGGATCATCAACACACTATCAAACTCTATTGGTACCTTTTGAAAGTGTAAATGTTTAAGTATGGCATGTATAATCTAGATATTATGAGATATGATTTTACGTTGAATATATGTTATGCCATGTGATCTGGCTAACTAATGAATGTGAATATGCTTGATTTTGGTATATGACAAGTGAAGTAAATTTGGTATGTTTATAATGCATATAATGAGAAATGGTCATTTTGGTATGAAAATGTTGTGATTTTGGTAAGGTTTGATATGTGTATGAATATGGTATAAATGGGATATGGAACATGAGTATTGATATGTTTTGGCTTGATAATTTGGTATGGTTTAGTAAGGAAATTTAGCATGAATTTGAATGAGAATTATAGGGCATGAATTATGCATATTTTGACTGTGAATTGGCTGAGAAATGTTGGTATGAAAAGTATTGGTTTTGGCTTGTAGGGATGACCTAAAAAGGGTGGCAAAGTTGGCTTTTCGAATGGCCTATTTTTGTCCACACAGGCGTTTGTCTTAGCCATGTGTGACACACAGTCATAGTATGTAATAGCCCGATTTAGACCCTAATCAGAACGGTGGTTTCAGGACCACAAATCCGAGTTGAAAAAATATTTTTAAATTATTTTCTGTGTTTATTTTATGTGAATTTATGTTCGTGAAATTTTCGTGATTTAATTTTATCGTTTAAGTGTCTGATTAAACAAAATGACTTAATCACGTAAAATGGGAATTTGGTGATTATTTCTAAAAGGGGGCTGAGTTATTATTGGCTTTATAAGTGAAAGCCCTTAAGATGTAAATAGCCCATTTAGTTACTAGTGGGTCGGTGTAGGCATAATTACATGGTTTTATATTATTTTATTTAAGATATATGTATGCGTGAAAATTAAACCTTTTTTTATGACACGATATATTATATATATATATATATAAGGTTTATTAAAGCATAAAAAAATAATGGAAACTATTTATGTTTATGGAATTTTGAAAGGATGGTATTAGGCTTAGTTTATAAATATTTTATACTAGTTCATTAAGGGTAATGTTGGAAACAAATAATTCAACCTTATATCATAAAAATATATTATGAAAACATTAGCTTATAACTTTGTTCCTTATTTCTGTAAGTGAAAGAAGAAGAAAAAAAAAAGAAAAGAAACTTAGGGCTCGACATTTCTAAGCTTGATTCAAGGTAAGTTCTAGCTCGGTTTTTGATAATTTTTACGTTTTTGAGATAGTTGCTTCGAGTATTACAAAACCCATCTTTAATTTTTGATTTTGATGAATACGTTGAGTTGTTCCATTGATGAGAGCTTGTGATTTTTATTGTTTGATGATGAATTATGAAAGATATGGAGTGGGCTAACACATTAGGTAAAGGAATTTTTGATGATTTTGAGTAATTAGGATTTAATTGCAAAAATAAAAATGTGGAGGGATTAAATTGTGAAATTGATGAAAAATATGGGCTTATTTGGAAACTAGGAGTATTCGGCCTAAGTTAGATGTGATTAATTTTGCATAATTTTGTGTTTTGTGCATTAGGGACTAAATTGTAAAAATTGTAAATGTTAGGGGTAAATGGTAATTTACCCATTTGTGTGTTTTTGGATTAAATTGAATGAAAATATGTGTGAATGAGTTTAATTTGAATATGTTTAGATCAAGAATTAAAGAAATCAGAATTGGACCGGGGAAAAGCTAAAGTTGCCGACTAGCCGTTCCATCCTGTTTTTCATCGTCCGAGGTAAGTTTATAAGCAAATAGACGTGTTTATTGATAACTTAATGTCATGTTTACATGCTGATATAAAATGTTAAAATTAAGTATGCTTTGGCCGAATGGGTTCAAATGTGGTTACTACATTTCCGAGTTTTGATCCGACCATGTTACGATGTCCGGAAGCCCGTATGAACTCTAGGAACGACTAGGATACATATGTCATGACATAGGATTCTGGTATATGCGTGTAAGTGCATGGCATCGATTGTGGTTTTGATATGTGTTTACGAGTAAGACCCTGTCTGGGACAGTGGCATCGATATGCAGTTACATGTAAGACCACGTCTGGGACTTTGGCATTGTACGATTCATGTGATTTTTCGAGTGTCCTAACCAATTCCGAAAGGTTCATCGGGCATAAATAAACTGTGTTTGGGCATGTTAAATGAGCAAAAGGAGTGACAGGTATGACTTAATTTGTTAGTCATCAATGATAAGGTAAGTAGATGAATTATTTGATTTTATAAGTTATAAACGATATAAGGTATAAACTCCCCTAATTTGAGCAAGTGTATTCGGCTATGAAAATGGTTTGTGTAAGTGAAATTATATTTGAATTCTTGGGCTTACATGAGCAGGTATTTTGTGAGTTGGATTGTATAATGATAATTTTAACCTTGAAAGCCGATTGATATTTCTTATTATGTGTGAGGGAGTATTCGGCTAAGGTAATGTTGTGCATGGGAATGTAGTATCATATTAATTTACATATGTTAATAAGTTGTTTATTTGCTTATAGCTTACTAAGCTTTGATAGCTTATCCTGTGTTGCATGTATTTTGTTTTATAGATTCTGGAGTCAAGCTACAAATCGGGGATCGTCAACAAGTCTATCACACTATCTACAGCTTCGGTATTTAAAATAATCAAACTCGTATTATGGCATGTATAGGCTGGATTATATTTTGAGTGTGTTGAACGTTGGTTGTGTATATAAGCCAAGCGAAAATGGCCTAGATTTAATGTTCGGTCTTAGTTATATATGTGTGTTGATGGCTTAATGTTTATTTTGTCTAAGGCAGCTAATAATATAGAATGATAGAAGTTGGTGGTTACTTGTTGTGCATTCGTGAACGATTAGGAATTTGGTGGGAAAGATGCGGCAATGCCTAAGATATATATATATATTTATATATATGGATTATGTTCTGACTCAAGTGATTAAACGATAGTAATTGCTTGTGTGTGATGTATTTCATATATTCGTTAAGTTTCATAATGGACGGCTTGCTATGTCAAACTTGATTTTTATGCTTTTGCTTAAACGGTGGAAACAATTGATTTAATTAAATCGGTCAAGGTAGGTAAATGTGTGTGAGTCATGCCTGATAATATGTTGTGGTGTATACTAATTAGATGCGTGATTAGCCATATTTTATCTTGACTTAAGACCTAAGAAAGGGTAGTTTATAATTCGGTGTTGATGGTCTCATTCATTAAGCAAGTGTTAATTACACATGGATGTTTCAATCGGCATGATATGTATGGGTAGCCTATTGGGGGTTGGTATATATATTTGCTATGTGGCTAACCTGAAGTGTAATAAGTAGTATGCATATATACAAATTAGTTTAATGTAAATATTGAGTATTAGAGAATGGCTCTCTTTTAAGTATTCATATTAAATATGTATATGTATATACGTATGTATATCACCTTTGTGAATAATTGGTGTTAGATTAATGATAGAAATTCAATGGATGCTTGAATTGATTAATGAGGTCATTTATGAAATGCTGGTCGAATAGAATATTGGATTAAAGGACAAAATGCACTTACTGTTACCCTTGATTAATGATTCAAATTGTGGGGCCTTCATAAATAAAGTCTAGTACTTAAAAATTTTTTTAATCATCCCTGTAGTACACATAAATGCTGCACATAATTTGGTTTATAAAACTTAGTGCGGTGTCTTATTTGCACATGACTTTAAATTATATTTATTAAAGTATATCATAACTATGTACATGACATGGACCATTTGATTTTATAGCATGAATGAACTTGAATTATGACACAGGATAGGGGTGTTACATAGTACACAGTCGTGTGTCCCCTAGAGTACCTTTTCGAATTAAGTCAGTATACCTTACAGGTTTGACACAGCCTAGACACACGGGCGTGTCTAGTGGCCGTGGGTGGCTCACGGGCTGGCACATGGGCGTGTGATTAGCCGTGTGACCTAAGTCAGTAACCTCCTTAAATTTCACACGGCTTGGCACACGGGCGTGTCCTCGGCCATGTGGTATAAGTTAGAATGTATGCCCTGTATTGCCACTACCTAGACACACGAGCGTGTCTAATGCCATGTGAGGCACACGGCCTGACCACATGGGTGGCTAACCTGTAGCACCCCAAACCCGGCCCAGACATTATGGCTGAATCTGACATGCTACATCATAGTGCCTTTCGAAAAATTGGAATTTGTGAATATAGACTTAACCTCGGTTAAAAACCCCTTTGTGATTTTATAGAAAACTTTAATGAATTAAGTTCTTTACTATTATCAAATCATCTTGTCAAAATGTTTGCCATTGGTATACTAAACTAATTTAAATCGTGGAAGTTTTAGAAAACTTTGAAGTTGGAATTGCATGTCTTAAAAACAATTATTGTTTTGAAACCCTGTCATCTTCTAACTAGCAGTTTTAAGTAAATAAACAAAAGCACAACTATAAATTAAATCCCATAAATGGCCTTAATATAGAAATACAACCCAAAACGTAACTGTAAATATAAATAAAACCAAATGTAAGTTAATTGCATTCGTGTGGCCACCTCCGAGTCCCTCGTAGCACCAAATCGCCTATGGCTGGGGATTACCTACATAGTTAAAAAGAAAGGGTGAGTTTATGAAAATTTAGTGTGCAATTCCCCTAACAGTCAATCGGTATACCGAATGCAGTAACAGTATGGGCCAGAGCCCAATTAAGAAATAGTATAGTGTGGGCTTTAGCCCAATACAGTTCAGTACAATGCAGTAATGCAACAGTGCAACCCACCCCAATCCAGCAAGACACACCACTGCGTACCACCAACACACCATGTGGGGATACAATCGACCCACCCAGGCAGCACACCAATATCGCAGCCAAGCTGCTAGTAATAGTATTGCAGCAAAGCTGCTAGTAACAGTATCGCAGCAAAACTGCCAATAATAGTATATGTGGTAAAGCCACTGTTATAGTATACTTCCTCCATAACAGTATCCCAATCCCATACAGTATGTCATGTCATAAATCATACGAGTATGCAGAATTTCATGCTCAGTACAGTCATGTTTATGTGATAAATACATCAGTCAATCTACTTCTAGGGGTATAATAGTCCTTTTACCCTTTGGGTTTATTTTGATCATTCGCCTATTTTGGGATCTTGGTACACATACCGACCTCTTAGAAGGTCTATAGTTGCCTAGAGTGACTTATATAACCTAAATGGTCATAACAGTGTAAATGGGCCCTAGTGGGCCCACACGCTCGTGTGGCCCATTTAGCCCAGATTTAGCCATGGCTATACAATCTACAAAACCCAGTCCAGTATTTGCCACATATTGTGAATTTAATCTGTGTCGAGCCTACGAGTCCATTGGGCCCACATGGCCCATTTCAGCCCAACATGGCCCAAAATAGTCTAAGCCCATAAGAACGCTCATGGTGGCCTCTATAGTCTTACACCCACAATTCATGGGCTCGATTTACCACACAAGTAATTGCAAGCCCATGTGGCCCCAAACCCCGTACTTTTCGACTTTTCGGCTTTTGCCGATCTACAGTTGAGAGAGGTGAGATTACACACCTGTTAGCGAAGTCGAGCGAACCGCTCATGAGCCCAAAACCTATATTCCAGTAAGGCATATTGTTAGCCTTCCAATTGTTAAGGTTCTCAAACGTTTAATCCCCAAACCGTCAATCACTACTAACCTTGACTGACAGTAAAATTGCCTATTACCCTAAGATTGCTGGCTAAAATCAAACAGATGCTCCTTGTCGATTATTTGCACTAATGAAAGATCTTGTTAGATGGAATCAAGTAGAGATGTGGCTTAGATCCACAAATATTATCCTATAAAATGTTGACAACATTCGACCTAACCCAAAAAGTAAGGTATTATATTACCATAATTTGTCGATGAGAGAAAAGGGTTTTGATTGCTTCCAAAATGCTTGCACACCTTTACTCCCCTGAAATACTTGAAACCAAACAACCATCCCATCAAGAAGATGGAATGAGAAACGTAATCAGAAGATATGAGGAGAACCTTCAGCTCTAAGAGAAAGAATAAGAGATAACAAATTAACACCAAGAGAGGGAAACACAAAACTTACCGATTTGCCAATACCACTTGTAGAAACGAAACAGAGAGGAAGAGAAGTAGTATTCTGCCTGAACAAAAAGGATGTTATATTTGGCCAAGAAAAACAAGGTAGAAAAGTGAGAGAGGAGCACAAATTGGCAAGGGTTGAGGGCAAAGAGAAAAGAAAGAAGAGAACATAAATGGAGAGGGATAAAAATTTTAGCCAACTAAGTGAAAAGAGATTGAGGGGGAGAGTGATTGTTACCAAAAGATCGCGAGGCACTAAATTCGAAAGCTAAGAGGAGAATTCGGCTTGCCAAAAATTGACCAAAAAAAAGAGAACTACAGAAGCACAAGAAGTAGAGAAACTAGAAAGAAAAGAAGAACAAAAAATCCTGAAAGACCCGAAAATGCTCTCAATTGCTGAAATGACAAACACACCTCCCATAGCTGAAACTATGAGTTGTCCCCTAGTAAATTCGGCACAAACTCCATCACCTTCAAACTCCTCTTTTTCCTCCTACAAACTCTCCATAATCTTCTCCTTGATTTTCTCCATATAACACTCCCAAACCAAGTCAAACTTCACTCAGCAGAGTTTCAAACAACCTTTGCTTCTTACATGGCCAGAGTAGCAAAATAAATACTCTTTTACATTATCGTGACTTGAACATCAGACCTCATGCCATACTCCTCACGCCACTTACCTCTGAACCAGAAGCTCATTTGTGTCACTTTTCAACTACATTTATTTATAAAGTTTATATGCTAATGTCCAGATTCATTCAAAAGAAAACCAAAAATTTTGCAAAAGCCAAGACTTGAACCCAGGCTTCTCTAAGACTCCCAAACACACCCAAATCGTTTTAGCCATTAAAGCAAACATGCAATTTGTGTCTTAACATACAAAATTAAAGACTTTAAGTTTTTGGGGCGTTACAACTCTACCCCCTTAAAGAAATTTCGACCTAAAAATTTACCTGGTCATGCCTCTTCCGGTTCCCACGTGGCTTCCTCTGAGCTGTGATTACGTCATAACACTTTAACTAGTGGAATAGATTTCTTCCTCAGCACCTTAACCTCACGGTCCAATATTTACACTGGCTACTCCTCGAAGGTTAGGTTTGGCCTAACCTCGATTTCCTCAACTGGTACTTTATGTGTGGGATCAGAGCAATAATGCCTCAGTATGGAGACATGGAATACATTATGAATTTGATCTAAATCTGGAGGCAACTCAAGTTGATAGGCGACTAGTCCCATACGCTTCAGTATACGATACGACCCAATGAATCTAGGGCTCAGCTTGCCCATCCGTCCAAACCTCAAAATCTTCTTCCACGGTGAGACTTTAAAAAAGACATAATCCCCCACAAAGTACTCAATCTCCTTACGCTTCAAGTCTACATACGACTTCTGTCTGTATGATGCTGCCTTTGAATGGTCTCGAATTAACCTCACATTGTCTTCAGTATCAGAAACTATCTCAGGGCCCAGAGCTCGCCCTACACCTAACTCAGTCCAACTGGTAGAGGTATGACACCTACGACCATATAATGCCTCGTACGGTGCCATCTGAATGCTGGACTGGTAACTATTGTTATACACGAACTCTACTAAGGGCAAATAGTCTTCCCAACTACCTCGAAAATCAATTACATAGCTTCTTAACATGTCCTCAAGTACCTGAATCACCTTCTCTGACTGACCATCTGTTTGAAGGTGAGACACAGTACTGAAGTCCAACCTTGTACCCAGTGCCTCGTGTAACTTCTTCCAAAATCGAGACATGAAATGAGGGTCTTTGTTAGATATGATGGAAACTGGTACCCCATGTAGTCTCACAATCTCAGCCACATACAACGTAGCTAGTTTCTGTAATGAGTAATCAGTACGGACCGGCATAAAATGAGCAGATTTAGTCAATCGGTCTAGTATAACCATACCAAATCTTTCTTAGTAGGTGTTAAGGGCAGCCCACTCACAAAATCCATGGTTACCCTCTCCCACTTCCAAAGTGGAATCTTAACTGGCTGCAGTAAACGTGAAGGCAGCTGATGCTAAGCCTTAACTTGCTGGCATGTCAAGCACTTGCTCAGAAAATTAGTAACTTCGCGCTTTAGTCCTAGCCACTAGTATAGCTCATGTAGATCTCGGTATAACTTGTTTTCGCTAGGATGCATAGCATAAGGACTACTATGCGCCTCTTGTAGTATAGACAGTCTTAAATCAGAGTCCTTTGGTTCACAGACTCTCCCACGAAAACACAGTACTCCATCACTATTCAGCCCAAAATCTAAAGTCTTCCCATTCTTAACTTGTCAAAAACGAGAAACTAGTGTCTCATCCATCAACTGTTTACCCTTAATTTACTCAGTCCACGTCGGTCTAACTTACAGCTCTGCCAACAAGCTACCATCATCACACAAGTTGAGAAGAGCAAACATCGCTCTTAAATCAAATATAGCCATACGACTCAGTACGTCAGCTACTACGTTAGCCTTCCCAAAATGGTACTCAATCGAGTAATCATAATCCTTAAGCATCTCTATCCACCTTCGCTGCCTAAGATTTAGCTCCTTTTGAGTGAAGAGGTACTTGAGGCTCTTGTGATCAGTGTAAATGATACACTTCTCACTGTATAGGTAATGCCTCCAGATTTTTAGAATGAATACCACCGCGGCTAACTCCAAGTCATGTGTAGGGTAATTCACTTCGTGAGGCTTAAGCTGATAAGACACGTAAGCAACCACCTTACCCTCTTGCGTTAACACACAACCCAAACCAACGTGTGATGCATCGCTGTAGACAGTGAATTCTTTCCCAGATTCTAGTTGTATCAAGACAGGGGCCTCAGTCAGAACTTTCTTCAGTTTCTTAAAACTTTCTTGCTGCTTATTCGTCAAGTTAAACGATACTCCTTTACGCAGTAACTTAGTTAGAGGTGCTGTAATCCATGAAAAACCCTCCAAAAAATGTCTGTAATATCCAGCCAGACCCAAAAAACTTCGAATCTCAGATACGGTCTTAGGTGGTTTCCAATCCAGAACAGCTTTGACTTTTCGAGGATCAACCCTAATCCCCTAGGCAGATACCACGTGACCCAGAAATGTCACCTCTCGCAACCAGAATTCACACATGCTAAACTTAGCGAATAACTACTTCTCCCTTAAAATCTGCAGAACGACTCGGAGATGCACATCGTGTTCATCTTCGATTTTCGAATACACCAGTATATCATCTATGAACACCCCCATGAATTGATCTAGATAGAGTTGGAACACTCGGTTCATCAAATCCATGAAGGCTATTGACGCGTTTGTCAGCCCAAACTGCATCACTAGGAACTCGTAGTGACCATAACGAGTCCTAAACACTGTTTTGTAGACATCAGTCTCTTTAACTCTCAGTTAATGGCACCCAGAATAGAGATCAATTTTGGAGAAAACTACAGCTTCTTGCAGTTGATCAAATAGATCGTCTATCCTTGGCAAATGATACTTATTCTTGACAGTCAGTTTATTCAATTACCGATAATCGATGTACATGCGCATAAATCCATCATTCTTCTTCAAAAATACCACTGGTGCTTCCCATAGAGACACACTAGGTTGAATGAATCCTCGGTCTAGTAGCTCTTGAATTTGTGCCTTTAATTCCACCAGCTCTTTCGGTGCCATCCTATAAGGAGCAATGGACACTGGAGCTATTCCAGGCAGGAGCTCAATACCAAATTTGACCTCACAATTTGAAGGCAACCCAGAGAGCTTATCAGGAAATACATCAGGAAAATCTTAACAGTTTTGATATCTTTAACAGAAGGACCTTCGGAATTAGATACACCAATATAGGCTAGAAACGCTTCACAACCCTTACAAACCAATTTCTCGGCCCTTAATACAGAGATTACATTTGATAGATAATCCCTTCGCTCCCTAATCACAACCACCTCCTCATCCTCAGTAGTCTTCAATATCATATGCTTAGCAACACAATCTAAACTTGCTCGGTGTTTCACCAACCAATCTATCCCCAAGATTAGGTCAAATTCACCAAATGGTAGCTCCATCAAATCCGCTAGAAAGATAACTCCTTGAACCTCTAGGGGCAGATTCCTGAACAACTTATCCACCCTTACTGATTGTCCCAGTGGACTTATCATAGTCATCTTACTAACAGTACTTTCAAACAAAATGCCTAAAGTCTTAGACACAGTGGATGCAATCTATGAATGCGTAGACCTAATATCAAACAGAGCAGTATACGGTACATTATGAATTAGGAACGTATCGGTTATAACATATGAGGAGTCTCTATCCTCTCGGCAACGTGCAGCATATACCAGAGCTGGCTACCTCACCTCAGTATTACCAGCACCTCTGCCTGGTTTTCCACGACCTCGTCCCATACCATTTCCACCTCTGGTCCGACCACAGCCTCTCGGTGGCTGCTGGACACCTCTTACTGGCTGTACGTAACCCTGTCCTGTAGCTTGCATCTAAATAGGTCCCTGAGGACAATTTTTAACTTGATGCTCCACAGACCCACATCTGAAACACGCCCCAATCTTCTTCTAGCACTCACCCACGTGATGTCTCCCACAATCTACACAAGGTTGTGATCTCACAATAGGAACCCTAGCTCGAACTGGCCTGTCAAACTTGTCCTTCTTTTTTGACCCATCAAAAGAACCTGAGGACCCTTAATCCTTCTTATTTCTACCCCTATCCTTATCACAGTTCTCACGCTCAGAGCGCTTCATGTCCTCGGTGATTTTTGCCTTTTCTACTAGGGAAGCAAAATCTCGTTCCCTCTGTAAAGCTATTAGGACTCGTAACTCATCTTAGAGGCCGTCCTCAAATCATACACAGTGTTCATATTCAGTCGCCATGATCGCAAGATCATAGCGGCCAAGTCGTAAGAACTCTGCCTCATATTTCGCTATAGATTTATTCCCCTAGGTCAAGCTCAGAAATTCCCTTCTCCGGGCATCCACATAACTAGCACCCACGTACTTTCCTTGAACAGCAGCTTTAAAAAATTCCTATGTTAATCGATTGGCTTGAGTACCCTCTCTCACGGTAAGCTACCACTGATAGGCGTCGTCTCGTAGTAATGACACTGCACCTTTTAGTTTTTGCTTAGAAGTGCAATCGAGATTGTCCATTATTCTCTCAGTGGCTTCTAACCAGTATTCAACCACATTAGGGGCTACTCCAGAAATACCCCTAAATATTTTTGCTCCATTTGACCGAAGTCGTTCTAAAATTGACCCTCGGCCCACAGCATCGGTACTGACCCTAGTGACCCTCTCCAAAATTTGAAGCATAGCTTAGGATAGTGCATCATCCTCAGCCGACTAACCATAAGATCCCGTCTCAGTTACCAGTAAAGCTAGTGCCTCCCTTGGCTCAACGTTAGGCATGTGGCCTGATGCCAAAGACCCAGCCCTAGCACTTCCACGACCTCTACCGCGGCCTCTCGTACCCTTTCTGTGAGTACCTCTAGTGCTCATATCAACCGTATTATTTGTTTTAGAAATCTTATGTATCAATTTTACAATTTTTGTAATTATTAACAGATGTTTTATGAAAAGCAGCAGTTAGGGTTATTTTCGCATATCGAGGTCTCACTACAGTTTTTAGTTTCCTACAGTTTTAGTTTACGTTATCTAGAGTGTCGCAGTACAGTCTCATATCTAAAGTAATCTTAGTATTTTATTTCAGTCTAAACAGTCATCGGTTATCAAGAAAACTTATAGATTTGGCCCTAGAGACTCGGTGTGCCACACTTGTGAATCTTCCAAACATTTCAAGAATAGTTTTCCAAAAATTCCAAACATTTTCAAACATTTTCAAAAACCCATCCCATAACCGAGTTATGCAAACCTGGCTCTAATACCACTAAATGTAACACCTCAAACCAGGCCCAGACGCTATGGCCGAATCTGGCGTGCTACATCATAGTGCCTTTCGAAAAATCAAAATTTGTGAATCTAAACTTGACATCAGTTAAAAACCTCTTTGTGATTTTATAGAAAACTTTAATGAATTAAGTTCTTTACTTTTATCAAATCATCTTGTCAAAATGTTTGCCATTAGTATACTAAACTAATTTAATCGCGGAAGTTTTAGTAAACTTTGAAGTTTGAATTGCATGTCTTAAAAACAATTATTGTTTTGAAATCCCGTCATCTTCTGACTAGCAGTTTTAAATAAATAAATAAAAAAGCCCAACTATAAATTAAATCCCATAAATGGCCTTAATACAAAAATAAAACCGAAAACGTAACTGTAAATATAAATAAAATCAAATGAAGTTAACTACAGTCGTGTGGCCACCTCTGAGTCCCTCGCAGCACCAAATCGCATATGGCTGGGGATTAGAAAGAAAGGGTGAGTTTACGAAAACTCAGTGTGTAATTCCCCTAACAGTCAATCGGTATACCGAATGCAGTAACAGTTTGGGCCAGAGCCTTATTCAGAAACAGTATAGTGTGGGCCTTAGCCCAATACAGTATCAGTGTGGGCCTTAGCCCAATACAGTAACAGTACAGTGCAGTAAGGCAACATTGCAACCCACCCCAATCCAGCTAGACAAACCACTCTATACCACCAACACACCATGTGGGGATAAAATTGACCCACCCAGCCAGCACACCAGTATCGCAGCCGAGCTGCTAGTAATAGTATCGCAGCAAAGCTGCCAGTAACAGTATATGTGGCAAAGCCAACAGTATAGTATACTTCCTCCATAATAGTATCCCAATCCTATGCAGTATGTCATGTCATAAATCATACGAGTATGTAGAATGTCATGCTCAGTACAGTCATGTTTATATAATAAATACATCAGTCAATGTATTTCTATGGGTATAATGGTCCTTTTATCCTTTGAGGGTACTTTGGTCATTTACCTATTTTGGGATCTTGGTACACATACCAACCTCTTAGAAGGTCTACAATCGCCTAGAGCGATTTATATAACCTAAACGGTCATAATAGTGTAAATGGGCCCTAGTGGGCCCACATGCTCATGTGGCCCATTTAGCCTAGATTTAGCCATGGCTATGCAAACTACACAGCCCAATCTAGTATTTGCCATGTATAGTGAATTTAATCCGTGTGGGGCCTACGAGTCCAGTGGGCCCACACAGCTTATTTCAGCCCAGCATGGCCTAAAATAGCCTAAGCCCATGAGAATGCTCATTGTGGCCTCTACAGTCTTATGTCCACGATTTGTGGGCTCGATTTACCAGACGAGTAATGCCCATGTGGCCTCAAGCACCGTACTTTTTGGCTTTTCGGCTTTTTTCGATCTACAGTTGGGAGGGGTAAGATTACACTCCTGTTAGCGAAGTCGAGCGAACTACTCACGAGCTCAAAACCTACATTCCAATAAGGAATATTGTTAGCCTTCTAATCGTTAAGGTTCTCAAACATTGAATCCTCATATGATCAATTACTACTAACCTTGACTGACAGTAAAATGACCTATTACCCTAAGATCGCTGGCTAAAATCAAATAGACGCTCCTTGTCAATTATCTGCACTAATGAAAGATCTTGTTAGATGAAATTGATTAGAGATATGGCTTAGATCCACAAATATTATCCCATAAAACATGGACAACATTCGGCTAACCCAAAAAGTAAGGTATTATATTATATTAATTGATCGATAAGAGAAAAGGGTTTTGATTGCTTCTAAAACACTTGCATACCTTTACTCCTTTGAAATACTTGAAACTAAACAACCATCCCATCACGAAGATGGAACGAGAAATGTAATCAGAAGATATGTGGAGAACCTTCGGCTCTAAGAGAAAGAAAAATAGATAACAGATTAACACCAAGAGAGGAAAACACAACACTTACCGATTTTCCAATACCCCTTGCAGAAACGAAACAGAGAGGAAGAGGAGTAGTATTCGACCTGAACAAAAAGGATGCTATATTCGACCAAGAAAAAGAAGGTAGAAAAGTGAGAGAGGAGCATAAACTGACAAGGGTTTAGGGAAAAGAGAAGGTAAATGGAGAGGGATGAAAGAAAAGTGTAATAGGTTAGGGTTGTGAGAGTAAGAGGAAGACAGAGGTTTGGCTGATTAGGTGAAAAGAGATTAAGGTGGAGAGTGATTGCTACCTAAAGATCGCGAGGCACTAAATCTGAAAGGTATGAGGAGAATTCAGCTTACCGAAAATTGACCCAAAAAAAGAGAACTACAGTAGCACAAGAAGCAGAGAAACCAGGAAGAAAAGAAGAACAAACAAATCCTGAAAGACCCTAAAATGCTCTCAATAGCCGAAATGACACACATACCTTCCACAGCCGAAACTATGAGTTTTCCCCTAGCAAATTCGGCACAAACGTCCTCACCTTCAAACTCTCATTTTTTATCCAAAAATCTCTCCATAATCCTCTCCTTGATTTTCTCCGTATAACACTCCCAAACCAAGTCAAACTTCACTCAGCAGAGTTTCAAACAACCTTTGCTTCTTACACGACCAGAGTAGCAAAATAAATACTTTTTTACATTTCGTGACTTGAACCTCAGACCTCATGCCATACCCCTCACACCACTTACCTTTGAACCACAAGCTCATTTGTGTCACATTTCAACTACATTTATTTATAAAGTCTATATGCTAATGTCCAGATTCATTCAAAAGAAAACCAAAAATTTTGCAAAATCCAAGACTTGAACCTAGGCTTCTCTAAGACTTCCAAACACACTCAAATCATTTTAACCATTAAAGCAAACATGCAATGTGTCATAACATACAAAATTAAAGACTTTAAGTTTTTAGGGTGTTACATGACATCTGTAGCTTTGTAGAATGTTTAAGTTTCAAAAAATTTTGTATGTGCTCGATTTAGTCTCGACCTTCTTCCAATGCATGTTTAAGGTTTCGTAGACCTTCATAAGGGACTTATTGATGATGTATGACTATGATATGATGATAATGTTTGTGAAATGGCTGTAAAAGTTATGATCTGTTTGGTAATGCCTCTTACCTATTTCGATGATAATTATGGGATAGGGGTGTTGCAGACAATGTTTTGGAAAAGCAATCCAAGGCAACTTGATCTTTTATGAGTTTGAAACAAAATTAAAGTCCTTTCAGAATCTTGTACTGAAAAAACATGTATTTTACTGATCATATTCAACTACAGATTTCTTAGAATTCATATGAAGTAACACGAACGGGTTAGGTTTGAAAAAAATTAATCACATAAACCTAAAAAATATGCAAGATAATACAACTCTTTTGAGTTATTATTAACCTTTAATTTATTCAAGTTAGGATCTAAATTAAGAATGATCTTTTCAATTATTGTGTCATTAGTCGTTGTTTAGTTAGGATCACTCGACAAATTCTAATGCTCAAACACATATGAATGAAATGCATACTTGAGTCTAATTGAAAACATGAACGATTGAGGCACAAAACAATACGAACATAACTCAAATGAACCTTATTAGATAAATATAATCATTCTAGCTAAGCAAAATTAAGCTATCATCATTAATGAAAAAGCAACAAAGTAATTTGCAAACATAATGAATAATTAAGGATGTAACGCCACAAATTTTTTTAACTCCGGATTTTGGTGAAATGGTTGTATGAAAATTTTCTGAAGTTGTTTGTGTATTAATTGGACATAAATAATTGTCTACTTTAATGGATATGTGCTATGGGTGTGTTTGGGAGGTCCCAGGTTCAAGCCTCAACTTGGGTAAAATTTTGGGTTTTTATTGAGTAAAGCCTAACTCTTGGTAATTGGGTTTTTAAGTAAAAGTTGGTTAAGTTATGACAGAATGGGCCTGTTGGTCTAGTGGATAAGTAGAGTGTGAGAGTAAGGGTGGTCCTGTGTTCGAGTCAGCAGTTGGGTATTATTTTTATTCTAGTACTGAGTGGATGTTTTAGGTAAACTGAAACACTAAAGTGTTTAAGTTGGTAGTGGGTTTGTTGGAGCAAATTAGAGGATGAGAGGGTTATCAGATTTTCTGAGTAATTTTCCCCCAAAATTCTCTTCTGCAGTTTTTGTTCATTCCATCTAGTTTTTTTTCTCTTTTCCCTATCGTTCTGCCTAATTTTGGCCTTTTTGCTACCAATTTATTCCTTGAATTTCTTGGCATTTGAACTCAGATTCTACCTCTTTCGGTATTGTTATATAATACCTCCGTATTAGTAAGTTTTCGATAAGTCATGAAGTCTTTTTTTGTTCTTTCTAGTGAGTAATGGTCAGCTAAGGGTGTTCTTTACTATTTAGGAGACAATCTAAATTTGGAAGAGTGTTAGGCGGCGTTTTGAATAGTGCTCAATAAGGGCACGACAAACAAGGCCGTAGAGGTTGGCTAGGCTATGTGCGAGGCACGAGCTAGGCCAATTGGGCCGTGTGGGCCCACACGGGTAGGCCACATGGGCATGTGAGCCCATTATTCTGAAATTGTTCTAAAAGGTTGCACGGGTCGCTCAAATCGACTATGACCTGTTATAGGGGCGGTAAGGTTATCTTAGCCCCCTTTTACTGAAATTTGATTTTTTGATGTATGAGTTGGCATGTTACTATTAGCATATGTATTTGTCTGTTTCGTTATATCTGTACTGTTCTAGAATTCTGTATGATCTATTATTTGCATAATAGCATGCCACGTTTGTATGATGCATTGCGTTGGGTGGGATTATTATTGCGAAGTGAAGGAAGTCTGTAAGGCTATTAGCCTGTTATCTGGTAGCTAAGCTGCATTTATCTGAAATGTGCCATTCACGGTACCTTATGGTATGTAGGGTTGGATAGGTTGATTTTGTCCCCATACTTGGTGTGTAGGGCTGGGTGGGTTGATTTTATCTCCACATGGTGTGTAGTGTTGGACGGAGATGGTGTGTAGGGTTGGTGGGCATGTTTCTATTCTGATCTGATATGCATGCATTGTCTGTATGGGCTAAGGCTCGAGTATATCTGATTCTGATTTGAGTGGGCTAAGGCCTACACTGGTTCTGTAAAGTGCTCATGCCCGATTTATGACTGATTGTCTGATGTTTGTTAACATGCATGCTTTACTGTGGGGATGTAGACACTGAGTTTATGAAAACTCACCATTTTATTTATTTATCTGTCAGGTAATCCCCAGCAGTAGATGGATTGGCGTAGCGGAGGGCTCGACGGTGGCCACCGCCAGACACTCTCTGTTTATCACAGTTTTTTTGCTTTTCAGATTTTAATTATTATTTTGGGACTGGTTATGTAATTTTGCACATGGACTTTCTTGATTTTTATTTGGGTTTGTAAATGGTTATTTGTGTATTATTTTAAACTATATTTATCATAAAAGTATCGTTTTAAAATAAATAACTAAGAGATTTCGCATAAAAGGAATGGATTTTAGGAAATAAGTTAATTACGATTTTCTGACTTAAAACAAGATAGTAACTAGAATGATTTTTAAGTATCGAAACGATTTGCAAAGTACTCTCATGTGATGCCGCCTGATTCAGCCGTAACGTCTAGGCCAGGTTTGGGGTGTTACATTTAGTAGTATCAGAGCCAAGTTGCAAAACTCAGCTGTGGTTTTTGGGAAATGATTTGTAAAATGATTCAAAATAGTTTTGGAATGGGTATGTGGCACACCGAGTCTCCAACGCTGATCCATGTAAGTTACTAAAATTTTGATATATATTGTCTGAAAGCATGCTTGGTATATACTGGAAATCTATTTGCTCTGACTGAAATTGTATTCTGAGACTACTTAGGTAGAACTTTACTGAAACTCTCTAGGTAGTGGAAACTGAAAAACTTTAGTAGAACAATTTTCTCGCGATAATAGACTTTACACTTTGATACTGTTCTACATAAAATATTTGTTAATAATCATCGGAACTGTAAACTAATCTGCATAAAAAATTTTAATACAGATAATTTGATGCTTATGATGAGCACACACAATACTCGTGGACGGGGTACTAGAGGTCGAGGTAGAGGCCGTAGAGGGGCTTAAGTTAAGTCTTTCGCTTTTAATGCTATACCGATAGTGGATACTAGTGAGAGAGCGGCTGGGGACGATGCACTGTCCCAGGCCATGCTTTAGATTTTGGAGAGGGTCATTGGGCCCAATACTAGATTTGGCAGCTGTGGGTCGGTTACGGAACAACTCCGGTTTAATGGGGATGAGGTATTTAGGGGCGTCGCTAGAGTTGCTCCTAATGTGACTGAGTACTGGATGGAGGCCACGAGCGTATCATGGATTATATGGATCTTACTGATGAGCGGAAGCTAGAGGGGGCTGTGTCGTTGCTTCGAGATGAGGGGTACCAGTGCTTCAAATCTATTAGGGAAGCATGTGTTAGTTGATAAAATTTGTAGAAATTGCGCTCTTATGATTCATGGTCATTGTTTTCCTATTGATTTAATGTTGTTGCCTTTTAATGAGTTTGATGTTATTTTGGGAATGGATTGGTTGACTCTGCATGGTGCCAAAATAGATTGTAGAGAGAAAACTCTGGAATTGAAATGCGATGATGGTAAGATACTGAGAGTCGAAACCAATAAGTTTGAGTTGATGCCAACTGTAATTTCTGCTATGTCTATTGCTAAGTATCAGAAAGGAGGATGTGAAGCTTACCTCGCATATGTTTTGAATACTGAATTGTCTAAAAAGAAGATTGAATCTGTACTTGTTGTGTGTGAATTTGTGGATGTATTCCTGGAAGAATTGCCTAGTTTACCCCCAGATAGAGAGGTTAAATTTAATATAGAGTTGTATCCTAGTACTACTCCAATATCGATCGCTCCTTATAGAATGGTGCCTACAGAACTAAAAGAACTAAAAGTACAGTTGCAAGAGTTAACCGATAGAGGGTTGTAAGGTCGAGGTTTTCACCATGGGGTGCTCCGGTGTTGTTTGTTAAGAAGAAAGATGGGTCATTGAGGCCTTGAATTGATTACCGACAGCTCAATAAAGTAACCGTGAAGAATAAGTATTCGTTGCCTAGAATTGATGATTTATTTGATCAATTGAAAGGCACTACCATGTTTTCTAAGATCAATCTAAGGTCCAGGTACTATCAGTTGAAAGTCAGAGAGGGAGATGTGCCGAAGACTACTTTTAGAACTCAGTATGGTCATTATGAGTTCTTAGTGATGCCTTTTGGTCTGACCAATGCTCCAGCTATCTTTATGGATATAATGAACCAAATTTTCTGACCCTATTTGGACAAATTTATAGTGGTTTTCATAGATGACATTTTGGTTTACTCTCCGAGTGAGTCTGAACACGCTGAACATCTACGAACTGTGCTACAGATACTACGAGAAAAGAAATTATTTGCTAAGTTCAGCAAAAGTGAATTTTGGCTCCAGGAAGTTGGATTTTGGGGGCATATTGTATCCGATGAAGGGATACGAGTGGACCCGGGAAAGATCTCAACGATATTAGAATGAAAGCCTTTGAAGACTATATCGGAGATTAAGAGTTTTCTTGGTTTGGCTGGCTATTACCGTCGATTTGTTGAAGGCTTCTCAATGATTGCATCACCAATAACCAAATTATTGCAAAAAGATAATAAGTTTGAATGGACCGAAGAATGTCAACAGAGTTTTGATAGATTAAAGAAATGTTTGACTGAAGCACCGGTTTTAATCCTACCCGAGTTGGGAAATGAATTTGTAGTGTATAGTGATGCCTCTTTAAATGGACTAGGATGTGTTTTGATACAAGAGGGAAAAGTGATAGCCTATGCTTCTTGACAGCTGAAATCGCACGAACGGAATTATCCTACTCATGACTTAGAGCTAACTGCCATTGTCTTTGCTCTAAAAATACGGCGATAGTATTTGTATGGTGAGAGATGTCGTGTGTACATCGATCATAAAAGCCTGAAATATGTGATGACACAGAAGGATATGAATTTATGTTAGAAAAGGTGGTTAGAATTGTTGAAGGACTATGAATTAGTGATAGACTATCATCCGGGAAAGGCTAACGTGGTCGCAGATGCTTTAAGTAGAAAGCCCCTCTTTGCTTTACGAGCTATGAATGTGAGATTTGAAATGTCTGCCAGTAGTGCCTTAATTGCGGAATTACGAGTTAGACCAGTGTTTTTGCAAGAAATTTATAAAGCTCAGAAAGTAGATAATGATTTGCAAATTAAAAGGGAACAGTGTTTGATGAATGAAAATTCTGAATTTAGAGTTGATTTGAATGACTGTTTAATGTACCGTGACCGATTATGTGTACCGAGGAATTCTGAATTAATTGATAAAATTTTGCATGAAGCTCATAGTAGTGGTATGGCAATACACCCCAGTAGTGTAAAAATGTATAATGATCTGAAGAAACTGTATTGGTGGCCAGGTATGAAATGAGATATCTCTAAATTTGTGTCGAAATGTCTGATCTGTCAGCAAGTGAAAGCTGAACATCAAGTACCATCTAGATTACTGCAACTGATTTTAATTCCCAAATGGAAATGGGATCGAGTCACAATGGATTTCGTATCGGGTTTGCCTTTTACACCGAGAAAGAAAGACTCAGTTTGGGTAATAGTAGATAGACTGACTAAATCGGCATTTCATTCCGGTACGTACGGACTTTTCACTTGATAAATTGGCGGAATTGTATATTGCTGAGATAATACGTTTACATGGCGTACCACTGTCTATAATCTCCGATAGAGATCCTCGGTTTACTTCGAGATTTTGGAAGAAGCTTCAGGGTGCTTTAGGTACGAAATTAAGTTTTAGTACGACATTTCATCCTCAAATAGACGGACAATCCGAAAGAGTAATACAAGTGTTGGAAGATATGCTCAGATGTTGCATTTTGGAATTTGAGCGTACTTGGGACAGATATTTGCCGTTGATCGAATTTGCATATAATAATAGTTATCAGTCCAGTATAAAAATGGCACCATATGAAGCTTTATATGGTCGAAAGTGTCGAACTCCACTGTATTGGACTGAATTGAGTGAGCACCGACTACATGGGGTCGATTTGATAAAAGAGACTGAAGAAAAAGTAAAGATAATTCGAGATAATCTGAAAGGTGCATCAGACCGACAGAAATCATATGCGGATTTAAAAAGGAAAGAGATTGAATTTCGAGTGGGCGATAAAGTATTTTTGAAAGTGTCACCGTGGAAGAAAATTCTGAGATTTGGCCAGAAAGGTAAACTAAGTCCACGCTTTATCGGTCCTTACGATGTAATTGAGAGAATTGGCCCGGTAGCCTACCGTTTAGCTTTGCCACCTGAGTGAGACAAAATTCATGATGTGTTCCATGTTTCTATGTTACGACGTTATCGATCGAATCCGACACATGTGATTTCGCCAACTGTGGTAGAAATTAGAACATATATGACTTATGAAGAGGAATCGATTAAGATACTGTCACGGGAAATAAAACAGTTGAGAAACAAGGAAATATTGTTACTGAAAGTATTGTGGCAAAAGCATGGGGTAAAAGAGGCAATGTGGGAAACTGAAGAGGCTATGAGGAAGTAGTACCCTCAACTGTTTACTGGTAAGATTTTCGGGGACGAAAATCCCTAAGGGGGGAGAATTGTGCCAATCCGAATTAGGGGCTAGTCGGAATAGTGGTTTCGTAACCATAAATTTGAAGTAAAAAATTTTGATTATGTGAATTTTAGATGATATCTACTTGATTGAAAATTTGAGTTAAAATATTGATTGAGAATTTTATTGTATTGATGCATAATTACTTCATAAGGACTAAATTGAGAAAAGTGCAAAATGTGCCTATTAGTTGATAATTGGACTTGATTGAATTGCACATGAAATAGGAAGCTTTTATGTAGTAATAAGACCAATAGTGAGTGTTATGGACAATTATGGGCATGCATGGGAAAATATCTAAGTAATGGCTTGAAGGGCAAAATGGTCATTAGTGAATATGACAAAATTTGATTAAAACAAAAGCTATCATCTTCTTCATTCTCTCCATGGTGCTGCCGAAAATTCCATACACCATAGCTAGGGTTTAAAAAATTTTCAAGCTTCCATGTAAGCGCAATTTGGTCCCTTTTTCAATTATTTTTGCATTTTTGGACTCCTTGAAGCTTGTATTTCATTATTCTGCCATTTATTTGAAGAAAATTTGAGGTATAAAAATTTACCCATTTGTGGAATGAGTGTCTTTGGCTCACTAATGGTAGATAATGGAAGTTTAAATGCTATGTGCATGTTTTAATGGATGTAATTGAATGAAAGTTCATAAAGAGGAACTAATTTGTAGAGATTACAAATTGTTTCTAAATGTGTGGAATAATGGGAATTTGAGTGTTATAATTGTAAAAATGGGCTATATAAGCCCATGGAATAAAGAGAATGAGTTTTTGAGTCCAAGGGACTAATTAGTAATTTTGAAAAGTTGAGGGGTAAATTTGAAAATTTGCCCCAAATGTGAACTGTGACTGTATTGAAATAGATAATTGATATCTGTGCTATATGTGTTAATTTAGATCAAGAACGGTCTGATAAGGCCCGAGATTGGGGAAAAGAGAAAGCCCTTAACTAATTTCGAAAATTTGTCATTTTTGGCAATCCAGGTAAGTTATATGTAATTCTAGCGAATTCGATTAGTTCTGTTAGAATATTTGCTTATATGATGATACATGGATAATTGCTCTGTGAGGTGACTGAATGTATGGAAAATAGTATTGACTATAAATTCCGATTGATCATTGTATGTGCTTCTGAAACTACTGATTTATGCATTATCTGTAAATCCCGATTGAGCAAGTAGGAATAGACATAGATATAGGTGACATGTCACTTGAGGCCTACTGTTCCGACTTTATAGTTACCCGGATGCTAGGTAGTCTTGCATGTGTTACAGATACCTGTCAGCTTGTGTGAGCAGGCCCGTGGTTAACTTCTGTACTGTTACTGATTGTAGCTTCGGCTACCCTACTGTTAGTAGCTTTGGCTACTTCATGGCTTTGCCATGTCTGTATGTCACTTATGTGCTAACCTCCGTTTATCTGTTCATATTCCGAAATTTGCTCAATGGGATTAGATTAACTGTACTACGACGAAATGGTTGTACAGGTGAACTGAAAATGGTACGAAATACTGAGAATGTCACTGTTAAGCATGTTCACGGTGGGTTTAAGTATACAAAGAGCAAGCTAATTGTACAATGATATGTGACAGCATTTATAATGTTAAAACAATGATGTATTGAATTGTTGAATTGCTATAAATTTCATATAACTTACTAAGCTATTGTAGCTTACCCTTCCTTTTTCCATCCTCTGTAGATATTGAGCTTGTTAGATTAGGATCGTAAAGTTAGAGCCACGCGACATACTATCAAGTTTCTTTTGGTATATTTTACATTTTCAAGTGTAATTTATGGCATGTATAGAACACTTGTGGTTGTGAATGGCTGTTTTGGTATGCCTAAGTTACATTACTCATATGATATTTTGTAAGTAATGATATAAACGAGGTTATTTTGAGTAAAAATTCTCTTGAATTGGTTGGTTTTGATTTAGCATGTGCTTGAATGTGTTTTAGGGAGGACAAGGCTTGGTATATAGCTTGACACGGTCCGCATGCCAGGGCACACGGGCGTGTGCCATGGCCATGTGGGATTTGGCAGAATGCTCCACGGGTACATGAAACAGGCGTGCCTCTGGACCGTGCCTCCCCTGCACCTTGAATTAAATTTTAGTGAACCACACGGGTAGGAGACACGACCGTGTGTCTCAACCGTGTGGGGTACACGGCCTCCAAACGGTCGTGTGTGATGGCCATGGTAAATTGGATAGATTCGTCCACGGTTGCCGAGCATGGGCGTGTGAGGACCACACGGTCTAATAACAGGCCGTGCCAATAGTCACACGGGCGTGTGACGGTGTTTATAAGGTGAAAATTTTTCTGAGAGTCTGTTATAATAGGATTCGAATCCTAATCGTCTCTAATGTTCGTAAGGTGTCTGAGAACCCTCCATAAGGGTAATTATGCAATGGATTGTATGTATTTCTGCAACCAATCAGATTATTTTTGTAAACATTGTTCTAAGTCCGGTAATACCTCTTATTCGATTCTGGTGATGGTTTCGGGTTAGGGGTGTTACAATATTGGCTCACAAGTTGACTGGTAGGAGGGAGAGCATCGGGTCATTGGTACATTAGATGCTTACTTCCTTTAGAGCATGGTTACGAGGCACACTTTTGATCTTGCATAGTTCATAGCCCTTCCTTGTCGCAACTAGACAAAACATAGTAGGAAGGGTCCTATCTACTTAGGCCCTTACATGACTCGCTCCTCATGACATTTCAGCCTCTTCGACACTTTAGAGTTGTAACACCCCTAATCCCGTATCCTTCGCCGGAGGGATTTCGAGGCATTACCTTACCAGTATTATACTTTTCAAATCATCAAGATAAAATTCATGTTTGAATCTTTGTAAATCATAGCTTAAATACATGTAAATAACTAAATTCAAAACGACATGTAAACTTTAAGACATATCTATTCCATAACATTTTATAAGTATTTATTAATAGGAATTTAGTGGGCATGCATAAACACTCACCCTCAAGTTGAAAATACAAACCCAAATAGGGTTACTATTCATACGGTAACATTTTACAAACTTAAGCCGATTGTATAAAAGTTATGCACATACATAGTCTTCAAACATACCTTCAGAGAGAACATTACTTCCATTATAATGACAACTTGAAATAGCAACCTATACATTCATCTAATCATCCAAGAGATTAAACTTAAATCCATATTAAAAAGGAAAAGAAATTAGTAAGCCATTTTTGCATGGCTATACTTATATATACACCAAAAACATTTCTTGTTTAACGACAACAAAACGAAACCTATACATGCCATTCTCAAGAGTTTAACTATAAAATACCGAAAGGTTTTGATAGTGTGGATGACTTCGATCGAGTGATCCCCGAGACCGTAGCTACCGATTGAGATCTATAAAACAGAGAGTTAAGGCACAGAGTAAGCATTCATATGCTTAGTAAGTTTTAAGCAATAAAATGTATTTAAAAGACTAAGGTATAGTAATTCCCAATGCTTGCTTATTAATCTTTAGCCGAAAGTAACCAAGGCCAGGTATACCATTATTATACGTGCATGCTAAACAATTTTCCTTTAACAAAACTTGAATCATATAGATAGTTCATTATTTCAATCAAACTCATTCTTCCCATTAGACAACTTCAATTCTATAACGAGCTAAATTATTACAATAATGCGGACACACATGCACTTGCACTCTCTAACTAAAATTTATTCACATGCTCAATACCAACTTATCACATTTCTATAAGAACCGAATTGTTACCTATATTATATAAGTCACCTGCCTTCATACATCTTTAAAACATCGCTAGAAACAAAATACACACTTGATAAATCATAATTCAACAAAAGCTAGTTCATCATTTGTATATGGCACATACCTGACTATCTTATGGTAATAAGCTCATTAGTTACGATTATTAAAGCCAAAAATTTGTGTAATTCCATCATGAGTTCCTTCGAGCTTAGCTCGGATTTTAACTCTAGCTCTAAGGCTCTTCGAGACTTGACCCGGCTTTTAATGCTAGCCCTAAGGCTCTTCGGGACTTGGCCCAGATACCACATTGGCGCGAAGGCCCTTCGGGATTAACCCGGATAAAACTCTGGCACATAGGCCCTTCGGGAGTTAACCCGGATAAAACTCTGGCACATAGGCCCTTCGGGAGTTAACCCAGATAAAAGGACTAAGACATATGCATTCGGGTCCATCACGTATACTTTTCACATAATTTATCGCAAAATAATTTTCATTTGCCTTATTCGCAAGTTAATGCATAATATAACATTGTTTCACAACATGTTCGGTCAATAGGCACATAAGTAATCCTCATATTGAATTGATTTCTAAAGCCTTCCTAGGTCTAGTAAGCATTCGGCTAAATGGTCGTTTTCTCCAATACATTATCATCCGAAAATCATGCTAAAACAATTCATGTGATAAGCTATGACACTTAAAACTTACCTCGTTTTGTTGCTGAGCAATTACGGTTTTAGCTAATCTACCACCTTGGCCTTTCCTTTATCCGAATGTGCCCCTCTAGGTTCTTGAGCTTAAATTTGAACAAAGAAAGAATTTGCTATTCAAAACCCTATTTTATCAAATATTCAGCTAATTTAACACTACCACAAATTCATTCAAAGCCAAAAGTCACAAAATTCATAAATACCAACTCATTCAATTGTTAGACATTCACTTCAAAAAGACACATACACATGCTTCTGTTATACACACATTCGGCCAAACATTACTAAATGGTTAGTCATGGATAGTTTAAGGATTAGATCCAGTACATAATCTTTAACCAAACTCATCGTTCAAGGCATATTATTCAACCAAGGCTGAATAGGTTTTTCACAAGGTGAGCTCAATTCATTGCTCCCCTATGGCACTCACCCTAGGACCTTGACCCCTTAACAAATAACCAAAAGTTGGCTTATTAACTACTTTAGCCGATTATCACCTAGGATTACCAAAATCTCACCTTAACCAAAGTCAAAATTCACTCTCGGCAATCACAAATACACGGCAATCCTTACTTCCATCTATCAAAGGATAATTTCATATATTAAACAACAAAACACTTCTCTTACCTATCCTTACTCATACGGTGTTCCTTGCTCCTCAAACACAATTTGACCACAAAATTTTTCCATGCTAATAGACCTTAACCTAATGTCCCCTTTCCCACTAAACCACATTAAGCTTAAATCTCCCTCATTTAACTCATAGATATGTAATTTACATGTTTTTAACATCATACTATCCACCTAGTATTCATTTAAGAATTTAACAAGGATTTCATCACTTCCATGACCGAATAAGCATTTCCAAAAGCAACAATGTCCAATTTATCAACAAATCAACATATAACTCATCTAAGATCAAAATTTTCATTCCTTTAATATAACATCCAACTAACAACAAAATTGACCAAATTCCTAAGTATGGCCGAATACTTAGAACCTCAACCAAAATGGAAATTTCAACGTGGGCTAATGAGGGAACTAGGTGCCTTGCTAAATTTTCACAAGATTTTGGAAAAATCTCATGAAACATACCTTAAATTTGAAGCTAGAATGACAGAATGCTTGGTTTTCTCTTCTCCCCTTTCTTTTAGTGAAATCGGCAATAAAGAACAAAGGTAAGAAACCTTGTTCTTTTCACCTTAATTTTTATTTCTAAAATTATTTTATGACATTCATTTAATTAAACAAAAATACCATTGCTATTACAACATTATACTTGTATAATTATGCAAAATACATGAAAAATACATTTTTCAATCATTATAACACATGGCCGGCCACTACATGAAGAAAATGTCAATTTGACATGCAAATCCCCTTGTTTTAAGTCCATCTAAATTTAATCAATTTAATTTGCCCATCAACGTTTCTAAGTTTCTCATCTAGGTCCTCATGCTCAATTTCACACTCAATTTGACATGTTCAATCATTCAAAATTCACACATACACTTATTACATAAATTTGACTTGGAATATTATAATCAGATATTTCTATGACTCGGTTTAGCAGTCCCGAACCGCTTCTCGACTAGGGTCGGAATAGGACTGTCACAAGAGTTGTCCTCCTCTTTTACACTAGTTGGATAGATGTCCCAGCAAGGGTTATCGAGTATGAGTCACATGCGGATGATCGAGTGACTGCGTGGAGTGGATCCTCCTCGATACCAACTATCTCATTCTGACCCTCAGGATGAACATGAGGACTTCACTAATGATGTCCCTTTCCACCACGAGGATCCACCTCATCATCCACCTTCAAGTTATCCTACCACTACTTCCGTTAGCACCTTAGCGGACCTTTCCAAGCGTTTCAATCATTTTGAATGACACTATTTTGAGTGGTTCGATAGTATTGATGTGACCTTGCAGCAAATCTGTCAACATCTCCACATTTCTTCTTCAGTAGCGACGCCTCACGATCTAGATGCCTCTCATGATGAAGATCACTGATTTTATTTCTTTTCTTTTCAATCTTATTTTTATATATTTTTTATTTTTAGTTGTTTTATTTTTATTTCTTAGACTTCTTTCATTTATCTTCTTCCAAATATGTTTTTATTTTTATGGTTGTTTCTAATTGAGTTTGTAACCTCTTAATCTTCTTCATTATTTGTGTTTATTTTCTTATTAGTTTGCTCGGAACCATGCATTACAGTTTCATTTGCCTACAATTTCGGTTTCCACTATGCTAGCGATTTCATCCATATTTAGGGTAGTTTCAGTTTTCTCCATCTCTTATTATATTCTACTTATTCTGTGCTTATATATGTTTGTACATTGACGACAATGTACTTCTTAAGTGTGGGAAGGTTATTTATATAATTATTAGAAAATTCCTGAATTATTTATTTTGTTTAAGTAATTTTCTCATACTTCCAGTAAAGTAATTTTTTGTTGATTTAGGGTTTTTATTGATGTTGTTTTGGATTGATTTGTAGATATTTGTGCATTGGTTGATTTAAACTTTAAGAAATGAGAGAGTCAAGCATGATAAGTTATTTTTCATAAATAATTTTTTAGGTTGTTTGCTTGAATTTAGGTATTATCTTGGAGTTTTAAATTTGCAAGTTTGACATCAAAACCATGAATTGTTGTGAGCTTTTGAGCCTATAGAGCATACATTTTTCATGCTCATTTTATTGTTGGTTATGAGTGTGTCAACTTTATTTGTTATTCTAGAACTTGCTTTGATTATGCATGTCGGGACTGAACCTTTTATTTGATATACTGAAATGATAAAGGCACTTAGGTTTTAACCCATTTAACCTATAAAAAGCTTGCCTATTGTATTAACCCTTAGTGAACCCTGTTGAGCCTAACACACATTTTCTTGATTAACCCGTGAATGTTAACCCATAACTCATTTTTTTGTTGTGACTTTTTCTCATTTTATTGACTCCCTTTTTGTCGAGATTTGATTTGGTTAGTTGCCTAACTATGCTCTTTAGTTTGAATTGCTGAATTAATTCTTATTGATCTAGTTAAAAAAATGAAAAAAAATATTGATTATTTTTTTTTGTTGATTGAGCTTGAACAATTAATTTCATATTTTATTGAGAAGCTCAATTTTTTTTCTTGAATTGTATTGATTGATGCACTTTCTTTTAATTCTGCATTTGATTTTTTTTTTCTAGTTTGGTAATTTATCAACTCGATCTCGATTATAATAAACTTTTCTGGCCATTTTCCACACCTTTAACCTGAGCCCCATTACAACCTCTTAAAGACCTTTTGATTGGTGTGTCATATCATTTTCTAATGGTGGAGATTTGATTTTCAAGCAAGCTTATGGTAATGACATCTCTTGTTCAACCGTTGACTGCATATTTCTTGAATCTTAAACACTTTGAGTGCTTTAAGTGAATATTTAGTAAGGATGTAAATTCTTATTGATTTTAAATTGAAAGTAATTACTTAAATAAGGGGAGACACTTATATTTTCGTGCTTTAAAAATTTCGACTTGGATTGTTTGAATCTTTAGTGCCCTTTTAGTTGAATTGCCAATGTATGATTGTCTGCGAATGATTTTGAGATATTATTGATGAGAATTAAAAGTTGAGAAAAATTAACTTTAATGTGAGTTGAGGATTTTTCTTGAGGACAATCAAACGCTTAAGTGTTGGGATATTTGATAAGTGATAAAAGTAACATATATTAATCTCATTCTTAATGCATTTTGGTTGATTATTTACGCAAATTGATGAATTTTATGCCCCTAATCATTTGAATTCATGTTTCTATACTTAGGAGAGCATTTGGGAGCAAAAGGAGTGAAAAAGAGACAAATAGAGCAAATTCAGGAGTCACACGGGTTGGACCTTCCCACACGGTCTGGACACTCGACCGTGTGAGCCACACGGGATGAACACATGGCCTTGTGCCAGACCGTGTCGATTTCGCAACTTGCATCCCAAACATGCAAAAAAAAAAAAAAACGTAATTTTTAGGCTTTTGGGGCATTCTAAAGTCTATAAATACCAAATAGAAGAACGAATTCAGGGGGTCATCAAAGAATATTGAAGAAAACAATTCAAAGAATACCATTGGAGCCAACTTTGAAGTAGATTTCCATCAAGATTAAAGACCTCCTTTTAATTTCTTTTGAAGTTTTTATGAGTTTCTTTATTTCTTGTGGTTATTCTAACTTTGAGATATTTTTATTTACAATTATGAACTAATTTTCTAGATACTTAGGAAAGATGAAACCTCTGATGAATTCTATTATTTGATTTCTGTTTTACGCGATAAATATTTGATTCTTATTCTTAGTTATGTGTGCTTATCTCTTGTTTCAATATTTCTGGGATATTAATTCATGTTTAATGTGTTTAAACCAAAGGAGGAAAAGTCCTTGTTTAAAAGTAAATCTAGCATAATTGAGTGAAGTTGCATGCAATCCTAGAAATAGGACGACATAAATCTACCAGATTAGAGTCAAATTTTAGGGATTTCTGTGGATCAAGATACCAACTGAATAAATCGTTTAATTTAGATTCACAATAATAGATGAAATCTAGGTGAATTTTTTTCCTTGGTATTGTTTCTCTCATTGGTTATTATTCGATTATTTTTCTGATTCATTCTCTGTTGAGTTCTTTAGTTAAATTAATTTAGTAATCTTAATTTAAACCAATCATTCCAATTTGTCAGCTAAATAATGGTAAAATGGTAATTACTAATACTTTTAGTCCTCGTGAATACGATATCTTTAATCACCGTAGCTATATTATTTATCGATAAGTGCACTTGCCTTTGCCGTATTTTTAGTTAGTAACGAGAAAACACACATTACCAACCAATTAGGCTTAGAAATGAACTGTGTATTTCAGGTTCTTTCATTTGTTTCTTATTGAAGCTATTTTAATTATTGGATAAATTTTGTAAATGGATTTAAAAGAGTGTGGTTATTTTACAAAGAGAAACTGACAGTAAATTTCATTATGAATGTTGGCAATGTTGGAGCAGTAGATGATAGTTGTGCAAATATGAAAAATGAGTACGAGGAAAACATAAGAATAAGAACAAAACCAAATGATGCAAAAGGAAACCAGAAATGATGTCTACAATGATGCAATATGAAACTAAATATGATGTTTAAAATGATGCATGATAATGTGTGGAAGACACGGTTTCATCAAATAGCATTGAATTACATGGTGAGGAAGTTTACATGGTGTTGGAAAAGTTTTGCCTGGACATTAAATAAGCCTTAAACAACATTTGCTGCTGTTGCTGTTGACCAGTGTCCACTGTCTCCCAGAGTTCCCCCAAACACTTCAGTAGGACCAAATTCCCTGTGTCAAGGGTCGTAAAATAGCCCCAATGAAGTGATCAAGGGAACTCCAGGGAACAGCTGACTTTCCCTTTCTCACGCTATCCTACATTTTCTTGGTATATTTATGCACCGTGGGTTCGGTGTATAAATAGGCAAAGGTGCACAGTTTGAAATGGTGATCCACAGGTGGGGTAAATGATAGCTTTGATGTTGCTGGAATTGAACCTGCCCAATATTTGAGGGAAAATAAATAAAGGGGTATAGCAGCGATAGAAGAGAAGAGAATAATAGTAACAAGTGGACAAAAGAGCTTTTGGATTCCCCAACTCTTACATTCTAAACGATTTTCCTTTTCACTCTCCGGAAGGAAAAAGAAATGAGCCTTTTATTTCCCGTATAACACACCGCACCTCATGTTTCTAGCATTAATTTGGATTATTATATCCTTGGAATTGAAGATTAAATCACTTAATAGAAGCTTGCCAGAGACTTGTCTCTTGGTAAATGAAACAAATGCAGCACATTCACTTCTCTCATCCCATGTTTCCATAGATTTAATGCACTTTATTGACAAATTTTGAAAAAAAGGATTATTATCATTGTTTGGCATTTCAATTAGATTATTTAGACATTGGCAATCAGATTGGTCAACAAAAAAGCTCCATCTCTGCCTGTTAAAAGAGTTATAGGAGACAATATTCTTTTAGCTTGAATCATACCCTGCTACAATTTAACTGATTAACAGGAAAATCTCCATTAATATTCTTTGGTGCAAGTAAGAAAGCAAATCTCTAGTTTTTATTAGGTATAGCTCAAATGGTTTTATGAAGATAGCCTAACCAAGCTAGAAAAGCTATCAAGGAATGCTAATTAACCATGAAACCATGCTTAATGATAACTGATTAAAAAGCATAATTCCCTACCAACTTAAGCAAGAAAGATCATTAGTTCCTATGCGAAGAAAAATAAACCAGTTTTGGTAGGTTGTCAAGCAGCTTTATTTGGTTTATTTTGATCCAAATTAACAAGTCAACAGGCCATTTAAATCATCACTATAAACAAGTTGTCAGCAACAAGCCATTTGAACCACCATGATAAAAAATTAAAGAAAGCAGCAAATTCTTGGCTGATATACAAACACCGCTTGAATGCCAGATATTCCTTTGATGGAACAATTAATCCTCCTCTCGGATGGCATTGCTATGCATGATTAAGATAAATTATGGCTGCAAACAATTCCACAAGAAAGCTTCCGTTGGAAGTAACCCATACTTTTGATAAAGTACGTTCAAAAGATCTGCTTTTTGTTTAGTTTCATTCTCTTGGTTGCTTCATGCGGAAACCTAGACTAATTAGCCTCAATTATTCTGCAAGACACTTGTTGGAACGAAAAGGGGATTACCTATGACGGTAATCAGTTTTGTTGTAACAAGAAGGCTATTACTGATGATGAAACAAGGATGATTACCGATGATGGAAAACATAAGGGAATTACCTATGTTGGTAAACCGTTTTGTGAAACAAAAACAAAGAAATTCTTTGTGTTTTGAACTCCAAGAACAGAGGCAAAAAACCGATGATGGTAAAGAGAACAAATTGGCAACTCTCCATACATTTTTGTTTTTCATACATAATACATAAATAGAAGGATTACCTAGGGAGAAACTAAAGCTTGCTTGTGCAAGTATCTAAGCTGTAAAATCAGCATAATTACAACCTAAAAAAGTAACTAAATCAGCTAAGTATCAAACTAAACCTTAGCTAGTACCAGAGATTACATTTAAACAAAAGTCAACTATCACATGAGATAGTTTGTTGAATTGCTCCTTGGACAGTAGCATGCTCCAGCTGTGATGATCGGTCACTTGCTTGCTCCTGCATGTTTGCATGGCTGCATGCACGTTGCTGCTATAGTTGCCACCTTCAAACACTCCTCCTTGGCTACTAAGCAGCTAACTCCAATTTCCTTTCTTAAATACTCAAACCTTGCTCCAGCTAATGGTTTGGTCAGAACATCAGCAAGTTGATCCCTCGAACAACAATGCACCAAGCAGATTTCCTTAGCCAATTCTGCTTCTCTAACAAAGTGATACCTTATCTTGAAATGCTTTGTCTTTCCATGGAACACCGGGTTCTTGGCAATGGCAACAGCAGATTGGTTATCAACCTTAATCTCAGTTGATTCTGCTTGATTGAAATTCAAGTCATCAAGTAGTTTTCTAAGCCAAATGGCTTGGTTAACTGCAGCAGCAGCTGCAATGTACTCAGCTTCTGCAGTGGATTGAGCCACTGTTTGCTGCTTTCTTGAACTCCAGCTAAAAACACTTGAGCCTAAACTAAAGAAGTAGCCTGATGTGCTCTTCATATCATCAACAGAGCCTGCCCAGTCACTGTCAGAATAGCCAACAAGTTTTAGCTCCTTTGCTCTTTCAAACTTCACACCATGGTTCAAGGTTCCTTTGACATATCTTAGAACCCTTTTTGCTGCTTTAAAGTGTGTAACATTGCAGCAATGCATGAACCTCGAGAGTAAACTGACACCATAGAGAATGTCTGGCCTTGTTGCTGTCAGGTAGAGTAGACATCCAACCAAGCTTCTGTACCCTGTTTCATCAACTCGATCGTACTCACTTGTGCTTGACAGCTTCTCTCCAAGTGCAACAGGTGTGTTGACAGGCTTGCACTTTGACATACTAAATTTGCTTAGAACTTTCAGTGCAAAGGCTTGCTGGCTTATAAAAATTCCTTGCTCATTCTGTTTTACTTCCATACCAAGGAAGTATGACATTAGACCAAGATCGGTCATCTCAAAAATGTCTTGCATTTGCCTCTTGAAATCTTTAATTAGCTTGCCTTTGCTGCCCGTGACCAGCAAGTCGTCAACATACAGTGACACGATCAGCAGGGTTACATTTCCAGCCTTCTTAACATATAGAGTGGGTTCACTTGTGCTCTTTGTGAACTCGAGCTTTGACAGGTAAGAGTCAATTCGATCATACCAGGCCCTTGGTGCCTGTTTTAGACCATACAAGGCCTTCTTGAGCTTATAGACCTTGTGTTCCTTACCCGAGACCTCAAATCCTTCAGGTTGCTCAATGAAAATTTCTTCTTTGAGAAATCCATTTAAAAATGCTGACTTCACATCTAACTGGTGCACTTCCCACTGGTTTTGAGCTGCTAAGGCAAATAGCAGCCTTATGGTATCCAACCTTGCAACAGGTGCAAAGGTTTCAAAAAAATCAATCCCTTGCTGCTGACTGTAGCCCTTCACAACCAGCCTAGCTTTGTGCTTGTTCAGTGACCCATCTGCATTGTTCTTGGTCCTGAACACCCATTTAACTCCAATAACTTTTCTATCTATAGGCCTATCGACCAACTCCCAAGTGTCATTTTTCTGAATCATTCTCAATTCAGCTTCCATAGCCTCTTGCCAGCACTTTTCTTTTGCAGCTTCAGCATAGCAGGATGGTTCAAGTGTTGTCATGGCACACCTTTCATAGATGTCTGCCAATGTTCTAGTACCACGAGTAGGTACATCATCAACATCATCTTTAGCATCAGCTTCAATTTCAGCAGGCTGCAGATCAGGATTGTTTTGATTTTCCTCAATCAGGCTTGCATCAGTTCCATCCCATTTCCAGTGCCCTTCTTCATTAAACTTTACATCTCTGCTTACAACAACCTTCTTGGTCGATGGATCAAAGATTCTATAACCCTTCTTTACACTGCTGTACCCTACAAACACCCCTGGCATGGACCTTTTTTCAAGCTTGGTCCTTTTCTCTGCTGGAACAAGTGCATAGCACAAACAACCAAACACTTTCAAATGTGACACTGTTGGTTTTTGTCCAAACCAGGCTTCAAAGGGTGTTTTACCCTTCACTGCATTAGTTGGCAGTCTGTTTAGCAAGTAAACAGATGTGTTTACTGCCTCAGCCCAAAAATTATTAGGCATTTTAGCCTCAAACAGAAGGCACCTGGCCATATCAAGAACTGTCCTGTTCTTTCTTTCACAAACACCATTTTGCTGTGGTGTATAGATTGTCGTTAGCTGGTGTTGAATTCCAGCATCATCACATATCTTTTGGAAACTATGAGACACATACTCTGTTCCATTGTCTGACCTTAAGCATTTCAGCTTACAACTAGCTTGGTTTTCAGCTAATGCCTTGAACTTGCAAAAGAAGTCGACAACTTCTGATTTTTGTTTCAAAAAACTCACCCAACAGAATCTAGTGCAATCATCAATGAATAGTGCAAAATACCTGTTGCCATTTAGTGAGGTGGTCTTCATAGGTCCACAGATGTCTGTATGCACCAGCTGAAGTCTCTCTTGGGCTCTCCAGGCTTTGTTGACAGGAAAAGGTAACCTGGTCTGCTTGCCAAGTTGACAGATCTCGCACACATCCTTCTTTGGTTCGATGCATGATATGTCTTCCACCAGGTTCATTTTGTGCAACAGGTCGAGTGACTTGTAGTTCACATGACCCAACCTCCTATGCCACAAACTTGAATCATCAGCTTGAGCCACATGTGTTTTGGGTTCCAGCTGATTTACATCTAAAGTGAAGCTTCGATCATTCATGGCTACTGTTGCTAGCACTTGATCAGCAGCATCTTTGATTATACAGACCTTGCCTTCAAAAATGAGAGAATACCCCTTCTCGAGTAGCTGACCAACACTCAACAAATTTTGGTCAATGTCAGGTACATAAAGAACCTCAGAGATGGTTTTGTTACCTGACCTTGTGCTGATCACTGCCTTGCCCTTGCCTCTGGCCTCTATGAGTTCACCATTTCCTATTCTGACCTTGGACACAATAGTGGTGTCTAGCTCCTTGAACATGCTTCTGTTTGAAGCCATGTGATGAGTACATCCACTATCAATCAGCCACATTTTGCTGACTTTGCTCGAGCTTGCAAAGCAAGTAGCTGTGAAGACATGCTCTTCTTGTGTTTCAACATCTTCAGCAGCCTGAGCTTGACTTTGGTGGTGTGGCTGTGTCTTTGACTTGTTCTTACACACCTTTTCAATGTGGCCTAGCTGTTTGCAGCCCCTACACTGGATGTCAGGTCTGTACCAGCAGTATTTTTCAAGGTGAGTGGTCTTCTTGCAATGAGAACAGGGTGGAAACTTCTTCTTTGCAGCTTCTTTCTTTCCTTTGTCTTTTTTTTTTGCCCACGGCTTCTTTCCCTTGAAATTTGAGCTCGAACTTGAACCTTCTCTGCTTCTAGCTTGAAAGGCTCCTTCAGAGTGGTCCTCCATTCTGTTTGCTCTTCTTTGCTCTTGTGCATAGAGAGCATTTATCAAATCTGTCAAAGGGATTGTTGATAGGTCCCTCGAATCCTCCAGGGAAGAGATCTTTGATTCATACTTCTCTGGCAGAGTTGTTATGACTTTTTCAACTACCCTTTGGTCACTAAAATCATCCCCAAGCAGTTTTATATTGTTGACTGTGGCCATGATTCTGTCAGCATACTGCTTGACAGTCTCAGACTCCTTCATCTTCAGATTTTCGAAGTCTCTCCTTAAGTTTATCAGTTGTTGCTGCCTTGTCTTCTCCGATCCTTGAAACTCCTCCTTGAGTTTATCCCATGCCTGCTTTGGAGTGGTACAAGCCATTATTCTTGTGAAGATCACATCTGAAACTCCACTTTGAAGGCATGACATGGCCTTGTACTTCTTTGCACAGTCTTCATTATACTGCCTGATTTGAGCAATGGTAGGATTTGCTCTCAAGGGAGGTGGTTCAGTGTCATTTTGAACAACATTCCACAGGTCATGTGCCTGTAGATATGTCCTCATTTTGACAGCCCAAATGTTGTAGTTTTCACCAGCAAAAACCGGTGGTGGTGGAGGTGAGAAACTCATGCTTGCAACAACCAAAAAAATAGGCCAACAACGACAGCTCCTGCTTCTTTCTTTCAAACACAAATCAACCACAAAAAAAACAAGGCCCTCAAAGACAACAGGCTCTTGATACCACTTGTTGGAACGAAAAGGGGATTACCTATGACGGTAATCAGTTTTGTTGTAACAAGAAGGCTATACTGATGATGAAACAAGGATGATTACCGATGATGGAAAACAGAAGGGAATTACCTATGTTGGTAAACCGTTTTGTGAAACAAAAACAAAGAAATTCTTTGTGTTTTGAACTCCAAGAACAGAGGCAAAAAACCGATGATGGTAAAGAGAACAAATTGGCAACTCTCCATACATTTTTGTTTTTCATACATAATACATAAATAGAAGGATTACCTAGGGAGAAACTAAAGCTTGCTTGTGCAAGTATCTAAGCTGTAAAATCAGCATAATTACAACCTAAAAAAGTAACTAAATCAGCTAAGTATCAAACTAAACCTTAGCTAGTACCAGAGATTACATTTAAACAAAAGTCAACTATCACATGAGATAGTTTGTTGAATTGCTCCTTGGACAGTAGCATGCTCCAGCTGTGATGATCGGTCACTTGCTTGCTCCTGCATGTTTGCATGGCTACATGCACGTTGCTGCTATAGTTGCCACCTTCAAACAACACTTTTAAGAATTGCTGGTTGTTTGTTTTGATTCATGTGATACAAAACATGCTCAGATAATTCCCAAGTGAAAAATTAATCTAGACGCAATAACAGGCCGAATTAATCCTTAGGAAACGATTTTAGAGGTCTTGAGTTGCATAAAATTCTGGCCATATATACTTTTATTTCCCATCCATCGCTTTCTTCACCCTCCCATAGAATCTATGCAGTTAATCGTAATGAACTTTCTATTTTAAATGTCTTGTCAAAATCATTCATATAGGAAACTCCTAATTAAAGATAGCTTGGACTATTAATGGCAGATATATCAAAGTTATTAAGGGAAATGCATATAACATTTTCTGAACTATGACAATGATAGAAGTATGGAACAAGTGTGGAAAGAGATCAAGTCCACTCAGTGAAAGAATATTATCTATCTCATCATCTCTAATCCCCCAAATGCCATAATTTGGACTAGATTCAGCTTCAGTAAATAGCTATATGAGGATTTTGTTTCATATCTAGCACTGGTTCGATCCGCTGAAAGGTCACGATTTCATGGCTGCGTGCACTTATAGGACCCCCCACTTATAAATAGGTAGGCTGGCTTTCTATTGCCTTAGCATCTAACTGCAAAGAAGTAGAGTCAGCCGTCCTCTGGAGTTCCCTTGATCACTTCATTGGGTTGACGGGGTCTGCTCTTCTCAGATCCTCATGACCTACTGAAGTGTTTGGGGGAACTTTGGCTGGCGCTTGACACAGAATACAAAGATGAACATACGAAGCCATAACTTTGAAGGCAAGGTTGGTGGATATATAATCTTCTTTCTTCAACTTACACATATTGTCATCTTTATTTTACATGCCATGTATTAGGATTTCTAGCATTAAGACTTGTTCTGTTCAAAGAATCAGCAGTTCCATAGATGGATGAACTTCGGGTCTATGATGTCCAAACAAAAAGCCTCTGCGTTCGCGCGGTAGCACAATTGTCACAAGGTTCTTTAACTTCCCATTTTCCATACCATTTGTAAGGTCTGGTGAGCGGGTCAATCACCATTGTATTGTTTAGTAGATAAACTGCAATCTCAATCTCACTTATTCATCCATGTGTGCCATTAATAAGAACTTGCCTTACGATGATAATTGGTGAAGGCAGGAGGATGGTTTATTTTTGTTTCTTCATCGATATAATCGCAGCCATGTAGCTGCAGTGAAGCTCCACAAAAATAAAACAATCAAGGATCAGCATTCCTTATAAAATCAGCTATCCAAAAAAGGAAAAAAAAAAAAGGAATTCCTATTCAACACCAATGAATGCTGCCTTATTTTCATTACATTCCAATCATATTTAAGAAAAATTCTATGGATGCTAATGCTAGAAATAAAAGAAAAAAAAGACTTAGTACTTTGGTTATAGTGGAGCAACATAAATTCTGCTAAGTTTTTGACTAGATCATTCATGCTGGTGTAAGCATTCATCTGCTAGAAAACCTATGCAGAAGAATCTCTAATTTACCGTCCAAGGTACTTGATCTGGATTCAGAAGTTTAGAAGAAAAATCTTTTCATCTTAGTATATAGTTACAGCAGTATCATCAATAATGAATGGAATGCCATTGGTAAATTTCCACATCAAGAGATGTCACAAAACTCAAAATTGATGAAAAAGAAAAAGGCTGCAAACACCAAAAACTTGCATGTAATTCCAACTATTGCATCAATGGACATGCCTTGAGAACTTTTCTTATTCATTTTAGGTCCAATGTTTTAAAAGTCATCCATCCTACGTCCAATGTTTTGAGGGTGTTGAAACAAAGAAAATTAGAATGCTCTAGACTCAGGTCGCATTGCTCCTAGCACAACAACTTTATTGATGAGCTCATGATGTTCCTAGCAGTCCAGTCAACAAGAAGATAACAGGAAACTTCATAGAAATTACTTCAGTGATGATCACGGAAATGAAAAATGGTGGCTTCATCTATGTCAGCATTGTAGGACACATTGGTATGCCTCTTGCCTGATAAACAAAGGTCAATTTCCTGAACCCCTTTCGCAACAACAAAACTGTTGGCATTTTGAGAAGTTGAGAGAATCAAAACAAGGACAAAATACTTGGCAAATTTTTGATGAACTGCTATCAAATTCTCAACATCAACTTTCTTTAAACATGTAATACAATATATATGGGTGTAGTGGTTACAGATAATTCAACAAACCTCACTAATACACCTTGAAAATACAAAGATGAAACTTATACATAAACTTATTAGGTAAAGTCAATACCTAAAAATGTCAATTCAATACTAAATCAGCTTGCTTTAACAAGTAATCTCAATAAGCAGGCTAATTACAAGACATCTATATCAGCATATGTGAACCCTACTAGCATCACAACTAATGGTTCACCAAAAACTTTAACAGCTCACACTTTGATGAGCTCGCAACTAGGATGAGACTGCAACCTCAATTGAGCTTGCACTTGTAGTTAAGCTCAAAGCTTTCGGTGAGCTCACAAACATAGTTGAGCTCGCAGCTTCGTGGGAAGAGTTCGCTATTGCATGAATGGCCACTTTGCAACAAAAATTGATCGTTTGATCAAAATGTACAACAGGCCAATAATGAAGTTTGAAGCATTCCAATATGAACAAGATACAATCAACACTATTTTTAAACAATAAAAAAAAAAAAGCTCACAAGGCTCCCAAAGACTAAAGCTCTTGATACCAATTGTTGGCATTTTGAGAAGTTGAGAGAATAAAACAAGGAAAAAATACTTAGCAAATTTTTGATGAACTATTACCAAATTCTTAACATCAACTTTATTTACACAAGTAATACAATATATATGAGTGTAGTGGATACAGATAATTAAACAAACCCCGCTAATACACCTTGAAAATACGAAGATAAAACTTATACATAAAATGATTAGATAAAGGTAGTACCTAAAAATGTCAGTTCAATGCTATCTTAGCTTGCTTTAACAAGTAATCTGAGTAATTATACTAATTACAAAGCATCTATATCAGTATATGTGAACCCTACCAAGATCACAACCAGTGGTTCAACAAAAGCTTTAATAGCTCACACTTTGATGAGCTCGCAACTAGGTTGAGCTTGCAACTTCAATTGAGCTTGCCCTTTTAGTTAAGCTTACAACTTTAGGTGAGCTCGTAGACTTACTTAAGCTCACAACTTCAAGTGAGCTCATAGCTTCGTCGAAAGAGTTCACCATTGCATGAATGGCCACTTTGCAACAAAAATTGATTGTTTGATCAAGATGTACACTATGCCAATGATGTAGTTTGAAGCAAAATTCTAACTTTTCCGTCTACCAGTTTGAGCTGAGATGGATCAAAAATTTTAAATAGTTATTATTTTAAATGCCGAGTAATTTTTTATTCTATTAGTCCCCCTTTTTTTTTTTAGAAATCTCAATTTTGTGTATATTATAAGTTTATATATATATATATATATATATGTATATATAAAAGAATAGAAAAAAAAAATAGTACCACTTGCAAATTTTTTAGACAGTAATTATTAAAAATTTGGTAAAAGCTAGCCCTAGAGAAGAAGAAGTTCAAATCGATGTTGGATTTTAACGATTAAGGTAAGTTTTTGGTTTACATTTCTTAAAACCTTTGTACTTTAATCTATTTTGCATAAAACCCATGATTTATTTTGGTTAGTTTAGTAGTTTGTCAAAATTATGTCACTTTCAGGTTAGGTGTCGGCAACATTTTTGGTACCCAATGAAAGTTCTCTTCAAAACCTTTGAAACGGTATTTGTGGCACCCATTTCGATCAAGTAATTTAGGAGAAAACAATTTTTGATGTTTCTGATGTGTTGATATTTGACAGTTTCGAGTAGTTGACTTTGAGGGAATATTGCTAAAACAATATGAAAAAAATTTATTACTGAAATAATATGGGATCAAAATTATTTACCCAAATGACATGTTTTCGACGACTTGACTCGGTATAAGCATATCAAACAAACCTTGCTAAGTCTATCAATGCTGTCTTTAAAGGTGTTTGTCATTTGCCTATATTAGTTGTCTTCTCAACGGCTTACTATATGCTCACAACATATATCCTATGTATGGGGTCTAAAAATGAGACGTTGATAGAGGCATGCCACATTTATTGCAACAAGCTCAAAAAGGCGATTACAGTCACCTGAAACAAAGCAAGCTCGATAAATGTATACATATATCTTGTGCCCATGTAACATTTCAGGTGATCGAGCTTGTTGGTCACTACATAGGAATACCAGCCAAATCATTCCGGGTTGATCTGCGTAACCAGGTGTGAGATTGTGGCAGGTTCCACACTTTTCATTTCTTATGCGCTTATGTAATGGTTGTATGTGTACATATCAACGTCAATTGTATGTAGTATGTGGATGAAGTTAACAAGTTGGAATGAATTTTTCGAGTATGGGAAAATGAGTTCCGGCCAATGGGTGAAAAAAGAGATTTGGCCAATGCCACCACTTCCAACTAAGTTGGTACCAAATTTGGGCCTACAGGGAGAACCCAAAGGTCACCTGCAATCAACTTGGATTAGGACTGATATGGGTGCCCGCGAAGAATATGAGCCAAATAGATGTGGCTTATGCAAAAATGTTGACCATTGTTGTAACAAGTGCTCGCATCAAATCATTTTTCCTGATCAAGCTTCCTCGTCCGAAAATGCTATGCGATGACGATCGTGAGTTGTTGTTTTAAGTACTTGTTTATGGCATAAATCGAGACTATCAACTTTATTTGGAATATAATGTAGTTATTTTTATTTGTCCACTTATATATATATATATATTACATAACGATGTGTATTATTGGTAAATGTATCATTGAGGGTGAGAATCTTATCCTTAATAATTAAAACATAAAAAAAGTAAATTGAAAATATTAAAAAATGCAAAATCAAACTTCTCAAATTAAAAATGGAAAATCAAACTTTTCAAATTAAAAATGGAAAATCAAAATACTAAAATTAAAATTAAAAAAATAAAAATATATGGTTGGACAGAATAGTTGTAAGGGTATATCTCTTTGCTGGTTGCCTAAGGTGACATGGTTCTTGATGATTTTGGTTCAGATTGCCCTTATCCCTAAAGCCATCCCCTTTGTCTCCTTTTTCTTCAATTTGGGTCGATTGAGCCGGTTGAGGTGGCGGTGTCACATATGGATCGTAGATAAGAACATTGAAGTCATACATTTCTACGAAGTCATTAAAAGTTTGCCCTGACCAAATGCCGCTAGTGAACTACTACCCAAAAATCGAAACACATCAGGTGCAGTAGCCAGTGCAGGACTATATACTCACCCGAACAAGCCATGCTTAAGTTATGTTAATATTGATTGACCTAAAGGAAGGTTAATTTTAACAGAATTATGTCTGCAACTACAGTAATAAACATGTATGATTATTCGGTTTTACATGTGAGCAACAAATCAGGCTAAAGGAAGATTTATTGTTTGACATGTTCTTATTGTCAATTTTTTATTACTGCACCAAGATATCACTTACAAGTTAATAGTCTGTCTAAAAATAAAATATTAATGGATGCCCGATATCTTAAGATAGGATTTACCTTTGTTCGAACTTATTATTTTGGTTTATTTTTGAAGTCTTGGGTGAGTTTGTTTTATTTCATTCAAGTATTATTATACTTACCAACATCACTACATGCTTTGATTATATTCCCATGTTAAATGACATGAACTTAAAATTATGTTAAGAGAATCTTATGATGGTTTTGGGAGTCATGGATCTCGACCTTGCATTAAGGGTTGACTCCCTCCATCACTTGCGTATGAGAGTACCTTTATGTAACAACTATTTTTTAGCGGTGATAGAACAGTGGTTTAGGGAACATAAATTTCTATCATAAAGGCTCGTAAATAATATTTATAGAATATTTATGGAGTCATTAGTGTCATACTAAAATTTGGTCAAGAAATTTTAATATTTAGATAACTAATTAAAGAAAAAGGACTAAATTGAAAAAGGTACAAAACTTAGTAATTATTGCATTTAGATGATTAAATAACTTAATAACTACATGAGGAAGGACCAATGTGACAATTAGCCCTAGTTTTTATGGCTAGATGGCAAATGGTATGAAAATGATAAAATAATAGGTGTTTAATGGAAAATTTGAAATAAATCAAAATTAAACTAAAAAAATTAAAACAAATTAGACATTTTACATTTTTCTCTTCTGTTCAACCTTTTGTCGAAACCACCATTGGAGACTAGAGAGCTCCAGTCACTTTCTTAACTTTGCATGGTATGGAAATTTGCTCGTTTTATTGTAATTTTTATGTTTTTGAGATCATTGCAACTAGGTCAGCTAGCTCGTACCTTCGTTTTTGAATCTGTTAAAAATTTCAGAAGTTACCATTGATGAATCTTGTTTTCTTGTGATGATAATTATATATTTGAAGCTTTGACTGTGGTATTTGGTTGTTTTGTGAAGTGATTTTTGTTAGATTTTGATTTAAGGATTAAATTGTTAAAATGTCAATATTTCAAGGTTTCATGGTGAATTTGATGTATAATAGGGACTATTTTCGGCTGTAATTTTATTGTTAGAACATAGTTAATTTGATGATTTTTGGGTTAGATGATTAAATTGGAAAAGCTGTAAAAGTTTTGGGAAAATGCATAATTAATGAAAATTTAATGTTCATATGCATTGAATGGAATGTGAAGTGTTTAAGATTAATATATTGTGTTTAATTATTTACATAGATCAAGATTTGAACGAGAGAGACAATAACCGAGGAAAAGGGAAAATAACGGAATAGTCCCTTTGTATTGACCAAAATTAAATCGTAGGTAAGTCCATAGTATTTCAATATGTAAATAAAGTTTTACTTTTAATCTTATATTATTGTTCTTTAGTTAATATGTTTATAGATAATTATTATTTTTAGTTAATATGTTTATAGATAATTATTATTTTTAGTTAATATGTTTATAGATAATTATTGTTGAATGCACATGCGTGCCCCTGTTTGTACTTCGATGCCCCTAAATAAACATATGCGCCCTGTTTATACTTTGGTGACCTTGAACCAAATAGTATGTGAAATGTGTCTAATTGTATTTAGATTAAATATTATACTATGTTCTTACTAAGTTATGTAAACTTACTGGTTCTTGTGGATTATTTTGTAGATAATCATTGACATTTTGGAAGGATCAAACAACCGGCTCACACTATCCATCTAAGTTGGTAGTTTTTGTATCTTCTAGGATAGTGGCATGTATATATAGATAAATATGTGGTTTTGAAATGTATAGGATGATTTGTAATTGTGTCTTTGTATGTTTTTGCATTGAAGGTTATGTTTGGTTTGGTGTTCTTTTATGCTTCACCAAGTATTGTCATTTTAGTCACTTTTTCAAATGCTTGTACATAAGGTTTCTTTTTGGTATTTTCTAATGACTTGAAAATGGTTATTTGTGATAGGTTTTGGTAAGTGTTTGAACTAGATTTTATGCATGAACTAAGTAATGTTGACTTGTTTTGGTATGTAATGTTTTGATGTATTTGTGGTGCCTTTGAATGACATATTGTTTAGGTGAATTAGGCTATTGAAATGGCATGATTATGTGTACTTGAATGATGCTTAGGTCCCTTGAAAGTGTGCATGAATGGATGGGTTAGTTATGCATGAATTCATTATGAAATGGCTTGATTTTAGGTAAAATTTTAGGTTCACACAGCTTAGGACACAGGCTATCACATAGCCTGGTGACATGGCTGTGTGTCATTTGAAAATTTCTTAGTGCTCAAGTCAGTGAGTTACACGACTTAGCATATGGCCTGACACACGGGTGTGTGGGGCTCCTCAGTGAGTTACATGGGTGAGGACACAGGCTGGGCCATGGCCATGTGTCCCTTGTTCGAAAGTTACATGGCCTGGGGTGATTTCACACCGCCGTGTAACCCCTATTTTCCAAATTTTACAACATTTTTTTAAAACTTCTGATTTGCTTTAAATTAGTCCTGAATTCCCACAAAGCTAATTTTAGGTCCTCAAATGCTTGATTTAGGGACAAAATGCCTATGATTGATATGTTTTGAATGCCATGTATGTATTTAATGTTATATGGATAAATGATTCCCGATTGTATGGTAATGCACTTTAATCATAATCCGGCGATGGTGACGGGTTAGGGGTGTTATATTTAGTGGTATCAGAGCTATAATTTAGTCAATTTTAGGACTAATGTAGTGAAGTAGAGTTCAGTATATACATGCCGCATATACCCTGTGATAGTGTGATGCTTTTGATATGATCTAATATTGTATTTTCTTATTAATTCAAGATGTCGGCTGAGTCAAACTGGGCTGTAGTTAACGAAGCTAAAAGTAATGTTCAAGCTTCGAATCCAGAAGCAAGTAATAGTGCGTCGATTCCACAGTCCTTTGGTAATGAAATGAAAAATGTGTTTCTCAGAATGATAAACTAGTGGTTTAACGTATTTAAGCAAGCAAATCTTGCAACTCCGCTACCTCCACCCCTACTATGCCTCCTTCGGCACCCTTGGGTCCTCAAAATCCTATACCTATGATAGTTACTCGAGTATCTATAGATAAAATCTGAAAATGTAGAGCGGAAGAATTTAGGGGCATGGTTGATGATGATCTTACAAAAGCCTTGTGCTGGTTAATAAATACGAAGAGAGTCTTTGTATAATTGATGTGCACTCTTGAAGATTGTTTAAGATGTGATGTATCATTGTTAAAAGATGATGCGTACTTAGGGTGGGACACTTTGAGAACGATGACATCAAATGATCGTATTAATTGGGACTTCTTTCAAATGGAATTCAAGAAGAAGTATATAAGTCGTTTGTTTATTTACAAGAAAAATAAAGAATTTCTTGAATTAAAATAGGGGAATAGTCTGTAGCTGAGTACAAACGGGAATTTGTATAGTTAAGCAAGTATGCCCATAATATAGTTTCAAATGAAGAGGAAATGTGTATTAGATTTGAAGATGGGTTGAATGATGATATTCGTATGTTTGTGACTGTATTAAAGTTGCAGGAACTTGTAGAACTTTTAGAAAGAGCCTAGAAAATTGAAGAAATTTACAAAAGTAAATGATAGTCAAATTCAAAATTTTGAGATTTTAACAAAAGAGGGTCATTCAAGCCTACTCAAATGTCTCCACCGAAGATATTTAGAAATGAGACAAGTCAATCGGCTGCCCCTTTAGAGTTCACTGGCAGAGATAAATCGAGGCAAAGCAATTTTAAGTCTGTTAATTCTCCAGCGGCTAGTGTCGAAAGAATCATTCTTGTTTGTGATGACTGCAACATAAGGCATTTTGGTGAGTGTTGATCAAAGTCATGAGCTTTTTTCCATTGTGGATCCACTGACCATTTCCTTCGTGATTGTTAGAAAAGGCAGAATAATTTTAGCAATCAAACAAAAAAGCCTGAAACAACCTCATAGAGAGGTAGATGATTTGGAAATGCTAGAAACATTACTACCGATCGAGGGAAGAATAGCGAGATGAATGAACTATCTAAAGTGAGAACACCAGCTAAAGTTTATACAATTAGAGCTTGTGAGGAAGCCACTGCCCCAGATGTTGTTACAGGAACTTTTTCTATCTTTGATATTAATGTATATGCATTTATTGATCTTGGATCAACTCACTCTATATATGCACTGTATTAGTATACAAAAAAAACTTTCCTATTGAGTTCATTGAATATACTATCAAAGTAATGAACGCATTGGGTTAGTGTGCTTTAGTTAATCAGATATGTAAGTCATGTCCATTGAAACTTAGGGGTTACGATTTTCCCGCTAGTTTGATGTTGTTACCTTTGATGATTTTGATCTCATTCTAGGAATGGATTATTTGTCAGAACATGATGCAATAGTGAGTTGCTAAAGGAAACAAGTTATTTGAAGCATCCGAATGGTGAATTTATTTTATTTAAGACAGATGGGGCTGATTGTATTACAAATGTAGTTTTAGCACTGTCAGCTGTAAAATTGATTAAAAAGGGATGTGAAGCTTATTTAGCCTACGTTCTTGGTTCGAAAGTGGTAGAATAAAAAAAATGAGCAAGTTTCGATAGTCAAAGAGTATGCTAATGTTTGTCCTAAAGAACTCCCCAGGTTGCCATCGACTCGAGAAGTGGAATTTGTGATTGAACTTGTGCCTGAAACAACTTCGATTTTGATAACACCGTACAGGATGGCCCTTACAGAATTGAAAGAGTTAAAAGTGTAGTTGCAAGAGTTGTTAGATCGTGAATTTATTTAATTAAGCATGTCACCTTAGGGTTTTTCGGTTTTGTTCGTGAAGAAGAAAAATGGGTCAATGAGATTATGTATAGATTATCGACAGCTGAATAGAGACACCATTAAGAATAAATACCCATTACCTCGTATTAATGATTAGCTCGATCAGTTAAAAGGAGCTACAGTGTTTTTGAAGATCGATTTTAGATCAGGATATTATCATTTGCGAGTTGAAGAGTAAGATGTACCAAAAACTGCATTTAGAACTAGATATGGTCACTATGAATTTCTAGTGATGCCACTTGGTTGTTTGACTAATGCTCCTGTGACATTCATGGACATGATGAATTAGGTATTTCAACCATATTTAGATTGGTTTTTTGTTGTATTCATTGATGACATTCTGATTTATTCACTGAACGAGTCAGAGTATGGCAAACATTTAAAAGTTGTGATGCAAACTTTGCGTGAAAAACAACTATATGTGAAATTCAGTAAATGTGAACCCTGGCTACGAGAAGATAATTTTATGGGACATATTTATCTGCTAATGGAATCAAGGTTGATCTGAATAAAGTATTTGTGATTGTTGATCGGAAAATTCCGAAGAATGTTTTTGACATTCGAAGTTTCTTAGGATTAGCCGAATAGTATCGACAATTCGTTAAAAACTTCTTAATCATTGCTTCACCTATTACCAGGTTACTATAGAAAAATGTCAAATTTGTTTTGTCTGATAAGTTTTAATAAAGTTTTGATTAGCTGAAAGACATGTTAACAAAAGCTCTAGTATTAACTCAGTCTAAATCTGGGACAGCATATGTTGTTTACTGTGATGCGTCTCTCAATGGTTTAGGTTACGTGTTAATATAGTCAAGGAAAGTGGTAGCTTATGCTTCTCAACAATTAAAGTTGTATGAAAAGAATTATCTTACTCATGATGTAACACCCCAAACCCGGCTTAGAAGTTAGGTCCGAATCTAGCATGTCACATGGAAGTGCTTTTTGAAAACCATGTTTTCATTGAAAACCCTTCTTATTTAAAACTTGAGTAAAAACTTAGTTTGTGTTCATTAAATTTCAAATACGGTACATTGAAATGTTATCACTTTTTAAATACGTTACTAATTTCGTTGAAAATCTCTTTTAGTTGCAGAAGCTAACTCAAAGTCAAGAAGTTTAAAATGTATATTTTGAGAACACAAATTGGTTTGATAATTCATCTCTGTCTAACAGATATAAAACGTAATAAAATCCTAAACTTAAAACAAAAACCCAGAAATTAGAAAAGCCTTATTACATAAAATACCCAAACCAAAGTTATTGAAAAATGAATATTCTATTGAAAAGCAGAGGCAGTTGTGTGGCCACCCCCAAGTCCCTCGCAATACCGATCCTCCTAATGTTGGGGATTACCTGCACAGTTAATAAACGGGGTGAGTTTATGAAAACTCAATGTGTAATCCCCTTAAAGAAATACAGTTAGTAAATAGAAATAGATATAGAAACAGTCTGAGCCAAAGCCTTTAATAGTAACAATACAGTCCAGCTAAGAGCATACGTGGGCCCAATCCCACTACAATATCATTTGGGTCACAGCCCATAACAGAATCAATTGGGCCTAGCCCAAACCGATAATAGAATAAATAGGCTTAAGCCCAATATAGTGACAAATCTCATAACAGATATGCAACAGTGTGGGTATGCATCCCAACCGAATGCAACCAGCACACCACCCATACCAGCCAACACACCATGTGGGGAATAACTCGACCTATCTAGCCAACACGCCAATTACGCAGCTGTGCTGCTAAAAACAGAAAACATGGCGGAGCCACTAGAATCAGAATATGTGGCAAAGCCACTAGCACAGAACTTCCTCCCTATCAAGCCCAACCCCATGCAGAATGTCGTGTATGTCATGCTCAATCATCACACATGTATGCATAATGGCCATGCTCAGTAACAATCATTTAAACATATATTAAAAACATACCTGTCATGCAACCACGGTCACGTTAGTTAAAACACTGACATACGATCACAGTCAAATTAGTCAAGTTCATAGTCCAAGTTAGTCACTTGCCCACAAGGGCAAAACAATCATTTTACACTCTAGGGCCAAAATGGTCATTTTACCCTACAAGGGTATTTCGGTAATTCCATCCTATAGGGGTATTTCAGTAATTCTACCCTATTAGGGTATTACGATAATTTTACAACTCGATGGTATTTCGATAATTTTACAAATCGAGGGCATTCAGTAATTTCACAAATCGAGGGTCTTAATGACCCAACAGAAGGTCCACCGTTGCCTCGAGCGACTAACATAACCTAAACAGACATAACGATACAAATGGGCCTAAGGCCTACTATCCGACCCAAGTGGGCCCACATGCTCTTGTGACCCAATTAGCCCGAATTTAGCCACAGCTATGCGCATGACATAGCCCAATCCAAAAACTTACCACAAAGCATACGTTTTATCCGTGTGGGCCTACACACGGCCCAATCTGGCCCAACGTGGCCCAGAATGGCCTATGCCAGTACGCGACATAATAAGCCCAACCATTTTCCACCTAGCAGCTAGATTTACATAAGCAGGCCCATGGGCCCATTCGGCCCGTTTAGCCCAAATTCAGCTAAGGCTAAGTGAGCACCATAGCCTAGATCATTAATAGTCACTTACTGCAGATTTTATCCGTATGGAGCCCACGAGCCCATTTCTACCCAAAACCCATGAAATCGCTTATGGTGGCTGATAAACGCTAAATTATACATATTTTTACCTCATATTTTGCCTATATTTTGGATGAATTATTAATGATTTAGTGAGAATTGGTGCTTTTAACCTTTCTTTTTCATATCTTATACTCAGAAGAGTATAGGCAAGAGAAAAGAACCAAAAATGGACCAAAAATGAGGAAAATGGGCCAAAAATAGCTTAACGCATGGCCCAAGGATTTACCGCACGGCCGTGGCACAAGGCCGTGTAACATAAAGATCACACGGTCCAACCTCGACAAGCACGGCCAGGCCACACGGTCGTGCCCCATAAACAGAATATCACATGGCCTCTGTCGAAGTCACATGGGCGTGGCACACGGGCGTGTTCTAGTCGTGAGAAAGGGGAATTTCACTCAAATTGGGATGCTTAGAGGCTAAGCAAGGCTCCCCACAAGCTCTCTATATAAAGACTTCATGAGGCAGAGGCAGATATACATTTTTAGAGATATTTTTCTTCTCGTCTTTCTGCCACACTGAAGGTAGAAGCAAGGGATTACTCCAAGGGAGAAGCCGATTGATTCATCCCAAAAGCCGGAATTCTGCAGCAATATGGGGGATCTCTCTAAATTCTTTTAGGGATTTTTGGGTTCTTTTATGTTTTGCTATTTTATATCTTTTGTGATGTTTCACTTCTTTATTATGAACTAAACCTCTTAAATACTTGAGGGGGATGAAACCTAAGACAGATCTTGTTATTTATTCTTGATTTATTTGATGAATACTTGAATTGTTCTTAATTATGCGTTCTTCATTTTTGATTTAATAATCCTAGGTATTATTTCAAGAATTAGATGTGCTTAGAGCAGTGGAGCAAAAGTCCTTGTGATAAGAGTAGATCTACCATAATTAAGCGGAGTTGCATGCAACCCTAGACATAGGGCGACATAAATCTGCCGGATTAGGGTCAAACCTAATATGGGGAGCCATAGATCAAATTAATGCAACCTAGGGAGTTAATTAATAAGGGAACTTTAATTAACAACTTACGCCTAGTTGCTCTTCACCTCGACGGAGGGTTTAGCATAAGTTAGGGATCTCTACGGATCAAGTCAAGTAAAGAAATCATATAGTTCAAGAAAATAATAACAAGTGAAGTCTAGGTGGATTCTCCCTTGAGTATTGTCCATATCAATTAGCTTTTCCCCTAAACTTTTTCCTCAATTTACTTTTTGTGTACTTTTAGTTTAGATTTAGAATTAGTTAAACAACCCTCTTTTATTTTTAGGCTAGATAATAGAAAGAAAGTAAGTATTAGTACTTTTAGTTCCCTTAGGTACAATAACTCGGTCTTGCCACTAAGCTATACTACTGTTCGACAGGTGCGCTTGCCTCAACGTCGTGATATTAGTTAGTTTTGGTGTGATCAAGTTCTTTATAAATTTTATTACTTCATATCACGCGATATCAAGTTTTTGGCGCCGTTGCCGGGGAACTAAAATATTACGAAAGCTCGATTTCCATTACTTTAGCCATTAATATATTTATTTATTTATTTATTTTTCTTTTATTTTTATTTTCAGTTTTTATTTATTTTTATTCTTTATTTTCTTTTAAATTTTTGAGTTTTCTCTGCTTTCTCCTTTTAGGTATTTTTAGTTTATGACTAGAAACAACCCAACAGGACCACTACTTTTGGACGAAGATCTAGAAGCAACAGTTCGCAAAAATCACAGAGAAATTAGACGCAGTCTACATTATCCAGAACAAGAACCTGAGCAAGAGCCAAAACCTACAGAAGAGATGGAAGCAAATCAAAACGTTCCACCACCTCCCACAATAGTCGCGCTACAAGCAAATCAAGAAGAAGCTCATCGCACTATGTATGATTATGCTAAACCTAGTTTGGCTGGTACCCAAACTAGCATTCTTAAACCTACTATTACTGCTAATAATTTCGAGTTAAAGCCTAACACTATTCAGATGATACAGCAATTGGTGCAGTTTGATGGTTTACAGGACGAAGATCCAAACTCACACATAGCCAATTTTTTGGAACTTTGTGATACCTTTAAAATAAATGGCATTTCTGATGATGCCATTCGATTGAGGCTATTTCCATTCTCTTTGAGAAATAACGCCAAACAGTGGTTAAATTCTTTACCACGAGGCTCAATTACCACATGGGAGCAGATGACCGAAAAATTTTTACTTAAATATTTTCCTCCAGCTAAAACAGCCAAATTACGAAACAATATTTCTTCTTTTGTGCAGATGGATTTAGAAACACTATACGATGCATGGGAGAGATACAAAGATCTTTTGAGAAGGTGCCTTCATCATGGTCTACCTTTGTGGCTACAAGTTCAAACCTTCCACAACGGTTTAAACCCGTCAACTAGACAAATGATTGATGCAGCCGCAGGAGGGACGATCAATAATAAAACACCTGAAGCAGCTTATGAATTTATTGAAGAGATGTCATTGAATAACTATCAGTGGCAAGTCATGAGGACAAAGCCAACAAAAGCTGCAGAAGTTTATAATATTGATGCTGTCGCCATGCTTACTAACCATGTAGAACTTTTGAATAAAAAGTTTGATAATTTCGTTAGTTCTACGCAGGCACAACCAGTGATGCAATGTGATGCGACTCAAGGAAACACGTTTAATCCAGATTTCACATCTTATGGACACAGCATGGAAACTGAACAAGCCAACTATATGGGTAACAATTCTAGACCTCAAAATAACCCCTATAGTAATACTTATAATGCAGGTTGGAGAAATCACCCAAATTTTTCATGGGGAGGACAAGGAAATCAAAGACAACAACCTCCTCCAGGATTTCAGCAACCACCACCGCAACATGAGAAGAAGCCAAATCTTGAGGAGATGTTTACCAAATTCATGGCCGCATCGGATACCCGTTTTCAAAGCACTGAAACGGCACTGATAAATCAGCAAGCATCAATTCAAGGGCTTGAAAACCAAATTGGTCAACTTGCAAAATTAATTTTAGAAAGACCACAAGGAGGATTGCCAAGTAATACTGAGCCAAATCCTAGAGAACATGTCAAAGCAATTACTTTAAGAGATGGAAAGGTCCTAACCAAACCTAAAAAGAAGACTATCCCAGAAATTTTAGAAGAAAAGGCAGCAGAACCCGAGGATAACACTCTACCGCCACTCAAGGAATACAAACCGCGCATCCTATATCCGGCAAAATTGAAGAAAGACCATACAGACGCTCAATTCGGTAAGTTCCTTAAACTTTTCAAACAATTACACATTAACTTACCTTTTGTTGAAGTAATTTCACAGATGCCGAAGTATGCGAAGTTCCTTAAAGAACTTCTAACAAATAAAAGGAAGTTGAAAGAATTGGCCACGGTAGAACTCAACGAGGAATGCTCAGCTATTCTCCAAAATAAACTGCCAGCAAAACTGAAAGATCCAGGGAGTTTTACTATCCCTTGTCTGATTGGTAGTTTACTTATTAATAAAGCTTTAGCTGATTTAGGTGCTAGCATTAATCTCATGCCTTACAAAATGTTCAAACAACTAGATCTTGGGGAACCCAAGCCTACTAGGATGAGTATTCAATTAGCCGATAGATCTGTTAAATATCCTAGGGGAATCATTGAAGATGTGCTAGTAAAGGTAGATAAATTTATATTTCCTGTTGATTTTGTTGTGCTTGACATGGATGAGGATATTGAAGTACCTTTGATTTTGGGACGACCATTTTTAGCCACTGCTAGAGCTGTTATTGATGTAGGGGATGGCAAATTAGTACTTAGAGTTGGCGAGGAAGAAGTTGTCTTTAAAATTTATGATGCCATGAGATTCTCTAAAGAACAAAATGATTCGTGTTATTTTGTTGATATTATTGATTATTTTGTTCAAGATAATCTCTAGGAGCTTTCTCTCATAGACACGTTGGAACTGTGTCTTGTTCAAGGTGGGGGAAAGATGAAACCACCCCTGAAATCGAGGAAGTAAGAAAAGAATTGGATTCTAATGAAATCATCGCTAGGCACATAAGTTATGAGAATTTAAAGATGAGTGATGAATTGAGACAGAAACCTTCCATTACTGAACCCCCTAAATTAGAACTAAAATAACTGCCAGATCATTTAGAATATGCCTTTTTAGGGGAAGAATCAACTTTACCAGTCATTATCGCATCCGATTTAAGCTTTGCAGAGAAAGAGGAACTACTTCATGTATTAAGAGAACATAGACGTGCTATAGCTTGGAAAATTTCAGATATCAAGGGAATTAATCCTTCTTTCTGCACCCACAAAATTTTAATGGAGGATGAATTCAAACCATCAGTGCAAGCCCAAAGACGATTGAATCCCAACATAAAAGAAGTTGTAAAAGCCGAGGTAATTAAACTCCTAGATGCAGGTATTATCTATCCTATTTCTGATAGTTCTTGGGTAAGCCCTGTGCAGGTTGTTCCTAAAAAAGGTGGATTGACCGTGGTGTCTAATGACAAGGAAGAGTTAATACCTACAAGAACAGTCACAGGATGGAGAGTTTGCATTGATTATAGGAAGCTGAATGACGCCACTCAGAAAGATCATTTCCCATTGCCTTTTATTGATCAGATGTTGGAAAGATTATCAGGTCATATGTATTATTGTTTCCTAGATGGCCTCTCTAGTTACTTCCAGAACCTGATAGCTCCAGAAGATCAGGAGAAAAAAATGTTCACATGCCCATACGGTACGTTTGCTTATCGCAGAATGCCTTTTGGTTTATGTAACGCTCCTGCTACTTTCTAGCGATGCATGCTAGCTATTTTCAATGAATTCGTGGAAGACATCATGGAGGTATTTATGGATGATTTCTCAGTTTTCGGTAATTCTTTCCAACTTTGTCTTAATAATCTAGAACGTGTTTTGATCATATGTGAAGAGACAAATTTAGTGCTAAACTGGGAAAAATGCCATTTTATGGTTCAATAGGGTATTGTTTTAAGACATAAAATTTCTAGTAAAGGGATAGAGATAGATAAAGCGAAAATTGAAACTATTGAAAAACTACCTCCTCCTAATTCAGTTAAGGCTATAAGAAGCTTTTTAGGACACGCCGATTTTTATCTAAGATTCATTAAAGACTTTTCTAAAATAGCTAAGCCTTTAACTAAATTACTAGAAAAAGACGTACCCTTCAACTTTGACCAAGAATGTCTGGAATCTTTCAACAACCTCAAGGAAAAGTTAGTTAACGCCCCAATTATGATTTCACCTGAATGGAATCTACCTTTTGAACTAATGTGTGATGCAAGTGATTTTGCAGTAGGTGCAGTTTTGGGACAGCGAATGGGACAAACACTTCCAGCCGATCTATTATGCTAGCAGGACCTTGACAACTGCTCAAGCAAATTACACAACCACAGAAAAAGAATTGCTAGCTGTTATTTTTGCATTTGACAAATTTAGATCTTATTTGATTTTGTCAAAAGTCATTGTTTATACTGATCATTCAGCTCTTCGCTACCTCTTAACTAAAACTAATGCAAAACCTCGATTGATAAGATGGATTCTATTGTTACAGGAATTTGATTTGGAAATAAAGGACAAGAAAGGTGCTGAAAACTTAGCAGCAGATCACCTCTCAAGGCTAGAGACCGTACAGCCCAAATATCTAGACAAGATGAACGATCTGTTCCCTGAGGAACAACTCCTAGCCTTAGCAGATACGGCACTTCCTTGGTTTGCTGATTTTGCGAATTATTTAGTAGCTAACATAACCCCAAAAGGTTAAACCATCAGCAAAAGAAGCGATTCTTCACTGATGTGAAAAACTACTTTTGGGAAGATCCTTTCCTTTTTCGAATTTGTGCAGATCAGGTTATATGAAGATGCGTTGATGACATAGAAGCATACCAAATTTTGAATCACTGCCACTCAGGACCCACAGGAGGACATCACAGTGGAACTAGAACTGCTCATAAGGTACTCGAATTAGGTTTTTACTGGCCTACACTTTTCAGAGATGCCAACAGGTATGTGACCTCTTGTGATAAATGCCAACGAATAGGTAATATCTCTCAACATAATGAAATGCCTCAAAACTATATACTTTCATGTGAAATATTTGATGTATGGGGTATTGATTTCATGGGTCCGTTCCCTAATTCATTTGGGAATAAATACATACTAGTAGTAGTAGATTACATGTCAAAATGGGTAGAAGCCCAAGCTATACCGACAAATGATGCTAGGGTGGTAGTATGCTTCTTGAAAAGACTTTTTTCTCGATCTGGAACACCTAGGGTAATCATTAGTGATAGGGGTACACATTTTTGCAATACTCAATTTGAAAAGGTTTTGAAAAGGTATGGAGTACACCATAGAACAGCTACCCCTTACCACCCACAAACAAGTGGCCAAGTCGAAGTGACAAATAGAGAGCTGAAACACATCCTAAAGAAAACAATAGAAACAAATAGGAAAGACTGGTCAAGAAAATTAGATGATGCATTATGGGCTTATAGAACTGCTTTCAAAACACCCATGGGAACATCTCCCTATAAACTTGTTTATGGAAAAAACTACCATCTACCATTTGAACTTGAACATAAAGCATTCTGGGCTATAAAATTTTTAAACTTTGATTTTAAAAGTGCAGGAGAGAAGAGATTAATGCAGCTGAATGAGCTTGATAAATGGCGCTTCAATGCTTAAGAGAACTCGCGACTATATAAGGAAGCCATGAAGCGACGCCATGACAAAAGGCTAAAACAACCAAAGTAATTCAAAACAGGTGATCTCGTCTTACTCTACAACTCGAGGCTGAAAGTATTCCCTGGGAAACTCGAGTCAAGATGGTCAGGTCCATTCACTGTATAAACTGTCTTTCCATATGGCACAATTGAAGTAACTCACCCTAGTCATGGTACTTTCAAGGTAAATGGTCATAGACTTAAACACTATAGAGGTGAGAATTTCACAGATAACAGGGAGGAGCTTCGGGTCCACGAAATCCCTTCATGATATATCCAGGAAGAGTCGACCTTAGACTCTAAATAAGCGCTTCTCAAGAGGCAACCCTAGCACTAACTTAGTAACTTTTCTTTTTTTTTACGATTTTTAGTATTTTTTCATGCATAAACTAACTTTTGAATGCAGAAATTTAGGACCACATGGCCAGGCACACGGGTGTGCCTAAGGCCGTGCGAACTTTAAAAATAGGGACACGGTCGTGTACCTAGGCCGTGTACAAATAGAGCAAAATTTTCCCAAAACACGGGCCACCGATACATTCACGGGCGTGCAACATGACCGTGGTGACCTTTCAAATTTCACACGAGCTACGGCCGTGCCATATGGCCGTGGCAATCCTGTAGCATCAACACGGGCACACACACAAACACACGCTCGTGCCTACAGCCTGTGGGAGACACTACCAAATTTCACACGGCTGTGGATCCTAGCACACGCCCGTGTCAAACACAAAGAATCGATCTCCCACGACCATAGAACATAGAACACGCCCGTGTAAGTGACGAAGAATCGATCTCACACGGCCATTGGAACCAGTCACACGGGCATGCTCATCGTATCAGGCGCGCCATAACGGCTGAATTTCAAAAAACACGGGCCAAACACGATTCACACGGGGCGTGTGACATGCCCGTGTGACACTAAAACTATAAATAAGGAACCACTATTCATCTCCCCTTCCACTCAAACCCTAGAAAACTCCCTCCCTAACCACCACAAATGCCACCCCAGCCCTAAAAACGCCACCACTCTTCATTTCCAACAACCTACGCCCGTGCAACCTTCAACCCACGACCGTGCAAGCCCAAAAATTGGTTCTATTTTCTTATTTTCCTCAATTATTCTTGTTTTATTTCATTTCTTTATTTTTTATGACATTTTTCTTGCATTTTGTTGATTTAAAGCATGGAATTAGGAAATATAGGATGAATACTCTAGAACAATATAGAATCAACTAGGATTGTACTTTTGCTTGCCATTTAGAATTCCATTCATTTGCCATTTAAACTTTTATTTGCATGCCATTTGGCCATAATTCCAATATATATAACAACCATAGTTCTTAGTTCTATTGTAAGTCTTCAAAATGATTCGCTCCTACTATTTAGGTTAATCATCCATTTTGTTTTACTTTTAAGCATTGTCACTTTCCATTTTATCTTGTTAATTTTTTTTTTAGGACTAATGATCTTGTTATTATAGGTAAGATGTCATCACGTGCTAAGAAGACTGCCATTCCCGTATCCAAAAAGCGCAAAGGACTGGGAAGTTCATCAAGGCCCACCTCCAAGGCACGCCACCCATTCCTTACATTCTCACAGGATTCTCAGGAGGATCGCTGTCAGTTACTCCGGGCTCGCACTATTTCTGTGGGCTGATGTATCGACTGGGAGGCACTTGAGCAAATTAATCTAGTAAGCGACGTCCGAGCCCTGCTGAGTACCAACCCATGGGACCAGTTCTTCAGAATCGTGGAACCAACTTACTTAGAACTCACCCTCGAGTTCTGTTCCACATTCCACCTCCAAACCATCATGAACAACTTCGATGATCCAGGTACGGTCCAATTTCGCTTAGGAGGTCTAGTGTGACAACTGAGCATCCCAGAGTTTGGTACAGCCCTCAGACTTTATTCTGAATAGTTCATGGCCGAAGAGGACTTTTCCACCCTCTCCAGTCGCATACATATCAGGCTAGTCGAGTGTTGGTATGAGATCGCCCCGGGCAGCAAGTCTACAACCCCAGCGTCAGTAAGGCGACCGCTCTCCCTCCTTCTTTAAGGTACATTCATGCTCTCCTCGCTCACACTCTTACAGGCAGAAGGGAGAGTACAGGCATCGTCAACACTCATGATGCATACTTCCTCTGGTGCATGGCCAATGGCCACACTATCGACCTTGCTTACTTCATAGCGTTGGCCATGCAACACCAGACTGAGAGGCACCAGAAGGGCGTTATCTCCATGGGCCCCTACATTACGAGGCTAGGCCGCTACTTCAACCTGTTCAACACCACGGCCCAGGCATCCTCCTACACTTTCATAGGCCAGGGTCCTCACAAGGCATCCAGAGCATGCTACACATGAGGATGGTGGAGCGACGACTAGGTGGAAGTCACTTCCACTTCCGCCTTGTCGAGGATGCCGTAGACCGAGAGGACATTGCTGATGATGTCCCACCACGATCATCAGAGGAAGATGAGCCCGCTGACCTACGGCATCCCAGACGACCCACTCAGATGGCAGCCTCACGTGTCGACATATCTGAGTGCCTGGATCGATTTGAGCAACAATGCTTTCAGCGCTTCGATTACATCGACGCCACTCTCGCGCAGACATGTTAGCACCTGAACATCACACCGCCGCCACGTGATCCATCCGAGGACTAGTTCCCCTTCTTTTTATGTTATTTTTATTTTTTCTTTTATTTTTCTTTATTTTCTTTTTCTTAATTTTCAGACTTACCCACTAATATTTAGTTTTCTTTTTTTTATTCTAACTTTGTTTTCCTTTTCCAGTATAATTTATTTTGTTTCCTTTTTACATTTTAGTATTTTATTTTACTTGCTTATTTTATTTTACGTTCTTAACAGCTAGTCCCACGGAAGTAAATTCCATTGACCCAAAACTCCCCATGACTACTAAATGCATTCACAATTTCAAAGGAGCCTCACAGCTCAAATCTCTACGAAAATAGGAACACAGTGCCACACCTACCGGCTCTTCCTGTCTCACAATTCATCCTAAATTCAGGGAGTTTTCAATTCTCTCCCTCTCTTTTTATATTATGCTTTTATTGCTAGATATATGTCTTTGTACATTGGGGGCAATGTACATCTTAAGTGTGGGGGGGAAACATACTTTGATTCAGTATACCTTTCATGAAAACCCCTGAATTTGTACTTCATGCATTGTTCTCTGCATTTTCCTAAGTTTCCTATTAGGAATTAATTCTGATTGATTTATGATTTTTATTGATATGTTGAGAATCTAGAAATAGGCAATTGTACTATGATTATTCAAACTTTTAAAACATTAGGGAATCAAGCATGATAAGTTGAAATTTTTGAGAACCTCATTTTTGCATAAGTTATCTTCCCTAATTTTAAGTATTACTTTGAGATTTGAAATTCATAGGATTGACATCAAAAGCCATAATTTTTGTGAGACTTTTGAACCTTTTGAGCATACATTCTTTCATGCTCACTTTTATTATTGCTTTGAGTAAGTCAATACTGAATTGTTATTCTAGAACTTGCTTTGATTATACATGTCAAGACCACATCATTGATTTGATATACCGAGATAATAAAGGCACCTAGGATTTAACTCACTTACTCCACAAAAGCCTACTTTCATAATCTAACCCCCTACTAAACCCCATTGAGCCTAACAACCTTTTCCTTGACTCACCCTCTAATTATTAACCAATAACCCATTTTTGTTGAATTTCCCATTCAATTACTTTTGATCCCTATTTTTGTCGAGATTTGAGTTGAATTTATTTAAGTTTTATTCTCTTTTCCCATATGTAAATCTTTACTAAATTCATTGTATCACTTGAATTGTTCTTAAAAAAAACCATGTGTATATACAGTCAAATTCAGTTGTAATGTGTAATAGTTCAAATTAAGTTTTTGCATATTTCTCTCTTAAAGCTAACAAAATGATGTTATTAAGCTTTGAAATTATGTTCCAGTAATAGAGATTTTTCTAGCTAGATAATTTTTAGTTCAATCTCGATTCTAACCCTCTTTTTGCAGCCTGTGACAACACCCCTAACCAAGCCCCGTTACAACTATAAAAAGACCTTTTGATCGATGTATCATATCAAACTATAGTGGTGGAGATTTGATTTTCTTGCAAGCTTATGGTAATAACTTTCCAGGTTGACTAGAGAGTGCTTAAATTTTAAAACCTAAACACTTTGAGTGGATAGAGTGAACCTTTAGTGAGGATGTCAACTCCTGTTAATTAAGATGGAGAGATAACTACTTAGAAAGAAGGAAGAGACTTATGTTTTCAATGACAAAATTCTCAACTTAAATTGATTGAATCTTTAATGTTCTTCTGATTGAATTTTTCATTGTATGATTACCTGTGGATTAGTTTGAAACATTATTGATAAATATTATAGGTTAAGAAGAATGATTCTTATTAGGGATTGAGATTTCGCTTGAGGACAAGCAAAGGCTTAAGTGTGGGGGTATTTGATAAACGCTAAATTATTTATATTTTTACCTCATATTTTGCCTATATTTTGGATGAATTATCAATGATTTAGTGAGGATTGGTGCTCTTAACCTTTCTTTTTCATATCTTATACTCAGAAGAGTATAGGGAAGAGAAAAGAACAAAAAATGGACCAAAAATGAGGAAAATGGGCCAAAAATAGCTTAACGCACGGCCCAAGGATTTACCGCACGGTCGTGGCACACGACCGTATAACATAAAGATCATATGGTCCAACCCCGATAAGCACAGCCAGGCCACACGGCCGTGCCCCATAAACAGAATATCACACGGCCTCTGTTGAAGTCACACGGGTGTGGCACACGGGCGTGTTCTAGTGGTGAGAAAGGGGAATTTCAATCAAATTGGGATGTTTAGAGGCTAAGAAAGGCTCCCCACAAGCTCTCTATATAAAGACCTCATGAGGCAGAGGCAGATATACGTTTTTAGAGATATTTTTCTTCTCGTTTTTCTGCCACACTGAAGGTAGAAGCAAGGGATTACTCCAAGGGAGAAGTCGATTGATTCATCCCAGAAGCCAGAATTCTACAGCAATATAGGGGATCTCTTTAAATTCCTTTAGGGATTTTTGGGTTCTTTTATGTTTTGCTATTTTATATCTTCTGTGATGTTTCTCTTCTTTATTATGAACTAAACCTCTTAAATACTTGAGGGGGATGAAACCTAAGACAGATCTTGTTATTTATTCTTGATTTATTTGATAAATACTTGAATTGTTCTTAATTATGCGTTCTTCATTCTTGATTTAATAATCCTAGGTATTATTTCAAGAATTAGATGTGCTTAGAGCAGAGGAGCAAAAGTCCCTGTGATAAGAGTAGATCTACCATAATTAAGCGGAGTTGCATGCAACCCTAGACATAGGGCGACATAAATCTACCGGATTAGGGTCAAACCTAATATGGGGAGCCATAGATCAAATTAATGCAACCTAGGGAGTTAATTAATAAGGGAACTTTAATTAACAACTTAGGCCTAGTTGCTCTTCACCTCGACGAAGGGTTTAGCATAAGTTAGGGATCTCTACGGATCAAGTCAAGTAAAGAAATCATATAGTTCAAGAAAATAATAATAAGTGAAGTCTAGGTGGATTCTCCCTTGAGTATTGTCCATATCAATTAGCTTTTCCCCTAAAGTTTTTCCTCAATTTACTTTTTATGTACTTTTAGTTTAGATTTAGAATTAGTTAAACAACCCTCTTTTATTTTTAGGCTAGATAATAGAAAGAAAGTAAGTATTAGTACTTTTAGTTCCCTTGGGTACGATAACTCGGTCTTGCCACTAAGCTATACTATTGTTTGACAGGTGCGCTTGCCTCAACGTCGTGATATTAGTTAGTTTTGGTGTGATCAAGTTCTTTATAAATTTTATTACTTCATATCACGCGATATCAATGGCCTCAACCATCCTATGCCCATGCTCGTGGGCTCGATTCACCACACTAGCATTCGCACACTCGTGTGGCATCACTCGTCGGTATTCCGGCTTTTTTGACATTTTGCTGATCTACAGTCTATTCAGTGTATTTCATACTTTCGGCTTTTCAGCTCACCATAAACATAGCACACGGTTACACACACTTTCAGATTTTCAGCGGATTATCAAACCAAAGCATACAATTACACACACCTTCAGCTTTTAAGCTGAACCACAAAAATAGGGTTTGATACACACCTTGATTATGAAGTGTACCACAAAACCCTAGCACCGAACCTACAACATACAAGACTAACCATCAGTTAATCGATTAGTATAGTTATCCTCCCTAACCAAAAGTTGAAACCATAGTATCGCTTACCCTATTCGACCGAGCTTCAGTAAATCCTCACTAAACGTTAGCAACGATGAACTTCTTATCGGTATCTGTGTTACCCAAAGAACCTTATTAACAAAAATGGTATAAGGTTGTGGTTTTCAACCACGCTTGATAACCTTTAAAAACATAAAAGAGCATTCGGGCTGAACTACAAACAAAGGTACCAAAAACGAGTGAAAAGAAAACACATAAACTCTTCCTAGCAAGATTCGGCTATACCAAACAATGACCACCAATGGCAATTACCCTACCCTATGTTGAATTTTCTACACTCACAAAGTGCAACTCGGTTACAACACCTCCCCCTTCAAATTCCACGATTATCTCCCTAAATAACTCCATAAATCACTCCTCAACTGATTCTCACCACACATTCAAATTCCAAGACCAATTCCACAACCACCTTGGCAAAATTTCACTACAACTCAAACACTAGCGTTACAGCTGCAAAAATAAATACCCAAAGCTCCCTCCAAAACTCGAACCTCAAATCTTCTGCCACCCTAGTAACGCCTCTTCCACCAGGCCACACTACTCCCGGTGATGCAAAACAGTCACAATTAAATATAAGCCCTACATGCTAGCATCCAGGTTTACTTATGAGAAAACCAAAATAAATTGCAAGAGCCAAGACTTGAACCCTTGCTCCCTTGCAACCCTAATGACGCCACAACCACTAGACCACATGCTTCCTTGTGTCCAGCTTTCACCAAAAATATTCTTAAAGCCTACCCACTAACATCAAGGGTTTACTCACCTAAAACCAAAATTTTAGCCAAAGCCCAGGTTTGAACCCAGGACTTCTCCAACACTCCTAGACACTCCTAGATCACATAGCCACTGAAGCAGACATTCATTTATGATATTTCTTTCACACATAAACTTTTATGTATAGCCTCCTAGCGGCTCCTAGGCATAAGGCCGAATACTTCTAGGCTCAAAATCAAGGCATTACACACAATCTTGCGCTGGCCGTGATTATTTTCATTTTAAAGATATTGAGGCAGTATTTATACAGTAAGAAATGTCACATGTATAGCGATCACAAAAGCTTAAAATATTTAATGACCTAGAATGAACTAAATTTGATATAGCAACGTTGGTTAGAGCTACTGAAATATTATGATTTGGTTATTGATTATGATATGGAAAAGGCTAATGTGGCTGCAAATGCACTCAACCAAAAGTCACCATTGTTTGCACTTTAAGCATTGAGCGCTTATTTGGCTTTGAATGTAGATGATTCTATATTGGTGGAATTGAGGACTAAACCCTTATTTCTACAATGAATTCGAGAGTTGCAAAATGACAATCTAAAATTGATAATAAAACGAAACTTGGTTCAGGGTAATTTGACTACGGAAGACAATGTTAGTGAGTATGGTACATTACATTACCATAATAGAATTTGTGTTTCGAATAATTTAAATTTGAAAAGTGAGATTCTATCAAAAGCTCATAGTAGTACATATTGCATTCATCCTAGTAGCATGAAGATGTATTATGACTTGAAATTGATGTACTAGTGGCCAGGTACGAAATGTGAGATTTGTGAGTTCGTAGCTAAATGTTTGATTTGTCAGCAGGTAAAAGCAAAGCATTCGGTGTCTGTAACAGCTCAATTTCAAGTCTAATCAGAATAGGTGGTTTCGAGACCACTTAACAAAGTTGAAATATTTATTTTATTATTTTATTATGTCTTACGGCATGATAGAGTTACTGTGTGAAAGTTTCATATAGAAATTTTACTGTTTAATTAGTTAATTCGATAAAAAGGACTAAATCGCATAAAGCGATAAATATGAATTCTATTAGTAAAATGGCTTAATTAGCTATGGCTTTTAAATAGAAGGCCTTAAGTTGATATTATTGCTTTATTAAAGGTAGTGGACATTTATGTCCATATTTAGTATGATTTTTATAATGGTTTTTAAAGATTATAATGGTAAATTATATATTAAATTAGTTTTAATTAAAACAAAGCCATATTTTAGTTATATTTTCTTTTTCATGCCAATTGTAAGAAGAAAGAACCACTATTTTTCAAAGCTTACTTTGGGCCATGGCTTTCTAAGTGATTAAGGTGCTGTTTTAACTCCATTTATAATGATTTCTATGTTTTTGAGCTCGTTACAGCTCGATATAGCTGACCTGTACCCTAATTTCTAAAATTGTTGATATTTTTGAAAGATGCCATTGTTTAATACTTATGTGATTTGAAGTTTTAAGCTAGATTATTGATGGTTGTTTAGTGATATACAAGTTTTATAAAGTGATTTTTGACAAAAATGTGAATTAAGGGTTAAATTGAAAAAGATAGAATTTTTGTGGTTAGAAATATGAATAATTGAAAGATATGTGCTTGTATGGAACACATGAGTATTTGGCCATGATGACTTGTGGTTGTTATTGAGTAATTTGCTATTTTGTGTATTAATGACTAAATTGTCAAAATATGAAAATACAAGGGCTATTTTGCAAAATGGCTAAAATGTATGTGTTTGGACTAAATTGAATGTGATAGTGAATAATTGAGTTAAATTTGTAGTAATATAGATCAAGACAAACAAATCTCAGAACTTGATCGGGGGAAACAAAAAGTAGAAAAGTACATATCGGGTATATGAGCTAAATCGAGGTAAGTTCGTATAATTACAATTAAATTATATTTTTTGATTTAAATTGTTGAATTGAATATTCAATGATTGTATAAATGAAATAAAGGATAGAAATGCCCATTGATTATATGTGTAAAGTGATTTCCGAGTCCCGTTTAGCCTTCGGGCTTACATGCTTAGCCTTCAGGCTTACCGTTCAGCTTTCGGGCTTACATGTTCAGCCTTTAGGCTTACCGTTATCGGCTCAGGACGAGCGTATTGTACAAGGCTCGAAAGACCATATATGATGAATTGATGATATACAGGTTTACATATATACACTGTGTGTGTATCACCCGAGTATCCCTCGATGTTTCCAAAGGTTGAACGAGCATTATATCAATGTGTAGTATAAGAGACACATGTTACATGATTCATATGAAACTATATGATAAATGAGGTATAAGTTACATGGATAATAAGTAAAAGTATATGTTTACATGCATTACATGTTACAAGAATATGCTTACAAGATATATGTTACATGACTTATATATTATATGAGATATATGATATGTATAGATGAATTGTTACAAGATTACATGATTGTATGCTATATGAGTATAAGGTAAATGAATGGATTGATACATGAATTGTGGTTACGTGGATGCTGTATATTTGTTACATCTTTAGAATGGATAAATACATGGTTGTTACATGACTAACATGTGTATAATGGTTGAATAGGCATTAGGGATATACGACTTAGTTTGGTAATGTTGTTTACATTTTAAATGCTGATTCGGTAAGTTAAATTCTATATTATACGGGCTTACTAAGCTTTTAAAGCTTACTCTATTTATTTCCCGTGTTTTATAGATTTTGGAAGCTAGCTCGATTCGGACAAAGTAGGAGATTGCCATCACGCTATCCAAACAAGCTTTCGATACTTTTGGATCTTTGTAAATTTTGTAAATATGGCATGTATAAGCTAGTTTATAAGTTGATGTATATGGCTATCTAAGTTAATGCATGTGTTTTGATTTTGGCATATGCTCAAGCTATGTGATATGGCTTGATTTTGGAAATGAATGTTTTGATATGAGGACTTTATATGACATGTCTTTTATATGTTATATGTGTGTATTAATAATGGTATTTTGGTGCATGCTTGAGGTAAATGTTTTGATTTGGTTGTTATGGAAATGTTTTACGTTATTGTCTTGGATGAATGACCATTTGGTATAATTTGGAGTAAATGATATGATGAGTTTCAAGTTTGATTTGGTAAGTTAAAATAGATATTAGATTGGTTCATATTAGTACATGTTTGGATGATGCAAATTGGCATGAAATATGATTGTTTATGAATCGATAATAATGTGTGTATTTGGTTGCTCATTGAGTATATGAAATTGTTATGCAATTGATGTTTTAGGTACATGACCTAATGGGGTAAGGAAATGGCTTAAACCAAGCCTATTTCATGCCACACGGACAGAGCACACGGGTGTGTGGCTCGACCGCCGTGTGACCCCTGCATCTTTGTTAAATTGGTCAGGATGCCACATTGGTTAGATAGACGGGCGTGTCTTATATCTGTGGGTGCAAGTCAGTAGCTTCCAAATTTTCACACGGCCTAGACACACGGGCGTGTCTTGTGCCCATGTGCACAAGTCAGTATGTATGCCTTATTTGCACACAACCTAGACACATGGGCGTGCCTGGTGGCCGTGTGAGACACACGGCCTCGACACATGGCCGTGTGACCCTATTCCAAAATTTTCATAAGTTTTCTCATATATTTTATATGTTATCAAATTAGTCCCTATTGTATGATTGAAACTTTATATGTCTGTTTAAGCATTATATGTTTATAAATGATTGATATTGTTGATTTGAGAAAATGATTGTTGAATGCCTAAAGTTTCACTGTTCCTATTTGAGTTACATGTCTGGTAATGCCCCTTACCTATTCCGGGACAGTTACTGGATAGGGGTGTTACATTTTATTGGTATCAGACTAGGTTTAGTCAATTCTAGAACTACCGTGGAGTATATGAGTCTAGTTATACATGTCATATACGTAATTGTGATAGTGCGATATCTCCTGACATCTTCTAAATTATATTTTATATAGTTAATGGATCCGAATCGAGCAATAGCCGACAATGTTGAAAGTAATGCACCAACTCCTGCTCAAGGGGCTATGCCTACCGAATCGAGCCCTACTATGGGTAGTCAGGGAGAAGCTAAACAAGCTTTCTTCCAAATGATGTCTGAATGGCTTTTCGAATATGTGCGAGCAAACCCGTCTGCTCCAGAACCTCTACCTCCTCTGGTTCCCCAACCAAACCCTGAGATTATACAAGGTACGGATCCTTTGAGATTTAATAGGCCACCTATTGATAAGATATAGAAATACGGGGCCAAAGAATTTTGAGCTACAGCTGGTGATGATGCTGAGAGGGTTGAATTTTGGCTTGAAAATACGATCAAAGTTTTTGTTGAATTAGCCTGCACACCAGAAGAATGCTTGAAATGTGCTATTTCGTTGTTACGAGATACTGCATATCAATGGTGGAATACTCTAATATAATTTGTTTCGAGTGAAAGAGATAACTGGGATTTCTTTTAGACCGAATTCCGGAAGAAATATATTAGCCAGCGATTCATTGACCAAAAAAGAAAATAGTTCCTCGATCTAAAACAGGGTCGTATGACAACAACCGAATATGAAAGAAATTCATACGACTCAATAAATATTCTCGTAATGTGTCTCTACTGAAGCTATCATGTGTAAAAGGTTCGAGGATGGGTTGAACGAAGATATCCGATTGTTAGTTGGAATACTTGAGCTGAAAGAATTTGTAGTTTTGGTTGATAGGGCTTGTAAAGCCGAGGAACTTACTAAAGAAAAAAGAAAAGCTAATTTTGAATCGAGAGTGTCCAGAAAGAGATTTGCGAGTAAGTCGCATCAGTCTGGATCAAAGAAATCAAAAGACTTTCATCTCCGTTCCACTGTTTCTTCGGAAGTAACAATCAAAGATAGAGATACAAGATCATTTAATCCGAAGCCCCAAATGACATCTGTTGCTAGTGTGGTTAGTGTGAGAAATTTGGGACATGATTGCAAGTATTGTACCATAAAGCGTTTTGGTGAATGCTGATTGAAAAGTGGAGCATGTTTTAGATGTGGGTCACTAGATCATTACCTCTGAGACTGTCTAGAGAGATCTACTTCTATTAAAGAGCAATCCATAAAAGTTAGTAATACTGTTGCTAGAGGTAGACCACCCCAGAATACTGGGATTCAGAATGGAAACCACAGTGCTACACAAGATTCAAATGTTAGATTTGAGACACGCGCTCCTGTTGAGCTTATGCTGTACGTGCACGCAAGGAAGTGTCGTCGCTTAATGTCACTACCGGTACTTTTTCTCTTTTTAACACTAATATTGTTGCGTTGATAGATCCTAGATGAACTCATTCATATATCTGTATAGAATTAGTGTTTAAAAAGAGTTTACATGTAGAGTCTACAGAATTTATGGTTAAAGTATCGAATCCGTTAGGCAAGTCTGTGTTAGTTGATAAAATATGTAAGAAATGTCCATTGATAATTCAGGGATATTGTTTTTCAGCTGACTTAATGCGCCTACCATTTGATGAGTTTGACGTGATACTGGGCATGGATTGGCTGAACATCCACGAAGCGGTTGTTAATTGTATACGAAAGAGTATAGAGTTGAAGTGTCAGAACGGTGAAATTCTTCGGATTGAATCAAATGATTCGAATGAATCACCAATTGTGATATCTACTATGTGAGCTCAGAAATATGTGGAAAAGGGCTATGATGCATCTTAGCATATGTACTGGATACTAAGGTGTCGAAATCGAAGATTGAATCCATATCGATTGTATGTGAATTTCTAGATGTATTTCCAAAACAGTTATCGGGTTTATCGCCGATCAGAGAAGTTGAATTTGGCATTGAGCTGTTATCAAGCATTACACCAATATCAATAGCTCCGTACAGGATGGCACCGACTGAATTAAAAGATTTAAAAGCACAGTTGCAAGAATTAATAGATAGAGGCTTTGTGAGACCTAGCTTCTCACCTTGGGGTGGTCTGATGTTGTTCGTGAAAAAGAAAGACCGGTCAATAAGAATGTGTATCGATTACCGGTAGTTGAATAAAGTAATCGTAAAAAATAAGTATCCTCTATGGTGAATAGATGACCTGTTTGATCAGCTGAAAGGGGCTACAGTATTTTCAAAGATTGATCTGAGATCCGACTACTACCAGTTGCGAGTCAAAGACTCAGATATACCAAAAACTACATTCAGAACACGGTATGGTCACTATGAATTCTTAGTTATGCCTTTTGGTTTTACTAACGCTCCTGTGGTGTTTATGGATTTGATGAATCATATATTAAGACCATATTTAGACAGATTTGTTGTTATATTCATTGACGACATTCTAATCTATTCACTTGATGAGACGGAGCATATCGAACATTTGAGAATCGTGTTACAAACTTTGAGAGAAAAGCAGTTATATGTTAAATTCAACAAATGTGAATTCTAGCTTTGGGAAGTTGGATTTCTAGGTAATATTGTTTCAGCGGAAGGCATCAGAGTTGATCCGAGCAAAATATTTGCGATATTGGACTAGAAACCACCGAAAAATGTATTTGAAATCAGAAGTTTCTTGGGATTAAAGGGATATTATCGGAGATTCGTAAAAGGGTTCTCGATGATTGCAGTACCATTGACTCGATTGCTCTAAAAAGATGTGAAATTTGAATGGTCTGATAAGTGTCAACAAAGTTTTGAACAGTCGAAAATGTTGTTAATAGAGGTTTCGGTTTTAGTTCAACCTGAACCGGGTAAAGAGTTCGTAGTTTACAGTGATGCATCGTTAAACAGACTTTGTTATGTATTAATGCAAGACAAAAAGATTATAGCTTATGCTTCACGACGTTGAAACCACATAAGAAGAATTACCCGACACATGATCTCGAGTTAGCCGCTATAGCATTTGCATTAAAAATTTGGCGGCACTATCTGTACGGTGAAAAATGTCGAATATTCATAGATCATAAAAGCCTAAAGTATTTGATGTCACAAAGAGATTTGAATCTGTGACAATGGAGATGGCTAGAACTACTGAAAGATTATGAGTTTGTGATTGATTATCATTCAGGAAAGGCTAATGTTGTACCTGATGCTTTGAACCAGGAATCTCTATTTGCTTTGCTGGCTTTGAACACTAAGATGATGTTATGTGACGACGAATCTATTTTAGCTGAGTTAAAAGCTAAACTAATATTTCTGCAACAAATCTGCGAAGTTCAAAAAAATGACCAGGAGTTACAAGCTAAACGACTTCACTGTGAGTCTAATTCTAATTTTGGATTTACTATTAAAACTGATGATTGTTTAATGTTCCAAAGTAGAATTTGTGTACCGAAAGATATTGAGCTCATTAGAAAGATTCTAAATGAAGCACACAATAGTCACATTTCTGTTCATCCAGGTAGTACTAAAATGTATAATGATCTGAAGCAATTATACTGGTGGTCAGGAATGAAACAGGATATATCTAAATTTGTATCAAAATGTCTAATCTATCAACAAGTAAAGGCTGAACATCAAGTCCCATCTGGTTTATTACAGCCAATGATGATTCCGAAATGGAAATGGGACAGAGTTGCTATGGATTTTGTATCAGGTTTTCCTCTGACTCCGAAAAAGAAAGATGCAATCTAGGTTATTGTTGATCAATTAATGAAATCAGCTCATTTCATACTAGTATATACAAATTACTCCATGGATAGATTAGTCGAATTGTACTTGTCTGAGATTGTACGATTACATACCGTTGTCTATTATCTCCAATAAAGATCCCAGATTCACATCGAGATTTTGGAAGAAATTATGAGAAGTGTTGGGAACAAAGTTAAATTTTAGTACAGCTTTTCATCCTCAGACTGACAGGTAGTCTGAAAAAGTTATACATATTTTAAAGGATATGTTACGATGTTGCATACTAGAATTTGAAGGTAGTTGGGAGAAATACTTACCTCTGATTGAATTTGCGTATAATAACAACTTTCAGAAAAGTTTGAAAATGGCTCCGTACGAAGCTTTATATAGTCATAAATTTCGAACACCGTTATACTAGACAAAATTGAGTGAGAAAAAGATACATAGGGTTGAATTGATCAGAGAAACCGAAGAAAAAGTGAAAGTGATTCGCGGCAACTTAAAGGCAGCTTCTGATGGACAGAAATCATATGCGGATTTGAAACAAAAAGAAATAGAGTTTTAGGTTGGAGACCGAGTATTCTTGAAAGTGTCATTGTGGAAGAAAATCCTCTGTTTCGGTCGTAAAAGAAAGTTGAGTCTGCGATTCATCGGGCCGTATGAAATTGTTGAAAGAATAGGACCTATAGCCTATCGACTCTCATTACCGTCCGAGCTTGAAAAGATACATAATGTTTTTCATGTTTCTATGCTAGGTCGATACTGATCTGATCCGTCACATGTGATATCTCTCGTAGATGTAGAAATACTGTCAGATTTATCTTATAACAAAGAATCGATTCAAATTTTGGCTTGAGAGAAATGTATAGCACTTGTGAAAGTTCTCTAGTGTAATCAAAAAATTAAGGAAGCTACATGGGAAACTGAGGAAGCTAAGCAAAACAGTTCCCTAACCTATTTACCGGTAATTTTCAGGGACGAAAATCCCTAAAGGGGGAGAGTTGTAACAACCCAATTTCGAGTCTAATCAGAATAGGTGGTTTCGAGACCACTTGACCAAGTTGAAATATTTATTTCATTATTTTATTATGTCTTATAGCATGATAAAGTTACTATGTGAAAGTTTCGTATAGAAATTTTACTATTTAATTAGTTAATTCGATAAAAAGGACTAAATCGCATAAAGAGATAAATATGAATACTATTAATAAAATGGCTTAATTGGCTATAGCTTTTAAAATAGAAGGCCTTAAGTTGATATTTTTCCTTTATTAAAGATAGTGGACATTTATGTCCATATTTAATATGATTTTTATAATGGTTTTTAAAGGTTATAATGGTAAATTAGATATTAAGTTAGTTTTAATGAAAACAAAGCCATATTTTAGTTATATTTTCTTCTTCATGCCGATTGTAAGAAGAAAGAACCACCATTTTTCAAAGCTTACATTTGGCCATGGCTTTCTAAGTGATTAAGGCACAGTCTTAACCCCGTTTTTAATGGTTTTTTATGTTTTTGAGCTCGTTACAGCTCGATATAGCTGACCCGTACCCTAGTTTCTAAAATTGTTGATTTTTTGAAAGATTCCATTGTTGAATACTTATGTGTTTTGAAGTTTTAAGCTAGATTATTGGTGGTTGTTTAGTGATATACAAGTTTTATAAAGTGATTTTTGACAAAAATGTGAATTAAGGGTTAAATTGGAAAAGATAGAATTTTTGGGGTTAGAAATATGAATAATTGAAAGATATGTGCTTGTATGGAACACATGAGTATTCGACCATGATGAATTGTGGTTGTTATTGAGGAATTTGCTATTTTGTGTATTAAGGACTAAATTGTCAAAATGTGAAAATACAAGGGCTATTTTGCAAAATGGCTAATATCATGTGTTTGGACTAAATTGAATGTGATAGTGAATAATTGGGTTAAATTTGTATTAATATAGATCAAGACAAACAAATCTCGAAACTTGATTGGGGGAAAAAAAAATTGACGAGTACATATCTGGTGTACGAGCTAAATCCAGGTAAGTTCGTATAATTAGAATTAAGTTATATTTTTTGATTTAAATTGTTGACTTGAATATTCAATGATTGTATAAATGAAATAAAGGATAGAAATGCCTATTGATTATATGTGTAAAGTGATTTCCGGGTCCTGTTCAAACCGTAGAAAGTCGTAGGATACAAGTGACATGTCACCAGGGCTACAGGTTGGTTGAGCTCCTGCATTCATTTCGGACTCACCACAGCTTATGAGCTTACATGTTCAGCCTTCGGGCTTACCGTTTAGCCTTCGGGCTTACATACTTGGCCTTCGGGCTTACCATTCAGCTTTTGGGCTTACATGTTCAGCCTTTGGGCTTACCGTTATCAGCTTAGGACGAGCATATTGTACAAGGCTCGAAAGAGCATATAGGATGAATTGATGGATATACAGGTTTAGATATATACACTGTGTGTGTATCACCCGAGTATCCCTCGAAGTTTTTAAAGGTTCAACGAGCATTATACCGATGTACAGTATAACAAACATATGTTACATGATTCATATGAAACTATATGATAAATGAGGTATAAGTTACATGGATTATAAGTACAAGTATATGTTTACATGTATTACATGTTACAAGAATATGTTTACAAGATATATGTTACATGACTTATATGTTATATGAGATATATGATACTTATAGATGAATTGTTACATGATTACATGGTTGTATGATGAATGAGTATAAGGTAAATGAATGGATTGATACATGAATTGTGGTTACATGGATGTTGTATATTTGTTACATCTTTGGAAGGGATAAATACATGGTTGTTACATGACTAACATGTGTATAATGGTTGAATAGGCATTGGGGATATATGACTTGGTTTGGTAATGTTGTTTACGTTTTAAATGCTGATTCGGTAAGTTAAATTCTATATGATATGGGCTTACTAAGATTTTAAAGCTTACTCTTTTTATTTCCTATGTTTTATAGATTTCAGAAGCTAGCTCGATTCGAACAAAGTAGGATATTGCCATCACACTATCCAAACAAGCTTTCAATACTTTTGGATCTTTATATATTAGATTGGTTCATATTAGTACATGTTTGGATTATGCAGATTGGCATGAAATATGATTGTTTATGAATCAGTAATAATGTGTTTATTTTGGCTGATTTGGTTACCTATTGAGTATAAGAAATTGTTATGCAATTGATGTTTTAGGTAAATGACCTAATGGGGTAAGGAAATGGCTTAAACCAAGCCTATTTCATGCCACACGGACAGAGCACACGAGTGTGTGGCTCGACCGCCGTGTGACCCCTGCATCTTTGTTAAATTAGTCAGGATGCCACATTGGTTAGATAGACGGGCGTGTCTTATATCTGTGGGTGCAAGTCAGTAGCTTTCAAATTTTCACACGGCCTAGACACACGGGCGTGTCTTGTGCCCATGTGCACAAGTCAGTATGTATGCCCTGTTTCCACATGACCTGGACACATGGGTGTGTCTGGTGGCCGTGTGAAGCACACGGCCTGGGCACATGGTCGTGTGACCCTATTCTAAAAATTTTCTTAAGTTTTCTCATATCTTTTATATTTTATCAAATTAGCGCCTATAGTATGATTGAAACCTTATATGTCTGTTTAAGCATGTTATGTTTATAAATGATTAATGTTGTTAATTTGAGAAAATGATTGTTGAAAGCTTAAAGTTTTACTGTTCCTGTTTGAGTTACATGTCCGGTAATGCCCCTTACTTATTCTGACGACGGTTACGGGATAGAGGTGTTACAATGTCGCCGTGATTATTACAGCTTATTATAATTTCTGAGTGGAAGTGGGAGCGAGTCACAATGGATTTAGTATCTGATTTTCCTGTAACTCCAAAAAAGAAAGATTTGATCTGGGTGATTGTTGACAGATTAACTAAGTCAGCCCATTTTATTCCAGTTAGAATAGATTACTCACTTGGGAGGCGAGCAGCATTATATGCGTCAGAGATTGTGAGATTGCAAAGAGTTCCAACATCTATTATTTCTGATCGTGATCTGTGATTTACGTCAAGATTTTAGAGTAAACTTCACGAGGCTTTGGGCAGTAAACTCAATTTCAGTACAGCGTTTCATCCTCAGACAGAGGGCAATCAGAACGAGTAATTTAGATTTTAGAAGACATGCTACGATGGTATATTCTTGAGTTAGAATGTAGCTGGGAAAAATATCTATTGTTACTGGAGTTCGCGTATAATAATAGTTATCAACCTAGTATTAAAATGGCACCATTTGAAGCTTTATACGGAAGAAAATGTAAAACACCGTTGTATTGGTCTAAGCTGAGCGAATCCAAAATGGTAGGGATTGATTTGATTCGAGAAACTGAAGACAAAGTTTGAATTATTCGAGATTGTTTGAAAGTTGCATCTGATCGTCAGAAGTCGTATGCAAATTTGAAAAGAAAAGACATTGAATTTGCTGTTGGTAATCGGGTATTTTTAACAGTTTCTCCGTAAAAGAAAGTGCTAAGATTTGAAAAGAAAAGAAAGTTGAGTCTGAGATTTATCGAGCTGTATGAGATTATTGAAAGAATCAGTCCTGTAGCTTACAGATTAGCTTTACCTACTCAACTAGAGAAAATTCATAATGTGTTCCACGTTTCAATGCTGAGATAGTAAAAAACTGATCCTTCACACGTGATTCCTTATAGTGAGATTGAATTACAACCAGGTTTGATGTATTCTGAAGAACTAGTGAAAATTTTGGCTCAAGAAGTCAAAGAACTTTGGAATAAACGTGTACCTTTAGTAAAAGTGTTGTGGCATTGACATGGTAATGAAGAAACTACCTGAGAAACCAAGCTATAACAACCCAGTTTTTAGTGGTGTCAAAAATAGTGGTTTCGGGGCCACAAATCCGACGAGTAAGTTCATAAATATTATTATTTAATATTTACAAGTCAAATATGGCCTTAAAATAATTTTGAGTTGGTAATTTATGTAACACCCCTTACCCGTATTCGACCCTAGAATAGGGTACAAGGCATTACCGGACTTATCACACGAACAACATAAGATTTCGAGTCAGAAATTTTCATCCAAATTAAGAACCATTTGCATTCAATCATAATGTTCCTAAAACGAGCCTATGAGGCCCAAACCATGCATTGAAAGCGGTTCGAGACTAAACCGAGAACTTTAGAAATTTTTACAACACTTAAAAGTTTTTTCCACTAAATAGGGGTCACACGCCCGTGTGGATATGGGAAATGCCCATGTAAGCAGGCTGTGTGGTCACACACGCCCGTGTCTTGACCTCATGTAACTCTGTGACTTGTAACTCATGAGCAAATTGAGCTCACACGGCCAAGTCACATGCTCGTGTGCTAGGCCATGTCGTCCACACGGCTGTGACACATGCCCGTGTCTCTGCCCGTGTGCTCAATTATGAACATTCTATTTCTCAAAATTAAAGTGTAGTGGACACACAGCCTGAACACATGCCCTTAGGGCTGACCGTGTAATGCCCTGATTTTCGGCACTTTTTCGGGTTTATTGAGATTTTGGTGAAATCATGAATTTTCATGTTGTGATTGATAAATATGTGTTCAAGTATGTTAGTGGGCCTTTAGGAGGCCCAAACGTAGGTTAAACCTGGAAAAATTATTAAAGTATGGATTTTAAGTGAAGGGGGAACTAGGTTCAGAGGGCTTTTAAGAAAAACTTAGTAAAATTTGTCAAAAAGAAGCTCTTGGAAAAGTAGCAAGGTAGCACCACTAAGCTCCTAAAAAAGTGGCGTGTGGGTTGATATTCAAGGCCAGGGTTCAAGTCACAAGGTAAGCTATGATACTTTTATTTTTGGGCATGTGCCGGAAATGTGAGTAGACTTAAGTAGAAATCGGCTAGGGCCTTGGGGAGGTTGGGCCAATTGCTCAATTAGTCATTAGGGTTAGTTTCTTTTCTTTTTCTTCTGTCTTGTCAAATTAGGGTTAGCCACCTAAAGTTCTATTCTCTTCTCAGTTTCACAAAAGTGACCGAAAACGCAAGGCAAGCCTCCTCGCCGATTTCTCTTTTCTCTTCTCCTCTCTTATTCTTTCTTTTCCTTTTTGTTTTCTTCTCTAGCCGAAACATCCCTACCATTCAACTCATTCTCTCTTTCAATCCCATTCTTTTCAAAGCCACCATAGCCGATTACAGTGGAAGCCGAAATCCCAAAACATTGCCTCTTGTGCCGATTTCTCCAAGCCAAAATCCTTCAATTCCTTTTGTCCCTCTTAACTGATTCTCACATCCTTTAAACTCTAACCTTTGTCAACAACACCAATCCAAAACTACACCATCAAAACATTTTCTCCTTCACCAGTCAAACAGCTGAAAACGCCATACCTTTGGGAGCATATAGCCGAATCTTCAGATCCCTAAGATCTAGTCTCTTCTAGCATTTAAGGGTTAGATCTGCAATAGATCTAAGTAAGAGCAGAAGTGAAATCGTTTGGACTAGGAGAACTTGTGGTAAGTACTCAAAATTCCTCGTTTTTATTCATTATTATGGGATTTAGAAAAGCCAAAATCCCTAGAGTCTTAGGGAGGCTGCCGATTGGGGCCTAAGACTATAAGGGGTAGTACTAATCGGTTTCTTTTGGTGTTAGTGTGATTCAAAGACTACTGACTAAGGCTTGGATCTTTGGAACGACTAGATCTAGATCTAGTCACTGGTTTTCGGCAAAGGTAAGATTTTAAAGGCCTTAAGGACATTGGCCAAATATGGTAAGAGTTGTTTTGGTTTCATCGATTCGTAATCTAATCTGTTAAGTGATCAATTGTAGGAGGAATCGTATAGGAGATCTTATCGGTTGAAATGCAAAACAGGTGTGTGTGTGTATCGAACACCATTCATAGTTCAAATCGGCAAAAGCCAAAAAGCCGAAATACCGAAGTTCTGGGCTTGTGAGCCTACGACACTCACAAGTCGGTTGGCAGTCGATGGATTTGTAATCGCAAGTGGTAAGTTAGTTGGGTGCATAATTTCGTGCACTACGGTAAGTTGGGCCTTAATGGGCCGAATGTGGGCCCAATGGGCTTTCGAGCCTATATGGGTAAAAATAGGCATTAATGGTATTCTGATAGACTGTAGGGTTGAAACTGCTAAAATTGGTAACTGAAAATGAAACTTGGACTAAATGGACTTAAGTAGCTAATAGACACTGTAGGGCCCATTAGGGGTTTTAGGGCCCAATAGCTAAAACTGTTAAACTAAGTTAAATGGACTACTGTGATGACAAATGGATTAGTAGTGACTGTAATATGCATGAAATCCCTAAAACCTGATAAAATTACTGAAATAACCCGATAGGTGGAAAATTACCCTTGTACCCCTAGGTGTAAAATGACCATTATACCCCTAGGGCTAATTTTGACTGAAATGCATGACTGACTGTTTCTGTTACTGTATGCTATATCATAACTCTCTGTTGCATGGGTTGAGTTACTGATGGAGGAAGTGTGGGTGGTATTGCCACGTTCACTTAAAGGGGCTATGCCTCGTATTACTGAAAATGGGCTTTGCCTCGTTATACTGTTAGTGGCTTGGCCACGATATCTGAGCAGCCATGCTGCGATTATGGTATGTGGGCTGGGTGGGTCGAGTTATTCCCCACATGGTGTGCTGGTTGGTACGGGTGGTGTGTAGCGGTTGTGTGGGTTAAGTAGTCTCCCCACAGATTATGGGCTTGCATACATGCTATTTATCTGTTCTGTTTCTGCATTGAGCCTATGGGCTGTACTGATATCTGGATAGGGCTTTGGCCTAGATTATTGTAACTGAATAGGGCTTCAGCCCAGTAACTGTGACTGAATAGGGCTTTGGCCCAATTGATACTGAGACTGGATTAGGCTCAGGCCCAGTGGGCTAGAATTGACTTGGGCTTTGGATGGGCTTTTGCATACACTGAGTTTTCCAAACTCACTATATTCCTTCCATCCTTACATGAGAGCCCTAGTCGTGGACTTAGAGCCGGGAGGGATTCAGAGTGGCCACGAAGACTGTGTTTATGATTCTAAACGTATTTTATCTATTTCATTATTTTTAATTACTCGTTTTTGTTTTTAATTTTTGGTTTTGTAATAAGGCCGCTTTAATTATGTTTTTGGGTTTATTTTAGCTTATTAATACTTCGCTTGATTATTTTGAATACGGTTACACGAGTTTTCAAACTTAATCCAACGTTTTCAAAATCAATCGCACGATTCAATTGATTAACAAAGTTAAAGATAAAAAGCAGATCTTTTAATAACTGGTAGAGACTAGAATGTTCATCAAATAAACCGAGAATTTTTCTTAAAACCTAAATATCATTTTTACAAAACTCACCTTAAACTTAGTGACTAGGCAACATGGATTAGTTCTAGGTGATGTGACACACTAGATTTAGCCATAACGTTTAGGCCGGGTTTAGAGTGTTACATTTAATGATATCAGAGCCCGGTTGCAATAACTCGGCTGTGGATCGGGTCCAAAAAGGCTTTCAAAATTTTTTTCAGCCCAAGAAGGGTATTTTTGGAAAATCAAAATTTTTGGAAAATTTAGAAAGACTCTTTTCAAACTTGTTTTTCTTTTTAAGTACACATGTTTTAAAGGTTTGATTTTGAAAAGTCTTAATCTTTCTGAGTGTTACTGATAACTGGAGGAGTGGCACACTAAATCCCTGGCACCAAGTCTGTAAGTATTCCTACTTTATATACTGTACTGTACTGAAACAATATTGTAGATAGAATTGAGCCTTTGAGATGATACTGTAGAGAGGGTAGTATTGAGTCTACAAGACTGACACTGTAGGGAAAACTAAACCCTAGAAGACTGAGACAGTAGTTAGACTATGATTACGCGAAAATAAACTCTGAAACTTTTTTTGTGCATAAAACATTCCTTAATAAAGAATTGAAACATTAAACTGATGTCATAAAATTTGTAAATTAGATAAACCGTTATGAGTACGAGAACTACTCGTGGACGAGGTCGTGGACGTGGCTGTGGTAGTGTACAAGCTGGGTTTTCGTCTTCGGAACACATGCCAGCTGGTGAGGCACGACCGCCACCGGAAGCTGAGAATGGGCCTTATGATCGGGCTGCAGGGGATGATGCCTTATCCCAGACAACGTTAAGGGTTCTGGAAAGGGTTTGCCGAAGCTAATGTTGGCCCAGTGAATAGAGGGTCCATTTCTGAACGACTCTGGGCTAACAGAGCGGAGGTTTTCAGGGGCATATCTGGAGTAGCCCCAAATGTGGTTGAGTATTTGTTGGAAGCCAAGAGCGGATTATGGATGACCTGGATTGCTCAATGGAGCAAAAGCTTAAAGGAGCGGTGTCTTTGCTGCGGGACGAGGCATATCAGTGGTGGATCACTGTGAGAGAGGGTACCCCAGCTGAGCGGGTAACTTGGGAACTGTTCAAGACGACCTTCAAGGGTAAATATGTTGGAGCTAGCTACGTGGATGCGCGTAGGAAGGAATTCCTGAATCTGACTTAGGGCAGTAAGTTTGTTGCTGAGTATGAGGCAGAGTTTCTACGGTTGAGCCGATATACCAGTGGTATTGTTGCTACTGAATACGAGCGCAGTGTTCGTTTTGAGGATGGCCTCAGAGATGAGCTGAGAGTACTGATAGCTCTGCAGAGGGAGCGTGATTTTGCTGCATTGGTGGAAAAGGCTAAGATAGCCGAGGAAGTGAAGCGAGCTGAACGATAGAATCGTGACAGGGATTGCAACCGATTTAAGAGGGATTCTGGACCAGCAGGGGCTGTAAACCAAAATTTCAAGAGAGCTAGGGTGGAGGAACCAGTTCGAGTTGTACCAGTGAATACTGTTAGACCACAGCCTTGTAGGGACTGTGGTAGAGTATATCTCAGTGAATGTTGGAAACGTATTAGAGCCTATTTTAGATGTGGGTCTAAGGAGCACCAAGTTAAGAATTGTCCATAAAGGCCAGCCCAGACTCAATCTGTTGACTAGAGGATTGCTCGGCCAGTGCGAGGGGGACCGCCACCGCTGAGAGGTTGTAGTCAAGGTAGAGGCGGCAACGGGAATGGATGTGGACGTGGGGCACCTGGCAAGGGTGCTGGTAATGCTGAGGCTCGTCAGCCAGCCTTGGTGTATGCTGCTCGTTGTCGAGAGGAGGGGGATGCACCTGACGTCATAACTGGTACGTTCTTGATTTCTAACATACCATACACTGCTTTAATTGATGTGGGTTCGACACATTCGTATGTTGCATGTGAGATTTCTAGGTCATTGGGTGTGCACTCTCAGGAAACTGTGAGTGGGGTAACTGTAATTAGTCTACTGGGACACTCAGTTAGGGTAGATAAACTCTTTAGAGAGGTGCCTTTAGAGACTCAAGGTAGGACCTTTCCTAAAGACTTAATAGAGTTACCATTCAGAGAATTCAATCTGATATTGGGCATTGACTAGCTAACTAGGCACAAGGCGACTCTGGATTATGCGGCCAAGAGAATGGTGTTGAGAACAACCGAGGGTGAGGAGGTAATGGTTATTGGGGAGTGTAGGGACTACTTGTCCAATGTGGTTTCGGCCTTAAGGGCTGAAAAGCTGATTCGCAAGGGTTGCAAAGCATATTTGGCATATGTAAGTCAAACTGAGATTGAGGATGTGACAGTGGAGAAGGTCAGAATTGTTAATGAATTTCAAGATGTTTTTTCAGAGGAGCTTCATGGATTACCTCTGAACCGAGAAGTCGAATTTGGGATTGATTTGCCACCTGGAACGGCTCCAGTGTCTATCGTGCCCTACAGGATGGCACCAAAGGAGCTAGTGGAATTAAAAGCGCAGATTCAAGAGTTGTTAGATAGGGGCTTCATTAGGCCAAGCGTGTCTCCATGGGGAGTACCCGTCGTATTCGTGAAAAAGAAGGATGAGACGATGCGTATGTGCATCGATTATCGCCAGTTGAACAAATTTACAATAAAGATAAGTATCCTCTACCGAGAATCGACGATCTGTTTGACCAGCTTAAAGGAGCTTTAGTGTTTTCCAAGATCGATCTTCGATCTAGATATCATCAGCTAAAGGTAAAGGAGGTGGATATTCACAAGACAACATTCAAAACTCGGTATGGTCATTACGAGTTTCTGGTTATGCCATTTGGTTTGACGAATGCACCTACAGCTTTTATAGATTTAATGAATCCAGTATTCCAGCCGTACCTGGATCGATTTGTGGTCGTCTTTATTGATGATATATTGGTGTATTTGGAAACTGAGGAGAATCATGATGAGCACTTCTGAATTGTTCTGCAAGTGTTGAGAGAAAGGCAACTGTATGCAAAATTTAGTAAGTGTGAATTCTGGTTCCGAGAAGTGACTTTTCTGGGTCATGTTGTTTTAGCTGAGGGGATTAGGGTAGATCCTCAGAAAATTGAGGCAGTTCTGGACTGGAAGCCTCCAAGGTCAGTATCAAAAATTTGAAGTTTTCTAGGTCTGGCAGGCTACTATAGAAGATTTGTAGAGGGGTTCTCTCTAATCGCTGCATCGTTAACGAAACTGCTAAGGAAAGGAGTAGTGTTTGTATGGAATGAGAAGTAACAAGAAGCTTTTGACAAGCTGAAAAAGGTATTGACTGAGGCGTCAGTGTTAATTCAGCCAGAGTCTAGGAAGGATTTCACTGTGTACAGTGATGCTTCACATATGGGATTAGGCTGTGTATTGATGCAAGAGGGTAAACTGGTCGCTTATGCTTCACGATAGCTTGAGCCTCACAAAGTGAATTATCCTACGTATGATTTAGAGTTAGCTGCGGTGGTCTTCGGGTTGAAAATCTGGAGACACTACCTATATAGGGAAAAGTGTATCATAAACACTGACCATAAAAGTCTCAATTATCTGTTGACTCAAAAGGAGTTAAACTTTAGGCAACCAAGATGGATAGAGTTGCTTAAGGACTACGACTGTTCGATTGAGTATCACCTAGGCAAGGCTAACGTGGTGGCTGATGCACTAAGCCGAAGGACTGTTGCTGAGTTGAGGGCTATGTTTGCTCGTTTGAGTTTGTACAATGATGGAAGTTTTTTAGTTGAGTTGCAAGTGAAACCAACTTAGACTGAGCAGATTAAAGAGAAGCAGTTGGAGGATGATTCGTTGGTTCCTCGGTTTCAGCAAGCTGAGAAGGGTGAGAATGAGGACTTTAGACTAAATACTGATGGAGTTCTCTGTTTCTGTGGGACAATTTGCATTTCGAAGGACTCTAATTTGAGGCAAATGATTCTGAAAGAGGCTCATGGTGGACCTTGTGCTATGCATCCAGGAGGAAATAAGTTGTATCGAGACTTACGAAAGGTGTACTGGTGGCCTGGACTTAAACGAGAAGTGACTAAATTCGTGGGGAAATGTCTAACATGCCAGCAAGTAAAAGCTGAGCATCAGCTACCTTCTGGACTGTTGCAGCCAGTGAAAATTCCACAGTGGAAGTGGGAGAGAGTAACTATGGATTTTGTGAGTGGGTTACCTTTGACACCCTCCAAGAAGGACTCTGTATGGGTAATTGTGGATAGGTTGACGAAGTCTGCTCATTTCATATCGGTTTGAATAGATTACTCACTACAGAAATTGGCCAAGTTGTATGTAGCAGAGATTGTGCGACTACATGGGGTACCAGTGTCATTATTTCTGATCGAGATCCTAGATTTACATCTCTATTCTGGCAAAAGTTGCATGAGGCGTTGGGTACGCGATTGGACTTCAGAACTGCATTTCACCCTCAGACAGATGGCCAGTCAGAAAGGGTTATTCAAGTTCTGGAGGATATGCTAAGAGGTTGTGTTATCGATTTTCGTGGAAGTTGGGAGTACTACTTATCATTGGCGGAATTTGCATACAATAATAGTTATCAAGCAAGTATTCAGATGGCTCCGTATGAGGCACTTTATGGGTGAAAGTGTTATACGCCTACATGTTGGACAGAGTTAGGGGAGCGACAAGTTCTTGGACTAGAGTTGGTGGCAGATACTGAGAGCAAGGTTAAGCTGATCATAGACCGGTTAAAGGAGGCGTCTGATAGGCAAAAGTCATATACGGACCTTAAACAGAAAGAAATTGAGCTCACTGTTGGGGATATGGTGTTTCTAAAAGTTTCGTCGTGGAAACAGATCTTGAGATTCGATAGGAAGGGTAAGTTGAGTTCGCGGTTCATTGGGCTTTATCGGATTCTTAAATGAATAGGGCCGGTAGCATAACAGTTGGAGTTACCACCAGAGTTGGACCGCATCCATGACGTTTTCCATGTGTCTATGTTGAGACGATATCGATTGGATCCTTCGCATATTGTACCAGTGGAGGAGATTGAGGTAAAGACTGATTTAACCTTTGAAGAGGAGCCTGTGCAAATTCTGGATCGCGAGGTTAAAGTGTTAAGAAAGAAGTTGGTTCCATTGGTAAAAGTGCTGTGGCGTAGCCATGGCAGAGAAGAGGCTACTTGGGAGCCCAAAGAGGCGATGTGTCAACAATATCCTCAACTTTTTGGACCAGGTAAATTTCAAGGCCGAAATTTCTTTAAGAGGGTAGAGTTGTAACGCCCTGATTTTCGGTACTTCTTCGGGCTTATTGAGATTTTGGTGAAATCATGAATTTTAGTGTTGTGATTGATAAATATGTGTTCAAGTATGTTAGTGGGCCTTTAAGAGGCCCAAACTAGGTCAAAACTCGGAAAAATTATCAAAGTATGGATTTTAAGTGAAGGGGGAACTAGGTTAAGAGGGCTTTTAAGAAAAACTTAGTAAAATTTGTCACAAAGAAGCTCTTGGCAAAGTGGCAAGGTAGCGCCACTAAGCTCTTAAAAAAGTGGCGTGTGGGTTGATATTCAAGGCCAGGGTTCAAGTCACAAGGTAAGCTATGATACTTTTATTTTTGGGCATGTGCCAGACATGTGAGTAGACTTAAGTAGAAATTGGCTAGGGCCTTGGGGAGGTTGGGCCGATTGCTCAAGTAGTCATTAGCGTTAGTTTCTTTTCTTTTTCTTCTGTCTTGCCAAATTAGGGTTAGCCACCTAGAGTTCTATTCTCTTCTCAGTTTCACAAAAGTGACCGAAAACGCAAGGCAAGCCTCCTCTGTGCTGATTTCTCTTTTCTCTTCTCATCTCCCATTCTTTCTTTTCCTTTATGTTTTCTTCTCTAGCCGAAACATCCCTACCATCCAACTCATTTTCTCTTTCAATCCCATTCTTTTCAAAGCCACCATAGCCGATTGCAGTAGAAGCCAAATTCCTAAAACATTGCCTCTTGTGCCTATTTCTCCAAGCCAAAATCCTTCAATTCCTTTCGTCCCTCTTGACCGATTCTCACATCCTTTAAACTCTAACCTTTGTCGACAACACCACTCCAAAACTTCACCATCAAAACATCTTCTCCTTCACTAGTAAAAAAAGCTGAAAATGCCATCCCTTTAGGAGCATATAATCGAATCTTCAGATCCCTAAGATCTAGTCTCTTCTAGCGTTTAAGGATTAGATCTGAGTAAGAGCAGAAGTGAAATCGTTTGGACTAGGAGAACTTGTGGTAAGTACTCAAAATTCCTCGTTTCTATTCATTATTATGGGATTTAGAAAAGCTGAAATCCCTAGAGTCTTAGGGAGGCTGTCGATTGGGGCCTAAGACTTTAAGGTGTAGTAATAATCGGTTTCTTTTAGTGTTAGTGTGATTCAGAGACTGCTGACGAAGGCTTGGATCTTTGGAATGACTAGATCTAGATCTAATCACTGGTTTTCAGCAAAGGTAAGATTTTAAAGGCCTTAAGGACATTGGCCAAATATGGTAAGAGTTGTATTGGTTTCATCGATTCGTAATCTAATTTGTTAAGTTATCAATTGTAGGAGGAATCGCATAAGAGATCTTATTGGTTGAAACGCAAAACAGGTGTGTGTGTGTATCGAACACCCTTCATAGTTCAAATCGGCAAAAGCCAAAAAGCCGAAATGCCAAAGTTCTGGCATTTCATGGGCTTCTGAGCCTGCGAATGCTCACAAGTCAGTTGGCATTCGATGGATTTGTAATCGCAAGTGGTAAGTTAGTTGGGTGCGTAATTTCGTGCACTACGGTAAGTTGGGCCTCGATGGGTCGAATGTGGGCCCAATGGGCTTTCGAGCCTATATGGGTAAAAATACGCATTAATGGTATTTTGATAGACTGTAGGGTCGAAACTGCTAAAACTGGTAACTGAAAATGAAACTTGGACTAAATGGGCTTAAGTAGGTAATAGACATTGTAGGGCCCATTAGGGGTTTTAAGGCCCAATAGCTAAAATTGTTAAACTAAGTTAAATGGACTACTGTGACGACAAATGGATTAGTAGTGACTGTATTATGCATGAAATCCCTAAAAATTGATAAAATTACTGAAATACCCCGATAGGTGGAAAATTACCCTTTTACCCCTAGGTGTAAAATGACCGTTATACCCCTAGGGCTAATTTTGACTGAAATGCATGACTGACTGTTTCTGTTACTGTATGCCATATCATAACTATCTGTTGCATGGGTTGGGTTACTGATGGAGGAAGTGTGAGTGGCATTACCACGTTTACTGAAATGGGCTATGCCTCGTATTACTGAAAAGGGGCTTTGCCTCGTTATACTGTTAGTGGCTTGGCCACGATATCTGAGCAGCCATGCTGCGACTGTGGTGTGTGGGCTGGGTGGGTCGAGTTATTCCCCACATGGTGTGCTAGTTGGTACGGGTGGTGTGTAGCAATTGGGTGGGTTGAGTAGTCTCCCCACAGATTATGGGCTTGCATACATGCTATTTATCTGTTCTGTTTCTGCATTAAGCCTATGGGCCGTACTGATATCTGGATAGGGCTTTGGCCCAGATTACTGTAACTGAATAGGGCTTCAGCCTAGTAACTGTGACTGAATGGGGCTTCGGCCCAGTTGATACTGAGATTGGATTGGGCTCAGGCCCAGTGAGCTAGAGTTGACTTGGGCTTTGGATGGGCTTCTGCACATACTAAGTTTTCCAAACTCACTCTTTTCCTTCCATCCTTGCAGGAGAGCCCTAGTCATGGACTTGGAGCCGGGAGGGATTCAGAGTGGCCACGAAGACCGTGTTTATGGTTCTAAACTTATTTTATCTATTTCATTATTTCTAATTACTCGTTTTTGTTTTTAATTTTTGGGTTTGTAATAAGGCTGCTTTAATTATGTTTTTGGGTTTATTTTAGCTTATTAATACTTCACTTGATTATTTTGAATACGATTACACGAGTTTCAAACTTAATCCAACGTTTTAAAATCAATCACATGATTCAATTGATTAACAAAGTTAAAGATAAAAAGTAGATCTTTTAATAACTGGTAGAGATTAGAATGTTGATCAAATAAACCAGGAATTTTTCCTAAAACCTAAATATCGTTTTTACAAAACTCACCTTAAACTTAGTGACTAGGCAACGTGGATTAGTTCTAGGTGACGTGACACACCAAATTTGGCCATAACATTTGGGCCAGGTTTGGGGTGTTACAGACCGTGTGTCTACCTGTGTGGACAAAAACAAGGCTATTTACTAAGCCATTTTGCCACCCTTACTTACTCACATTTACACAACATCACATGCCACAAATTTAAGCATGTAAAAGTAACCAAACAATCCCAACCAAGATAATAACATGTCATTCTCATACCATTATTAATCATGCTTAGAACATCAACCTTTCCACATTAATTTATGCAATTTCCCACATTCATAAATGACACTAATATAATATACCCCTAACCAGCATTAATCACTTCCATGACTATATATAAAATGAATCACAAACTATTAAAAGCCAACACATATGGCCACAAGACCAAGTCCCTATACATGCCATAAACTCTAAATACTTGAATTCATCAATACCCATAATGATAGCTTGATAGTGTGATAGGATCTCCAATGATCTCCAACTTGAGCAAACCTGATGAAGCTATAAAACATGGGAAAGGAAGAGGAGTAAGCAATATAGCTTAGTAAGTTTATATGCAAATAATAAGCATCTTAACCATAAATTCATCATGCACTTCATATAAAAGAGGTAACATAATTATCATTAAAATCCCATAGGCATAACTTACTCAATCACCATCTTACCAAGAGTTCATTGCTTATCGAATTTATCACTTATAAGTTTTATTACCAATAATTTACCAAGACCAACAATATAAACATAAGATAAAATATATTGCTATAAAGCTCACAGTGATAACTTATTCAGACACATTATTTGCTCTATCAATTTGCAAACATAATTTAACATGTTTTGGATATTAGCCCAACAACCAAAATCTCTCTATTTTAATATGTTACCACAATTATCCAATAATTCCCAACCTCATAATAAACATGCACATTAATTATGAGTATTCACTTTTCAAGAATATACATCTTTCAATTGTTTAAAGCACATATTTTCCCATAATTGTTTTGATAGGCAATTTTGCAAACCTTTCCTTTTTCTCATATCCGATAAATCACAATTTGTGCGAACAAGACATGCTATATCATAACTCAACTTGGCTCGAAATTACACAATCGCTAACCGAATTTACCAAGTATTTCATACACCACAAGCATGGACCAATAATCTCAAGGCCTTCACAAAAACATTCTCATGAAAACTATGAACACACAATATCATGTAGTCAATGCTCATAAACTTTATGTACATACGTGTACTAATTAGTAATATAACCACATCCTTTCACATCTTTGTTATTCCCGTTGAACACTCAAAATATTAACGGATACTCAGAAATTTGCACATAAGTGCCACATTTGTACCTAAAGCTACCTCGTATCACATAACATACATAGGCTCACTCTCGAGCTATTCATGGGTCTACTCACACAAGCTGTCGGTCAAAGCATAGCTACACAATGGTGCTCACACAAGCTATCAGGTATCCGCAACATATGCCGAAGCATCCAGCCACTGGTAGGACTTACAAGACCAGCGCCCGAAATCACATAAACATTTATACTCGTGGGTTCCTAGTGACATGTCACTTGTATCCTATTCTATTCCTAAGGTTCAACCGAGATTTCTCGCTTGTCGTAACTTTGCCAAATATGTCCAAAGAGTCAATCACATAGTTCATGCAATATTAAAGCATTTAAATACAATGGAAAAATGCATTATTTACATACAAACTTACCTCGGCATAAAAGTGGTGAAAAAGGATCTAACCACCTAATAGTTGTTTTTCCCCCGTTCTAATTCTGAACCTTATTTTTCTCGATCTATAATATCACATTTAACTTATTTAATCATTAAACTATTCAAATCATCCCAAAATCACATTATGGCAAAAATTACATTTTTGCCCCTAAAGTTTCACATTTTTACAATTTAGTCCCTAGGCTCGTAAAATGAAATGTACTCAATTTCTTCAATACCTAAGCCTAGCTGAACCTTATACATGCTTATAGTAGCTCACATTTTTCATTTATTCACATTTTAACACCCATTTTACAAATTTTTTGCAAATAAATCCTTTTTAACATTTTTACCGAAAATCACTTAGCAAAAGTTGTTTATCTTACAACTAACATACATTTTCTACCATTAGACATCAAAATACATGCATGTCTAACATGGGTAAAATTTTAAACTTTGCTAATGCTTCAAATTAATCCTTGAAAAAGCTAGATTAGGTTATGAGGATCTCAAAAACATAAAAATCATTAAAAACGGGGCTAAAATAGACTTACAATCGAGCTTGGAAACTTGAAAAACCCTAGCCATGGATTCTCCTTGTGAAATTTAGCCATGGGTGGAAGATGGACAAAAATTGGGTTTTAATTCGTGTTTTTAATTCATTTAATTGCCAAATTACTAAAATACCCTTAATGAAAAACTTTAGAAACATACCTAAATGTCCATTTTTGTCCACCAACTTAACCAATGGTTTAATTACCATTTAAAGACCTCCAATTTAAAATTTCATAACAATTGGACACCTCTAACCTATAGAACTCACATTTTGCACTTATTATGATTTAGTCATTTTGACTAAATTGAGTGCCCAAACGTCGAAATTTTTGAACGAAATTTTCATGAAATCATTCCATAAAACTATAGACCATAAAAATATATTAAAAAAATTCTTTGCGTCAAATTTGTGATCCTGAAACCACTATTCTGTCTAGACCCAAAATCGGGCCGTTACAATTTATGTTATTTGAAAAAATAATTATGTTAAAGTGGTATGACCCTAAAGTCAAGTGCTTTTAGAAAATGTAGTATCGGGACCTATTTTCTATAAATCAGGCCAGAAATATTTTATTAATTATTTATGGAGTGTTATTAAGGTTGTATTAAAGTTTTTCTAAAAAATTTTGACGTTTAAATGGTTAATTAAATGAAATGGACTAAATTGTAAAAAGTGCAAAACATGGTAATTATAGCATTTTGGATGATTTAATGGCTTAACTAGTAATGTGGGAGGACCAATAAAAAAATTAGTCCTTATTTTATTTATCGGATGGTGACCGAACGAATTTTAAAGAAAGAAATTGAAAGAAATTAGTATTAATGGCAATTTTGTAAATGTTGTGAAATTAAAACAAAATTAAATGTTGTAAAATGTGTTTCTTCCTCAATTTTCTTTCTCCATAGTAAAAAAAACACCCAAAAACCTAGCTTGAAGGTTCGGCCATTGTTAACAGTTCCATGTACATTTTGATTCCATTTCTTGTAAATTTTATGTTTTTAAGATTGTTGCAAGTAGGTCCAGCTAGCCTATACCTTCATTTTTGAAACTGTTAAAGATTTTGAATGTTTCCATTGATGATTTTTTTTGTTATTTTAGATGTTAAATGATGAATTTGAAGTCTTAGTTGTTATTTATAAGTATTTTATTATGTAATTTTTAATAAATTAAATGTTTAGGGATTAAATTGCTAAATTAATAATAATATAAGGACTTGGTGTGAAATTCTTACAAATGTGGGCTGTAATGGATCCTAGTAACATTCAACTGGTTTGAATTTTCAATAAAATTGGTTTATTTGCATGATTAGGACATAGGGACTAAATTGAATAAAAATTAGAAAGTTGAGGGTAATTTTATAAAAATGTCAAAAAGATCTAAATTTCATAAATGAATTAGTTTTACTGTCTAAATCAATGAATTTAATGAAATTATAAATTTAGATCAAGAACGAGTGAAAAATCAAGGAGAAGAGAAAATTACCAAATAGCCATTGTACTTAGTCATTACTGCAAATTAGCCAAGTAAGTTAGTATTAATTGTAATCATCATAATGATAATTAAATTAAAAGTTTATTATATTATTTTTGATGTAAATGAATCAATATATATATATATATATATGAATGTATCCACATTATGATGAATTGATAGTTATCGAGTCCCAATTGAACCTTAAGAACTCGTAGGATACAAATGACATGTCATTAAGGTTTTCATGTTTTGGGTGCTGGTCTTGAATGTCCTAGCGATGACTGAGGTCCTACATTTATTACAGATACTCCATAGTTTCTATGAGTAATATCGTGTAGCCTACATTCTGACCCACAGCTCGTGTAAACAGGTCCATTTCATAGCTCATGTAAGCAACGATGTAAAGGAAAGGTTACGATTATAGGTTTAAGCACACTTCCTTTGAGCTTTCCCGAGCATCCAATGATATTCTAAGTGGTTCAATGGGCAAGAAAAGGAAAGGAACGGTAGGTGTTCAAATGAACTATATCATTTATTAATGAAAATGATTGAGATGGTAAACTTTGATGGAAATATGATTATGTTCATAAAAAAGTTGTATGAATCAAATGATGTATTTTCTCATGAAATGGCTTATATGTGGTTGGTTCCAAAAGATTTATGTATATTGATGATGATGCACTAACTTGCATATTGATAATGATGCTTAGGCTTGTACCAAGCTTGTGGATTTTTATGCTGGATTTTTATGCTCATGTTTTGTAATATGCGAATGGAACTGGTAAGTAAAGGGAATGAAATGCTAAGTTCATAATTGGGATGTAATATGATGATATAAAAAGATTGATGAGTTAAATGATGTACTTATATATGAGAAATCTATTTATAACATGGATGTATTTACCTATATCATGGATAAATACACTAACTCTTGAATTGATAATGTTGTTTAGGCTTAGGCTAAGCATTTGGAATGGAATGGAAAGTAAGTAAATAGAATGGTTCATAATCTTCTAAAGAGGTTGATGATTGTGTAATATGTAACAACCCTTACCCATGTTCAACGTCGAAACCAGACACGAGGCATTACCAGACTTAAACATGCTTAATCATACAAAATCGAGTCATAAATTTTAATTCCAACTTAAAAAATTTTCATTCGTACTCATAACATCACTATTATGGGCCTACGAGACCTAAAACATATGCATATAGTGGTTCGAAACTGAACCAAAAACTTTTGAACACTTGGAAAGTTTTTTGCTCAAAACAAGGCAACACGCCTGTGTAGATTGGGACACGCTTGTGTGGGCAAGCAGTGTGATCACACAAGCCCATGTCCCTAGTCCGTGTCGAATTTAATTTTCATTTCAAACCTACAGGGGTTTACACACGGCCTTGCAAACGCCCGTGTCCATGCCCCGAGCCCCTCAAACGGGACACGCTCGTGTCTTAGCCCGTGTGTGAAAACCTTGACATTCTATTTATGAAGTCAGAAACATTTAAGGGTACACGGCCAAGTCACATGCCCATGTGCTAGGCCGTGTGGCGAATTCAATTTTCGCAATTTACATGCCGACTTCACACGGCCTGGGAACATGCCTATGTCCTACGGCCATGTCCTTCACACGGCTGAGACACACGATCGTGTCTCCACCCATGTGTTTACTACTGGGCATTCTGTTTTGCTAAATTTAGATGCAAGGGACACACGGCCTATCAACATGCCCATGGGGCTGACCGTGTGTCACACACGACCTAGATACACGCCCGTGTGTCTACCAGTGTGGACAAATATAAGTTATTAACCAACCATTTGCTACCCTGAAAAGCAACCACACTTATACCATTTCCAACAACGCATAGCATGACAATAAAACACATCCAAATATTCACAATTAAGACATCCACAGCTCAATTTCATGCTACATCCATCATGCATATACTTCACCCATTACTCATTCAATTATGCAAGCTTGCACTTTCATGAATTTCATCATCTTTGAATAAATATAACTTAACTAATATTGACCAATTCCAATGGCCATTTACAAAATGTATGAGTAACATCAGTAGCCAACACGTTGGCTAACCGATATGACATATAACAAATGACCAAGTTCCTATACATGCCATACCCAAAATAGTGAAACTTTACTATACCCAAAAGAATAGTTTGATAGTGTGAATCGAGCTCTGATGGCTTTCGACCCTCGAGCTAGCTTGGCAATACTACAAGAAAATAGAAAATAGAGGGAGTAAGCATAAAGCTTAGTAAGTTGCATGTAATACATAACAACATAAAATTTTGTAATAACATCCACATTTCATATTTTGGATAAACACATAATCTTCAAGTGATCATTGACATGGCCTACTCATACTCTTACTTACTGATCAAATATCTCATACCAGCATCATTTCTCATGAATTTTGCCTATATATACCTGTAACACTCCATCATATAGCTTTAGCCCATTTTCATCATTAACATAAACTTTAATTCTTATTCTCGTTGAACCACTTGGAATATCAAAGGATACTTGGAAAATATCATACATGTGGTAGGATACCAATGCCATATCTCGGATATGGTCTTACATGGGATCACATGTGGCATCCGATGCCATATCCCAGATATGGTCTTATACGGGATCTTATATCGATGTCGATGCCATATCCCAGATATGGTCTTATACAGGATCTCATATCGATGTCAATGCCATATCCCAGGTATGGTCTTACACGAGATCGTATATCTATGCCATGTCCCATACATAGTCTTACACGAGATCTCATATCGATGTCGATGCCATATCCCAGATATGGTCTTACGTGAGATCGCATATCGGTGCCATGTCCCAGACATGATCTTACACGGGATCTCATATTGATGTTGACGCCATATCCAAGATATGGTTTTACACGATATCGTATATTGATGCCATGTCTAGACATGGTCTTACGTGATTTCATATCGAAGCCAGGTCCTACACGTTGTCTTTCACAAAATCACTATTCGATGCTGATGCCATATCCTAGATATGGTCTTATACGGGACCTTATTAATTAAATGTAATGACAATGGTATCCTTTCTACTCCTAAGCTTCAACCGAGATTTCAATATAACATAATTTCATCATTTCCTCACCTAGACCTCATTAACTAATTTCATAAAAAAATATACATTTCAGGCATTATCAAGCATTTAAATACATAATAACATAGTGTTGATTTATTACACACAAACTTACCTTGGTAACAAATATTGATAATTGTTCAATTTAATCCACCACATTGTTCTTTCCTCGGTTTAGGTTCAGGCTCCGTGTTTCTTGATTTATAATGATAAATTTCACTTATTTAATTATCACATTAACTAAAACAACCTATGAATCATACTTTGGAAAAATTATAATTTTGCCCCTAAACTTTCACATATTTGTAAACTGGTCTCTAGGCTTGTATGATGAAATGTACTCATTTTCATGGTTATCCAAGCCTAGCCGATTCACATTCCCTCTTATAACAGCCCACATTTTTCACTAAATCACATTTTCTACACATATTTCACAACTTTTACAAATAGGTCCTTTTATGAGATTTCATAAAAAATCACCTAGTAAAAGTTGTTTATCAAACTTCAAACATTCATTTTCTACCATAAAACATCAAAACACATGCATGTTACACATGGGTAAAATTTTGAACTTGAAACCTAGCTCAAAATAATGGTAGAAATAGTTAAGCTAGGAGGACTTTAAAAATGTAAAGAACATTAAAAACGGGGCTTGGATGCACTTACTATGTGGCTTGAAAGTTGAAAAACCCTAGCTATGGTGTCCCTTGAGAGTTTCAGCCAAGCTAGGAAGAAGATGGACAAATTTTTGACCTATTTTTTTCCCTTTTTATTCATTAAATAACCAAATGACCAAAATGCCCTTAATGTCATTCCTTGAGATTTTTCCCTTCTATGTCCATTTTTGTCCATCATGAAATATAATGGTCTAATTACTAAATAAGGACCTCTAATTTTTACATGCATTTCAATTAAGTACCCCAAAGCTTCGAGAACCTCATATTTTACTACTTTTACAATTTAGTCCTAAGAGACAAATTAATCACTAAATCATAAAATTTCCCCATGAAATTTTCACACAATCATGAAATCATATCATAGACCTTAAAACAATCATAAAACATATATATTTTTACTTCAGATTTATGGTCTCGCAACCACTATTCTGACTAGGCCCTAAATCAGGCTATTACAATTCTCCCCCCTTAGGGATTTTCATCCCTGAAAATCTTACCAGTGAAAAGGTTTGGGTATTGGTTTCTCATAGCCTCCTCAGGCTCTCATGTAGCCTCTTTGAACCCGTGTCTTTGCCACAATACTTTCATAAGAGCTATACTTTTATTTCTTAATTGTTTAACTTTTTGAGCCAAAATCTTATCCGGCTCTTCACCATAAGTCATGTCCGGTTGAATTTCAACCTCTGTTGGCACAATCACATGTGAAGGGTCTGATCGGTATCTTCTCAACATGGATACACGGAACACATCATGAATCCTTTCCAACTCTAATGGCAAAGCCAACTGATGGGCTACTGGCCCTATCCTCTTGGTGATCTCATACGGTCTAATAAAGCGTGGACTCAATTTGCCTTTCCGACCAAATTTGAGAACTTTTTTCCATGGTGACACTTTCAAAAATACCTTATCGCTGACTTGGTACTCAATCTCTTTCCTTTTCAAATTCGCGTAGGATTTTTATCTATCCGAAGCGACCCTTAAACAATCTCGATTCACTTTTACTTTCTCTTTAGTCTCTTTGACTAAATCAACCCCGTGAATCTAATTTTCCTTGAGTTAAGTCCAATACAAAGGCATTCGACACTTACGCCCATATAATGCCTCATAAGGCGCCATTTTCAAGCTCGACTGAAAATTGTTATTGTAGGCAAATTCTACCAATGGTAAATACTTTTCCCAACTACCTTGAAATTCTAGTACACAACATCGGAGCATGTCTTCAAGTATCTGTATTACCCTCTTCGGCTGACCGTCAGTTTGTGGATGGAAAGCTGTACCAAAATTCAACTTTGTGCCCAAGGCTTCTTGCAACTTTTTCCAAAACTGTGATGTAAATCTCGGATCTGTATCTGAAATAATCGACAAAGGTACTCCGTGTAGTCTCACAATTTCAGAAATATACAAGTCAGCCAACTTATCAAGTGCATAGTCAGTATGTACTGGTATAAAATGAGCTGACTTCATAAGCCTATCAACCACAACCCAAACGGTGTCTTTCTTACTCGGCGTCAAAGGCAATTCTATCACAAAATCCACAGTAATACGTCCCATTTCCACTCGGGAACCATAATAGGCTGAAGCAAACCGGAAGGTACTTGGTGTTTAGCTTTCACTTACTAACAAATCAAGCATTTCGATACAACCTCAGAAATATCTCTCTTCATACTCGGCCACCAATGCCATTTTTTCAATTCATTATACATCTTTGTACTACCAGGGTGAATAGACAGACAACTACTATTTACCTCTTGCAAAACCATTCGAATAATCTCATTGTCTTTAGGTATACAAATCCTATCTCGAAACATCAAACAACTGTCAGTACCAATCCAAAAGTCTAATTCATTACCTGTCTCGCATTGAGCCATCTTGGCTTGCAAATCTTTATCACTTTTCTAGGCTTCACCAACCTCTTGCAGAAACATCGGTCTAGCTCTCAACTTTGCTAGAATCGAACCATCATCAGTTACAGACAACTGAGTATTCATAGCCCTCAAGGCGAACAATGACTTCCTACTCAATGCATCGGTGACTACTTTCGCCTTTCTAGGGTGATTGTCAATTACCAACTCATAATCCTTTATCAACTCTATCCATCTCTGTTGCCATAGGTTCAACTCCTTCTGAGTCATCAAGTACTTAAGACTTTTATGATCAGTGAATACTTGACATTTCTCACCATACAGTGGTGTCTCCAAATCTTTAATGAAAATACAATGGCGGCCAGCTCTAAATCGCGTGTCAGACAGTTTTTCTCGTGTGATTTCAACTATCTTGAGGCATAAGTGATCACCTTGCCTTCTTGCATAAGTACACACCCCAATCCATTTAAGGATGCATCACTATATACCACAAATTCTTTTCCCAGTTCAGGTTGCACTAAAACAGGAGCTTCAGTTAACAATGTCTTTAATTTTTCAAAACTCTGTTGGCATTTTTCTGTCCACTCAAACTTAACATCTTTTTGTAGCAGCCTCGTCATCGGGGTAGCTATCATGGAAAATCCTTTGACAAACCATCTGTAATATCAAGCTAGGCCTAGAAAACTTCTAACTTCTAATACATTCTTCGGTGGTTTCCATTCAATAATGGCCGAAATCTTTCATGGGTCAACTCTAATACCATCACCCAAAACAATGTGCCCCAAGAATCCTACCTCTCAAAACCAAAATTCACTTTTACTAAACTTGGCATACAACTATTTATCTCTTAAAGTTTGCAAAACAATTCTCAAGTGCACCTCATGCTCAGTTTCATCGCGAGAGTAAATCAATATGTCATCAATAAAAACCACAACAATTTTATCCAAGTATGGGGGAAAATATGGTTCTTTAAGTCCATAAATACCGCAGGGGCATTCGTTAAGCCAAAGGGCATGACGAGAAACTCATAATGGCCAGACCTCATTCAAAATGCAGTTTTCGATACATCTTGCTCCTTTACTCTTAATTGGTAGTAACTGAAGCTCATGTCTATTTTCGAAAACACGGTGGCTCCCTTCAATTGATCAAACAAATCATTTATTCTAGGCAAGGGATACTTGTTCTTTATGGTTACCCTATTGAGCTGTTGGTAGTCTATACACAATCTCATCGAACCATCTTTCTTTTTCACAAAAGGACTGGAGCACCCCACGGGGAATAACTAGGCTCCGCGAATCCTTTATCTGTCAACTCTTGTAACTGAGCTTTCAATTCCTTTAACCCCATCAGAGTCATCTTATACAGGGTAATTGAAATAGGTGTCGTACCAGGAAATAACTCAATACCAAATTCAACTTCCCTAATGGAGGTGATGAACGATAAATTATACATATTTTTACCTCATGTTTAGCCTATATTTTGGATGAATTATTATTAATTTTGTGAGAATTGGTGCTCTTAATCCTTCTATTTCATATCTTATACTCAGGAAAGCATAGGGAAGAGAAGAGAACGGAAAATGGACCAAAAACTGGAGAAAATGGGCCAAAATGTGAAAACGCACGGCCCAAGAAGTAACCACACGGCCGTGTGCCACGGCCATGCCACATGAAGATCACATTGTCCAGCTCCCGACAAGCACGGCCAGGCCACACGGCCGTGCCTCCACCGATAGAATCACATGGCCTCTTGTCAAAATCACATGAGCGTGGCACACGGGCGTGTTCTAGTCGTGAGGAAGAGGAATTTCACTCGGATTTGAATACTTAAAGGCTAAGAAAGGCTCCCTAAAACCCTATATAAATACCCTAGGAGGCAACTCTAAGGGTGTACTTGATTTCCCCTTCCAAGGGTAATCTTTTCCCTAAAGTGAGGAGTTGTCTCTCTGCCGACATGAAGAGTGAAAGCTAGGAATTACTCCAAGGGAAGCCGATTGATTCATCCTAGAAGCTGAAATTCTGCATCAAGACATAAGATCTCTCTAAATTCCTTCAGGGGTTTTTGGGTTTTTTATGTTTTGTTATTTTAATTCTTTTGAGATGTTTTCTTCTTTAATTATGAACTAAACCCCTCAAATACTTGAGGGGGATGAAGCCTAAGATAGATCTTGTTATTATTTATTCTTGAGTTATATGATAAATACTTAAGTTGTTCTTAATTATGTGTGATTAATTCTTGATTTAATAATCTTAGGTATTACTTCAAGAATTAGATATGCTTAGAGCAGAGGAGCAAAAGTCCCTATGATAAGAGTAGATCTACCATAATTAAGCGGAGTTGCATGCAACCCTAGACATAGGGCGACATAAATCTGCCAGATTAGGGTCAAACCTAATATGGGGAGCCATAGATCGAATTAATGCAACCTAGGGAATTAATTAATAAAGGAACTTTAATTAACAACTTAGGCCTAGTTGCTCTACGCCTCGACGGAGGGTTTAGCATAGGTTAGGGATCCCTACGGATCAAGTTAAGTGAATAAATCGTCTAGCTCAAGAACCAATAACAAGTGAAGTCTAAGTGGATTCTCCCTTAAGTATTGCTTATATCAATCAGCTTTTCCCTAAAGTTTTCCCCAATTTACTTTTTGTGCACTTTTAGTTAGTTTTAGAATTAGTTTAAATCAACTCTCTTTATTTTTAGGCTAGATAATAGAAAGGAAGTAAGTATTAGTACTTTTAGTTCCCTTGGGTACGATAACTCGGTCTTGCCACTAAACTATACTACTGTTTGACAGGTGCGCTTGCCTTTAAGGTCGTGATATTAGTTAGTTTTGGTGTGATCAAGTTCTTTATAAATTTTATTACTTCATATCCCGCATATCAAGTTTTTGGCGCCGTTGCCGGGGAACTAAAATATTACGAAAGCTTGATTTCTATTACTTTAGCCATTACTATATATATATTTATTTATTTTTCTTTTATTTTTATTTTCAGTTTTTATTTATTTATTTTCTTTTAAATTTTTGAGTTTTTCTTTGCTTTTTCTTTTCAGGTATTTTTAGTTTATGACTAGAAATAACCCAACAGGACCACTACTTTTTGACGAAGATCTAGAAGCGACAGTTCGCAGAAATCGCAGAGAGATTAGACACAGTCTACATTATCCTGAACAAGAGCCTGATCAAGAACTAGAACCTGCAAAAGAGATGGAAGCAAATCAAAACGTTCCACCACCTCCCGCAATAGTCGCGCCACCAGCAAATCAAGAAGAAGCTCCTCGCACTATGTATGATTATGCTAAACCTAGTTTTGCTGGTACCCAAACTAGCTTTCTTAGACCTACTATTCTGCTAATAATTTTGAGTTAAAGACTAACACTATTTAGATTATACAGCAATTGGTGTAGTTTGATGGTTTACAGGACAAAGATCCAAACTCACACATAGCCAATTTCTTGGAACTATGTGATACCTTCAAAATAAATGGCGTTTCTGATGATGCCATTCAATTGAGGCTATTTCCATTCTCTTTGAGAAATAAAGCCAAACAGTGGTTAAATTCTTTACCACAAGGCTCAATTACCACTTGGGAGCAGATGACCGAAAAATTTTTACTCAAATATTTTCCTCCAGCTAAAATGGCCAAATTACGAAATGATATTTCTTCTTTTGTGCAGATGGATTTAGAAACACTATACGATGCATGGGAGAGATACAAAGATCTTTTGAGAAGGTGCCCCCATCATGGTTTACCTTTGTGGCTACAAGTTCAAACCTTCCACAACGGTTTAAACCTGTCAACCAGGCAAATGATCAATGCAGCCGCAGGAGGGGCGATCAATAATAAAACACCTGAAGCAGCTTATGAATTTATTGAAGAGATGTCACTGAATAATTATCAGTGGCAAGTCATAAGGACAAAGCCGACAAAAGCTGCAGGAGTTTATAATATTAATGCTGTCACCATGCTTACTAACCAGGTAGAACTTTTAAATAAAAAGTTTGATAATTTTGTTAGTTCTACGTAGGCACATCCAGTGATGCAGTGTGACGCAATCCAGGGAAATACGTTCAATCCAGATTACTCCTCTTATGGACATGGCATGGAAACTGAGCAAACCAACTATATGGGTAACAATTATAGATCTCAAAATAACCCTTATAGTAATATTTACAATACATGTTGGCAAAACCACCCCAGTTTTTCATGGGGAGGACATGGAAATCAAAGACAACTGCCTCCTCCGGGATTTCAATAGCCACCACCACAACAGGAGAAAAAGCCGAACTTGGAAGAGATGCTCACCAAATTTATGGCCATGTCAGAAACTCATTTCCAAAATACCAAAAAGGCACTAAGGAACCAGCAAACATCTATTCAAGGACTTGAAACTCAAATAGGCTAGCTTGCCAAACTAATCTCTGAAAGACCGCAAGGTGGGTTATCAAGCAATACTGAGACTAACCCCAAAGAGCAACTTAATGCCGTCGATACGATAGACAATGAAGAGTTAACCAAAACCAACCCAGAGCCATGCAAGGAGCCTATGGTAAGTAAAGGAAAGAACGAGGTAAGTTACAAAGATGAAATTACCAAAGAATTTAAACCTTGTATCCCATACCCAACCGCGCTAAAGAAGGACCGCACAGATGAGCAATTCGATAAGTTTCTTAAACTCTTAAAGAAATTACATATCAACTTACCATTTGTTGAAGTAATTTTGCATATGCCAAAGTACGCAAAATTTTTAGAGGAACTTCTCACAAATAAAAGGAAGTTGGAAGAACTGTCCACAGTGGAACTCAACGAGGAATGCTCAGCTATTCTCCAAAATAAACAGCCAACCAAACTGAAAGATCCAGGGAGTTTTACTATTCATTATTTATTTGGTAGCCTAGATGCCAAAAATGCTTTAGCTGATTTAGGGGCTAGTATAAATGTCATGCCTTATAAACTGTTTAAATAACTAGGTCTTGAAAAACCTAAGCAAACTAAGATGAGCATTCAACTAGCTGATAGATCTGTTAAATATCCTAAGGGAATCATAGAAGATGTGTTAGTAAAGGTAGATAAATTTATATTCCCAGTTGACTTTGTTGTTTTAGACATTGATGAGGATAGTAATGTACCCTTAATTCTAGGGCGACCCTTTTTAGTAACTGCCAGAATAATAATTAATGTAGGAACAGGTGAGCTTACACTACGCATAAGTAATGACAAAGTTACTTTACAAGCTCGGAACTTGATTAAGACTGCTGATAATAATATAGTTACGAATCCTTGTAAAAACACTAAAATCACCACCCAACCTTTTGTGCAGGATACACTCCACATAAAGGCAACCCAATCACAGACAAGTCCATCCAAGAGAGATGCACTTGAAAAGCGAATGCTTCAGATCGAGGAACTAGATGAGTGGCTGAACTATCATGAAAAGCCCAAAATATGCCTAATAAACGCTAAATAATTCATATTTTTACCTCATGTTTAGCTTATATTTTGGATGGATTCTTACCAATTTTGTAAGAATTGGTGCTCTTAATCCTTCCTTTTTATATCTTATACTCAGGAGAGCATAGGGAAGAAGAAAGAACGGAAAACGGGCCAAAAATGATAAAAAATGGGCCAAAATGTACGAACAACACGGGCAAAGAAATGCCACACGGCCGTGGTGTGGCCGTGCCACATGAAGATCACACGGTCAAAGCCCCGACAAGCACGGCCAGGCCACACGGCAGTGCCAAATCACATGGCCTTTGTCGAACCCACACGGGCGTGGCACACTGGCGTGTTCTAGTCGTGAGGAAGGGGAATTTCACTCGAATTGGGATGCTTAGAGGCCAAGAAAGGCTCCCCACAAGCTCTCTATATAAAGACTTCATGAGGCAGAGGCAGAAGACGATTTTTTGAGATATTATTTCTCTCGTCTTTCTGCCACACTGAGGGTAGAAGCAAGGGATTACTCCAAGGGAGAAGCCGATTAATTCATCTCAGAAGTCGGAATTCTGCAACAACATAGAGGATCTCCCTAAATTCCTTTAGGGGTTTTTGGTTTCTTTATGTTTTGTTATTCTATATCTTCTGAGATGTTTTCCTTCTTTATTATGAACTAAACCCCTCAAATACTTGAGGAGGATGAAACCTAAGACAGATCTTGTTATTTATTCTTGATTTATTTGATAAATACTTGAATTGTTCTTAATAATGCGTTCTTCATTCTTGATTTAATAATCCTAGGTGTTATTTCAAGAATTAGATGTGCTTAGACAGAGGAGCAAAAGTCCCTGTAATAAGAGTAGATCTACCATAGTTAAGCGGAGTTGCATGCAACCCTAGACATAGGGCGACATAAATCTGCCGAATTAGGGTCAAACCTAATATGGGGGCCATAGATCGAATTAATGCAACCTAGGGAGTTAATTAATAAGGGAACTTTAATTAACAACTTAGGCCTTGTTGCTCTACGCCTCGACGGAGGGTTTAGCATAAGTTAGGGATCTCTACGAATCAAGTCAAGTAAAGAAATCATATAGTTCAAGAAAATAATAACAAGTGAATTCTAGGTGGATTCTCCCTTGAGTATTGTCCATATCAATCAGCTCTTCCCTAAAAGTTTTCCCAATTTACTCTTTACACTTTCTTAGTTAGTTTTGAAATTAGTTTAAACAACCCTATTTTATTTTTAGGCTAGATAATAGAAAAGAAGTAAGTACTAGTACTTTTGGTTCCCTTGGGTACGATAACTCGGTCTTGCCACTAAGCTATACCACTGTTCGAAAGGTGCGCTTGCCTCAACGTCGTGATATTAGTTAGTTTTGGTGTGATCAAGTTCTTTATAAATTTTATTACTTCATATCACGCATATCAAGTTTTTGGCGCCGTTGCCGGGGAATTGAAATATTACAAAAACTCGATTTCTATTACTTTAGCCATTATTATATTTATGTATATATTTATTTTTCTTTTATTTGTATTTTTTTTTGAATTTTCTTTGCTTTTCCTTATTAGGTATTTTTAGTTTATGACTAGAAACAACCCAACAGGACTGCTACTTTTTGACGAAGATTTAGAAGCAACAGTTCGCAGAAATCGCAGAGAGATTAGACGCAGTTTACATTATCCAGAACAAGAACCTGGGTAAGAGCCTACAGACGAGATGGAAGCAAATCAAAACATTCCACCACCTCCAGCACTACCAGCAGAACCAGTAAACCAAGAAGAAGCTCCTCGCACTATGTATGATTATGCTAAACCTAGTTTGGTTGGTACCCAAACTAGCATTCTTAGACCTACTATTGCTGCTAATAATTTTGAGTTAAAGCCTAACACTATTCAGATGATGCAGCAATTGGTGCAGTTTGATGGTTTACAGGACGAAGGTCCAAACTCACACATAGCTAATTTTTTGGAACTTTGTGATACCTTCAAAATAAATGGCATTTCTGATGATGCAATTCGTCTAAGGCTATTTCCATTCTCTTTGGGAAACAAAGCGAAACAGTGGTTAAATTCCTTGCCACGAGGCTCAATCACTACGTGGGAACAAATGACTGAAAAATTCTTACTCAAATATTTTCCTCCAGCTAAAACAGCCAAATTACGAAACGATATTTCTTCTTTTGTGCAGATGGATTTAGAAACACTTTACGATACATGGGAGAGATACAAAGATCTTTTGAGAAGGTGTCCTCATCATGGTCTACCTTTGTGGCTACAAGTTCAAACCCTCCACAACGGGTTAAATCTGTCAACCAGACAAATGATTGATTCAGCCGCAGGAGGAACGATCAATAATAAAACACTTGAAAGCTTATGAATTTATTGAAGAGATGTCATTGAATAACTATCAGTGGCAAGTCATGAGGATAAAGCCAACAAAAGCCGTAGGAGTTTATAATATTGATGCTGTCACCATGCTTACTAACCAAGTAGAACTTTTAAATAAAAAGTTTGATAATTTTGTTAGTTCTACGCAGGCACAACCAGTGATGCAATACGACACGACTCAAGGAGACATGTTTAATCCAGATTTCGCATCTTATGGACACAGCATGGAAACTGAACAAGCCAACTATATGGGTAACAATTCTATATCTCAAAATAACCCTTATAGTAATACTTATAATGCAGGTTGGAGAAATCACCCAAATTTTTCATAGGGAGGACAAGGAAATCAAAGACAACAACCTCCTCCATGATTTTAGCAACCACCACCGCAACATGAGAAGGAGCCGAATCTTGAAGAGATGTTTACCAAATTTATGGCCGCGTTAGAAACCCGTTTTCAAAGCACTGAAACGGCACTAAAAAATCAGCAAGCATCAATTCAAGGGCTTGAAAACCAAATTGGTCAACTTGCAAAATTAATTTCAAAAAGACCACAAAGAGGATTACCAAGTAACACTGAGCCAAATCCCAGAGAACATGTCAAAGCTATTACTTTAAAAGATGGAAAGATCCTAGCCGAACCCGAAAAGAAGACTATCCCAGAACCTTCAGAAGAAAAGGCAGTGGAACCCGAGAATAACACTCTACCGCCACTCAAGGAATACAAACCGCACATCCCATATCCGGCAAAATTAAAGAAAGACCATACAGACGCTCAATTCGGTAAGTTCCTTAAACTTTTTAAACAAATACACATCAACTTACCTTTTGTTGAAGCAATTTCACAGATGCCGAAGTATGCGAAGTTCCTTAAAGAACTTCTGACAAATAAAAGGAAGTTGGAAGAATTGGCCACAGTAGAACTTAACGAGGAATGCTCAGCTATTCTCCAAAATAAACTGCCAGCAAAACTGAAAGATCCAGGGAGTTTTACTATCCCTTGTCTGATTGGTAGTTTACTTATTAATAAAGCTTTAGCTGATTTAGGTGCTAGCATTAATCTCATGCCTTACAAAATGTTCAAACAACTAGGTCTCGGGGAACCCAAGCCCACTAGGATGAGTATTCAATTAGCCGATAGATCTGTTAAATATCCTAGGGGAATCATTGAAGATGTGCTAGTGAAGGTAGATAAATTTATATTCCCTGTTGATTTTGTTGTGCTTGACATGGATGAGGATATTGAAGTACCTTTAATTTTGGGATGACCATTTTTAGCCACTGCTAGAGCTGTTATTGATGTAGGGGATGGCAAATTAGTACTTAGAGTTGGCGAGGAAGAAGTTGTCTTTAAAATTTATGATGCCATGAGATTCTCTAAAGAACAAGATGATTCGTGTTATTTTATTAATATTATTGACTATTTTGCTCCAGATAATCTCTAGGAACTTTCTCTCACAGACACGTTGGAATTGTGTCTTGTTCAAGGTGGGGGGAAAGATAAAACCACCCCCGAAATTAACGAAGTAAGGAAAGAGTTGGATTCTAATGAAATCATCACTAGGCACATAAGTTATGAAAATTTAAAGATAAGTGATGAATTGAGACAGAAACCTTCCATTACTAAACCCCCTAAATTAGAACTAAAACAACTGCCAGATCATTTAGAATATGCCTTTTTAGGGGAAGAATCAACTTTACCAGTCATTAACGCATCCGATTTAAGCTTTGCAGAGAAAGAGGAACTACTCCATGTGTTAAGAGAACACAGACGTGCTATAGCTTGGAAAATTTCAGATATCAAGGGAATTAATCCTTCTTTCTGCACCCACAAAATTATAATAGAGGATGAATTCAAACCATCAGTGCAAGCTCAGAGACGATTGAATCCCAATGAAAGAAGTTGTAAAAGCCGAGGTAGTTAAACTTCTAGATGCAGGTATTATCTATCCTCTTTCTAACAGTTCTTGGGTAAGCCTTGTGCAGGTTGTTCCTATGAAAGGTGGATTGATTGTGGTGTCTAATGACAAGGAAGAGTTAATACCTACAAGAACAGTCACAGGATGGAGAGTTTGTATTGATTACAGGAAGCTGAATGACGCCACTCAGAAAGATCATTTCCCATTGCCTTTTATTGATCAGATGTTGGAAAGATTATCAGGTCATATGTATTATTGTTTCCTAGATGGCCTCTCTGGTTACTTCTAGATCCCGATAGCTCCAGAAGATCAGGCGAAAACAACATTCACATGCCCATACGGTATGTTTGCTTATCGCAGAATGCCTTTTGGTTTTTGTAACGCTCTTGCTACTTTTCAGCGATGCATGCTAGCTATCTTCAATGAATTCATGGAAGACATCATGGAGGTATTTATGGATGATTTCTCAGTTTTCGGTAATTCTTTCCAACTTTGTCTTAATAATCTAGAACATGTTTTGATTAGATGTGAAGAGACAAATTTAGTGCTAAACTGGGAAAAATGCCACTTTATGGTTCAAGAGGGTATTGTTTTAGGACATAAAATTTCTAGTAAAGGGATAGAGGTAGATAAAGCGAAAATTGAAACTATTAAAAAACTACCTCCTCCTAATTCAGTTAAGGCTATAAGAAGCTTTTTAGGACACGCTGGTTTTTATCGAAGATTCATTAAAGACCTTTCTAAAATAACTAAGCCTTTAACGAAATTACTAGAAAAAGATGTACCCTTCAACATTGACCAAGAATGTCTGGAATCTTTCAACAACCTTAAGGAAAAGTTAGTTAACACCGCGATTATGATTTCACCTGATTGGAATCTACCTTTTGAACTAATGTGCGATGCAAGTGATTTTGCAGTAGGTGCAGTTTTGGGACAGCGAAGGGACAAACACTTCCAGTCGATCTATTATGCTAGCAGGACCTTGAAAACTGCTCAAGCAAATAACACGACCACAGAGAAAGAATTGCTAGCTGTTATTTTTGCATTTGACAAATTTAGATCTTATTTAATTTTGTCAAAAGTCATTGGTTATACTGATCATTCAGATCTTCGCTACCTCTTAACTAAAACTGATGCAAAACCTCGATTGATAAGATGGATTCTACTGTTATAGGAATTCGACTTTGAAATAAAGGACAAGAAAGGAGCCAAAAACTTGGCAGCAGATCACCTCTCAAGGCTAGAGAACACACAGCCTAAATATCTCGACAAGATGAACGATTTGTTCCCTGAGGAACAACCCCTAGCCTTAGCAGATACGACACTTCATTGGTTTGCTGATTTTGCAAATTATTTAGCAGCTAACATAACCCCGAAAGGGCTAAACCATCAGCAAAAGAAGCGACTCTTCGCTGATGTGAAAAACTACTTTTGGGAAGATCCTTTTCTTTTCTGAATTTGTGCAGATCTGGTTATACGAAGATGCGTTGATGACACAAAAACATATCAAATTTTGAATCACTGCCACTCAGGACCCACAGGAGGACATCACAGTGGAACTAGAACTGCTCATAAGGTACTCGAATCAGGCTTTTACTGGCCTACACTTTTTAGAGATGCCAACAGGTATGTGACCTCTTGTGATAAATGCCAACGAACAGGTAATATCTCTCAGCATAATGAAATGCCTCAGAACTATATACTTTCGTGTGAAATATTTGATGTATGGGGTATTGATTTCATGGGTCCGTTCCCTAATTCATTTGGGAATAAATACATACTAGTAGCAGTTGATTACATGTCAAAATGGGTAGAGGCCCAAGCTCTACCTACAAATGATGCTAGGGTGGTAGTACGCTTCTTGAAAAGACTTTTTGCTCGATTTGGAACACCTAGGATAATCATTAGTGATAGGGGTACACATTTTTGCAATACCCAATTTGAAAATATCTTGAAAAGGTATGGAGTACACCATAGAATAGACACCCCTTATCACCCACAAACCAGTGGCCAAGTCGAAGTAACAAATAGGGAACTAAAACGCATCTTAGAGAAAACAATAGAAACAAATAGGAAAGATTGGTCAAGAAAGGTAGATAATGCATTATGGGCTTATAGAACTGCTTTTAAAACACCCATAGGAACATCTCCCTATAAACTTGTTTATGGAAAAAACTGCCATCTACCATTTGAACTTGAACATAAAGCATTCTGGGCTATAAAATTTTTAAACCTTGATTTTAAAAGTGCAGGAGAGAAGAGATTAATGTAGTTGAATGAGCTTGATGAATGGTGCTTCAATGCTTACGAGAACTTGCAACTATATAAGGAAGCCATGAAGCAACGCCATGACAAAAGGTTGAAAGACCCTAAGTAGTTCAAAACAGGTGATCTCGTCTTACTCTACAACTCAAGGCTGAAACTATTCCCTGGAAAACTCAAGTCAAGGTGGTCAGGTCCATTCACTGTTCTAAATGTCTTTCCATACGGCACCATTGAGGTAACTCACCCTAACCACGGTACGTTCAAGGTAAACGAACATAGGCTTAAACATTATAGAGGTGAGAATTTTGCAGAAAACAGGGAGGAGCTTCGGCTCCACCACACCCCTTCTTGACACATCCAGGTAGAGTCGAGCTTAGACTCTAAATAAGCGCTTCTCAGGAGGCAACCTGAGCACTAACTTAGTAACTTTCTTTTCTTTAAAATTTTTAGTATTTTTTCATGCATAAACTAACTCTTTGAATGCAGAAATTTAGGACCACACGGCCAGCCACACGGGTGTGCCTTAGGCCGTGTGCATACTTAAAAACAGGGGCACGGTCGTGCACCCAGACCGTGTACAAACAAAGTAAAATTTTCCCAAAACACGGGCCATCGATAAATTCCCACGGCCGTGCGATATGGCCGTGGCGACCTTACGAATTCCACACGGGATATCAACACTGCCCCACAGCCATGTGACATGGCCGTGGCAACCCTGCAGTATCAACACGGGCTTGCACAAATCCCAACGCCCATGTCCTTAGCACATGGAAGACACTGTCTAATTTCACACGCCCGTGGCACATATCACATGACCGTGTGATACACGAACACGATCGCACACGGTCGTGTATACCATCACACGACCGTGTGAGTAACGAAGACTTGATCACCCACGGCCGTGTGAACCAACCACACGGGCATGCTCATCGGAACCAGGCGCGCTATAAAGACCGATTTTCGAAAAACACGGGCTAAACACGACTTACACAGGCGTGCGACATGCCCGTGTGACCCAAAATGTATAAATAGGGGGCCATTTTTAAAGCTTTCTTTTTACCTAAAACCCTAGAATCTCACACCCATAACCTCCCCAAACTCCGTGAGCACCTCTACCAACCTCAAAACCACCATATTACTCAAAAATAACCTCCTCACGCCCGTGTAACAGCCCCCCCACGAACGTGCAAACTCATAATTGGTTCTACTTTCTCATTTTTCTTATTTATTTTGTTTTATTTCATTTCTTTAAATATTTATTTATTTTTACTTTAATCTAATTGTTGATTCAAGCATGGAACTAGGAAATATAGGATGAATATTCTAGAATAATATAGAATCAATTAGGATTACATGCCACTTAATTTTATTTTTGCTTGCCATTTAGATTTCATTTTATTTTGCCACTTGGACACATATTTGCATGCCATCTTTATCATAATTTCACTATTTATACCCATAGTTCTTAGTTTTTGTTATAAGTTTTTAATATGATTAGATTTTACTATTCAGGTTACTCTTCATTTGTTATTTTAGGAAAAATATCAATTTACATTTTAAATCATTTTTAATCTCAATTTTTAGAACTAATGCTCATGTTATTTCATTTCAGATACTATGTCTTCTTCCCGCGCTAGAAAGACTGCTGTCCCCGTCTCCAAGAAATGAAAGGGGCCAAGAAGTTCCTCAGCAAGACCCACCTCTGAGACACGCCACCCATTCCTCACATTTCCGCAGGACTCCCAGGAGGAACGCTACCAGTTACTCCGAGCACACACTATCTCGATAGGCCGATACATTGACTGGGAGCCCCTCGCGTAAGTAAACCTGGTGAACGATGTCCGAGCCCTGCTAGCGACTGACCTATGGGACCAGTTCTTTAGGATTGTGGAGCCCACCTACCTAGAACTCACTCTCGAGTTCTGCTCTACATTTCACCTCCAGACCGTTATGAATAGATTCGACGATCTCGGCATGGTCCAATTCCGATTAGGAGGTCTTGTGTGATAGCTGAGTGTCCCAGAGTTCGGCACGGCTCTCGGTCTCTATACCGAGCAGTTCATGGCAGAAGAAGACTTCCCTACTCTTTCCAGGCGCATCCATATCTGGCCACTCGACTGTTGGAATGAGATCGCTCCGGGGCGGCAAGTTTATAACCCCAGCGTCAGCAAGGCGACCGCCCTCCCTCCCTCTCTAAGGTACATTAACGCCCTCCTTGCTCACACCTTGACAGGTAGACGAGAGAGTACAGGTGTCGTCAACATGCACAACGTCTACTTCCTCTGGTGCATGGCGAACGGACGCACCATCGACCTTGCCTACTTCACAGCATTGGCCATGCAGCACCAGACTGAGAGGCACCGGAGAGGCGTCATATCCATGGGCCCGTACATCACGAGACTAGGCCGCTACTTCGGCCTATTCAACACTGCAGCCCAGACCTCCTCTTATACCTTACTTGGCCAGATGTCCTCCCAGGGCATCCAGAGCATGCTCTACATGAGGATGGTAGAGCGACAGCCAGATGGCGGCCACTTCCACTTCTGCCTTATCCAAGAAGGCGAGGACCCAAAGGACGTCACTGATGATGTCCCACCGCCACCACCTAAGGAGGATGCACCCACCGAGCCATCACGCCACAGACGACCCACCCAGTCAGCAGCCCCATACGCTGACATACACGAGCGCCTAGACCGATTTGAGCAGCAATGCTTCCAGCGCTGCGATTATATTGACGCCACTTTAGCCCAGATATGTCAGCACCTGAGCATTGCCCCACCGCCACGAGACCCATCAGAGGATTAGATCTTCTTTTATCTTTTTTTTTTTAATTGTTTTATGCTATTTTATTTTTATTTTTATCATTTATCTATTATTTTTACTTTATCCTAACTCTTAAACACTGATCTTTATTTTCACCTTTTCTTCTAACTTTATTTTCCTTTTTAGGTTTATTTTTAATTTTTTTCAGTTCAGCTTTTTCTTTATTTGAATTTTCATTTTTTTATATATATTCTGTTTATTTTATTTTATTTTCTTCGGCAATCTCCTAATGAAGTAACCCCTCTTCATTTTAACATCCCACGACTAATAAATCCTTTCGTAGTTTCAAAGGAGCTCTACAGCTCAAATCTCTACGGAAAAGGGAACATCGTGCCACAACTTCCGTCTCACAAATCCATGCACATTTCAGGGAGTTTCATACCTCTCCCTATCTTATGACATTATGCTTCTATTGCTACTAATGCTATCTTTGTACATTGAGGGCAATGTACATCTTAAGTGTATGGGGGAACGTACTTTAAAATTTTGTTTCACTCTCTTTGAAATCCCTGACATTGTTCTAACTAATTGCACTGTCCTCAATAGCATTATCTTCAATCTACTATTAGGAATTAATTCTGATTGATTTATGATTTTTATTGATATGTTGAGAATCAAGAAATAGGCAATTGTACTATGATTATTCAAACTTAAAAACATTAAGGAATCAAGCATGATAAGTTGAAATTTTTGTGTAACACCCCTAACCCGTATCCGATCGCCAGATTTTGGGCTGAGAGGTATAACTGATTTAAACCTTTCGCTTATACTTTCACATAAACCTAGGTTCGTTAGTGTTCATAAGTACATTCAACACAATCAAAGATTGAAAGCTATGACTTATAATGACATTCAAGATATGTGCCATATTCATATGGCTGAAATATTTACAAATAAAAAAAATATTGTTCACAACAGTCTACTTTATACATGCCATAATAACTCCAAAATATAACAGTACCAAAACGATAGATAGTGTGATGAAAAGTTGACGATCCCCTAACTGGTAGTCAGAGCCCACAATCTACCAAGCAAAGACACAAAACAAACGGAATAAGCTTTCATAAGCTTAGTAAATCTTAAATAAATTGAGCAACTTAACTCAGTTAAACACATTGATTAAGTATAAATAGTCTTATTATAACATTATTTGGCCGAATAGACCTAACCACAATAATACACATTTTCATTTACCTCTCATTTGCTTATAAAACCGAGATCACATGGTTACACCATCTAATATCAACTTGTCATTAATTTGTTTAACTTAATAGAGTTAATTTAAGACACCATAACAATCTATAATTTCAATAATCGAATCACATAGGTGTCACATACACTTCTATGTATATTAATTCCCATAGAAACCGAACACAAAGATATACCACCATTTCCCATATGCATTTCATAAATAACATTCACATACCTGAGCAACTTAATTTAGTGAATGGATTCGGATACCGTATAGCATAAGCTTCATAGTTTTAGTCTCTTTAATAGTACTCCGACATTCAGCCCACTAGGTATAACCTAAACTTGTCACTGGTACAAGCCTGTTAGACTTTGAGTCTGAAACACATTACAGCCATCATGCTTGCTAGGCCAAAAGCCCGAATACTACGGTAGAATAATCATTTTACAAGGTTTCATACCCAACCAAGCACATAGTTCTCGTTTTTACATACGGATCTCATTAGTTTGAACATTAATACTATTCACATATAAACTCATACCATTAGCTTTGTTTTCGCTTAACACTACTTATTAACAACTTTAAGACATACCATTACATATGCCGTCATTTCATAATGATCATTTGACTCTATCACACATACATATTTAATGTTCGTACTTACTCATATTCATTCCGTAAGAGTCTTTCAGCCCTATCGTAGGGTTTCAAATGTTGACTCACTTACTTTTCCTTTTAATGCCACACAACTACATCATTAATGCATATAAAGCTATCATTCAATTTCTTAAATACATTTATTTGGTCTATTACCCCCTTTTTAACCGAACATATATATAAATAAGTATACAAGCACTTAACACGCATTAAACATGCAAACTTCTCTTGAAACTATATTCATACAACATATATAATTCAAATCTTGACACATTGTTTCACCCTTTAACCGAATGCATGAAGGTCATATACATATAACTTAATACCTCATTCATAAATTTCTCACCTTTCATACCTAATTCACTCACAATCAAGCTTAATTATAAGTATGGAATACATACCTGACTAATGTAAATTATTGAGCCAACTCGATTGCCATTTATCATTGAGTCTCAAAAATCTTATAAGTCTGATTTCATCACTAGTACGAGGCCTGTTATACTTCCAATCTGATAGCTTTCATCAATATTCTGCCTATTAGGCTCGAAACCCGACATAACCACCAGCTCAAAAGTTTGCTAGGTCAAAGACCCGATAATAACACACGATATTTAATTCGTAGAGTTTTATACACATCTATTCATATACTTTTAATTTCCCCAACGTAATCACATTAACAAAATATTACTTTCAGTCGATCTCATTCACATACCAAAATAGTTATTTTCAATGCATAAGAACCATTTAGGCCATATCATATATTTACAAATATATACACCATTTTCAAATACATCATCTTATCATAGTAGCCATTAGTAACCTCACTCGTATAAATTACTTATGATTTATAGTAGTCCTTTGGCTACACACAGGTAAATTCCATGGATCATGATTCTTTTAATAGATATTAAGTACCTCCTACTTGATCATAATATAGATTTAATATTTAAAACTTACAAAAGAATTAAACTTAATTACTTAAAGACTTACCTTAAGTGTCTCCGAACGGTTGCTGCTCGGCTATTCGGTCACTTTTTCTTTTCCCTTGTCCGATCTTTGACCTTGATGCTCTTGAGCTTAAATTAGATAAAATTTACTTATCAAAATCTCTTCATAATAGTTTATAGCCGAATATGGCAACATTTAACGAACCATAGAAGTTACTTTAACTTAGGTACACATTAGTTTTATTCATTTAAGTCATTCAACAATCTTACTCTCAACTTATATTTTCACTAATAGTATACCAACCGCACATATCAATTACCTTAGCCAAATATTCACAGGTTAAATCATAAAACTATCTCTCAATTTTCAACAGTCAGTCGGTCATAGTATGATCAGCATACATTCATCCAATTATGTAAGTCCAAGAACCGTAACTTAATATCATGCACATATACCTCTATAAAATTGATTATATATAATTTCTTATATATGCATAACTCAAAAATTAATTCCATAATATACATACCACTTGTTCAAAGCCGAATACAAATTCAAGCTTTTATTTCTTCTATAACATATACTTTCTCCTATAAAATTTATCGAGGCCGAAAGATTATATATATATATATATATATAAATTAACATTCAAATTCAAAGCCAAAATATCATGATATATCCAATTACATTTATATTCATATACATATGTATATGTATATGTTAACAAATTATCATTTAATTACTAAGCCAAATATCTTTACCAAACCAAATACATATACACTTATATGTATATTCTCGCAATTCAAGGTATAACAATCACACATATATTTACATCAAACGACCGAATTCCATACTCACAAGCCATGACCGAAATGCAACATATTAATCCAAGGAATAAACTCATGGGTAGAAAATGGAATCAAGCAAGAACTCAAAATCACCAATTTTTTTTTTTCAACCAAATAACATGAACTCACCTTAATCAAGCTTTGTTTATGGCCGATTTTCTCGAGCTTAAACTTTCCCCATTCTTTTTACTAGTTTTGGCAATGAAGGGAAGAAGAAAAAAATCAAACTTTGGTTTCTCCTCCCCACCAAAACACATAATTATTATTTTATTTCCTTTATGATTATTATGTCATATAATTCATATAAAGAAGTACATAAAATATGAAACACATAATTTCATGGTAATGATGGCCGGCCACTACGTCAAATTTGGTAAATTTGACATGCAACTCCCCAACTAATAATCCATGCACTATTTGGCCTCTTTTAATATTTCCTAACACATTTTCAATTATAACACACAAGTCCTTTTTTTTTATTAAATTCACATTCAAATAACAAAAATCAAAGCATCAAAATTTCACACATGCATTTTCACATTTAATAAGGATGAAATTTAACTTTTAATAAATTTTGCGTCTCGGTTTAGTGGTCCCGAAACCACTTCCCGGCTAGGGTCAAATTAGGGCTGTCACATTTTGAGAACTTCAATTTTTGTATAAGTTATCTTCCCTAATTTTAAGTACTATCTTGAGATTTCAAATTCGCAGGATTGACATCAAAAGCCATAATTCTGGTGAGATTTTGAGCCTTTTTGAGCATACATTCTTTCGTGCTCACTTTTATTATTGCTTTGAGTGAGTCAACACTGAATTGTTATTCTAGAACTTACTTTGATTATACATGTCGAGACCACATCATTGATTTGATATATCGAGATGATAAAGGCACCTAGGATTTAACCCATTTACTCCACAAAAGCCTACCTCCATAATCTAACCCCTAGTGAACCCCATTGAGCCTAACAACCTTTTCCTTGACTCACCCTCTAATTATTAACCAATAACCCATTTTTGTTGAATTTTCCATTCAATTACTTTTGATCCCTAATTTTGTCGAGATTTGAGTTGAATTTATTATCTAAGCTTTATTCTTTTTTCCAGTATGTAAATCTTTACTCAATTCATTGTATTACTTGAATTGTTCTAAAAAAAACATGTGTATATACAGTCAAATTCAGTTGTAATGTGTAATAGTTCAAATTAAGTTTTTGCATATTTCTCTCTTAAGGCTACCAAAATGATGTTATTAAGCTTTGAAAATATGTTCCAGTGATAGAGATTTTTCTAGCTAGATAATTTTCAGTTCAATCTCGATTCTAACCCTCTTTTCCAGTTTATGACAACACCCCTAACCAAGCCCCGTTACAACCATGAAAAGACCTCTTGATCGATATATCATATCAAACTATAGTGGTGGAGATTTGATTTTCGTGCAAGCTTATGGTAAAAACTTTTCAGGTTGACTAGAGAGTGCTTAAATTTTGAACCCTAAACACTTTGAGTGGATAGAGTGAACCTTTAGTGAGGATGTTAACTCCTGTTAATTAAGATGGAGAGATAACTACTTAGAAAGAAGGAAGAGACTTATGTTTTCAATGACAAAATTCTCAAGTTAAATTGATTGAATCTTTAATGTTCTTCTGATTGAATTATTCATTGTACGATTACCTATAGATTAGTTTGAAACATTATTGATAAAAATTGTAGGTTGAGAAGAATAACTCTTTTTAGGGATTGAGATTTTGCTTGAAGACCAGCAAAGGCTTAAGTGTGGGGGTATTTGATAAACGCTAAATTATACATATTTTTACCTCATATTTAGCCTATATTTTGGATGGATTCTTATCAATTTTGTGAGAATTGGTGCTCTTAATCCTTCCTTTTTATATCTTATACTCAGGAGAGCATAGGGAAGAAGAAAGAACGAAAAACGGGCCAAAAATGATGAAAAATGGGCCAAAATGTGCGAACAACACGGGCAAAGAAATGCCACACGGCCGTGCCACATGAAGATCACACGGTCAAAGCCCCGACAAGCACGGCCAGGCCACATGGCCGTGCCAAATCACACGGCCTTTGTTGAACCCACATGGGCGTGGCACACGGGCGTGTTCTAGCCGTGAGGAAGGGGAATTTCACTCGAATTGGGATGCTTAGAGGCTAAGAAAGGCTCCCCACAAGCTCTCTATATAAAGACTTCATGAGGCAGAGGCAGAAGATGGTTTTTTGAGATATTATTTCTCTCATCTCTCTGCCGCACTGAGGGTAGAAGTAAGGGATTACTCCAAGGGAGAAGTTGATTAATTCATCTTAGAAGCCGGAATTCTGCAGCAACATAGAGGATCTCCCTAAATTCCTTCAGGGATTTTTGGTTTCTTTATGTTTTGTTATTTTATATCTTCTGTGATGTTTTCCTTCTTTATTATGAACTAAACCCCTCAAATACTTGAGGGGGATAAAACCTAAGATAGATCTTGTTATTTATTCTTGATTTATTTGATAAATACTTGAATTGTTCTTAATTATGCATTCTTCATTCTTGATTTAATAATCCTAGGTATTATTTCAAGAATTAGATGTGCTTAGAGCAGAGGAGCAAAAGTCCCTGTAATAAGAGTAGATCTACCATAATTAAGCGGAGTTGCATGCAACCCTAGACATGGGCGACATAAATCTACCGGGTTAGGGTTAAACCTAATATGGGGGCCATAGATAGAATTAATGCAACCTAGGGAGTTAATTAATAAGGGAACTTTAATTAACAGCTTAGGCCTAGTTGCTCTACACCTCATGAAGGGTTTAGCATAAGTTAGGGATCTCTACGGATCAAGTCAAGTAAAGAAATCATATAGTTCAAGAAAATAATAACAAGTGAAGTCTAGGCGGATTCTCCCTTGAGTATTGTCCATATCAATCAGCTCTTCCCTAAAAGTTTTCCCAATTTACTCTTTACACTTTCTTAGTTAGTTTTAAAATTAGTTTAAACAACCCTCTTTTATTTTTAGGCTAGATAATAGAAAAGAAGTACTAGTACTTTTGGTTCCCTTGGGTACGATAACTCGGTCTTGCCACTAAGCTATACCACTGTTCGACAGGTGCGCTTGCCTCAACATCATGATATTAGTTAGTTTTGGTGTGATCAAGTTCTTTATAAATTTTATTACTTCATATCACGCATATCAATGCCACACCAACCCAAAGCATCACCAAGACGACCCTCAGGTACAAACGAATCAACTCATGGTAGGGGATAAGGTAATCTTAGGGGAAGACGATCCTCGAATCTTGAATTCAAAGAACATACAAGTGATACACCTTACTTCACGATAAAGAAAATCTTTCCCTATGGAACAGTCGAGATAAAACATGAGTCACTCGGCACTTTCAAGGTAAATCACACTCGACTCAAATCTTACGTTGATAATAAAATAGTAAGTAGGATAGAAGAGTATCAACTCTTCAAACCACCGTGAACGTACAAGCTCGAGCAAAGTCGAGCTTAGACTATAAATAAGCACTTCTTGGGAGGCAACCCGAGCACTAAATTAGTAACTTTTGTTTTATTTTTGATTTTTAGTATTTTTTATGCATCAACTAACCCTTTTTAATGCAGAAATTTAGGACCACACAGCCATGCCCATGGGCGTGTCCGAGGCCGTGGAAACACTTCAAGCAGAGACACGGTCGTGTAGCGAGGCTGTATATAAACAGGGCAAAAATTTTTCCCAAAGCACGAGCTACTGATAAATAGCCACGGCCGTACGACATGGCCGTGGCAACCTTTCGACTTCAACACGAGCTACCAACAACACCCTACGGCCATGCGACATGGCCGTGGCAACCCTACAGTATCAACACGGGCTTGCACAAACCCCTCCGCCCATGTCCTCAGACCGTGGCCAATACTGTCAATTAAGACACGACCGTGGAACATATCACATGACCGTGTGACAAACGAACACGATCGCACACGGCCGTGTAAACCATCACACGATCGTGTGAAGAGCGAACAAGTTCGCAAACGGCCGTGCAATATATCCGACACGGGCTAAACCCGATGAACATGGCCGTGCACCTCTATTCTCCAAATCAGTTCTATTTTTCTTATTTTTCATTTTTTATTTTTCCTTTATTAGTCTCCTTTTTCTTTCGAATTTTATTTTGAATCATTACAATATTAGTATTTTTAGAACTTAGTTTATTATTTTGCTGTTATTTATCTTTCTATCTTTCATATCGGCTAATCCCTAACAAGTAATCTCTTTTAATCCAAAATTCCCACGACTAATTAATATTCTCGCAGTTTCAAAAAGGAGCTCTACAGTTAATATTCAAGCAAAAATGGGAACACCCTGCCACAATTGCCGACTCTTCCTCACAAGTTTACCCTACATTCAGGGAGTTTCAATTCTCTCCCTATCTTATGATATTATACTTCTCTTGCTATTTATATCTTTGTACATTGAGGGCAATGTACATCTTAAGTGTGGGGGGAAGTACTTTAAATCTTTACATTATCTATGAAATCCCTGAAATTTTTCTTTATGCTTTGTTCTCAAATAATTCTCAGTCTCTTAATAGGAATTAATTCTGGTTGATCTATAAATTTTATTGATATGTTGAGAATTAAATTATAGGTGCTTGTACTCTGATTATTCAAACTTTAAAACGTTAGGGAATCAAGCATGATAAGTTGAAATTTTTGAGAACCCTATTTTTTGCATAAGCTATTTTCTTTAATTCTAAGTATTATCTTGAGATTTGAAATTCACAGGATTGACATCAAAAGCCATAATTCTGGTGAGATTTTGAGCCTTTTCGAGCATACATTCTTTCGTGCTCACTTTTATTATTACTTTGAGTGAGTCAACACTGATTTGTTATTCTAGAACTTGCTTTGATTATACATGTCAAGACCACATCATTGATTTGATATACCGAGATGATAAAGGCACCTAGGACGTAACCCACTTACTCCACAAAAAGCCTACCTCCATAAATTAACCCCTAGTGAACCTCGTTGAGCCTAACAACCCATTCTTTGACTTACCTTATAATTATTAACCAATAACCCATTTTTGTTGAATCCCATTCAATTACTTTGATCCCTATTTTTGTCGAGATTTGAGTTGAACTTATTATCTAGCTTTATTCTCTTTTCCATATTGTAAAGTTGTAAAATTTCAATGTAAATTACTTGAATTGTTCTTAAAAAAAATGGTTACAGTTAAATTCAATTGTCATATGTAATAGTTCAAAAGTTTTTGCATATTTCTGTTTTAAGGCTACCCAGGCATGAAAGATAAAAATTAGCTCGAGAAATATGTTCCAGTGATAGAGATTTTTCTAGCTAGATAAATTTTCAATTCGATTTTGATTCTAACCCTTCTTTTGCAACCTGTGACAACACCCCTAACCAAGCCCCGTTACAACCCTTACAAGACCTTTTGATCGATATGTCATGTCAATCTATAGTGGTAGAGATGTGATTTTCTTGCAAGCCTATGGTAATAACTTCTCAAGTTGACTAGAGAGTGCTTAATTCTTGAACCCTAAACACTTCAAGTGGATAGAGTGAACCTTTAGTGAGGATGTCAACTTCTGTTAATTAAGATGGAGAGATAATTACTTAGGAGGAAGGAGAAAACTTATGTTTCAATGATAAAATTCTCAGCTTAGAGTGATTGAGTCTTTAATGTTATTTTGATTGAATTTTCATTGTATGATTTCATGTGGATTAATTTGAAACATTATTGATAAAGATTGTAGGTTGAGAAGAATGATTCTTTATTAGGGATTAAGATTTTCCTTGAGGACAAGCAAAGGCTTAAGTGTGGGGGTATTTGATGAACAATAAATTATACATATTTTTGCCTCATGTTTAGCCTATATTTTGGATGAAGTATTATTAATTTTGTGAGAATTACTGCTCTTAATCCTTCTATTTCATATCTTATACTTAGGAGAGCATAGGGAAGAGAAGAGAACGGAAAATGGACCAAAAATCAGAGAACATGGGCCAAAATGTGAAAATGCACGGCCCAAGAAGTAACCACACGGTTGGGGCACACGGCCGTGCCACATAAAGATCACACGGTCCAGCCCCCGACAAGCACGGCCAGGCCACACGGTCGTGCCTCCACCTATAGAATCACACGGCCTCTTGTCGAAATCACATGAGCGTGGCATACGGGCGTGTTCTAGTCGTAAGGAAGAGGAATTTCACTCGGATATGAATACTTAAAGGCTAAGAAAGGCTCCCCAAAACTCTATATAAAGACCCTAGGAGGCAACTCTAAGAGTGTACTTGATTTCCTCCTACCAAGGGTAATCTTTTCCCTAAAGTGGGGAGTCGTCTCTCTGCCAACACGAAGAGTGAAAGCCAGGAATTACTCCAAGGGAAGCCGATTGATTCATCCCAGAAGCCGGAATTCTGCATCAAGACAGAAGATCTCCCTAAATTCCTTCAGGGGTTTTCGGGTTCTTTATGTTTTGTTATTTTAATTCTTCTGAGATGTTTTCTTCTTTATTATGAACTAAACCCCTCAAATACTTGAGGGGGATGAAGCCTAAGATAGATCTTATTATTATTTATTCTTGAGTTATATGATAAATACTTGAGTTGTTCTTAATTATGTGTGCTTAATTCTTGATTTAATAATCCTAGGTATTACTTCAAGAATTAGATGTGCTTAGAGCAGAGGAGTAAAAGTCCCTATGATAAGAGTAGATCTACCATAATTAAGCGGAGTTGCATGCAACCCTAGAATAGAGCGACATAAATCTGCCGGATTAGTGTCAAACCTAATATGAAGAGCCATAGATCGAATTAATGCAACGTAGGGAGTTAATTAATAAAGGAACTTTAATTAACAACTTAGGCCTAGTTGCTCTACGCCTTAACGGAGGGTTTAGCATAGGTTAGGGATCCCTACGGATCAAGTCAAGTGAATAAGTCGTCTAGCTCAAGAACTAATAACAAGTGAAATCTAGGTGGATTCTCCCTTAAGTATTGCTTATATCAATCAGCTTTTCCCTAAAGTTTTCCCCAATTTACTTTTTGTGCACTTTTAGTTAGTTTTAGAATTAGTTTATATCAACTCTCTTTATTTTTAGGCTAGATAATAGAAAGGAAGTAAGTATTAGTACTTTTAGTTCCCTTGGGTACGATAACTCGGTCTTGCCACTAAACTATACTATTGTTCGACAGGTGTGCTTGCCTTTAAGGTCGTGATATTAGTTAGTTTTGGTGTGATCATTTTTATAAAATTTATTACTTAATATCACGAGTCGTTATCAGGAGGCAATCTGGGCAACTCTTCTGGAAATACATTTGGATACTCACATACTATCGGCACCGATTCAATTCTCAACTCAAACTCTTTAGTATTCATTACAAAGGTAAGATAAGCTTTATATCCCTTTCTTATGTATTTCTGAGTAGACATAAAAGATATAACTGCAGGCTATTTATTCGATTCATCTAATTCAACTCGAAGAATATCCCTATTTTCACATTTCAGTTCAATAAATTTTCTTCCACAATTCACTATCACATCATGAGCAGTTAACCAATCCATACCAAGAATTACATCGAATTCATCAAATGGTAGTAGCATAAGATTAGCCAAAAAATAATGACCTCTAATCATCAAAGGGCAAATTTTGCATACCTTGTCAACTAACACACATTTGCCTAGGAGATTTGATACTTTTATCACAAATTCTGTAGACTCTACGGGCATGCTCATGCTAGATACTAACTTCATTCAAACATATGAGTGGTAGATCCTGGATCAATTAAAGTAACAACATGAGTATCATAAAGAGAAAATGCACCCGTAATCACATCTGGGGATGATGCCTCTTCGCGAACACGAATGGAATAAGTCCTCGCAGGCACTCTACCCATAGACCTTGCAGTCTGCTCTCTAGGTGTATTCCTACTACTCATTCCATTTCCCAGATTTCTCTGTGGTCTCCCTTTACTTGCAGTGTTGCCCAATCTCACACTCTGATTTTTATCTTTTTCAACCATCTTGGGATAGTCTCTAATGAAGTGATCTTGAGAACCACACTTGAAACAAACACTCTCATTTGCTCGGTACTAGCCGGGGTGACATCTACCACACTATGGACACTTCGGTCTAAATGATCGAGCATTACCAACACTAGCAATTAAAGTGGTTTGAGCTTTAGAAATCGAGTACTGTTTACCTTTACTTCGATTTGAGAACCCAACTGAAGTGGTTGATCGAGTAGTGAATTCTCTTGATTTCTTGGATGAGGATTGAAATGACTTACTCAATTGTCTCTTCCTCGAGTCATGGGACTCAAATTCAACTTTTCTTTTCTCTTTAGCCAACTCCTCGGCCTTATAGGCACTCTCTACGAGCACAATAAATTGCTTCAGTTCTAGAATACCAAAAAAAATCGGATGCCCTCATTTAATCCATCTTCAAATATTTTACACATAATGGCTTCAGTGGATACACAATCCCGAGCGTATTTGCTGAGCCTTACAAACTCACGCTGATACTCGGTTACCGTCATTCGGCCTTATTTTAGCTCTAGGAATTTCTTTCTTTTCTAATCGATAAACCTTTTGCTAATATACTTCTTCCAGAACTCTTTTTGGAAAAATTTCCAATTAACTCCCTCCCTCAGTACAACTGAAACAAGGGTGTTCCACCATTGGTAAGCCGAGTCTTATAGGAGTGACACAGAACACTTCATACACTCCTCAGGTTGCAAGACAATTTATCAAAGACCCTGATGGTATTGTCAAGCCAGGATTCGACTCTTTTCGGATCATCATCTTTATTAGCTCGGAACTCCTCAGCTCATTGTTTTCGGATTCTATCAACCGGAGGCTTTTCTCTTCTTACCATTTCTACAACTTGGAGAGCTACAGGGGTAGGCTGAGGGTTTGGAAGGGGTGGAGCTTGTTGTTGAGTGGCCGGGTTCATTCGAACGGACTCTAAAAACTACTCGTTCATCATTTGGAAGAAGGCTTCCCGAGCCTATCCTCCAAGACTCACAATCACTGGTCTATTTTCATTATCAGCTGGAACCGTCCCTTGTGCGGGACCGGTACGTTACTTTCTACATCATCCGCCACTGCTCTGTCGGGATCCATTTACTATATGAAAACACATTTTAGATTGTCAGGAGTCGTCACACTATCATTATGTATATACACATATGTATGGCATGTATAGCTGGACTCTCACACAAGCTATGGTAGTCCAAAAGATAACTAAACCATAGCTCTGATACCACTAAATGTAACACCCCTTACCTATCTTCGACACCGGAACTGGGTACAAGGCATTACCGAACTTAAACATGCTTACTCATACAAAATCGGGTCATAAATTTTCATTCCAACTTAAAATATTTTCATTCATACTCATAATATCCCTATTATGGGCCTACGAGACCCAAAATATGCACATAGAGTGGTTCAAGACTAAGCTGAAAGCTTTTGAACACTTAGAAAATTTTTGCTCAAAACTGGCTACACGCCCGTATAGAATGAGACATTCCCGTGTGGGCAGGCTGTGTGATCACACACGCCCATGTCCCTAGTTCGTGTCAAATTTATTTTTTATTTCGAACTACAGGGGTTTTCACACGGCCTTGTACACGCCCGTGTCCATGGCCCGTGTCCCTCACACGGCCATGACACGCTAATGTCTTAGCCCGTGTGTAAAAACCTTGACATTCTATTTATGACATCAGCAAACATTTAGTGGCACACGGCCATGTCACACGCCCGTGTGCTAGGCCGTGTGGCAAATTTAGTTCTCACAATTTATATGCAGACTTCACATGACCTAGGCACAAGCCCATGTCCTGAGGCCGTGTCCTTCACACGGCTGAGACACACAGTCGTGTCTCCACCCGTGTGTTTACTACAGGCATTTTGCTTTTCTAAATTTGGATGCAGGGGACACACGGCCTATCAATACGCCCATGGGGCTAATCGTGTTTCACACATGGCCTAGACACACGACCATGTGTCTACTCGTGTGGACAAATATAAGGCTATTTACCAAGCCATTTGCCACCCTGGAAAGCGACCACATTTATACCATTTCCAACAACACATAACATGACAATAAAACACATCCAAATATTCACAATTAAGACATCCACATCTCAATTTTATGCTACATTCATCATGCATATACTTCACCCATTACTCATTCAATTATGCAAGCTTGCACTTTCATGAATTTCATCATCTTTGAATAAACATAACTTAACTGATATTGACCAATTCTAATGGCCATTTACAAAATGAATGAGTAACATCACTAGCCAACATGTTGGCTAACCAATATGACATATAACAAATGACCAAGTTCCTATACATGCCATACCTAAAATAATCAAACTTTACTATACCCAAAAGAATAGTTTGATAGTGTGAATTGAGCTCTGATGGCTTTCGATCCCCGAGCCAGCATGGAATACTACAAGAAAATGTAAAATAGAGGGAGTAAGCATAAAACTTAGTAAGTTGCATGTAATAATTAAAAACATAAAATCTTGTAGTAACATCCACCTTTCATATTTTGGATAAAGATATAATCTGCAAGTGATCATTGACGTGGCGTACTCATACTCTTTCTTACCAGTCACATATCTCATACCAGACTCATTTCTCATGAATTTCGCATATATATACCGTAACACTCCATCATATAGCTTTAGCCCATTTTCATCATTAACATAAACTTTAATTCTTATTCCCATTGAACCACTTAGAATATTGAAGGATACTCGAAAAATCTCATACATGTGGTATGATGCCAATGCCATATCCCGGATATGGTCCTACATGGGAGCACATGTCGCTACCTATACCATATCCCATATATGGTCTTATACGGGATCTCATATCGATGTCAACGCCATATCTTAGATATGGTCTTATACTGGATCTCATATTGATGTCGACACCATATCCCAAATATGGTCTCACACGAGATCGTATATCGATGCCATGTTCTAGACATGGTCTTACGCGGGATCTCATATCGATGTCGACGCCATATCCCATATATGGTCTTACACGAGATCGTCTGTTGATGTAACACCCCTAACCCGGATCCGACGATGGAGGGTTCAGAGACATTATGGAACAAATACTTAGAAGCACAAAAAGGAAAATCACAAAGTGATTCGAGCATTCTTATTCTAAAAACATATGTATACATTACCCAATACCAAATGAACATGTAATATACTTTAAAAGATGTTTACCGCTCAAATATGAGACTTTATAAATGATTCTAACCAAAGCCCTATTTAGGCACATGACCGAAAATGCATGTTCATAAGTGACGTTTAATTATTATTTTAATAGGTAAAACACATACGGCATTAACACTATAGGCACACTTCTTTCAGATTCATTAACAACCGACCAAGAGCATGCATATTATAAGTATATACGATATGAACATAAGTGGATAGGCAAGCCATTTTCGCATGGCTATTCATATTTACAAATCAAAATGAAATTCAACTCCAAAATATAAGTTTTAGCCAATACATGCCATTATTTAAGTGAAGTAAACTTCAAAGGTACCAAAATATGACGACGATAGAGTGTGTGACTTTGACTTGAATCCCTCGAACCGTAGCTTCAAAAGAAATCTATAAAACAGAATAAACATAACAGATAGAGTAAGCTAATGTAAGCTTAGTAAGTTTCAAGTTATCAAAGTAATAAAACCTATCATAGATCGCACATTTACTTCACAACCTGATTTTTTTATAAAAAGAAAATTCTTGAGCCGAATATATATATTTATATATTAGGGACATTTCACATATATTTTCACTTGCCACAAAAATTTATTCATGAAAATGAAATCTCATACTTTCACATAATAGAACACATTAGCTAAATGGATCACCAAATTTATGCATAAACATTCATATACAGTTAACACACTTTCCACATATATGTTATTCCTTGTCACTGATCATTACTTTCAAACAAATTCAAATTGGAATACATAGTACGTACCTGGCCGATTTGAGGTATTATTTGTCTCAAATCATAGTTTATCGTAGTAATCGAAGCTATTATCATATTTTTATTTTCATCACCGACCTTAAGCCTGCTAGGTTTTAAAACCTGAATTCAATCACCAGCCCGAGGCCTGCTGAGCATAAAGCTCGGATATATCACCAGCTTATAGCTTGCTAGGCACAAAGGCCCGAATAAAGAACACCGGCACGAAGCCTGCTAGGCACGAAGGCCTGAATGTAACACCGGCATATAGCCTGCTAGGCACGAAGCCTGAATGTAACACCGGCATATAGCCTGCTAGGCACAAAGCCTGAACATACGATACCCCAACTCATTTTAATTTCAAACACATTCAATCACATAATATTAGTTTCCACATAGCATAATTTACTCATGACTCATTTTACACCTTCGGCAATAGACATATACAAATAAATCTGATCACACCTTATTTTATTCATATATATATATATATATATACTTGCCGCGACATATAATGTACATAGTGCATTTTATCCTATACCATCATTCCGTAATATCATGTACTAAACATGCTTCAATTTCTATCTTCCAAATATCCATTCGGCTATATCACTTAGTGGTGATTTATTTTATAAGGTTTTTATTATAGATAATCACATCAACTTATACTTCTAACTTAACACATGTTCCATATCATTCCTCATTTTTAACTAAATTTAAACACTTGAAACTTACCTCGTTGGTCGATACTTATCTACGAACCGACTATTCCACCACCTTCATTTTTCCTTTATCCGAGTGTGGCTCTCTTAGCTCTTGAGCTAGATTAAACAAGTTTACCGTTCAATAATCTAATACTAAAATCACATAATTATCATTCACTTAATCTATGCATAACCGAAAACATATATATATATACAAATTCATTCACAAGTATCTCAATATACCATTACTAAGTGTATTCACTCACAAGGTTGGAACTTTTCGTATAAGCCAAACACATTTGCCATAACCCTTAAATTTATACATCCCATCTAACTTATCACAAAACATGCTTCCAACTCATAAATCAATTTACCTACTGTAACACATATTCACTATATGCTCAATATACAATTACCTCTATGGCCGAATTCACAAGACAAATTATTTAATATAAATATACTTTGTAAAAACAAGATTACAATAGCTCAAGGTAAACCTAATCAACCATTTTAAAGTAACTGTAAACTCAAGACTTTAACATTATAAGACATAGCACATACATAGGGCACCTAAACTCCACTCATTTACAATTCACTCATTTATAAGTTCAAAATTGGTAAATATTCATTCAAAATACATAATTTAGCACTTTACTAAAAGCCCAAAGTTTCCATGGCCGATTGTCATACTAAGGGTATCAAACATTTTACTCATCAACATTCGGCTATCACTTAAATTCCTCACATGGCCGAACATTCAAAGCACATACAACAACTTAGAATTTAGTTATGACCAACTAGACAATGCTTTAACCAAGCCAAACTCACAAGATCACAAGATAAAAACACATACATATCATATTATAACCTATTACCGTAACCAATGTCCTAATCTACTACCTATTCGTTCAAGTGAACCATTCCTTGGACAACTACCTTATTCGGCTATGGTATAGACTAATTTTAACAATTAAATATCTTTTCTCATCAATTTAACCCAATAACTGAATGTAAGCACTCATATAAGCCACAAAAATCAAATTCTACTAACTCAAACCAACTTGCAACCATTTCAAAAGCAATACATCAAAACATCCATAACTCCAATGGCTTCCTTCATGACCGAATGCACATAACACCATGAATTTCAAAATTTGAATCATGGGTAAAGTAGGCCATGTAACAACCCTCCCAATTGTATATATAATTAGCAAAAATTCATACAAACATACCTCAAATTAAAAGGAAAGCATGGCCAAATGACTTGAGCTTTTTCTTTTCCTACTTCTTTTTTTTTCTTTATTTTCGGCCGAACAAGGAGAACATTCAAGCTCATTATTATATTACTTTCATAACATGCATGGTCATAATTATTAGATTACCTAATTACCCTTTTTAATAATCAAGCTCTTCCACTAAGCCACGGACGGTAATGTCCATGCAAATTATGCATGGTTTATTAGCAATTTAAGTCCTCTTTACCATATAAGACATTGGATTTGGCACTTACACATATGCCCAACTAAATTATCTTTCATGTAATTAAGTCATAGTTTCAAATTTTAACCCAAAATCAACCAAAAATCAAAAATTAAGGCACCACATATTTCCACACATAAAATTCACATAACAATCCAAACTGTACCAGATGTAAATCAATTATTCACCCAAATAACTTCACATAAAAATTTAATATGAAAATTAGTATGTATTAAATTATTGTGACTCGGTCTAATGGTTACGAAACCATTTCCCGACTAGGGTCGAATTAGGGTTGTCACAACTCTCCCCCCTTTTGAAATTTTCATCCTCGAAAATCTTACCGATGAATAAGTTTGGGTAATGTACTTTCATAGATACCTCGATTTCCCAAGTTGCTTCTTCAATCCCGTGCTTGAGCCATAACACCTTTACCAACGAAACCTTTTTATTTTGTAACTCTTTCACCTCGTGAGCTAAAATTCAAATTGGTTCTTCTTCGTAACTCAAATCGGGTTGAATTTCCACTTCCGACGGTTTAATCACATGCGAGGGATCGGATCTATAATGACGAAGCATCGATACATGAAAAACGTTGTGAATCTTTTCAAGTTCAGGGGGTAAAATTAGCTTATAAGCAACCGGCCCAATCTGTTATGATATCTCAAATGGTCCGATGAATCTCGACTCAACTTGCCTTTACGGCCAAATCAAAGTATCTTTTTCCACGGCGAGACTTTCAAAAACACTCTATCACCAATCTGATACTCAATATCTTTACGTTTCAAATCTGCGTACGACTTCTGACGATCTGATGCTATTTTCAAACTGTCTCGAATCATCTTTACTCTCTGTTCAGCCTCTTCAATGAAATCAACCCCGAAAATCTTATTCTCACTAAGCTCGGTCCAAAACAAAGGTGTACGACACTTTCGACCATAAAGAGCTTCGTAAGGTGCCATTTGAATACTCGATTGAAAACTATTGTTATACACAAATTCAATCAAAGGTAAATAGTTTTCCCACGAACCGCTAAACTCGAGAATGCAACATCTCAACATGTCTTCGAGTATTTGAATAACCCGCTCGGATTGTCCGTCAGTTTGCGGATGGAAAGCAGTACTAAAATGTAGTTTGGTACCCAAGGCTTCGTGTAATTTCTTCCAAAATCTCGAAGTAAATCTAGGATCTCTATCTGAAATAATAGAAGCAGGTACCCCGTGCAACCTCACAATCTGCGAAATGTACAATTCCGCTAGCTTCTCAAGCGTATAATTAGTACGAACAGGGATGAAGTGAGCCGACTTGGTCAGTCGGTCAACTATAACCCAAATGGAGTCTTTCTTGCTCGGGGTTAGTGGTAAACCGGACACAAAATCCATTGTAACACGATCCCACTTCCACTTGGGTATTAAAATCGGCTGAAGTAATCCTGAAGGCACCTGATGCTCCGCTTTCACTTGCTGACAAATCAAGCATTTAGAAACGTAGTTGGAGGTGTCTCGCTTCATATCGTGCCACTAGTACTGAGATTTCAGGTCATTATACATTTTTGTGCTACCCGGATGAACTGACATTCGACCCTCATGAGCCTCTTTCAAAATCCTCGAAACGAATTCTGACTTTCTTGGGATGCATAATCGATTTTTGAACCCCAAACAATCGTTGTCGTCAATTTGAAATTCTGAGTCTGTTTTCAGGATACACTAAGCTCTTTTTGCAGACAATTCGGCATCGACATTCTGAGCCTCCCATATTTGCCGTACGTACGCTGGTTTCACTTTTAATTCCGCTATTAACAAATTATCTGATGACACAGATAAATGGACATTCATTGCTAGCAATGAAAATAGGGATTTCCGACTGAGAGCATCCGCAACCACATCAGCTTTACCCGGATGATAATCGTTGACTAGCTCGTAGTCTTTTAGTAATTCCAACCACCGTCTTTGTCTCAAATTCAGATCTTTTTGAGTCATTAGATACTTCAAACTTTTGTGATCGAAAAAGACATGGCATTTTTCTCCGAACAGATAGTGACGCCAAATTTTTAGAGCAAAAACAATAGCAGCAAGCTCAAGATCATGAGTTGGATAATTTCTTTCATAAGGCTTCAATTGCCTCGAGGCATACGCGACTACTCGGCCTTCTTGCATCAAGACGCAACCTAAACCGTTCTGAGAGGCGTCACTAAAAACAACATACTCTTTACCGGACTCAGGTTGGACCAACACAGGAGCTTCCGTCAAAAGAATTTTCAGCTGATCGAAACTTTTTTAACACATTTCTGACCACTCGAACTTGACATCTTTTTGTAGCAGTTTTGTCAACGGTGTTGCGATCATCGAGAACCCTTTCACAAATTGTCGGTAGTAACCGTCAAGCCCCAAAAAGCTTTGAACTTTAGTGACGTTTCTCGGAGGCTTCCAGTCAAGGATAGCTAAAATTTTACTCGGATCAACCCGTACACCCGATGCGGATACTACATGTCCCAAAAAGCTAACTTCTCTCAACTAGAACTCACATTTACTAAACTTAACATATAGTTGCTTGTCTCGCAAAATCTGTAATACTAATCTCAGATGCTCGACATGCTCGATTTCATCTCGCGAATAAATTAAAATATCGTCAATAAACACAACTACGAACAGATCCAAATAGTGTCTGAAAATTCGATTCATTAAGTCCATAAATACCGTCGGGGCATTAGTGAGCCCAAACGGCATCACTAAGAACTCGTAGTGACCGTATCTCGTTCTAAATGTTGTTTTTGGTACATCTGAATCCCGAACTCGTAGCTGATAATAACCCGATCTCAAATCTATCTTAGAGAACACTGAGGCTCCTTTCAACTGATCAAACAAATCATCAATGCGTGGTAGCGGATATTTATTCTTTATCGTCACCTTATTTAATTGACGATAATCGATGCACATTCTCATCGTTCCATCTTTCTTTTTCACAAATAAAACTGGTGCACCCCAAGGTGAAAAACTTGGTCAAGCAAAACCTCTATCTGTCAATTCTTGCAACTGAACTTTCAATTCTTTTAATTCGGTTGGTGCCATACGATAGGGGGCTATCGAAATTGGAACTGTTCTGGGTAGAAGTTCAATGCCGAACTCTACTTCATGAACTGGTGGTAATCCCGACAATTCTTCGGGAAAGACATCTGGATATTCACAAACTACTGGTACTGACTCAAGCTTCTTTTCTGACTCTTTACTATCAATCACGTACGCGAGGTATGCCTCACACCCCCTTTTTACATATTTCTGAGCTTGCATCAAAGATATCATAGCTGGCAACCCGCTTAAAGCAGGGGACTCAATCCGAATTATCTTGTTATTCGAGCATCGCAGATCAATAATCTTTCGCTTGCAGTTCACTACAGCATCATGTATAGTCAACCAATCCATCCCGAGAATGATATCAAATTCATCAAACGGTAATAGCATCAAATCAACCGAAAAACAAGAGTCTCAAAACATTAGGGGACATCTCTTACACACTTTATCAACCAACACACACCGACCCAGAGGGTTTGACACTCGAATTGTGAACTCAGTAGACTCAACAGGTAGAGTCTTACTGGAGGCTAAAGTTTCACACACATAAGAATGGGTTGAACTGGGATCAATCAGAGCTATAACATCAGTGTCAAAGAGAGTGAAAATACCAGTAATAACATTAGGGGAAGAAGCCTCCTCATAGGCACGGATGGCATAAGCCCTAGCAGGTGCACGTGCCTCAGATCTGACCGCAGTGTCTCTAGTCCCTCTCTGGCTATCACTAGTATTACCTCCTCGTCTCGGTGGTCGTCCTCGCACTGCCGTGCTACCCAGCCTCTCACTAGGATTAATATTATGTTCAACCTGTCTCGGACAATCCTTTATGAAGTGATCAGCAGCTCCACATTTAAAACAGGAGCGGTCACGCAATCTGCAACTCCCCGGATGCCATTTCCCATAATGCTTGCAAACTGTTCTATCCCCGCGGTCTTTGCCTACACTAGCAACGGAAGTGGCTCGCGTACTTACTGGAGGTCGATCTCGATCTCGTCTGGAGTAACCTGAATTAGCTTTAGATCTATTTGACTCGTCTCGAAATTTCTTTAAAGACTACTGAAAAGATTTTCCCGACGATCTCTTGCAGAATTCTCGGATGCCGTCCTCAACCTTTCTCTTTTCAATACTGAGTTCTTCAGCCTTACAAGCTCGCTCGACAATTACTACGAACTCTTTGATTTCTAAAATGCTGACCAACAGCTTGATATCTTCATTTAAACCATCTTCGAAGCGTTTACACATGATAGCCTCAGACGATACACACTCGCGAGCATAACGACTGAGCCGTACGAACTCTCTCTTATATTCAGTTACTGATATTCGGCCCTATTTAAGCTTAAGAAATTCCTTCCGTTTTTGATCTATGAACCTCTGACTGATATACTTTTTTCAGAATTCGGTTTGGAAGAACTCCCAGGTGACCCGTTCTTTCGGCACAATAGAGACCAGTGTATTCCACCAATAGTAAGCGGAATCACGTAACAGAGATACAACACACTTCAAACATTCTTCGGCCGAACACGATAATTCATCAAAAACTCGGATCTTATTATCGAGCCAAAACTCAGCCCGCTCAGCATCATCACTGACTGTAGCTCGGAACTCTTTGGCCCCATATTTTCTAATTTTGTCAACCGGAGGCCTACTTGATCTTAGAGGATCAGTCATAGGAGGGTTATTTAGGGGCGCGGGTTGTGGAGCAGCCAGATTTGTTTGGATAAATTGTGTGAACCATTCACTCATCATTGCATAGAAAGTTTGTCTATTGTCATCATCTCGATGACTGGCATTCGGTTGAGAGTCATTTGGCGCAGTCCCTTGCGCGGGAGCTGGCGCTACACTCTCGACGTCATCCGCTACAGCTCGTTCAGAATCGGGATTCATTTCAAAAAAATCTATACAAAAATCACATTTCAAATGTCAAAAGTCACCACACTATCGCATTTATTTTCAATGGCATGTATAGCTATATTTACACACGCTACGTTAGTCCGAGAACTGACTAAACTGTAGCTCTAATACCAATGAAATGTAACACCTCTCACCCGGATCTGACAACGGAGGGTTAAGAGACATTACGGAACAAATACTTAAAAGCACAAAAAAGAAAATCGCAAAGTGATTCGAGCATTCTTATTCTAAAAACATATGTATACATTACCCAATACCAACTAAACATGTAATATACTTTAAAAGATGTTTACCGCTCAAATACGAGACTTTATAAATGATTCTAACCAAAGCCCTATTTAGGCACATGACCGAAAATGCAAGTTCATAAGTGACGTTTAGTTATTATTCTAATAGGTAAAACACACACGGCATTAACACTATAGGCACACTTCTTTCAGATTCATTAACAACCGACCAAGAGCATGCATATTATAAGTATATACGATATGAACATAAGTGGATAGGCAAGCCATTTTCGCATGGCTATTCATATATACAAATCAAAATGAAATTCAACTCCAAAATATAAGTTTTAGCCAATACATGCCACTATTTAAGTGAAGTAAACTTAAAAGGTACCAAAATATGACGATGATAGAGTGTGTGACTTTGACTTGAATCCCTCGAACCGTAGCTTCAAAAGAAATCTATAAAACAGAATAAACATAACAGATAGAGTAAGCTAATGTAAGCTTAGTAAGTTTCAAGTTATCAAACTAAGAAAACCTATCATAGATCGCACATTTACTTCACAACCTGATTTTTTTATAAAAAGAAAATTCTTGAGCCGAATATACATATATTTATATATTAGGGACATTTCACATATATTTTCACTTGCCACAAAAATTTATTCATGAAAATGAAATCTCATACTTTCACATAATAGAACACATTAGCTAAATGGATCACCAAATTTATGCGTAAACATTCATATACAGTAAACACACTTTCCACATATACGTTATTCCTTGCCACTGATCATTACTTTCAAACAAATTCAAATTGGAATACATAGTACGTACCTGGCCAATTTGAGGTATTATTTGTCTCAAATCACAGTTTATCGTAGTAATCGAAGCTATTATCATATTTTTATTTTCATCACTGGCCTTCAGCCTGCTAGGTTTTAAAACCTGAATTCAATCACCGGCCCGAGGCCTACTGAGCATAAAGCTCGGATATATCACCGGCTTATAGCCTACTAGGCACGAAGGCCCGAATAAAGAACACTAGCACGAAGCTTGCTAGGCATGAAGGCCTAAATGTAACACCGACATATAGCCTGCTAGGCACGAAGCCTGAACGTAACACCGACATATAGCCTGCTAGGCACGAAGCCTGAACATACGATACCCCAACTCATTTTAATTTCAAACACATTCAATCATATAATATTAGTTTCCACATAGCATAATTTACTCATGACTCATTTTACACATTCGGCAGTAGACATATACAAAAAAATCTGATCACACCTTATTTTATTCATATATATATATACTTGCCGCGACATATAATGTACATAGTGCATTTTATCCTATACCATCATTCCGCAATATCATGTACTAAACATGCTTCAATTTCTATCTTCCAAATATCATTCGGCTATATCACTTAGTGGTGATTTATTTTTTAAGGTTTTTATTATAGATAATCACATCAACTTATACTTCTAACTTAACACATGTTCCATATCATTCCTCATTTTAACTAAATTTAAACACTTGAAACTTACCTCATTGGTCGATACTTATCTACGAACTGACTATTCCACCACATTCGTTTTTCCTTTATCCGAGTGTGGCTCTCTTAGCTCTTGAGCTAGATTAAACAAGTTTACCGTTCAATAATCTAATACTAAAATCACATAATTATCATTCACTTAATCTATGCAAAACCGAAAACATATATATATATATATATACAAATTCATTCACAAGTATCTCAATATACCATTACTAAGTGTATTCACTCACAAGGTTGGAACTTTTCGTATAAGCCGAACATATTTGCCATAACCCTTAAATTTATACATCCCATCTAACTTATCACAAAACATGCTTCCAACTCATAAATCAATTTACCTACTGTAACACATGTTCACTATATGCTCAATCTACAATTACCTCTATGGCCGAATTCACAAGACAAATTATTTAATATAAATATACTTTGCAAAAACAAGATTACAATAGCTCAAGGTAAACCTAATCAACCATTTTAAAGTAACTGTAAACTCAAGACTTTAACATTATAAGACATAGCACATACATAGGGCACCTAAACTCCACTCATTTACAAGTTCAAAATTGGTAAATATTCATTCAAAATACATAATTTAGCACTTAACTAAAAGCCCAAAGTTTCCATGGCCGATTGTCATACTAAGGGTATTAAACATTTTACTCATCAACATTCGGCTATCACTTAAATTCCTCACATGGCCGAACATTCAAAGCACATACAACAACTTAGAATTTAGTTATGACCAACTAGACAATGCTTTAACCAAGCCAAACTCACAAGATCACAAGATAAAAACACATACATATCATATTATAACCTATTACCGTAACCAATGTCCTAATCTACTACCTATTCGTTCAAGTGAACCATTCCCTGGACAACTACCTCATTCGGCTATGGTATGGACTAATTTTAACAATTAAATATCTTTTCTCATCAATTTAACCCAATAACTGAATGTAAGCACTCATATAAGCCACAAAAATCAAATTCTACTAACTCAAACCAACTTGCAACCATTTCAAAAGCAATACATCAAAACATCCATAACTCCAATGGCTTCTTTCATGACCGAATGCACATAACACCATGAATTTCAAAATTTGAATCATGGGTAAAGTAGGCCATGTAACAACCCTCCCAATTGTATATATAATTAGCAAAAATTCATACAAACATACCTCAAATTAAAAGGAAAGCATGGCCAAATGACTTGAGCTTTTTTTTCCTACTTCTTTTTTTTCTTTATTTTCGGCCGAACAAGGAGAACATTCAAGCTCATTATTCTATTACTTTCATAACATGCATGGTCATAATTATTAGATTACCTAATTGCCCCTTTTAATAATCAAGCTCTTCCACTAAGCCATGGACGGTAATGTCCATGCAAATTATGCATGGTTTATTAGCAATTTAAGTCCTCTTTACCATATAAGACATTGGATTTGGCACTTACACATATGCCCAACTAAATTATCTTTCATGCAATTAAGTCATAGTTTCAAATTTTAACCCAAAATCAACCAAAAATCAAAAATTAAGGCACCACATATTTCCACACATATAATTCACATAACAATCCAAACTGTACAAGATGTAAATCAATTATTCACCCAAATAACTTCACATAAAAATTTAATATGGAAATTAGCAATTATTAAATTATTGTGACTCGGTCTAATGGTTACGAAACTAGTTCCCGACTAGGGTCGAATTAGGGCTGTCACAGTTGATGCCATGTCCCAGACATAGTCTTACATAAGATCTCATACCAATGTCGATACCGTATCCCAGATATGGTCTTACAAGAGATCATATATCGATGCCATGTCCCAGACATAGTCTTACACAATTTCATACCGAAGCCAGGTCCTAGACGTACTCTTACACGAAATCACTATTCGATATGATGCCATATCCCAGATATGGTCTTATTTGGGACCTTATTAATCAAATGTAATGACAATGGTATCCTTTCTACTCCTAAAGTTCAACTGGGATTTTGATATAGCATAGTTCCATCATTTCCTCACTGAGACCTCATTAACTAATTTCATAAAAAGAATATACATTTCATGCATTATCAAGCATTTAAATACATACTAACATAGTGTTGATTTATTACACACAAACTTACCTCGGTAATAAAATATTGATAATTGTTCAATTTAGTCCACCACATTGATCTTTCCTCGGTTTAGGTCTGGGTTTCGTGTTTCTTGATCTATAATGACAAATTTCACTTATTTAATTATCACGTTGATTAAAAAAGCCCATGAATCATACTTTAGAAAAATTATAATTTTGCCCCTAAACTTTAACATATTTGTAAACTGGTCCCTAGGCTCGTATGATGAAATGTACTCATTTTCTTAGTTACCCAAGCCTAGCCAATTCACATTCCCTCTTATAGCAGCCTACATTATTCACTAAATCACATTTTCTACACATATTTTACAACGTTTACAAATAGGTCCTTTTATGAGATTTCATCAAAAATCACCTAGTAAAAGTTGTTTATCACACTTCAAACATTCATTTTCTACCATAAAACATCAAAACACATGCATGTTACACATGGGTAAAATTTTGAACATGAACCCTGGCTCAAAATAATGGTAGAAATAGTTAAACTAAGCTACGAGGACTTTAAAAATGTAAAAAACATTAAAAACGAGGCTTGGATGAACTTACTATGTGGCTTGAAAATTGAAAAGCCCTAGCTATGGTGTCCCTTGAGAGTTTCATCCAAGCTAGGAAGACGATGGACACATTTTTGACTTATTTTTCCCTTTTTATTCTTTAAATAACCAAATAACCAAAATGCCCTTAATGTCATTCCTTGAGATTTTTCCCTTCTATGTCCATTTTTGTCCATCATGAAATATAATGGTCTAATTAGTAAATAAGGACCTCTAATTTTCACATGCATTTCAAGTAAGTACCCCCAAAGCTTATAGAACCTTATATTTTTCTACTTTTGTAATTTAGTCCTTAGAGACAAATTGATCACTAAGTCATAAAATTTCCTCATGAAATTTTCACACAATCATGCAATCATATCATAGACCTTAAAAAATCATAAAACACATATTTTTAATTCAGACTTGTGGTCTCACAACCAATATTCTGACTAGGCCCTAATCGGGCTGTTACATAGTATTTCTTGTAAAATCCTATTATATTATAAATGAAAAATATATATGATGTTGATGGTCTTACTCATTTATAAGTTGATGGTTATAAAGTTTTATAAGTCTATGGCACTGGTATATGTTTATATTTATTCTATAAAGTTCATTACCGAAATAGGATATTATGTTTAAAGTTTATATGAGCTTACTATGTAACAGCCCAAATTAGGGGCTAAATGGAATGGTGGTTTTGAAACCATGAATTTGAGGTTTAAAATAATTCTTATGATTGATTTTGATGTTTATTTGGTGTTTGAATAATTATGTGAAATTTTGGTGCATGAATTTTAATGTTTGCATGTCCAATTTGATAGGTTGGGCTAAATTGCAATTGGTGAAAAATATGGGTTTTAATCCATAAAGGTACTTGATTGAATTGGAATTTAAAATTAGGGGTCCTTATATGGTAATTAAACCATTTTAACCTTATTTGGACAAAAATGCCCAGGGAATGAAGGAATATCAAAGGTTATTAATGAAGGGTATTTTGGTCATTAGTTAATAAAAGAAATAAAAAGGGAAAATAGGCAAAAATGTGTTCATTTTCTTCTTTGTTTGCCCGAACATAGCATCTCTCTGTAGCTAGGTTTTGTTGATTTTCAAGCTCACAAGTAAGTGCAATCGAGCTTCGTTTTTAATTCTATTCGTATTTTTGAAATCCTCGTAGCTTAATCTAGCTATTTCTACCACTAATTTAACCTAAGGTTTATGTTCAAAAATATAACCATGCATGACATGCAAGTATTTTGATGCCCAGTGGTAGAATATGAAAGTTTAAATTGTAGTAAATACCTTTTTTTAGGTGATTTTCCATGAAAATCCCTAATAGGGACCAAATTGTAAAGATAATAAAATGGGTAGTGAAAGTATAAATTGATGAGAAATTTGGGCTGTTATGAACACTACTAAGGTTTAGCTAGGCTTGGGTAGCCAAGAAAATAGATACATTTCAATTTATGAGCCTAGAGACTAAAATGTAAAATTGAGAAAGTTAGGGGCTAAATTGTAAAAACTGTCATAGGATGATTTTGGAGTAAATTGAGTAATGTCTGTATTAAAAGAGTTGAATATGTTATTATAGATCGAGAAGAACTAGGAATCAATCTTGACCGGGGCAAAGGCAAGGTTTCAGACTAAATCACAAATCAGACTTAATTTGTAATCGAGGTAAGTTTATATGTAAATAAACTTTGATTAATTATATTAAAACATTTTATTTTATCATGTGGGATGAAAGTGAGTATTAAATGGTTGTATGATACAAATTGTGGGTTGTGGAAAAATGATGAGATTAAGTAAGAAAATTTATAAGTAAAATCATTTGGATATGAATAATTGCATGAAATAGTGGAGCTATGTGCCGAAACCACTCGTAAATGCAAGTGGCAAAATATCATGGAGCTATGTACTGTGACCACGAATAAAATGCATCGTATTGACATCGTGGAGCTATGTGCTGTTACTACGATAAAATACATTACATTGTTTTAGAAGAGTGGAGCTAAGTGCTGTTACCACGACTAAAGAGAACCAATATATTAAGGTGGAGCTTTGTGCTAAAACCATCGAGTATCAGTCGATAAATTGAAGGGTTAATGTGGAGAATTTCTAAATGATGTCTTCTGTGGTATGTGATGTATAGATGCAGGGATGTATGGAAATATATGTAAGTGTGAGCAATGATATATGAGAGCAAGGGTGTTTGTGAGTATATGCATGGATAAGCAAAAATTTCACGAGGTATATGGAAAGAATTGGTAAGGTTAAAAAGAGCAAGTGAGGTTGATATGAATTCATGTTTTATTATATTAATCATCAGATTGAATTGAAAAATAAGTTATAATGTTATTTATTTGCATATAGACTTACTAAGCTTTCCAAAAGCTTACTCCTTCTTCTTTTTCCCTATCTTATAGAGTAGTTAAAGTTAAGCCAGCTCGAGGATCGGGAAGTGTAGCACCCAAACCCGGCCTAGATGTTATGGCTAAATCTGGTGGTGTCACATTGCAGTGGTTTTTCGAAAACATGAAATCGTTGATAAAAACCCGTTTGAAGGTTAAAGCCTCTCAAATCATCATAGTTGTTTGCTAATCATTTTAAATCGTCATTACTTCTAAAACATTATTTGTTACAGAAGCTTAAAAATTAAGTTGCGGAAACGTAGTGTTTTGAAAGCAATTATCGTTTTAGAAAACCGTGTTGTAATATTGGCAGTAAAATGGAACCAGATTAAAATCCCAATTTTAAAATAAAATCCAGAGAGGCCTTATTTCATAAAAATACCTAAACTTAAGTTACTAAAAAATAAAAAATTAATTGTAAAGCAGATGCAGTTGTGTGGCCACCTTCGAGTCCTTCGCAGCACCGATCCACCTAACGTTGGGGATTACCTACACAATTAAAAACGGGGTGAGTTTACGAAAACTCAGAGTGTAATCCCCTAATATGAAAACAGTCAGTTAGACAAATAAAATACAAAAGTAGTCTGGGCCTGAGCCCATTATAGCAGACAGTATCAGATGGGCCTTAGCCCCTTACAGCAGCTAGTATTAGATGCAGAACATATGTGGGCCTAAGCCCAAAACAGAAACAGAATTAAAATACAGTATGTATGATGCATGATGCATGTTATCCCATCCAACCCTGCACTTGCCTCCGTCCAACCCTACACTTACTGTGGGGATAAAATTGACTCACCCAACCAACACACCAAGAGCTAGCACCAGTTACGGCACTAACTAGAATCGCAGCAAGGCTACCAAATAACAAAATCGCAGCATAGCTGCCAGTAAAATAAGTGGCTTAAAGCCATCAATAGTGGCACAGAGCCTTCAGTAACAGCACGAGCTTTCAGTAATATGAACGGTACTAAGCCATCGATAATATGAGTGGCACAAAGCCATTGGTAAAGTGGACAACACTAAGCCATCGATAATATCCGTGGCACAAAGTCATCAGTAAAATAGACATCACTAAGCCATCAATAATGTGCATAGCACAAAGGCATCGGTAAAATGGACAGCACTAAGCCATCGATAATATGCATGGCACCAAGCCATCGGTAAAATGGACAGCACTAAGCCATCGATAATATGAACGACACAAAGCCATCGATAGTATGAACGGTACAAAGCCATCGGTCGGTCCATAGTCGTCTCGTGTGACCCGTGCGACCTTAACAGATCAGTATACAGCTTTAAGCCTTCGGTGGATCCACAGTCGTCTTATGCGACCCGTACAACCCTATCAGTCCACAGTCGTCTCGTACGACCCGTGCGACCTTATCAGATCAGTACTTCCTCCATAACAATATCCGAACCCACGCAATATGACATGTATGTATGCAAAACACATAAATATCATACAACAAGCTCAATCAATCAAACATCATATAAGGGTATAACAGTTATTTTACTCTACAGGGGTATTATGGTCATTTTACTCTACAGGGGTATTACGGTTATTTTACCCTGTAGGGGTACTTCGGTCATTTTACCCTCCAAGGGTAATTTGGTCATTTTACTCTCTAGGGGTAATTCAGTCATTTCTATCAGAATGGGTCTAAACCCACCAATAAACCCAACAGGAGTTCTACGATCATCTCGTGCACCCGAACTAGTCATAACAGTGTAATTGGGCCCAAAGCCCAATATGCAGCCCAAGCAGGCCCACACGCTCATGTGGCCCATCTGGCCCAGAAATAACCACGGCCATGCAACCTACACAGCCCAGTCCAATATTTATCACATGTCGTGAGATTTACCCGTGTAGGCCCCACGAGCCCATTGGGCCCACACAACCCATCGTGGCCCACTACAGCCTTAATCATCGTAACCCATATTTCGTGGGCTCGGTGAACCACATGTGCGTTTGCATGCCCATGTGGCCTCAAAGCCCAATCTTTCAACTTTCCAGCTTTTTGGCTTTTTACCGATCTACAGTTAAAAATAGTGTGTGTGTACACACTCTTTCAGCTCTTCAGCCGATTATCTGATATAGGTTATTGTTACACACCTACTTGCAAAAGTGCTCAACTATCCAATGATAACCCCAACCTAACACAATAAGAAACTTTAATTAGCCGCTCCCTAATCGAATTATCAAAACTTCTAACAAGAGCACCTATCTAACAGATTACCTATCACTTGCTTAGATCGATCGATTGTGGCTCAGCCACCCTACCGCATCCTGGTGGAAAATCTCGAACCGCTAACACTTTGCGCTTCTTAAATCTGGGGACAGTGACCACGAGTCCATTCCCTGTTGGCACCCTTCCTGATCCCTCCTCAGAAAAGCCACTACTCGCCTCCATTGATCTCCCTTTGGACGACACACTATCAGAAACCCCCTCATTTATCGAGTGTTCTAGAAACCCAAGGATCACACACATAAGAGAAGGGAAAAAGAATTGGTAATAAAAGACATGTGTATTCAGCTTTAACAAAAACAATAGAGGGCAAGAAAGGTCAAGTGTACTTACCAATTATCAAACATCGATTGTCAATCCAGAACAAATTAAAGAGATGAAAATGGAGAGGATCAATAGAGTGCGAGTAAAGAATTGAAAGAATTTGCTAATCAAACCGATGAACAAAGGGCATATACGGCCATGGTGCTATATTTGGCCAAGTGTTAAATGCCAAAGAAAAAAGATGAAACTATAACAGTTTGAAGAGAGACAGGTGTATTCAGCCAAGTTGAGAAAGAAGGGGAAAGGAGAAAAGAGAATGGAGAGGAAACAGTATTCGGCCAAGTTGAGAGAAGAAGAGAAGGGGAAGATTCGGCCACTATGAAAAGAGCCAAGAAGAGGGAGTATTTGTTCACAAAAAGTAGAAAAAAAAAGGAAGAAAATACTTCAATGACCACAAAAAGGAAAACCAAGAGACCCCCAATGATTCCTATCAAAAATCGGCTCCAAGAATTTCTAATACTCCAAAACCCAAAACCAAGAATGAGGAAAAATGAGGTTCATACCCCTAGCCGAATTCTCAAAACCTAAGTCCCCCATTCAGCACCAACACTTCCATTTTCAAACTTCCCTTGATTTTCTCCTAACATCCCAGATCAACTCCCCTAAATCTTTCCTCAAGACTAATTCAAATTCTTGATTATCTCCACCCATGACTTATTCAAACCCCTCCTTGTAGAATTTTAGTCAACCTCTACTTCTCACATGGCAGGAATAGCAAAATAAATACCTCTTTGAGCAAGGCGTGACACGAACACAAGCCCCCTTGGAAACACTAACACGCCACCTACCGCTCAACCACAGGCTCCTTTGGTGCCCTATTTTATTTGCCCTACAAGCCAAAGTCAGAGTTCACTTAAATAAGTAAACAAAAATTCTGCACACGCCAAGACTTGAACCTCAGACCTTACAGTTACACATCACGCCTCCTTGCCACCAAACCACAAGCTCTCTTTGTGTCATATTTTTGCCATAATAATTTATAAGGTCAACATGCTAAAGGTAAGGTTTACTTAAGAGGAAAAACTAAATTTTTTCCTAGAGCCTAGATTTGAACCCAAGACTTCTCCAACACTTCACAGGACCTTTAACCACTGAAGCAAACATTTAATTTTGTCATTTTCTTGCACAACTTAATCTTTATGTGTCGTCTCCTAACTGTTCCCTTGCTCAAGGCCCAATACTTCTAGGCCCAAATTCGGGGCATTATAGGAAGCGTTAGAGGATCACCCACACTATCAACAACACTCTTTTGGTATAGTGCTATAAATCCTTTTGAACTATGGCATGTATAGGGACTTCGTTGTATTGTAAGTGTCATTTTGGGTTGACTACCATATGGATATAAGTCTTTTGGCAAGTACTTTGTAACTAAGGCCATGTGAGATGGTTAACGATGTTATTGGTTTCTATACACATATCTTTATGAGGAAATTCATCGAACAATTGTTATGCTTGTGAATGGTTAGGAAGAATGTAGTGTATGGATGACTAAAATGTGGTTGATTGGATGTGTTTTCATATCTAATTGTGTATTGGCAAAAGTGGAATGAGTTGGTATATGTTTTCAGGGTGGCAATTGGCTTGGAAAATAGCCTATAATTGTCCACACGAGTAGACACACGGGCATGTGTCTAGGCAGTGTGCGACACACAGCCAGCCCCATGGGCGTGTGGATAGGCTCTGTGTCCCCTGCACCTGAATGCAAGAAAAATTAAATGCCCAGTAGTAAACACATGGGTGGAGACACGACCGTGTGATTCAACCTTATGATAGACACAACCTAGCCCATGGGCATGTGGCTTGGCTGTGTGACAAGTTTTCGGGGTGACCTCATAAAAAGAATATCCCAAAGTTTTCACACGGGCTAAAACATGGGCGTGTGCCCTATCGTGTGAAGGACATGGACATGGGACATGGGCATGTGCTCGGCCATGTGAGAACCCCTGTAGGTTCGACATGGAAAATAAATTTGAAATAAATCTGCATGAGTTAGGGACACGGGCGTGTGTGACAACACGGCTTGCCCACACAGGCGTGCCCCTGTTTCACATGGGCACGTGCCCAGTACTTGGCCAAAATTTCCAAAATTTTTCTAAGTTTTTGGTTTGGTCCCGGACCACTTCCAAACTATGTTTTGGGCCCTGTGGGCCCATTTTAAGGATTGTATGATATTTTATGCAAGGGACCGCGCCAGTAGAAAGTAGATTTGAGTCAAGGAGATGAGGCTCGGGATGCCTTTCTCTGAATGATGAATGACTGGTATACTTGTAACACCCCTATCCCATAACCGTCACTGGAATAGGAAAGGGGCGTTACCGGATATTCAAAACAAATTAGAGCAAAATATTCACATATTATAACAAGATTCGAATATAAAGTCCCTTTCGAAAGTCTACTTGACCTCAAACATACATTGCGATAAGGTCGGGACTAAACCAAACATATTCACAAACTTCAAAACACATGCAAAATTTTCCAAATTTAGGAGGTCACACGCCCCTGTGACCAGGCCATGTGCCCCACACGAGACTCAAGCACGCCCATGCACCTAGACCGTGTCAAAATAGGGCAAGCATGCTGACTTTTTTCCACGGCCATAAGACACGCCCATGTGTCTTGGTCGTATGAGTTTTGTGTCAATACTGGAAAATTAGCACGGCCATAAGGCACGATCGTGTACCGTAGCCGTGTGGCACTAAGCAAACTTGGTTTAAGTCGTACCTTCCACCTACTAAGGGTTATTCCCTAGAAGCCAATTCATGCCACAACAATACCACAATCTCAACAAAAATTCAATGCCTAATTATACCTTCACATGATCAATCAATTCATATATATACATTCATGTACAAATCTCAAACCAAGCATGTCATATCACAAACAATGTTTATGACTAAACACATAATACCTATCTCATTCATACCACATCCAAATCTTACCAATTCATCATAGAGTTTCAAGATGACCAAAACAACTAGATCATATAACCATTATGAGCTTACATAATTTGGCATCATAAACCATATACCAAAACCAATCACCAACATACCATTTGCTAGCCAATTCTCATGGCATCATAAATAAACATATCCCAAGCTTAATATATAGACATTCTAGCCTATACATGCCATACTTAAACTTTATACATTCAAAAGGTACCAAAGTCAAGCTCAATAGTATGGTGACGATCCTTGACTATCCCCGAGCCCTCAATAGCTACGATATTTGTACAACAGTTGAAAGAAAATACAGAGTAAGCTACAATGAGCTTAGTAAGCCAAATACAATCATATGCAATCCTTAAACACAATATGATAGCAATCTTATATAGATAATACGTGAACCAAATATACTCATTCATCACATTCTCATAGTTCACAATAGCGTATCTTACATGCTCCTAATTTTAGTACAGAACAAACTTACCTGAATCAGATATATATAATATGAAATAATTCATTCCTCAGAATTTCTCCTTATATCATTCGGAAATGTTGCAAAGATCATATAGGCCTTACACAATGCCAACGTCCCTGACCTGGTCTTACATGTTATTCAATATCGATGCCACTATCCCGGATAGGGTCTTACATGAAACATATACGATGCCAGTGTCCCAGACATGATCTTACACGTAATTCTCTAATCAATGCCTACGTCCTGGACGAGGTCTTACATGATATCATTTTACCATTGCTCATTCAGAAATGACTCGGAATAATATTTCAGGCTCTCATGGCCATCCAAATACAGTTTAATAATCAAGAATTTATAATAGACATCAATATAACGCATATTTGTATATTGACTTACCTCGTACGGATCTAACGGATTTGAACTGACTATACAACGATTTTGGACTTCCCTCGATCTAAATCCATTTTTCTTTGTTCTTGATCTAAATCAATTCAAATTCAACCATTCAATTATTCATTTCATTCAATTAAATCCATAAATACATAACTAGGGCATTTTACATTTTAGCCCTCACATTTGCACATTTCCACAATTCAATCCATTTTTCACAAAATCACAAATATACCAATTTCACCGAAACTATGGCTTGACCAAATGTACATGTAACTCATACCAATTAATACATTTCATTTATTTTACAAATTAGTCCTCCAAAATATTCATTTTCATAAATTAGCCCATATAGTTCAAATTTATCAAAATTTCATGGCAAAACATGTTTATTCAATGCCTATCCATCATAATTCAACTAAATGTATCACAAAGCTTCAAAAAACATCAATGGCACTATTCATAAACTTCATCAAAAACAGAAATTGAGACATGGGCATGAAAGATTTCGAAGCAACGATTACAAAAACGTAGAAATTATCAAAAACTGAGCTCAAAACATACCTTAATCACTAATCCAAAGTGCCAAAACCTTGGAAGCTTTATTTCTTTCTTTTATTTTGTAATTTCGGTTGAAGAACATGCATATGAGACCATGTTCTTTTGTTTAATATATTATAACTCATTAAAAGTCTCATTTACTAAATTACCCCTATACAAAACCATGCAAAATCACATGTAAAAAGGTCATTTTTGACCATTTAACTATTCAATGGTATAATTACCCCATAAGGCCAACAAATAAAAAGCCATTTCCAATTAAACACATTGAACATATGGCATGTTAATTGTCCTTATTATACGATTTAATCCTTTTTCATAATTAAGCATAGAGACTGACAAATTAAATCACCGAAATTTCACCGATACTAATTCATATACCACAGACATAGAAAATAATATCAGAATATTTTTCAGATACGGATATGTGGTCCCGAAACCACTATTCCGACTAGGGTCCAAACGGGGCTGTTACAATTCTTCCCCCTTAGGGATTTTTGTCACCGAAAATCTTACCATTAAACAGATTAGGATATTGCTATCTCGTTGCACTGTCAGGCTCCCAGGTAGCCTATTCCAATCCATGGCGATGCCACAGTACTTTTACTAGTGGAATTTTCTTGTTTCTCAATTCCTTCATTTCTCGAGCTAAGATACGGATCGACTCTTTATCATAAGACATATCAGACTTTAATTCAATCTCAGAAGGGGATATCACATAAGATGGATCAGATCTATAACGTCAAAGCATCGACACATGAAATACATTATGTATCTTTTCTAGCTCAGGTGGCAACATCAGTTTATAAACAACCGACCCGACTCGTTCAATAATTTCATACAGCCCAATAAACCTAGAATTCAATTTTCCCTTTTTACCAAACTGAAACAATTTTTTCCACAAAGATACCTTCAAAAATACTTTATCGCCAATCTCAAATACAATATCTTTCCGTTTCAGATACGCATATGATTTCTGACGATTTGAAGCTGCTTTCAGACTATCTTTGATCACTCTCACCTTCTATTTTGTTTCTTTTATCAAATCTATCCCGTATATTTTAGTTTCACTTAGCTCATACCAGTATAATAGAGTTCTACATTTTCTACCATATAGGGCTTCATACCGGGCCATTTTAATGCTCGATTGAAAACTATTGTTATACATAAATTCAATCAGAGGTAGATATTGTTCCCACGTACCTTTAAACTCCAGAATACATCTAAGTATGTCCTCAAGTATCTGAATGATCAGCTCAGATTGACCGTCTGTTTGTGGGTGAAAAGCAGTACTGAAATCCAATTTCATACCTAAAGCTTCTTGCAACCTTCTCCAGAATCATGAAGTAAATCTTGGATCTCTATCAGATACAATAGACAGTGGCACCCCGTGCAATCTCACAATATCATAAATGTAGAGTTCAGCTAATTTATCAAGTGAATCGTCAGATCATATTGGAATAAAATGAGCAGATTTTGTCAAACAATCAACAACAACCCAAATTAAATCTTTCTTTTTCAGAGATAGAGGTAAACCAAAAACAAAATCCATAGTTACTCGGTCCCATTTCCACTCGGGTATCAAAATCGGCTGTAATAAATCGGACGGCACCTAATGTTCAGCTTTTACTTGCTAACAAATTAAACATTTTGAAACAAAGTTTGAGATATCTCTTTTCATTCCTGGCCACAAATATAATCGTTTTAAATCATTATACATCTTTGTGCTACCTGGATGTATAGAGAATTTACTATTATGTGCTTTATTCAAAATCATCTGAATAAATTCAGGATTTCTTGGAATGCAAATTCTATTCCTGAATCTCAAACAATCATTAACATCAGTTCGAAAATCAAAATTAGAATCACACTGAGCTCACTTTATTAGCAATCCATTATCTACTTTTCTGAGCATCAATGATTTGTTGCAAAAACAAAGGTTTTGTTTTTAATTCAGCTATCACTAAATCATCAACAAATGGATCAACACGAACATTTAAGGCACATAATGCAGATAGTGATTTCTGACTTAAAGCATCAGCTACAACATTTGCTTTACTCAGATTATAATCAATAAGAAGCTCATAATCTTTTCATAGTTCTAACCATATTCGCTGTCACAAGTTCAGATTTTCTGAGTCATCAAATATTTTAGACTTTTGTGATCTAAAAATACATGACATTTCTCACCAAACAGATAGTGACACCAAATTTTTACTGCAAAAACAATGGTAGCTAACTCAAGATCATGTGTCAAATAGTTCTTCTCGTGTGGCTTTAATATTCTAGAGGCATACGTTATAACCTTGCCCTCTTTTATTAAAACACAGCCTAATCCATTTAACGAAGCATCACTATACATAACGAATTCCTTGCCTGATTCAGGTTGTATGACTACTGGAGCTTTAGTTAACAGAGCTTTCAACCGATATAAACTTTCTTGACACTTTTCAGACCATTCGAATTTGCATTTTTCTGAAGTAGTCGAGTCAATAGGGTTGCTATCACAGAGAAATCTTTTACGAATCGACGGTAATAGCCAGCAAGTCCCAGAAAACTACGGACTTCAAAAACATTTCTTGGAGGTTTCCAATCCAAAATAGCTGAGATTTTATTCGGATCAACATGGATACCGGAAGCTGATACAATATGACCCAGAAAACTAACTTCGCGTAGCCAGAATTCACATTTGCTGAATTTTGCATAAAGTTGCTTATCACGCAGTGTCTGTAATATGATTCTTAAATGTTCCGCATGATCACTTTTATTCCGCGAATAGATTAAAATGTCATCAATGAATACAAAAACAGATTGATCTAAATACGATCTAAAAATTCTGTTCATCAGATCCATAAACACAGCAGGAGCATTCGTTAATCCGAAAGGCATAACTAAGAATTCATAGTGCCTGTACCTCGTTTGGAAAACTATTTTCAAAATGTCAGAATCTTTTACTCACAACTGGTAATAACCCGATCTCAAATCTACCTTCGAAAATACAGAGGCACCTTTTAGTTGATCAAACAAATCATCAATTCAGGGCAGAGGGTATTTATTCTTTAAAGTCACTTTGTTGAGCTGACGGTAATCAATGCATATTCTCATCGTGCCATCTTTCTTTTTCACAAATAGAATAGGAGCACCCCACGGTGAAAAACTCGGTCTAGCAAAACCTTGATTAGTCAATTCTTGTAACTGGGTCCTTAATTCTTTCAATTTAGTCAGTGCCATTCTGTAAGGAGCTATTGAAATCGGAGCAGTTTTCAGAACCATTTCAATCCCAAACTCGACTTCTCGAATCATAGGCAAACCCAGAAGTTCTTCAGGAAATACATCAAGAAATTCACAGACGACCGACACAGATTCAATCTTTTTATCAGATACTTTAGAATCAATCACGTAAGCAAGGTATGCTTCACAACCTTTTCTTACATACTTTTGAGCTCTTAATGCAAATATCACAACTAGTAAACCATTCAATTCACTAGACTCTATTCCAACGATTTCACCATTCTTGCATTTCAAGTCAATAACTTTTCATTTGCAATTTACAACAGCATCATGCAGAGTTAACCAGTCCATACGCAGAATTATATCAAATTCCTCCAACGGAAATAGCATCAAATCAGCAGGGAAACAGATATCTTGAATCATTAACGGACAATTCTTGCAAATCTTATCAACCAGGACACTTTTACCTAAGGGGTTTGATACTCTAATAACAAATTCAGTAGACTCTACAGGCAAAGTCTTACTATATTCTAAATTCACGCAGATATAAGAATACGTTGATCTAAGATCTATCAAAGCAATTACAGAGGAATTATAAAGAGTGAAAGTACTAGTAATCAGATTAGAAGACGAAGCTTCTTCCCGCGCTCAGATAGTATAAGCTCTAACAGGCGCTCGAGCTTTAGATCGCACAACTGTATCTTTAGTAGTTCTTTGACCCACACTATCGTATCCTATATTTCTAGAAGTTCTATCTCTAGCAGAGGTATTACTTGATCTCAGATTTTTCACTATCTCTTGATTAACAGATTTAGAGCAGTCTCGAATAAAATGATCTAGAGATCCATATCAGAAACAGGTTCGATCCTTCAATCTACAATTTCCTGAATGTCTTTTTCCACAATGTGCACACTCAAGTTTATCAGATCTAACATTCCCGAAACTAGCAACAGATGTAGCAGGAGTTCTAAAACTTGAACACGATCTATCACGATCCCTGTCAGAATGTCCCATATTAGTCTTCAAACGATTAGATTCATCTCGGAGCTTCTTTGACACATTTGACACAGACTGGAATGATCTACCCGAAGATCTCTTTCGAACTTCTCTAGCTTCAAAATCAGTTTTCTTCTTTTCTTTACTAAGTTCTTCAGCTTTACAAGCCCTTTCAACTAACACAACAAACTCATTCAGATCGAGAATTCCAACCAGTAGTTTAATGTCTTCATTCAAACCCTTAATGAATCTTTTACACATAATGGCCTTTGAGGCTACACACTCCCGTGCATACTGACTCAATCTTACGAATTCTCGTTCATATTCCGTAACAGATCTACTACCTTACTTCAATTCAAGAAACTCTTTACGTTTTTTATCAATGAAACGTTGACTGATATACTTCTTTCTAAACTCAGTTTGAAAGAAATCCCATGTAAGACGTTCACTTGAAACTACAGATGTCAGTATTTTCCACCAATGGTATGTAGAGTCTCGTAACAATGAAACTGCATATTTAACACTTTCCTTCGGAGTACACGACAATTCATCAAGAACTCAGATCGTTTTTTCCAACCAAAATTTAGCCCTCTCGACATCATCATCAGTAGTAGCTCGAAACTCTTCGGCCCCATACTTTCTAATTTTGTCTACCGGAGGCTTATTCAGTGGAACCAGATTAGTTACAGATGGTATAACCGAAGGTTGTTGAGGAACAATCAGGGGTGGGGGTTGAACAGCCGGATTTGTCCAGACATACTGAGTGACCCACTCACTCATCATTTAGAAGAAAGCTTGCTTAGCTTCTCCATGATTACCACTTGTAACCAATCCAGAATCAGATGGCACTGTCCCTTGAGCGGGAGTAGGCGCATTACTTTCAACATCATCAGCTACGGCTCGTTCGAGATCTATTACTATAAGAAAAACACATTTCAATCACCAGGATTCATCACACTATCGTAATTCAAATATGTGGCATGTATAGCTAGACTCAAACACGCTATGTTAGTCTTAGAATCGACTAAATCGTGGCTCTAATACCAATCAAATTGTAATACCCTTATCCCGTAACTGTCGCTAGAATAAGAAAGGGGCGTTATCGGATATTCAAAACAAATCAGAATAGAATATTCACATATTATAACAAGATTCGAATATAAAGTCCCTTTCGGAAGTCTACTTAACCTTAAACATACATTGCGATAAGGTCAGGAAACCGAACATATCCACAAACTTCAAAACACATGCAAAAGTTTCAAAATTTAGGAGGTCACATGCCTGTGTGACCTGGCCGTGTGCCCCACACGAGACTCAGGCACGCCCATGCATGTAGATAGTGTCAAAACAGGGCAAGCATACTGACTTTTTGCCACGGCCATAAGACATGCCCGTGTGTCTTGGCCGTGTAAGTTTTGTGTCAATATTTGAAAATTAGCACGGCCATAAGGCAAGCCCGTGTGCCATAGCCATGTGGCACTAAACAGACTTGGTTTAAGTTATACCTTCCACCTACTAAGGGTTATTCCCTAGAAGCCAATTCATGCCACAACAATACCATAATCTCAACAAAAATTCAATGCCTAATTATACCTCCACATGATCAATCCATTCATATATATACATTCATGTACAAATCTCACACCAAGCATGTCTATATCAAAAACAATGTTCATGACTAAACATATAATACCTATCTCATTCATACCACATCCAAATATTACCAATTCATCACAATGACAAGTTTCAATATGACCAAAACAACTAGATCATATAACCATTATGAGCTTACAAAATTTGGCATTACAAACCACATACCAAAACAAAACACCAACATACTATTTGCTAGCCAATTCTCATGGCATTACAAATAAACATATCTCAAGCTTAATACATAGACAATCTAGCCTATACATGCCATGCTTAAACTTTATGCATTCAAAAGGTACCAAAATCAAGCTCGATAGTCTGGTGACGATCCTTGACTATCCCCGAGCCCTCAGTAGCTACGATATCTGTAAAACAGTTGAAAGAAAATACAGAGTAAGCTACAATGAGCTTAGTAAGCCAAATACAATAAGCCAAATACAATCATATGCAATCCTTGAAAATAATATGATAGCAATCTCATATAGATAATACATGAACCAAATATACTCATTCGTCACATTCTCATAGTTCACAATAGCATATCTTATATGCTCGTAATTTACGTACAGAACAAACTTACCTAAATCAGATATATATAATATGCAATCATTCATTCCTCGAAATTTCTCCTTATATCATTCAAAAATGTTACAGAGATCATATAGGCCTTATACAATGCCAACGTCCCTGACCTGGTCTTACATGTTATTCAATATCAATGCCACTGTCTCGGACAGGGTCTTTCACGAAACATATACGATGCCAGTATCCCAGACACGGTCTTACACGTAATTCTCTAATCAATGCCTACGTCCCAGACGAGGTCTTACATGATATCATTTTACCATTGCTCATTCGGAAATGACTTGGAATAATACTTCAGGATCTCATGGCCATCCAAATACAGTTTAATAATCAAGAATTTATAATAGACATCAATATAACGCATATTTGTATACTGACTTACCTCGTACGGATTTAACGGATTTGAACCGAATATTCAACGATTTTGGACTTCCCCCGATCTAAATCCATTTTTCTTTGTTCGTGATCTAAATCAATTCAAATTCAACCATTCAATTATTCATTTCATTCAATTAAATCCATAAATACATAACTAGGGCATTTTACATTTTAGCCCTCACATTTGCACATTTCCACAATTCAGTCTATTTTTCATAAAATCACAAATTTACCAATTTCACCAAGATTATGGCTGGGCCAAATGTACATGTAACTTATACCAATTAATAATTTCATTTATTTTACAAATTAGTCCTCCAAAATATTCATTTTCATAAATTAGCCCATATAGTTCAAATTTATCAAAATTTCATGGCAAAACATGTTTATTCAATGCCTATCCATCATAATTCAACTAAATGTATCACAAAGCTTCAAAAATCATCAATGCCACTATTCATAAACTTCATCAAAAATAGAAATTGAGACATGGGCATGAAAGATTTCGAAGCAACGATTACAAAAACGTAGAAATTATCAAAAATCGAGCTCAAAACATACCTTAATCACTAATCCAAAGTTCCAAAACCTAAAAAGCTTTATTTCTTTCTTTTATTTTGTAATTTCGGTTGAAGAACATGCATATGAGACCATGTTCTTTTGTTTAATCAATTATAACTCATTAAAAGTCTCATTTACTAAATTACCCTATACAAAACCATGCAAAATCACATGTAAAAAGGTCATTTTTGACCACTTAACTATTCAATGGTATAATTGCCCCATAAGGCCAACAAATAAAAAGCCATTTCCAATTAAACACATTGAACATATGGCATGTTAATTTTACTTATTATACGATTTAATTCTTTTTCATAATTAAGCATAGAGATAGACAAATTAAATCACCAAAATTTCACAGATACTAATTCATATACCACAGACACGAAAAATAATATCAGCATATTTTTCAAACTCGAATATGTGGTCCCGAAACCACTATTTCGACTAGGGTTCAAACTGGGCTGTTACAATATGAATTTGTTAGAGCAAATCCTAATGCTCAACCCCCTTCTCCCTCGCCTATACCACAACCGGTCCCCGTAGCCCCACAAGGTATTGATATGGTAAGGTTGAAAAAACCTTGGGTGGATAAAATTTGTAAATAATGGGCCAAAGAGTTTAGAGCAAATGTCAGCGATGATCCAAAAAGGGCAGAGTTTTGGCTCGAGAACTCCATTCGAGTATTTGAGGAATTGTCTTGTACACCTGAAGAGTGTCTAAATTGTGCTATATCCTTGTTGAAAGACTCGACCTATTGATGGTGGAAGTCCTTGATATCTATGGTCCTGAGGGAAGTGGTGACATGGGATGTAACGCCCTAATTTTGGGCCTAGAAGTATTGGGCCTTAAGCTGGGATCGATTAAAAGGTGGCTTATAAATGTGTAATTGTGCCTGAAAATATCGTAATTAAATGTTTACTTCAGTGGTTAGGGGTCTTGAGAAGTGTTAGAGAACTCCTGGGTCCAAACCATGGCTTGAGCAAAAATTTTAGTTTTCCCCTTCCGTGAACTTGGCATTAGGTTGAAGGCCTTATTAATATTTGTGGTGGAGTTATGACACAAGAGGAGCTTGGGCTCTAGTGGTAAGTGAGGCCAAGGGTAGAATAAGAGGACTGGGGTTTAAGTCCTAGCGTTTGTAAAATTTTGAATTTTTGCTCTTAATGGGAGATTGATGCTAGCAAGTTGGACTTATGTTTAATTGTGGGTGTTTCATGAAGCAAAGAGACCTTGGGGCTTGGTGGCAAGTGGCGTGGCTGGGCATTGAGAGAACTTAGGTTCGAATCCCATGGCAAGCAATGAGCATTTATTTTGCTAATTGGAGACGGCAAGAGTTGGTGTTGGATTTGAACTCTGTTGTTGGGGAGTTTGAATTGGTCCCATAGAGCAAAATGTGGAGTGAATCAAGCAGAGATGTGTGGAGTTGTTGAGGGTAGGTGTTGGCTGAATTTGGAACTCATTGGGGTGCATATTCGGTCTTTGGCTTAGTACCGTAAGGGATTTTGGCATTTTTGTTTTTGGCATTTACTGCTTTTCCTCTTTTTTTTTCTTCTTTCGGGTTTTTGGCAATTGGGTCTTTTCTTTTGTTTTGAAGCCGACTTGCATTTTATCTTGGAAGTACCTTTTTTGTTTTTTTGTTAGAAGTGACTTTTTTCACCAAACCCCTGCTGTTTCTTCTTTTACGCATCTTTTCTCAATGATTTCCTTTTGGCTGAATATCTTTTTAATCCTTGTCTTTCTCTTTCCTTTCAACTTTACCATTCGGCTGAACTTTGTATCTTCTCTCTTGAGCAAACTCTCTTCTCATTCACCCTTTCCTTCTTTCAACATTCTTCTTTGGCTAAACATCCAATACTCTGTCTCCCTGCACCTTTTCTACAAATACTTCTCTGATTGAATACTGTTGGTGAGTGTTGTGTTATGCTTTCTTATTATTTTTTGATTTTCCCTCTATGGTTATCGTTTCTTTCATCTCTTCCTAGCGATTGCCTTCTTTCTGGTTACTCTCTCTTGGACCAAACACGGTTCATCACTCTAATCATCTACTTTGATATGATCACTTAGTGGTTTTAAAGCGTGGTAAGTGGGTTGTTTTAAGAGTTTTTGTTTAATCATTAAGAATTGTTGGATTCTTATCGACCAACATTTTATCATGTGTTGAAAATCAATGTAGGTGTTGGTGCCCCAAGATTGGTCGCTCTTTTTGTTAACGAAGGTGTGTAACTATGTACCCTATTTTTGTGGATCGGCATAAGCCGATAAAGTGTGTGTATTTTTATGCAGTACTCGATGATCGGTTAAAAGTCGAAAGTACATGTTGTTTACACTGCTATGATTGTAGATCGGCATAATGCCGAAGAGACAAAAATATGGCGTTTCAGGCCACACGAGCACGCGATCGCTCGTATGGTAAACCGAACCCACGGAACGTGGGTGTATGATGGAAAAGGCTCATGAGCGAACTCATGGGTTTAGGCCATAATGGGCCGAATGGGCCCATGAGGCCGTTTAGATAAACCTTGCTGCTAAGTGGGAAGTGGATGGACTTGTCATGTTGCGCACTTAACTTTGGTGGTATTGGGCCTCGATGGTCCGAAATGGGTTGTGTGGGCCCAATGGGCTCATGGGCCCACACGGAGAGAATCTGCAGTAAGTGACTATTAATGATCTGGAATATGATTGTTCACATAGCCGTGGCAAATTCGGGCTAATTGGGCCACATGAGTGTATGGGCCCACTTGGGCCGAGTAATAGGCCTTGGGCCCATTTGCGTCGTTATGTCGGTTTAGGTTGCGATAGTCACTCGAGGCGACGATGGACTTCTGATGGGGTCATTAAGACCCTGGTTTGTAATATTACTGAAATACCCCTAGTTTGTAAAATTACTGAAATATCCTTGGTTTGTAAAATTGCTTAAATAACCATGGTTTGTAAGATTACTAAAATACCCCTAATTTGTAAAGTTATTGAAATACCCTGGTTTGTAAAATTACTGAGATGCCCTCGATTTGTAAAATTTTCGAAATGTCCTAGATTTGTAAAATTACTGAAATGCCCTCAATTTGTAAAATTATCAAAATACCCTTGATTTATAAAATTACTAAAATGCCCTCAATTTGTAAAATTACTGAAATGCCCTCGATTTATAAAATTACTAAAATGCCCTCAATTTGTAAAATTACTGAAATACCCTCGATTTGTAAAATTATTAAAATGCCCTCGATTTGTAGAATTATCGAAATATCCTCGATTTATAAAATTACTGAAATGCCCTCGATTTGTAAAATTACCAAAATACCATCAATTTGTAAAATTACTGAAATGCGCTCGATTTGTAAAATTATCGAAAGACCCTCGATTTGTAAAATTATCGAAAGACCCTCAATTTGTAAAATTATCAAAATACCCTCAATTTGTAAAATTATTGAAATGACCTCGATTTGTAAAATTACTGAAATACCCCTATAGTGTATAATTACCGAAATACCCCTGTAGGGTATAATTATCGAAATACCCCTGTAGGACAGAATTAGTGAAATACCCCTATAGGGTGGAGTTACCAAAATATCCCTAGAGGGTAAAATGACTGTTTTGCCCTTAGGGTGTAAAATGACTATTTTGCCTTTGTGGGCAAGTGACTAACTTGGATTGTGTATTTGACTATTTTTACTATGATCATTTGACAGTGTTTTAACTGACGTGACTATGGTTGCATGATAGATATGTTTTTAATATATGTTTAAATGATTGTTACTGAGCATGGCCATTATACATACACATGTGTGCTGATTGAGCATGACATACACGACATTCTGCATGGGGTTGGGCTTGATTGGGAGGAAGTTTTGTCCTAGTGGCTTTACCATGTATTCTGATTCTAGTGGCTCCGCCACGTTTTCTGTTATTAGCAGCCTTACTACAGTATTAGTGTGTTGGTTAGGTGGGTCGATTTAATCCCTACAAGGTGTGCTGGTTCGTATGAGTGGTGTGCTTGTTAGATTAGGTTGGGATGCATACCCACACTGTTGCATATCTGTTTATGAGATCTGTCACTATACTGGGCTTACGCCCATTTGTTCTGTTACCAGTTTGGGCTAGGCCCAATTGATTCTGTTATAGGCTGTGACCCAAATAATATTGTAGTGGGCTTGGGCCCAAGTATGCTCTGAACTAGATTGTACTGTTACTGTTAAAGGGTTGCCCAGACTGTTACTCACCCCGTTTATTAACTGTGCAAGTAATCCCCAGCGTTAGGAGGATTGGTGTTGCAAGGGACTCGGAGGTGGCCACACGATTGCTGATGTTCCACTTTAGACTTAATTATTTAAATTCCATTTTGGGCTAGTGTTTTGTAATAAGGCCATTTGTCGTTTTAATTTTTCATTGTGTTTCTACTTTTTTTTCTATTTTAAATTTGCTAGTTAGAAAAAGGTGAGATTTTCAAGATAATAATTATTTTCAAAAACATACGATTTAAACTTCTTTAATTCAAGTTAGCTTCTGCAACTATAAAAGATTTTCAACGAGATTAATAACGTTTTTTAAAGGTGATTAACTTTTCAATGAACCACGTTTTGAAATTCAACGAGCACAAACTAAGTCTTTACACAAGTTCTTAAATATCAAGAAGAGTTTTAATAAGAACATGGTTTTCAAAAAACACTTCAATATGACACGCCAGATTTGGGCCTAACTTCTAGGCAGGGTTTGGGGTGTTACATGGGACTTTTTCTTGGACGTGTTCTGAAAGAAATATATTAGTCAGCAATTTGTTGATTAGAAAAGAAAGGAATTCCTTGAGTTGAAACAAAGTAAGGTGACAGTAGCTGAGTATGAACGTGAATTTGTCAGACTTAGTAAATATACACAAGAGTGTGTTTCTACCGAGGCAATATTGTGTAGAAGATTTGAGGATGGGCTTAATGAGGATATCAAAGTGCTTGTGGGGATTTTAAAATTAAAGGTATTCATGGTATTGGTAGACAAAGCTTGCAAAACGGAGGAATTAAATAAAGAAAAGAGAAAAGCATCTATGGAAACTCGAAATGGCCGAAAAAGACCAATGAGCAAGTCGTTTCAATCTTAGTCGAAGAGATCCAAAGAAATGAACCCTCAGAAGATAGCTTCAGCTGAGTACTCCCATAGAGATAAGGGGAAATCGTATTTAGGTTCTAAGGTCCAAGCTCCTTCAGCGGCGAGTGTAGGCAATGTGAGATCTAACAAGCCCGAGTGCCAAAATTGTGGTAGGCAGCATTTTGGTGAGTGTTAGGGAAGTAACCAAGGATGTTACAGATGTGGTTCCAAAGAACATTTTATTAAAGGTTGCCCTAAGAAAATTGAAGATGAGAAATTTTAGAGTGCTAGACCGAGTAACACTACTAGCAGGGGTAGACTGATGAGGAATGTTGAAGGTAGAGCCAGTGGTAAAAGTGTAGCGAAAGATGTAGTTATGAGGACAGAGACGAGAACACCTGCCAGAGCTTACACAATGCGAGCTCGTGACGAGGCATCATCTCCGGATGCGATTATTAGTATATTGTCACTTTATAATACTGATGTTATTGCATTAATAGTCCCAGGCTTCACTCATTCTTATATTTCTGAAAAATTGGTGTATAATAAGACATTACCTGTTGAGTTGACTGAATTTGTTATTAAAGTGTCAAACCCGTTAGGCAAATTTGTGCTGGTAGATAAGGTTTGTAGAAATTGTCCCTTGATGATTTAAGGATGCTGTTTTTCGGCTAATTTGATATTGTTGCCATTTGATGAGTTCAATGTTATTTTGGGCATGGAACATGCCATCTAACCAAAATTACCAGGCTTTGAGTACCAAACCATAGCGAGATAGTGTGTTGAGATCTTTGACTTTTTCCAACTTAAGCAAGCATTGGAAACTCTACGAACATAGGAGAGTAAACAAGGTAAGCTATAAAGTTTAGTAAGCTCATATGACTAATAGGCTTATTTTAACTATCAAATACATCTCGAGTAATTACACGAGTACAAAAGAGTTCATATGGTCTCACCGTATAATCATCTACTCCCTTATAGAACTAACCTTAATTTTTGAAAGCTATTCATTTCAATAATCATATGAATCAAAAGCATGCTTATCAATTCGTATACAATTACTTGTGCATACACGATATGAAATATTTCACATTCAATTCAACGTTCATTTCATAAGCATAAAATACTATCTTGCATGTTAAACCGTAATATTACTCATATTTACACTTTGGACTTATAACATGTCCTTAAGTTGCTTCCACTCGATACTCCCATGGATTTTATACATACATGTATCACTTAACTCGATTACCTTTTTATTCTCAACCTAATCTTGACCGTTGATTCGCTTAAATATCAATAACAACATGTTATTTTAGTTCAATATTAATAAATATCATGAACTCGTAAATCTTTCACATTTCATTCATATAATTAGATATGAATTCCACAATTTTTGAGTTACCTGATGAGTCACTTAGAACACCATCGAATGCTCAGAAATCACACGTGCACGGTACCGAAGCCATATCCCAGATATGGCCTTACATGAAGTCACACGCCGATGCCATGTCCCAGACATGGTCTTACACTAGCTCATATATCAAGGCTGATGCCATGTCCCAGACATGGTCTTACACTAGCACTCATCTATCCGTACCAATGCCATGTCCTAGACATGGTCTTACACTAGCACTCATATCAATGTCGATGCCATGTCCTAGACATGGTCTTACACTGGCTTACATGTCAAAGTCGATGCCATGTCCTAGACATGGTCTTACACTGATTCTCATATGTCGAGGTCGATGCCATGTCCCGGACATGGTTTTACACTAGCTCGCATCTATCGGTGCCAATGCCATGTCCCAGACATGGTTTTACACTAGCTCTCGCGTCGCCATGGTCCAACCATGGTCATTTTCCGTCAATTCATCACAAGTTTTAGTCTGATTGTGCTCGACCTTGCATTTTTCTTAGATCGATCTTTTAATTCATTCTCATATTTTCATATTAACATGATTTGATACAAACGTACGAAATAATACATCATATCCTTCCTAATTTAATAATTGATCATTATAAAATAACCATATGAACTTACTCGTTTGTTGAAACAACGAACTAAGTCAACTAATTCGATCCTTTGTTTTCCCTCGTTCTCTGTTTGAATCTTATTTCCCCAACCTATATAATAACTTTTACTTATTTAGTCATCAATTTATATCATTTAGTCCAAAATTCATATCAGGGCAACTCTACACTTTTGCCCCTAATGTTTGACATTCTTGCAATTTAGTCCCTAGCACCTAAAAGTGCAAATTCATGAAATTAAACAGAATCCATGCTTGGCCAAATTTTATAATTATTACCAGCAGCCCATAAAACATACTTTGGCAAATTTACAGTTTTGCCCCTAAACTTTCACATAATTACAATTTTTCCCCTAGGCTTGTAAAACGATTTTCATCAAAATTTTTCATTAGCCAAGCCTAAACAAATCCATTTTGTACTTGTGGCAGCTCAAAATTTCAATTATTTCACAAAATTTTCACCTATTTACAAACTTTACAAAATGGTCCATTTTGGGTGTTTTCATGAAAACCCTTTCACAAAAGTTGTTTATTAAACACCCAAGATTCATTTTCTTTCATAAAATTTCAGCAAACAATGCAAATACACTCATGGAAAAACCATATACTTTCATCCATTATGTAAAATAGTCCCCTCATTAGCTAGATTTAGCTACAAGGATTCCAAAAATACAAAAAAATCAAAAATGAACATCAAAATCACTTACTAGTGAGGGTATAAATTTGCTGCAAAATTTCAAGCTTCCATGGCCACTTTTCTTGGGAAAAATTGGTGGAGAAGAGAAGAGAGATGAAAAGATGACAACTTTTACTATTTGTTTTATTTTATTAACAATTTAGTCACCTAATCACCTAACCTTTTGACTTTTCCATCTTTTTCTTCCTTTTTTGTCTCCAATGGCCAGCCATCCTCCTTATTAAGGGCCTATTTACTCAATAAGGACTCTCAATTTAATGTTCCATAACTAATTATCACCTTTAGCCAAAGAAACAAAACTTTTGCCCCTTACATAATTTAGTCCTTTTTCAAAATTAAGTGAGTAATCGCTGAAATTAATTCACTAAAAATTTCATGCACTCATAGAATCATGTTATAACTCGTAAAATAATAATAAAATAATTTCTCTGGCCTCATATTTTGGGTTCTAAAACCACTGTTTCGACTAGGCCCAAAATCGGGTTGTTATAGGGACGATATGCATGTAATGAATGATTATGCTAGGATTATGTTGATGTATGATATGTATGTTTTAAAGTTATGTTTTTTACGGTAATGCTTCATAATCCTAATCTGACAATGAATATAGGTTAGGGGTGTTACACAAGGAATCAATGAAATTATAGTATCCAAACTTTTTCTTAGGTAACAATTTCGAGGACAAAATTTCCTAAGGGGGAGAGTTGTAACAGCCGTTGTCAGTGGTAATAGAATAGGGGTCTTGGGACCACAAATTTCCATCCTATAGGCTCATAAATAATATTTATAGAATATTTACAGAGTCATTAGAGTCGTATTAAAAATTGGTCAAGAAATTTTAACGTTTAGATAGCTAATTAGGGGAAAAAGATCAAATTGAAAAAAGTGCAAAATATAGTAATTATTGCATTAAGATGAACAAATAACATAATAGTTAAATGAAGAAGGACCTATCTGACAATTGTCCCTAGTTTTTATGATTGGATGGCAAATGGTATGAAAATGATAAAATAATAGGTGTTTAATGGCAAATTTGTAAATAAACCAAAAGTAAACTAAACAAATTAAAACAAATTAGACATTTTACATTATTCTCTTCTCTTCAGCCTCTAGCTGAAACCACCATCGGAGACTAGGGAGCTTTGATCACTTTCTTAACTCTGCATGGTATGGAAATTGGCCCATTTTCTTGTAATTTTTATGTTTATGAGATCGTTGCAACTAGGTCCAACTAGCTCGTACCTTCGATTTTGAATCTGTTAAAAATTTTAGAAGTTACCTTTGATGAATCTTGGTTGTTTGTGATGATTATTATATATTTGAAGCTTTGATTGTGGTATTTGGTTGTTTTGTGAAGTGATTTTTGTTAGATTATGATTTAAGGATTAAATTGTTAAAATGTCAAAATTTCAATGTTGGATGGTGAATTTGATGTATAATAGGTACTTTTAAAGGGACTCAAACATTAGGTTGTAATTTGATTGTTATAGAATAGTCAATTTGATGATTTTCGCATTAGAGGACTAAATTGTAAAAGTTGTAAAAGTTTAAGGAAAATGTATAATTAATGAAAATTTAAGGGTCATATGCATTGAATGGAATGCGAAGTGTGTATGAGATTAATATATTGTGTTGAATTATTATATAGATCAATATTTAAATTAGAGAGACTAATCGAGGAAAAGGGAAAATAACAGAATAGTCTCTTCATATTGATCGAAATTAAATTGTAGGTAAGTCCATAGTATTTCAATACATAAATAAAGTTTTAGTTGTAATCTTATATTATTTTTCTTTAGTTAATATGTTTATAGATAATTATTTTTGAATGCACATATTTGCCTATATTTGTACTTCGGTACCCTTGAATACACATAGGTGCCTCTGTTTGTACTTTGATATCCCTAAATGCACATACATACCCCTATTTGTACTTTATTAACCCTAAACCAAATAGTATGTGAAATTTTCTAATTGTATTTGAATTAAATGTTATGCTATGTTCTTACTAAGTTATTAAACTTACCAGTTCCTGTGGATTATTTTGTAGATAATCGTTGCTGACCTTTTCGAAGGATCAAACAACTGGCTCACGCTATCCATCTATGTTGGTAGTTTGTGTATCTTCTAGGGTAGTGGCATGTATATATAGTTAAGTATGTGGTTTTGAAATGTATAGTATGCTTTGTAATGGTACCTTAGTATGTTTATGCGTTAAAGGTTATGTTTGGTTTGGTGTACTTTAATGCTTAACCAAGTATTGTCATTTTGGGCACTTTCAAATTCTTGTACATTAGGTTCCTTTTTGGTATTTTATGATGACTTGAAAATTGTTATTTGTGATAAGTTTGGTAAGTTTGAACTAGATTTTATGCATGAACTAAGTAATGTTGGGGATCACGAAATCCCTCCAAACCAGTCTTACAAGAATTTAAATATCTCAAAATATAGACTTCCTTTGCTTGTTCTATTTCTTTCCTATGAAAATAGACTCAATAAGCTTTAATTCTATATCTCAGTCACCATTTAATTCCATTTCTACAATTTTTAGTGATTTTTCAAATTCACATTACTGCTACTGTTCCAAAACTGTTTCATGGCCAACTTTTACTATTTCATAATTTCTTTGCATTAAACCTCATTTAGGCATACATAACACCAAAACATGTTCTTAATTAGCCATTTCAATAGCTAATCACTATCAAGTATTCACTTTCCATTCTTTAATCGTATCATAAGGACATACACACAAAATGACCGAGTCCCTATACATGACATAACTTAAAACATTTCAAATTACAAAATACCGAGATAGCCTTTGATAGTGTGAGACGAACTCCGATGTCCTTACGATCCCCGAATTGGCTTGGCTGCACTATAAAAGAGAGAAAGGAAAAGGAGTAAGCTACAATGCTTAGTAAGTTTACAAGTAAATAAATGAGAACATTCACCAAGTATAAATATACTCATATTATACCATCAACTAACAAAAACTTTATTTTACTTCTCCACTTACTCTTTAACTTTCCTGTTTATCATTCCTTTACCTGAACTTTCTTGTAACATAGCCTGTATATTAGCCCAATGAACTGTTTGGAATACTCGGGATACTTGGGTTTTCCTGCCTAATAATAGCCTGCCAATGCCATGCTCTAGGCATGGTCTTACATGGGATGTTCCTTGTCCTGCCAAAGTCATATATCTAATATGGACTTACATGGGATGTTCCTGAACTGTCTCAACCTGCCAATGCCATATGTCTGATATGGACTTACATGGGATGTTCCTCAACTGTCTCAACCCAAAATGTCATGACATTCCGTATCCCATACATTCCTAAGGTTCAAACGGGCTTTTTGATACCCTTTCTCTATTACCTCATCTTTGATTCAACTTGGAATATTCTCATAACATAAATGTATATATGCTGGAAATTAACAACATTAATATAAAATATCGAAATATTGCACTTATTTACCGTAAACTTACCTCGATGCAAAAATACGATCAATTTGACAACTTAATCTTCTACCTTTTTCTTTCCTCAGTCTATCCCCAAATTTCATTCGTCTTGATCTATAATTAGCAAATTTAGCTTATTCAATACTCACATTTATCAAAAATCCTTAACTTTAACTTTGGCAAAATTACGATTTTGCCTCTAAACTTTTGCATATTTACACTGTTGTCCCAAAGCTTGGAAATTAAACTTTTTCCCTAATCCTTATGTTTTAGGACATGCTAATCATTTTCCCTTAATGCAAACATCAAATTCTCACTCTAACATGTACTTATGAACATTAGGTATTTTTACCGATTATGTCGTTTTACTCGTTTTTACTTAAAATCGAGTAGCACAAGTTGTTTAACATAATTTAAACCCTCACATTCGATTATCAAACATCAAAATAAACACATTTCACCTATGGGTATTTTTCCAAATATGAACCGTAGGTTAAATTATTGCTAGAATAAGCTAAATCAAGTTACTAGGACTCAAAAAACGTAAAGAACATTAAAACGGTGTTTGGAATCACTTACTATAGAGCTTGGAAGCTTGAAACAAACCCTAGCTATGGAAAACCCTTGACATTCAGCCTAATGAAGAAGATGATAACATTTTGCCATCTTTTTCTCTTTTTAATCTTTTTAATTACTAAATGACTAAAATACCCTTCATTAAAACTTTAGTTATTTTTATCTATGTATGTCCACTTTTTTCCATGAAAACCTAATGGTCTAATTACCATTTAAGGACCTCTACTTCAATTATGATGTTCAATTTAATCATTTCCTATCTAGAACTCATATTTATCAACTTTTGCAATTAAGCCCTAATAGGCAATTTAAACATGCAATTCATGAAATTTTCTATCAATATTCTAACAAATGCATCTATTCACTCGGTAAATCATAAAAATTAATCAGAATAAATATTTCTATCCTGGATTCGTGGTTTCGCAACCACTGTTTTGTTTAGGCCAAATTTTGAGATGTAACAATTGGCACTCGATGCTTGATGGATTAACCGTAAAAAAGTTTTGCTCTCCGTGCTAGTCAGATAATTTGATGATAATTGTGCCCTGTACTAGTCAGATAAACTGATAATAATTGTGTTTTGCACTAGTCGAATAGATCAAAAAAGTTTTGCGCCCAGCGCTAGTCGGATAATTGACAATCATTGTGTCCTATAGTAGTCAAATAAATCGATAAGGAATTGTGCCCAAAGCTAGTTGGATAAACCAAAGATTTTAAACATGTGCCCAGCACTAGTTGGATTACCAACAATAAGTTGTGCCCCGTGTAACACCCCAAACCCAGCCCAGACGTTATGGGCAAGTCTGGTGTGTAACATCGACGAGGAACTATAACATATTCTTTAGATATTATGATTAGGGTGAATTTGCAAAACCATTATTCAAGTTTGGAAAGAAAACTAGGTTAAATTTGTGAAGTCCTATCCACTATAAAAATTAAAGTGTATTATGTTACAAGATCTTGTTTGTCTTTTCGTTTTCCATTTAATACGTGTGTTTCATTTTGAAAACATTGATAAATTTTAAATAAAAACTCGCGCAGCCTTAATCTACCCATTTTAATCAAATTACAAATAAAGAAATAAAAACAAAATTAAAAATACTTAAGAGCGGCCTTATTACAATCAAAAACCAAAATGAAAATGATTTAAATAAAATATGGAAATAAATAACTTAAGTAAAACCACCATGTGCAATCCACGTGGCCATTCCGAATCCCTCCAGCTCCAAGTCTACTAATTTAGGGCTCACCTGCATAGAAAAAAATGAAGGGGTGAGTTTGGAAACTCAGTGTGTAAAATTCAGATTCAGTATTAACTGTACCTTAACCCTGTTTAGAATTCAGTACGGCCCTTAGGCCCATTACAATAACAGAACAGATATTATGCATGTATGCAAAAGCCCAGCCCAAATCCAGCCCTACACACCACCCGTACCAGCCCTACACACCATGTGGGGAATAACTCAACCCACCCAGCCCTACACACTACAGTCGCAGCATGGCTGCTTAATTAGAAAACGTGGCCAAGCCACTAACAGTAAAACGAGGCAAAGCCCCTATCAATAAACGTGGCATTGCCACTTAGCACTTCCTCTATCATAAACCCAACCCCATGCAAAAGTATAACATGTCATGGCATATAGTGAACAGATAAAATATAACATGCATTTCAGACAATTTAACCCTAGGGGTATAATGGTTATTTTGCACCTAGGTAAAACAGTAATTTTCCACCCTTAAGGGGTATTTCAGTAAATATACCAATTCTTAGGATTTTCATGCTTATTACACTTGTTAACAGTCCAATTTCATCTAAGTAACTTGTCTAGCCCATTTACCGACTTTCGAGCTAACGGGCCCTAAAACCCCTAATGGGCCCTTACGGTGTCCAATAACTATTTTGGCCCACAAAGCCCAAATTTTATGTCCGGTTTAACAATTTTAACACCCAAATTATCAGAATGTGCTTACTGCTCATTTTCACCCATATGGGCCCGCAAGCCCATTGGGCCCAAATTCAGCCCCTCGAGGCCTAGATTCACCAAGACACATGAAATTGCGCACACATCAACTTTACCATTTGCAATTACCGAATTTACCAAGTCAACTGACCAACGAGCGCTTGCACGCTTGCAAGCCCACGAAATGCTAAAATTTCGGCATTTCAGCTTTTTGGCTTTTACCGATTTAGTCTACTAGTGGGTGTTCGTTTACACACCTGATTTTCGAGATACTAGGACAAGATCTTTCACGCGATTATCCTATAATTGACCACTTAAGATATTAGACTATGAATCGATAATAACCCCATGCCACAACTACTTACCAAATTCGGCCAACACCACTTTGGCCCTAGAATACTTACGTTTGCCGAAATCAATGACTAGACCTAAATCTAGTCGCCCCAACGGTCCTAGCCTTCCACACTCCTCAATCAATAGCCTTCAATCCACACTAACACATAACAAACTGAATGTAAAACCAATAAAGCCCTAATTGACAGCCACCCCATGATCCTAGGGTTTTTTGACTTTTCTTAAATCTAAAGATAACGAATGAAGAGGGGTTTCAATAACTTACCAAAGGTTTAATTCCCCAAAATCGTTCCTAAATACCTTCTTATTCCAGATCTATTGTGGATCTAACTTAAAGTACGAGTAGAGAATAGATCTAGGGGTTTAGATCCTAAATCACTATGAATATGGAGGTTTCAACTTTTGGTATAATGAAGAAGAGAAAGGTAGAAGTTGTAGTGGAAAAGAGGAGTTGTCGACAAGGGTTATGGTGTTGGGTTTCAGCTTTTGAAGAGGTTGGGTTGAAGAGAAGAATAGAGTTTCGATCAAGGGAGAAAATGACAACAACCACTTTGGTTTCGACTTTTGGTGGTAGTCGACTAAAAGACTTGAGAAGAGAGTAGAAAAGAAAGGAGTAGGTTCAGCTTTAGGTGCAAATAGAAGGTAAAGGAGATGAAGAAGAGAAGAAGAAAGTGATGAAAGAATAAGGGAATTTGGTTTGAGAAACAAAAGAAAGAAAGGAGTTTTGGCTCTTGAACAAATCGACACAAAGGGAATGTAGAGACCTAGTTTTTGGTTTTTAAGAAAAAGGAGGAGGAAGAAAGGAAAACCAAAGGCACTATACCTATTCGGCCACAAGAGATAGCCCTTATTTAGCAAATCCCGAAAGGTTTCTCCCTACAACTGTCGGCACAAACCACCCTAATTGCCAAAATTGCTACACTAAAACCCTCCTAGCCGAAAATGCAACTTCAAAGTCCCTTGGCCGGCCACTTCTTGCTTCCATTCAAAATCCCTAAAATTTCTCTCCCTTATCCTACTTGATTCAATCCCATGAGCATCTCAAACTCTTCCCAACAGAGTTTCACTTGGGGTCCATCACATGTCTTGCACATGCATAAAAATAAATTACCACACTACTTACCACGAGACTTGAACCCTGGCCCTTGCACAGCTTCCACATGCCACTTTCCTAGGCTTTAAGTTGCGTCACATTGCCACTTTACCAAAGCCTCATTTATGTCTTAAATTACTCACTTTTTCTTAAAACCCCACATACTCAAGACCCCTTCTCTTTAAGTCCAAAATTTAACAATTCTATCGGGTTTTAACTTAGGCTTTGGCCTTCTAAAGGCCCACTAACACACCCAAACACAACTTAGCATAACCAGACCAACAAAATTTAAAGTTCACATAAAATCACAAAAATCCCAAAAATCCCAAAAATTAGGGCGTTACAACACGTGTAATAGCCCGTTTTTAGTGAAATTAGAATAGTGGTTTTAAAACCATAAATTCAATGTCAAAATATTTATTTTAATGTTATTTGAGGTCTACAGCATGATAGTATGATTGCATGAAAATTTCGTTAAGAAATTTTATCGTTTGAATGCTTAATTTGTGAAAAAGGACTAAATCGCGTAAAATGTAAAATTTTAGTTCTATAAGTTAAAAGTACTAAATGGCTATGAAATTAAGTAGTTAAGGGATTCATCTGGTAAATATACCATTTTCATCATGAGTAGACAATTATGGACATGTATTAAATAATTTTCATGTTTTATAATATGGTTATAATTGTAATTTAGTAAATAAAGGTTAAAAATTAAAGAAAAATAAATTTCTTTCATGCATTCATCTTCCTCAACTGAAAAAAAAAATAAAAATAAATCTATGGGAGCTTGAAGTCTCGACAACATAATTTACCTTGCATTGGTATGATATTTTGTCTCATTTTTAATGATTTTTATGTTTTTAAGGTTGTTGTAGCTTAATTTAGATAGCCCAAGGACTAATTTGCAAAATTGTGAAAGTACTAGAGTTTTGTCGTTGTTGAATTTGCATGTGTTTTGGTGTTTGATGAAAGAAAAGGAGTCCTTGTTGTTAGACAAACAACATTTGTTAACTGATTTTGAATGAAATTGCAAAATAGGGATTTAATTGAGAAATGTGTAAAATCCATGGTGAAATGTATAAATAGATGAAAATTATGTACTGTAAATAGCATGGGTAAAATTCAGCTAGCATGGATATATATTGAATTGCATGAATTTGCATTTTTATAAGATAAGGACTAAATTGTAAAGAAGTTAAAAGATTAGGGGCCAAATGGTAATTTTTCCATAATATGAAAATTGGATTTAATTGAATAGAATATGAATTAAAATAGTTAAATTTGATTTATGGATCATGAAAAGCTACGTATGGATTTGGATCGGTGAAAGGATAAAGTTTTAGATTAGACGATCGTTTTCATCCGTTCTATATCGAGGTAAGTCCATATGTTTAATAAGAATTAAATTATATGGATTTAAATGCTTACGTGATGTACTTGTGATAATTCGACACTATGGAAATTCTAGACAAGGCATCGACAAAGTATAGATCCTGGTTAAACCTTAGGAATAGATAGTATACAAATAACATGTCATTCGGGGTTACCGTGATTTATGTAATTTGGGTGCCGGTCCTGTACATCCTACCAGTTGTTGAATTTTTCGGCATGTGTTGCTGTTACTCGTCAGCTTGTGTGAGCAACACCGTGTAGCTACATCTTAACCGTCAGCTTGTGTGAGCAACACCGTGTAGCTACGTCTTAACCGTCAGCTTGTGTGAGAAGACACTATGATAGCTTGAGAGTTAGCATTTATATGAGATATGTAATAGAGGTGGTTTAACCATGTATATGGTACTTAATGTGCGAGATACCCGAGTATCCTATATTATTCTGAATGGTTCAATGGGCAAAAATGATGGTACGAGAATATAAGAGATGATGTGGATCAATTCAGGTATTTATGAGAAGTAAGACAAGTAAGTGATAGTTGATGAATTCATACATGACTCACATGGTTATGACAATGTGCTAATTGTTGGATTGAATGAAGCTTATCTATATTTACTTATGCTTCTTTAACTTGTGAATGAATTGGTAAATTGTACTTATTAGCCATACGAGCTTACTAAGCTTCATAGCTTACTTTGTTTTCTTTTCCGTATTTTATAGTGAATTAGAAGCTTGCTCGGATTGGAAGTCATCAGAGATCTCATCACACTATCCAGCAGTTGTTTTGGTACTTTTGGACTTAATGTATTTTGGTTATATGGCATGTATAGGTCTATTGGCTAATGAAGCCTATATGTTTTGATATATGATTAGCCATGTGATTTGGCTTAATTTGGAATATGTGTTGATATGTATATTTATAAGTAGTTGGCTTAATTTGAATGAAGTTTAATTGCCTTGAGTATGCTTGATGGTGGCCTTGGAAATTGCCTTGTTTGTGAATTGGTAATTTGGTACCTATTAGATGAATTAGTGAATTGGTTTACATATTATGTTTTGGGCATTAAGGTGCATATATGCCTTTGATATTTTAGGTAACATTTGGAAGTGATAATAGTATGTTTATAATGGTCAATTGCGATGCTTGTTAGCACTTGGGTTAATGGTATTGAAATTGCATGTTTTAGGCTTGATTTTGGTTGGTTTCAAGGCCTATTTATGTTGTGGTTATATGCTTTTGAAGTGTGTAAGTTAATACCAAAGTTAGGTGAGAAATATGGCTTGGAACATAGCCTATTTTTGTCCACACAATCAGAGATGTAAGCGTGTGTCTAAGTCGTGTGTGACACACAGTCAGATAACACAGTCATGTGTCCCCTATAGTTTTTAATGAAAGCAAGTTAGTGAGTTACACAGGCTAGTCACATGGGCATCTGGTTGGCTGTGTGACCCAAGTTAGAGAGTTACACGGGGTCGAACACGGTCTGGGACACGGCCATGTGATCCCATTTCAAATGTCCACACGGCCTGTGACACAGGTATGTCTTTTGGCCGTGTGAGACACATAACCTGGCCACACAGGTATATGTCCCCAGTATTTGAAAATTTTCAATGTTTTCCCAAAATTTCTATAAGTTCCAGATTTAGTCTTGAATTGTTTATGTGATAAGTCCGGTAATACTCTATAACCCTATTTTGGTGACGAATACAGGTTAGGGGTGTTACATTTGATTGGTAGTAGAGCTACAGTTTAGTCGATTCTAGGACAACGTAGCATATGTGAGTCTAGCTTACATGCTATATTTAACCTACGATAGTGTGATATCTCCTGACAGTTTTTGAATCATGTTTTCATATAGTAATGGATTCCAATCGAGTTGACTCTGATGATGTAGAAAGTAATGCACCAGCCTCCATTCATGGAGCAACGCCATCTAGATCAAGACTCGTATCTGAGGGTCGTGTAGAAGAGGCTAAGGAAGCCTTCTTCCAGATGATGAATGAGTGGTTTTCTGAGTATGTCCGAATGAATCTGGCTACTCAACAACCTCCACCCCACCTATTCCCTAACCGATTCCCGTAGCTCCTCAAGGTTTGGAACCTTTGCGAATGAATAAGCCGCCTGTTGATGAAATTCAAAAGTATGGGGCTGAAGAGTTCAGAGCTTCAGTTGACGATGATCCTAAGATAGCTGAGTTTTGGCTTAAGAATACAATTTGAGTCTTTGATGATTTGTCTCGTATGCCAGCAGAATGTGTTAAATGTGCCGTATCTCTTTTGAAAGATGCAGCATACCAATAGTGGAGCACTTTGATATCTGTAGTGCCGAGAGATTGGGTTACATGGAAATTCTTTCAGACAGTTTAGAAAGAAGTATATAAGTCACAATTTTTCGATAAAAAATGCAAGGAATTTTTAGAGCTGAAACAAGGTCATATGACTATATTTGAATATGAAAGGGAATTCATGAAACTGAGTAAGTATTCCCGAGAGTGCATTCCAACTGAAGAAATTATGTGGAAACGATTCGAAGACGGCTTGAATAAAGATATTAAACTTCTAGTCAGTATTCTTGAACTAAAAGAATTTGTTGTGTTAGTTGATAGAGCACACAAAGCCGAAGAGCTTAGCAAAGAAAAAAGAAAAACTAATTTTGAGGCTAGAGATTCGAGAAAGAGGTCAATGGGTAAATCATATTATTCCTCATAAAAGAAATCAAGGGAATTCCTATAACTGTTCAACTGCTTCGAAGGGGTATTTAGATAGAGATCGCAAGAAGCAACACACGAGTCCAAAAGCTGAAGCCACTTTAGTATCGAGCGTTGGTAGTGTCAAAGCCAACAAACATGAGTGTCCACAGTGTGGTAGAAGACATTTTGAAGAGTGATGGATGAGTAATAAAGCTTGTTTCAAATGTGGTTCACGAAAGCATTTCATTCGGGATTGTCTTGAGTTATCTGAAAAAGATAAACTTTAGACTGCTCGATCGGGTAATACAGTTGCAAGAGGGAAACCACCTCGAAATACTGGAAATATGAGTGGTACTAGAGGTACAACAAAAGATTCTGCTATGAGATCTGAGGCTCGAGTGCCAGCCAGAGCTTATGCTATTCGAGCTCATGAGGATGCATCAGCACCAGATGTTATTACCGGTACTTTTTCTCTTTGTGACACTAATGTAACTGCTTTGATTGATCCTGGATCGACTCATTCGTATGTCTGTATGAATCTAGTGTCTAGTAAGAGTTTACTTGTTAAGTCCACTAAATTTGTGGTTAAAGTATCAAACCCCTTAGGTCAGTATGTCCTAGTTGATAAAGTTTGCAAGAACTGTCCTTTGATGACTCAGGGTTACTATTTTTCAGTTAATTTGATGCTTTTACCGTTTGATGAATTTAACATGATTCTGGGTATGGATTGGTTGACTCTGCATGATGCTATTGTAAATTGTAGACAAAAGACTATTGAGTTGACATGTCAAAATGATGAAATTCTTCTTATTGAATCTAATGGTTTGAGTGGACTGCCTATTGTGATACCGTCAATGTTAGCTCAAAAATATGTGAGAAAGGGTTGTGATACTTATATTGCATATGTACTGGATACAAAAGTGTTTGAGTCGAAGATTGAATTAGTACCAGTTGTTTGTGAATATCTAGATGTGTTCCTAGAAGAGTTACCTGGGTTGCCACCAATTAGGGAAGTTGAGTTTGCTATTGAATTAGTACCAGGGACATCACCGATATCGATAGCTCTATATAGAATGGCTCCTACAGAGTTGAAAGAGTTGAAAGCTCAGCCGCAAGAGTTAACAGATAGAGGTTTTACAAGATTGAGCTTTTCACCTTGGGGTGCGCCAGTTCTGTTCGTAAAGAAGAAAGATAGATCAATGAGATTGTGTATCGATTATCGAACAGCCTAATAAAGTAACGATCAAGAACAAGTTTCCTCTATCAAGAATTGATGATTTATTTGATCAGCTGAAAGGAACAATAGTGTTCTTTAAGATTGATTTGTGATCTGGTTATTATTAGTTGAGAGTTAAAGATTTGGATGTGTCAAAAATTGCATTCAGAACCAGGTACGGACACTATGAATTTCTTGTTATGCCATTTGAGTTAACTAACGCTCCTGCAGTTTTTATGGACTTGATGAATAGAATCTTTAAACCGTATTTAGATAGATTTGTTGTTGTATTCATTGATGACATTATAATCTATTCCTGAGATGAGTCAAAGCATGCTGAGCATTTGAGTAATGTGTTGCAAACATTGAGAGATAAGCAATTGTTTGTTAAATTCAGTAAATAAGAGTTTTGGCTTTGAGAAGTTAGATTTTTGGGACATATTGTATCTACAGAAGGCATCAGAGTTGATCCAAGTGAAATTTCAACAATTATTGATTGGAAACCACCGAGGAACATATCTGAAGTAAGAAGTTTTCTGGGATTAGCTGGCTATTATCGAAGATTTGTTAAAGGGTTTTCAATGATAGGTACACCAATAACTCGTTTACTACAGAAAGATGTGAAATTTGAATGGTCTAAGAAATGTCAATAGAGTTTCAATCGGTTGAAAGCACTGTTAACTGAAGCACCAGTTTTAGTTCAGCATGAATCGGGTAAAGAATTTGTGATTTTTAGTGATGTATCATTAAACAATTTGGGATGTGTTATAATGCAAGAAGGCAAAGTGATAGCTTATGCTTTCAGACAGTTGAAGCCGCAAGAAAAGAATTATTTGACGCACGATTTAGAATTGGCTGCTATTGTGTTTGCATTGAAAATTTGGTGACACTATTTTTTTAGTGAAAAATGCCATATATTTACTAATCACAAGAGTTTAAAGTATTTGATGTCGCAGAAAAATTTGAATTTGAGACAGTGAAGATGGCTCAAATTATTAAAAGATTATGAGTTAGTGATTGATTACCATTCGAGAAAAGCAAATGTTGTCGTAGATGCTTTAAGTAGAAAATCTTTATTTGCTTTGAGAGCGTTGAATACATGATTGACTTTGACTGATGATGGTTCAATTTTAGCTGAGTTAAAGACTAAACTGATGTTTCTTAATCAAATTTATGAAGCTCAAAAATGTGATAATGAATTAAAAGCAAAACGAGTATAGTGTGAGTCGACTCCTGATTCAGAGTTTTAGATTGGAATTGATGATTGTTTGTTGTTCCGAGGTAGAATTTGCATACCGAGAGATCTAGAGCTTATACAGAAAATCTTGCAAGAGGCACACTGTGGTAATTTCTCTATTCATGTAACACCCCAAACCCGGCCTAGAAGTTAGGCACGAATCTGGCTTGTCTAATTGAAGTGTTTTTCAAAAACCTTGTTTTTTGAAAACCCTTCTTATCAAAACTTGTTGCCATTTAAAACTTGTGTAAAATCTCGAATTTCGTATGCATATTTTTAAAATGTGCTTTATTAAAAGACGTTCTCTTGTAAAATGTTATTACCTTTAAAACCTTAATTGTTACGGAAGTTTAATTTAAAATAGTTGCAAAAACGTGATATTTTGAAAATAGTTGTTGTTTTGGAAAAACCGTGTTCGAGTTCTAACAATTATAAAATAATAAATAAAATCCCAAATGTAAAAATCAGAAAGTTTAAAAGGCCTTATTACAACCCAAACTGGAATAAAGTACTTAAAAGTAAATCAAGACAGAGCATAAGCAATGTGTGGCCTTCTCCGAGTCCCTCATAGCATCGATCCTCCTAAAGCTAGGGATTACCTGCACAGTTATTAAACAGGGTGAGTTTTATGAAAACTCAATGTGTAATCCCTTACTATATAAAACGAACAGTCAGTCATACAAAAGAATTAAAAGTCTGGGCCCAGTCCTACTATAGTTCTAGTATCAATTGGGCCTTAGCCCACTATAACAAACAGTACTAGATGGGCATTAACCTATTACAGAATCAGAAACATTATCAAAATTAGAATCAAAATCAAAATCAGAATCAGGTGGGCCTAAGCCTAAAACAGAATCAGTAACAGTATAATACAGATATACAGAATAGACTAGGCTGAAGTCTTATACAGAACAGATTAATCTAGGCCTTAGCCCTATACAGAATAGTGTGGGCCAAGCCCATAGCGGAATCAGAACAATATGAGAATGCAATCCCAACCTAGTCCAGCCATCACACCACTCATACTAACCCAACACACCATGTGGGGAATAACTCGACCCACCCAGCCCTAACACCAATGACATAGCCATGCTGCTAATAATAGATAATGTTGTGAAGCCACCAGAATTAGAATACGTGGCAAAGCCACTAGCACAGAACTTCCTCCAAATCGATGTCCCAACCCAATATGTCGTGTATGCTATGCTCAATCATCACACATGTATGCAGAATGGCCATATTTAGTATCAGTGATTTAAACACATATTAAAACATATCAATCACACAACCACGGTCACGTCAGTCAAATTATAGTCATACAAACACAGTCAAATTCATCAAATACACAATCCAAGTCAGTCACTTGCTCACAAGGGTAAAACAGTCATCTAACACCCTAGGGCAAAATGGTAATTTTACCCCACAGAGGTATCTCGATAATTCTACCCTACGGGGTATTTCGGTAATTTTACCCTACAAAAGTATTTCAGTAATCTTACAACCCAGGGGTATTTCGGTAATTTCACAAACCAGGGGTATTTCGATAATTTTGCAACCCAAGGGTATTTCAGTAATTTCACAAACCAAGGATATTTCGGTAATTTCACAAATCAGGGGTATTTTGGTAATTTTGAAATCTAGGGTATTTCTATAATTTGTAAATTAGGGTATTTATGTAATTTTATAAACCGAGGGTAAAATGGTAATATTACAATTCAGGGGTAAAATGGTAATTTTACAAATCAGGGGTAAAATGGTAACTTTACAAATCAGGGGTAAAACAGTAACTTTACAAATCAAGGGTAAAATGGTAATTTTACAAATTAGGGGTAAAACAGTACTTTTACAAATCGGGGGTATTTCTGTAATTTTACAAATCGAGGGTAATTCTGAAATTTTGCAAATCAGGGGTATTACAGTAATTCTACCCTATAAGGGTATTTCGATAATTTTATCAATCCCTCAGAAAGTCTATAGTCGCCTCAGGCGACACAAGTATTCTAAACAGAGATAACGTTGCGAATGGGCCTAAGGCCCATTCTCGGCCCAGGTGGGCCCACACGCTCGTGTGGCCCTTTAGCCCAAAACTAGCCACAAATATGATATTCACCTAGTCTAGTCCAATATTTACTACACAATCATACAATTTTCCCGATTGGGCCCACATGGCCCATTTCGGCATTCCAGCATTTGCCGTTCTATAGCTAGAGTAGGGTGAAGTACACACCTGATAGGAATCTGAAGTTTATCCTCGCTCCGAACACTACTATACCCAGAAGCCTACAATAATCGCACATTTGACTCCTAAGGAGTGTGTTGACCAACTTCGGTCACCACCATTGTGATCCAACGGCATACAGATCAACAAATGATCCAATGCCTAACCCAACGAACACGCCATAAAGCGAAAGGGATAAGCCAAGAAAGGTATGCCTACTCTCCTCATGGTTTGCTCTATTTAAAGCCAGCTCCTCACCTATTCTCATGTTAGTTTCCCGATGTGGGATTCTCCATCAATCCCACAAAATTAAAGCATTAGCAAAATAATCAAGCTTTGCATGCAAAGGGATTCGAACCATAGTCCTCTCAATAACCATGTCACACTACCACCACTAGGACACAAGCTCCTTTGTGTCATAAGTTCAACACATTTAACTTTAAAGCCCACCTACTCGCTTCCAGATTTATTTAAAAGGGAAACCAAAATAAATTGCAAGAGCCAAGACTTGAACCTTGGACCCCCTTGCTTCCTCTATGGCATCACTTCCTTGTCTTCCATGTGGCGCCATTTGCCACTAGACCACAACTCCTTTGGTGTCATGCTTTCACCAAAAATATTCTTAAAGCCTACCCACTAATGTCAAGGCTCCCATAAGAGAAAAACATAAATTTTTGCTAAGGCCCAGGTTTGAACCTAGGACTTCTCCAACTCTCCCAAACCTCTTAGCTATCACATCCACACGTCATTTAGTGACTATGGCCCCAGGGCCCATTATGCAACTCCCACGTGCTCACATGGCCCGCTAAGCTAGATTTGCCCATAGCCATGTGTATGACACAGCTGGTCCACTAATTCCCGTAAGTCTAAAGACAACGACCCGTGTAGGCCCACAAGCCCATTGGGCCCACACGGCCCATTCTTCCATGCCCAAATTCAGGGCGTTACAATTCATCCAGGGAGTAACAAAATGTACCATGATTTGAAATAGTCGTATTGGTGGTGAGGTTTGAAATGTGATATTTCTGACTTTGTGACCAGATGTTTGATTTGTTAGGAAGTTAAATATAAACATCAAATACCTTCGGGACTGTTACAGCCAGTGATGATACTTGAGTGGAAGTGGGACAGAGTTACAATTGAATTTGTATCAGGAGTATCCCTATCTCTAAAAAAGAAAGATGCTATATGGGTTGTTGTTGATTTTTTAATGAGTTTGCACATTTCATTCTAGTGCGTATAGACTTCTCTCTTGATAGATTAGTTGAATTGTACATTTTAGATATTGTCAGATTGCACAGAGTTCCAATCTCTATTATTTCAGATAGGGATCCGAGATTTATATCACGATGTTGGAAGAAATTATAAGTAGCTTTGGGTACGCAATTGCATTTTAACACCTCATTTTAGCCTCAAAATGATGGTCAATCTGAGAGAGTGATTTAGATTCTTGAAGATATGCTTCGTTGTTGTGTTTTAGAGTTTGAAGGCAACTGGGAAAAATATTTACCATTGGTTGAATTTGTGTATAATAATAGTTTTCAGTCGAGCATAAAGATGGCACTGTATGAAGCTTTATATAATCGTAAATGTTAAACTCCATTATGTAACACCCTAAATTTGGGCCTAGAAGTGTTGGGCTTGTGTAACGTCCTAATTTTCGGGATTTTTTGGGATTTATGAGATTTTGGTAAAATTTTGAAATTTTGGTGTTCTGAATATTAGAATTGTGTTTAAGTGTGTTAGTGGGCCTTTAGAAGGCCCAAGCCTAAGTTAAAACCCGGTAAAATATCAAGTTTGGATTTTAAATTAATAGGAGACTTAGTTAAGTGGGCTTTTAAGAAAAACTTCGTAAATTATGATACAAGAAGAGCTTTGGCAAAGTGGCAAGGTGGCGCCACTAAGTTCCTAAAAAAGTGGCACCTGGAAAGGAATTAAAGGTCCAGGGTTCAAGTTGCAAGGTAAGCGTATTGTTACTTTTTAGTTTTTAGGCATGTGCCGGGCATGTGATCACTTAAATGAATTTTGGCAAGGGCCTTAGAGAGGTTGGGCCAAATGTTTTAGTTAATATTAGGGTTAGGTTCCTTTCTTTTTCTGTCATGACAAATTAGAGTTAGCCATCTAAAAGCTTTCACTTTTATTTATCCTTCTCTAAGTTTTCACAAAAGCCGAAAACATAGATTCCTTCTCTTCTGTGCCGATTTCTTCTTCCTCTTCTTCTCCTCCATTGCTTTCCTTTCCTTTTTGCTTTTTACCTTAGCCGAACACCCCTATTACTCAAATCCATCTTCTTTTTCAAATCTATCCTTCCTAAAACCACCATAGCCGATTGCCATAAAAGCCGAAATCCCAAAAACTTACTGCTTGTGCCGATTTCTCCAAGCCAATTCCCCCTATTCTTTTCATTCCTTTTGACCAAATTTCATCTTCTCTAAACCCTTAGTACCTGTCAGAAACACTACTCCAAGATTATAACCCCAAATCACCATCTTCTTCACCAGTCAAAAAGCCGAAACTGCCATAACCATAGGAGCTCATAGCTGAATCTTTAGATCTCTAAGACTCAAGTTTTGCTAGCATTTAGGGGATAGATCTGCATCAGATTTGATTAGGAACATAAGGAGAAACTGTGGTAAGCACTCGTTATCCCAGATCTACATTATTTTGCGATTTAGAAAAAGTCGAAGTCCCTAAAATCTAGAGAGGCTGTCGATTGGGGCTTAGGGCTCTAAGGGTCATTAACCAATGATTTCTTTTGGTGATTAGTGTGTTCTAGAGGTGATTGATCGAAAGCTTGGATCTTTGGAATGACTAGATCTAGATCTAGTCATCAATTTTGGCAAAGGTAAGATTTTGAGGCCTTAGGGGCATTGGCCGAATATGGGTAAGTGAATATTGGGATTTTTTGTTGTAGATTTGCAATCTAAGAATTGTGGTAATTGATTATAATACATCGTGGGGGATCTCAGTAGTAGTCGTCACGAAACAGGTGTGTATCGAACCCCTTCTTTAGTCTAATTCGGCAAAAGCTGAAATGCCAAAATTCTGGCATTTTGTGGGCTTGTGAGTGTGCAAATGCTCACAAGACATTAAAATCGTTAGATCTGAAATCGCAAGGTGGTAAGCTAGTCACGTGTGGAATTCCGTATACTTCGGTAACTAGGCCTCGATGGGCTACAAATGGGCCCAATGGGCTTACGGGCCCATATGGGCTACAAATGGGCCCAATGGGCTTACGGGCCCAATGGGCTTTCTACCTCAGCCGAACACCCCTATTACTCAAATCCATCTTCTTTTTCAAATCCATCCTTCCTAAAACCACCATAGCCGATTGCCATAAAGCCGAAATCCCAAAAACTTACTTCTTGTGCCGATTTCTCCAAGCCAATTCCCCCTATTCTTTTCATTCCTTTTGATAGAATTTCATCTTCTCTAAACCCTTAGTACCTGTCGGCAACACTACTCCAAGATTATAATCCCAAATCACCATCTTCTTCACCAGTCAAAAAGCCTCAAATACCTCATTACTCAGAAGGAGTTGAACCTTAGGCAATGAAGATGGATAGAGTTGCTTAAGGATTATGATTGCTCAATTGAGTACCACATTGGGAAGGCTAATGTGGTAGCAGATGCTCTAAGCCAAAGGGCTGTATCTGATCTGAGAGCAATGTTCGCTCGTCTCAGCCTCTTTGATGATGGTAGTCTACTGGCTGAACTACAAGTGAAACCGACTTGGACTGAGCAAATTAAGGAGAAATAGTTATTGGATGAGTCACTAGTTCCTCAGTTTCAAAAAGTGGAGGATGGCAAGACGTCTAATTTTGGACTTAACAGTAAAGGTGTTTTGTGTTTCCGTGGGAGAGTGTGTTCTGAAGGACTTTGATCTGAGGCAGTTAATACCGCGGGAGGCACATGGTAGCCCTTATGCCATGCACCTTGGTGGAAATAAGTTATATTGGGATCTGCATGAGTTGTACTGGTGACCTAGACTTAAGCGCAAGGTAATAGAATTTATGGGTAACTGTCTGACATGCCAGCAGGTGAAAGCTGAGCATCAACTACCTTTTGGGCTTCTGCAGCCAGTAAAAAATTCCACTTTGGAAGTGAGAAAGGGCAACCATTGATTTTGTGAGTGGGCTACCCTTGACGCCTTCTAAGAATGATTTGGTTTGGGTTATCATGGATTGACTGACGAAATCCACCCACTTTTTTCCGGTCTGAACTGATTATTCGCTTCAGAAGTTTGCAAAATTGTATGTAGTTGAGATAGTGCGACTTCATTGGGTACCAGTTTCAATGATTTTTGACAGAGACCCTAGGTTCACGTCTCGGTTCTGGAAGAAGTTACACGAGGCATTGGGTACAAGGTTGGATTTCAACACTGCTTTTCATCTTCAAATAGACAGACAATCGGAAAGGGTGATTCAAGTATTAGAAGATATGTTAAGAGGTTGTGTTATCGATTTCTGGGGTAGTTGGGAAGATTACTTGCCGCTACCAGAATTTCCGTATAACAACGGTTACCAAGCAAGTATTCAGATGGCACTATATGAGACGTTGTATGGTCGTAGGTGTTGCACGCTTACTTGTTGGACTAAACTGGGTAAACGTTAGGTTTTGGGGCAAAAGTTAGTGGCAGATACTGAAGATAAAGTTAAGTTGATTAGGGATCGATTAAAGGAAGTATCCGATAGGTAGAAGTCATATGCCGACTTAAAGCGTAATGAGATTGAGTACTCTGTGGGGGATCTGGTATTCTTGAAAGACTCACCTTGGAAGAAGATCTTAAGATTTGGAAAGAAGGGCAAGTCGAGCCCTCGATTTATTGGGCCCTATCAAATTCTGAAATGGGTGGGTCCGGTAGCATATCAGCTCGAACTGCCTCCTGAATTAGAGCGGATTCACGATGTCTTTCATATCTCCATGCTGAGGCAGTACCATTCTGATCCCTCACATATAGTGCCAGTTGAGGAGATTGAAGCTAAACCTAATTTGACTTTCGAGGAAGAACTTGTGCAAATTCTGAATCGTGATGTTAAAGTGCTGAGAAGGAAATCCGTTCCACTAGTCAAGGTGCTTTGGCATAATCACGGTATGGAAGAAGCCACGTGGGAGCTAGAAGAGGTGATGCAACAACAATACCCTCACATGTTCTGACCAGGTAAATTTTGAGGCTGAAATTTCTTTGAGGTAAAGTTGTAATGCCCTAAATTTTAGGGTTTTTGAATTTTTGCATAATTGGAAATTGCATGGTTGGGTGAGCTGAATTGATGTTTTGGGTGCGTCTGGGGGGCCTTTAGAAGGCCTAGGTTAAAGCCAAGCCTTTAGCAAATTTTTTATTTTTAGGCTTAGGGGAGTATGGATGATAGCTCATAGGGTTTAAATAAATTGTTGGGGGTTCCATGACACCAAGAGCCTTGTGTTGGAGTGGCAAATGGCAACACATGTAGGGCATAGAGGTGGCGTCACATGCATGGCAAGGAGGTCTGGGGTTCGAATCCCTCCTTGCTAAAAAAAAATGGGTGATTTATTTTACACCTTGCTAGGCTAGAGGTTGAGTTGGACTTGAACACTACATGGAGGAAGTTTCAATTGGTCTCCACATTTGAATGGGTGATGGGGAGTAAATTGTGGAGTAAATTAAGAAGCAAAACAAGGAGACTTTCAAGGGATTTGGGGTATGGAAAGTGTTAGGCGAATGGTACTTTTGGTATAGGCAAATTCGGCATTTGAGAGTGTGAAAGCCGATCTAATGTAGGGTTTTTAAGCTTTTCTTTTACCTTTCTCTAGTTTGGTTCGGTAGCTTTTAGTATATTCATTTTTTTCTTTGTTTTAACCATTTGGGTATTTTGTTCAAAGAGCTGAATTTGCAAACTCTTTTCCTCTCATTCTCTCTTTTGGCCGAACCCTATCAATTTTCTTTTCCCTCTCTTCTCATTTTCTATTTTGCACTTTTCTTTCTACTATGTTGCCAACCAAATTGAACTTTATTTTTCTCCTTCGAAGATTTCTCTCCTTCAACCCTTTTTTCTTTGTGTTGGCCGAACCCCCTCTTCTCCATTGCCTTCCCTTTAAGTGATCTTTAACGTCTTCAACCTTGATCTTGGGTATCCTAATCCCTAGCCGAATTCTTGTCTCTCCCTTTTAACTCTTTCGCTCATCTTCTTATCTGAACTTGGTCAAGGCTCAAACACGTCTCTTCTCTATATTGGTTTGGTAGGGTAGTATATCTTTCTCCTTGTTTTTTCTATGGTGCTTTATATTTTCTCTTTCATAGTCGAGTGGTCAACCAGCATTCATGATTTATTTACCATTGGCTTCTTAGGTGTTCACGCGGAGTGAAAAAGTGCGAAGGTATTCGGTCGTTTGGGTCTCTTCTCCTGGTTTTCGAATAAGGTAAAGGCATTGTTTAATGTGGGAAGGCCGAATATTTCTTTGGTTATGGAAGCTGAATTTTGTGGTCTTAAACCACATTCGTAATCAGTTCTCTCTAATGAGTTTTGTTGTCATGCAGTGTGTTAGTAGTTAGGAGTAATTGTTTATAATCAACGATCTAGGGAAAGCAGATTGCGCAAGGTATTTAGTGTTGTCAATATGGATCAATGTTTCCTAACTCTATTAAGCGGAAGATTGATTGCATCTTGGGTTGGTTGTAGGTTTGTGTTCGTAGAATTGGAAGCATCTTCGTGGTAAGGTATGTAACCACACCCTTCTTTAGTGTAGATCGGCAAAAGGCGAAAAGCCGGAATGCCAAAACGTTGACATTTGAGGCATTGTGGGCGTGTGAGCGCTTGTGGGCCAAACCAAGCCCACAAATCGTGAGCAATAGACTGTTGAAGCCTTTGCGCCTGTTTTCGTGCACTTGGGCCGTTACGGGCCTTGATGTGCCAAAATAGGCCCAATGGGCCTACGGCCCCATATGGGCAAAATTACTCGGTATGTGATCATTGGTATATTGGATGATAAGGTTGCGACATTGTACGAAAAATTTAGACTGAATGGGCCACACGAACGTGTTGGCCCACCTGGGCCCAATAGGGGTTTAGGGCCCATAAACATTGTTTTGACTGTATAGACTATTTGAGTCGCTTGAAGCGATGTTAGACCCTTTAGGAGGTCGTAATAGGTTTCGAGACCCTAGAGTTTAAAAAAATGACCAAAATGCCCTTGAGGGGTAAAATTACCATTTTACCCCTGACTGCTTAAAAGACTTATATACCCCTAAGGTAGGTTTTCTGATATATGTATGACTAAAACTCTGTCTGTTAAACTGCATGCTTGATATATTTAATTATGACATAATATTATGCATGGGGATTGGGTATGATTATGGAGGTAGTTCTGTAATAGTGGCTCTGCCACGTAATTCTGTATAGTGGCTTCGCCACGTAATCTGTTTCTGGCGGCTCTACCACGATATCTGTTATTAGCAGCACGGCTGCATATTGGTGTGTGGGCTGGGTAGGTCGAGTTATTCCCCACATGGTGTGATGGGTTGGTACGAGTGGTATGAAGGTTGGACTGGTTGGGCTTGCATGCATATACTTTCTATTTCTGTAATGGGCTTGGGCCCGTACTGTTTTGCATAGGGCTACGGCCCAAACTGATCTATTTTCTGTATAGGGCTTCGGCCCAGTCTATTCTGTTATTGGTTGGGGAAGTTGCACACTGATTTTTTGCAAACTCACCCTTTATTTTAAATCTGCAGGTAACCCCCAGCCATAGATGATTTGGAGCTGCGAGGACTTGGGGTGGCCACATGACTTCTGCTTTTGAACTTGTTTTTATTTAATTTCAGTTTGGGTATTATTTTTGTAATAAGTCCATTTTGGGTAGTTTTGCTACCTTTACTTTATTGCACTGTTAACTCGTTTTAAACCGGTAGATTAGGATATTTGGGTTTTTCAAAACTAATAACGTACGTTTTCAAATAAATCCCGTGTAATGTTTTCAAATATTAAGATAACTTCATATAATTGAATACAAAAAATATGGCTAACATTTTTATATATACATATTCAAACTTATAAAAATAGTTTTAACCTGATTTCATTCAACGTCCAAAAATCTAAACAAGGCTTTTGAAATAGAAGAGACTTTTTATCGAATTTCCGAATTTGAACATTACTTCCATGTTACACACCAGATCTGGTCATAACATCTGGGCCAGGTTAGGGGTGTTACAAGGAGAGGAGGCAAAAGTAACCTTCTTTGAAATGATGAATGAATGGTTCACTGAATATATGAGAACAAACCCTGCTGTTCAACAACCTCCCCCACCTGCTTGTTCTTGAGATGTCACGAGTGTTGAACATGCTAGAACTAGTAAGTCTCCAGTTGATAAAATTCAAAAATATGGGGCAGAGGAATTTAGAGCTATTGCTGATGACGACCCAAAAAGAGCCAAATTTTGGTTAAAAATACTATTCGGGTTTTAGATGAATTATCGTGTACTCCAGCCGAATGTTTAAAATGTGCAGTTTCCTTATTAAAAGACACAGCCTACCATTGGTGGAATACCATAAATTCAGTGGTAGCGAGAGAAAATATTAGATGGGAATTCTTCCAGAATGAATTCAGAAAGAAATATATTAGTTAGAGATTTCTAGATCAGGAAAAGAAAGAATTTTTAAATCTCAAATAGGGAAACATGACTATATTTGAGTACGAGCGAAAATTTGTTCGGTTGAGCAGGTAGGCCAGAGAATAGGATCCAACTGAGGCTAATATGTGTAAACGATTTGAAGAAGGATTAAATGAAGATATTAAGTTGTCAATAGGAATCCTTGAATTAAGGGAATTTATGGTTTTGGCTGATCAAGCACACAAAGCTGAAGAATTGAGTAAAAAAAGAAATAAGCTGAAAGAGAAGCTCAGGTTCCTGGTAAATGATTTATGAACAAGTCACAATCGTCTATTTCAAAGAAATCAAAGAAGTATCATGATCATTATACTACCTTTACGAGACACTCTGGAAAAGAGTGGGGTTCTCAACGCTTTAACCCGAGATCCTCGTCTCTATCTCTACACAGTGTTAGAAGTGTCGATAATCCCAAACCAAAATGTAAATATTGCAATAAATTTCATTTTGGGGAGTGTCGTTTGAGAAGCAGAGGCTCTTACGGATGTGGTTCTCTTGATCATTTCCTCAAAGATTGCCCAAAAAAGATTGAAAAGGATATTGATCAAACTTTAAATCCGAGTAATCCCACCTCGAGAGGAAGACCACCTTGTTACCCGGGCAATGTTGAGCACCCGCAAGAACGTATGCCATACGTGTTATAAAAGATGCTTCTGCACCAACTATCATTACTGGTACATTCTCTTTACTTGATACTGGTATTACTACTTTAATTGATCCTGGTTCAACGCATTCATATATATGTACAAATTTTGTCTGATAAAAATTTTCTTGTTGAGTTCACTAAATTTGTGGTTAAAGTTTAAAACCCTTTGGGCCAATGTGTTATGGTAGATAAAATTTGTAAAAATTGTCTGTTGATGGTAAAGGGTTATTGTTTTTCGGCTGATTTGATGCTATTGCCCTTTGATGAATTTGATGTGATTTTGGGAATGGACTGGCTAACCCAGCATGATGTAGTGGTAAATTGTAAACAGAAATACATTGTGTTGAAATGTTAAAATGGTGAGTTACTTCACATTCAATCTGATAGATTGGATGAATTATCTACTATGATTTCAGCAATATCAACACAAAAATATGTTAGAAAGGGTTATGATGTTTATCTTGCATATCTGTTGGATACTAAAGTAACTGAGATGAAAATTTAGTCAATGCCAGTTGTTTCTGAATTTCCCGATGTATTTCTAGAAGAATTACCTAGTTTACCACCGTTTAGAGAAGTGGAGTTCTCTATTGATCTTGTTCCGAGGACAACACCGATATCTATAGCACCCTACAGAATGGCTCCTACTGAATTAAAAGATTTAAAAGTACAGTCGCAAGAACTGATTGACAGAGGTTTTGCTCAACCTAGTTTCTCACCTTGGGGTGCAACGGTTCTGTTTGTAAAGAAGAAAGATGGATCGTCGAGGCTGTGCATTGATTATAGACAGCTCAACAAAGTGAAAATAAAGAACACGTATCGATTACCTCGTGTTGATGACATGTTTGACCAATTAAAAGGTGCTACAGTATTCTCAAAGATCGATCTTTGTTCTGGTTATTATCAGCTATGGGTAAAGGAATTAGATGTTCCAAAGACAGCTTTCAGAACTAGGTACGGGCACTATGAGTTTCTTGTAATGCCATTCAGATTGACTAATGCACTTGCAGTATTTATGGACTTGATGAATAGAATTTTCAAATCGTATTTAGATAAGTTTGTGGTGGTATTTATTGATGATATTTTTGGTTTATTCTCGAGATGAAAATGAACATGCAAATCATCTGAGAATTGTGTTGCAAACTTTGCGTGAGAAGCAATTATATGCCAAATTTAGTAAATTTGAATTTTTGCTATGTGAAGTTGGTTTTCTCGGGCATATAGTTTCTGCTGAAGGTATCAGAGTAGATCCGAGTAAAATTTCAACAATTGTTAATTGGAAACCACCAAAGAATACGTTAGAAGTCAAAAGTTTTCTGGGATTAGCCGGTTACTATCAGAGATTTGTACAAGGGTTTTCGATGATAGCTTCTCCGATGACTCGTCTGTTGCAAAAAGATGTGAAGTTTGAATGGTCTAATAAGTATCGGTAGAGTTTTGATAGATTGAAAGCATTATTGACAGAAGCACCTATGTTAGTTCAGCCTGAATTAGGTAAGGAATTTGTAATTTATAGTGATGCATCGTTGAACGGTTTAGGTTGTGTATTGATGTAAGAGGGAAAAGTAATAGCCTATGCTTCTAGACAGCTAAAGCCACATGAAAGAAATTACCCGATACATGATCTTGAATTGACAACAATTGTGTTTACATTGAAAATTTGGCGGCATTATCTGTTTGGTGAAAAATGTCATTTCTTTACTGATCATAAAAGTTTGAAGTATTTGATGTCACAGAAAGACTTGAATTTAAGACATCATACGTGGCTTGAGTTATTAAAAGATTATGATCTAATTATAGATTATCATCCGGGAAAATAAAATGTTGTTGTCGATGTTTTAAGCAGGAAATCTCTATTTGTTTTACCAGTAATGAATACTCTATTGTCTTTGTTTGATGATGGCTCAATTATAGCTAAATTAAAAGCTAAACCAACACTTTTACAACAAATATGAAGCTCAAAAGAGTGATTTTGAACTACAGGATGTTAAGACATTCAAAATGAGATCACATAGCAGTGTCCTAGCCCGTGTCCTACCCTGTGTAACTCTCCGACTTCAATCACATGGTCAACCACACGCCCGTGTGTCTAGACCGTGTAACTCATTGACTTGATTCTATTAAATGCTTCAGGAGACACACGACTGTGTACCATAACCGTGTGTCACACACGGCTGAGACACACGCTCGTGTCTCTGCTTATGTGGACAAAAATAGGCTATTTACAAAGCCATTTTGCCACCCAATTTGCACATACCTACAACAACTTATTTGGCACAACAACAAGGCACACATAGGCAGCCAAATAACCTCATCCAGTGCACAAGTCATGTCATTTCAATACCAACCATTTCAATACTCAATTCACTACCATTTACCTATTCAAAACTCATACCAAATTAACATACTTCAATAACCATGAATCATATACATATCATGATCCATAATTCAACCTTATAGTCATCCAAATACCAAATCATATCCAAGCATTTTCAACTCAAATATCCATCATATATCATTATAGTCATTTGAATCATTTAACTCATCATCAAACATACGAAAATGAGCAAAAACACATAATTAAACATTCTCAACCATTTATCATTTTCAAGCCAATTCAAATAGCCAAATACATTACCAACACACATGCCAAAATGATCAAAGCCTATACATGCCATATTACCATATACACAATTTCAAAAGTACCAATATACATGATCAATAGTGTGATGTAATCTCTGTCGATCCTCAAATCTGCGCTAGCTTTAATATCTCTATAAAACATGGAAAAATAAAACGAACTAAGCTTTACAGCTTAGTAAGCTCGTACGATAATAAACTTAACATATTAATTAAACACAATTCAATCAAATGAACATAGCAAACACTAACCATATTGAATCACAAACCTTTCACATGTTTAATACATGATTAAACATGAATTTCATAAGCTATCTCAATTCAATACCCGTATAAGCTCAGTACGTACCTATACCACTTAAACCGGTCTTACTTTCATTCACGTCTCGATTATACCCATAAACCATTCGGAATTATTATAGGATACTCGGGAACACATCACACCTAAGTGCCACATATATAGCCGAAGCTATCTCATATCACATATATGCTCACTCTCGAGCTAACAACAGGCCTGCTCACACAAGCTGTCAGTCAAGACGTAGCTACACAGTGCTGCTCACACAAGCTGTCAGGAACCGCAACACATGCCGGAACCCAACCACCAGTAGCACATACAAGACCAGCACCCAGATCACATCATCAGTGGTAAACCCTAATGTCATAACACTGTATCCTAAACTATTCCTAAGGTTTAAGCAAGACTTTCCACTCTTGAATCTCTACCGATCATGTTTTCAAACTTATTTACAACATTTATTAGCATACGAACTTACCTCGTATATGGAAACGACGAAACAGATTGACTATTCAACTATTTTGCTCTTTCCTCGATCTGAATTCTTCCTTTCTTGATCTATATAAATCAAAATTTAGCTTATTTATTCATCTATTGATTCAATTTAGTCTAAAATACTCATTAAGGCAAATTTACACATTTGCCCCTCAACTTTCACATTTTTACAATTTACTCTCTAAGATCATAAAATAAAATTCATTCAATTTTATCATCACCCAAGCCTAGTCAAATATTAATCATGCTTATAGGAGCCCATATATTTCATTTATTCACACTTTTGACCACAAAATTCCAACATTTCTCAATATAGTCTATAAATGACATTTTTACTCAAAATTTCTTGACAATAGTTGTTTATCTATCATTAAACCTTTATAATCTATCATCAAACATTCAGGGTCATATAGATTCATCAATGGCAACATGCTAAATCTTTTAACTGTTTTAAAATTAGATATACGAGCTAGCTAGATTGAGCTACAACAATCTCAAAAACATAAAAATCATTAAAAACCGAGTCAAAAATCACTTACATGCTTAGATAACCCTAACCAAACTTCAAGCTTCAAAAATGGCTTTTATTTCTTTCAATAATTGGTGGAGGAAGAAGATGGACAACCAATTTTTTTTTTTACTTTACTTATTATAACATTATTAATCAATTTACCAAAATAACCTTTACTTAAACATTTTAATCACTTTGTATATATGTCCATAATTGTCCACTAACCTAAAAATGGACTAATTATCACATAAAGACCTCCACTAATTAATTTCATAGCCATTTAATACCTTTAATTAATAGAATTCAACTTTTACGCTTTACGTGATTTAATCCTTTTTACTGAATTAAGCAGTCAAACGATAAAATTACCACACAAAAATTTCACACAATCATGCTATCATGCCAAAGACCTCATAATAATAATAAAATAAATTTTTTGACGTCAAATTTGTGGTCTCAAAACCACTATTCTAATTTAACCAAAAATGGGTTGTTACACTTTATTTCAGTATGTATGGATTATTCCTTAGATAGATTGGCTAAATTATATATTTTTGAGATTGTCAGATTACATAGAGTACCAGTCTCCACTATTTTACATAGAGTACACAGTTACATTTCAACACTGCATTCCATCCTCAAACTGATGGACAATCCAAACGTGTGGTATAGATTCTACAAGATATGCTACGATATTGTGTGCTAGAATTCGAAGATAAATGGGAAAAATATCAGCCTTTAATTGATTTTGCTTACAATAATAGCTATTAATCCAGTATTAAAATGACACTTATGAAGCTTTGTATGGTCGCAAATGTATAACACCATTGTATTGGATAGAGCTTAGTGAGAAAAAGATACACGAGGTTGACTTAGTGGGAGAAACTGAAGAAAAGGTAAAGGTGATACAAGACAATTTAAAAGCAGCCTCAGATTGCTAAAAGTCATATACCGATCTTAAATGAAAAGAAATAGAATTTCAAGTCGGTGACAAAGTATTTCTAAAAGTTTCACCTTGGAAGAAAATCCTTAGATTTGGTCGTAAAGGAAAATTGAGTCCACGATTCATCGGGCCATATGAGATTATAGAAAGAATTGGACCTGTTGCATACCAATTGGCATTACCACCAGAACTTGAAAAAATTCATAATGCTTTCCATGTGTCTATGCTACAGCGCTATCGGTCAGATGCTTCACATGTTATCTCCCCGACAGAGGTTGAGATTCAGCCTGATATAACCTATAGTGAGGAACTAATCAAAACCTTAGCACGTGAAACAAAAGAATTAAGAAACAAAAAAGTAGCATTAGTAAAAGTTCTTTGGCAATGACATGGTATAGAAGAGGCTACCTGGGAACCGGAGGATACCATGAGAAAGCAATATCCAAATCTCTTCACTAGTAAGATTTTCGAGGACGAAAATCCTTAACGGGGGAGAGTTAAAACAACCCTTATGGAATGTTATATGAAAATTCTAATAAGAAATTTTACTATTGCATGGTTCATATTGTGATTGGAATGTTATATGAAAATTCTAATAAGAAAATTTACCGATTATGTGTTTAATTATGAAAAGGACCAAATTGCATAAAATGCAAAAGTTGGATTCTAGTAGCTATAAGTACCAAATAGCTATGGAATTCAAAACTTGAGGTCCTTATATGGTAATTAGACTATTAAAGAAAAGTTAGTAGATATTTTTGATGAATCATCCATGGAAAATTAGAAAAAGGCAAAGACTAAATTGGAAAATAGAAAAATTAGTTGATGATAAATAATTAAATAGAAATATCATATAATTATTATCATCTTATTCCCCAAAATATACATGGAAACCCTAGGAAAGAGAAAACAAGTTTTCTTGGCTTAATTGGGTTAAGTATCCTTGTCCCGTTTTTAGTAATTTTTATATTTTTAAGATCTGGATAATTTAATCTTTCTATTTTGGGGACTAATTTGAAAACATATCAAAGTATAGAAGTTGTGCCATGGATGAATATACTGAAAATTTGAAATTTATGGTAGAAAATGAAAGGTTGTTAGTAGATAAACAACTTTTACAAAGAGAATTTTCGTGAAAACATGATTTAGGGGCTAAATTGAAAAGTTGTAAAACCCATGAGAAAATTCTCAATTTTTTGAAATTCATAGGCTGTTATTGTGATATATAGAATTCGGCTAGGCTTGGAATAAGGACTAAATTGCAAGGATTTCATTTTCCAAGCCTAGGGACAAAATTAGAATTTATGAAAAGTTTAGGGGCAAATTGGTAATTTTGCCTAGAATGTAGATTGAACTCAATTGAATATGAAATGTGTTAAATTGATTATTAAATTTATTTATATAGATCCGGATAATTCAAATTCGAAGCTAGACCGAGGAGAAGAAAAAGTTTTAGATTAGTAGGCTTTCACACAAACAAGTGTCGAGGTAATTTCGTGGAACTTAATTGAACATGTAAATATGTTTGAATTGATGTTGTATTTGGATTGAATGTGGTATAAATTTATGTGAATTATATGAATGTTATAAGTGTAAAATATGATCATATGCTCAGAAGTGTTAGAAAAAGGGGTAAGTTCCATTTGAATATAGAAATTTGATAGATATATGTGATTTTCTGTAACACCCCTTACCTGTATTCAATGCCAAAATAAGGTACAAGGTATTATCAGACTTACCACATGAACCAACATACAATTACAGGACAAAATTTGCGTCCAAAATAAAGCCATTCATATGCCATTATAAAGTCCTTAAAACGAGCCTACGAGGCCCAAATCATACATCGGGAGCAGTTTGGGACTAAACAGAGAACGTTAGAAAATTTTTCGAAAACTTAGAAAATTTCTACTACACAGGGGTCACATGCCCATATGGTTATGGGACACGCCCGTGTGGTCAGGCCGTGTGGTCATACACGCCCATGTCTGTAACTAAAGTAACTCTCTATTTATGATGTCATCAACATTTGAAGGTCACACGGCCAAGTCACACGCCCGTGTGCTTAGGCCGTGTGGTCAATTTAAATTTCATAATTTTTCATAAAATAGGTGCAAACTTCACACGCCCTGGTTACACGCCCGTGTTCAAAGCCGTGCCGTCCACACAGCTGAGACACCCACCCTCTGCCCGTGTGCTCAATTTTGAGCATCCTGTTTCTCAAAAATTTAGGTGCAAGGGACACACGGTCTATCCACACGCCCATTGGGCTGACCATGTTTCACGCACGGCCTAAACACATGCCCATGTGTCTACCTGTGTGGACGAAATAAAGGTTATTTACCAAGCCCTTTGCCACCTTTGTTCACACATATACTTACACCATTCCAAAGTCACCAAATACAATACACTCAAGTAGCCAAAACATCCACACATTATCACATTATAAGCCATTTCAATATGGCCACCAATATACTCAACATTGACCATATTTCACTTGTCAAACATACTCAAATCACAAGGCATAATATATACTTCACATGCATAAACCATGATCTTGAAATGAGCAAACTTGAATGGCCAAATTCACACCAACATTTAAAAGCCAACTTAAGGTCAAACACCTTACTAAATAAACCAAATGACTTATACACTTTATACTCAACTAGCCTATACATGCCATATAACCAAATTCACAAGCTTTTCTATATTGATACGGTAGCTGGGTCGTGTGGCAAGATCTCCAATAGCTTCCAAACCGAGCGAGTATTCGAAATCCTATAAGCACAGGAGAAATAACACAAGCTATAAAGCTTAGTAAGATCATATGAAAATAAACACAACATATCGAATAAACATTTATTAAGAAATTTTATTACTATGGTGTAAACTCATTTGATTTCACCTTTATACTATATTTCCAATCACATAATTAACCAAAGGTTTCACAAGCTTATTCTTTTTTTATGTTTGTATAGATCAAATACCTTTGTATCGATTTGTTCACATTTATACATACATAATCCAATATCAATATAATTTCATTCAATCCAATATCCATCACAATTACTTTAGCCAAGACAAACCATGTAGAATCTCATCACATAACGGTACTTTGCACAGTATGTGCCATACTTGCGTATAATTAAAAACAATTATAACTCATATCTCAATATATCCTTTGATTCATATTCCAATATAACCAAATATACACATTATGACATGAAACATACTCATACACAAATCTTTTTCTCGTTTTATGTACATGATACGCTATAAGCTCACCACTTACCTTCATTCAATTTTCACATAGATTTGATACATACCTGGTTTACTTAATTCAATCTCACTTACATTCTCGTCTTGACTTTTTCAGTTGAACACTAACAGATATTCAGAAATCTTGAACATAAGTGCCACACATGTAGCCAAAGCTACCTCATATCTCACAACACATATAGGCTCGCTCTCGAGCTATCCACGGGTCTACTCGTACAAGCTGACGGTCGAGACATAGCTACCCAGTGCTGCTCACACAAGTTGCTGAGCATCCACAACACATGTCAGAGTACCCAGCCACTGGTAGGACGTACAAGACCAGCACCCGGATCACATATGCATTGTACAATGCCATATCTCGGATATGGTCTTACATGTAATCACACACTGATGCTGTAGCCTAGCTATGGTCTTACACGAAAATCACATATTTCACCGATTCCATATCCCAGAAATGGTCTTACATGAAAATCATATAGCTCATATTGCCATGGTCCAACCATGGTCTTTTATTGTCAATTCATTTTTCGCTATGAAATGATCGCGATCAATCCTTCGTTTTTACTCATTTCGAACATTTAATTTAAATTTCACAATTCAATTAAATATATGATAATAATGCATAATTAGCACAATCCAACAATGTTTATTAACATATGAACTTACCTTGGCATAAAAATGACGAAAAGAAGCTCACCGTCTAATACTCGTTCCACCCTCCCCCTCCGTTCTAATTCTGAACTTTTTTTTTCTCGATCTATAACATCACATTTAACTTATTTAATCATTATACTATTCAAAACAGCCCAAAATCACATTATGGCAAAAATTACATTTTGCCCCTAAAGTTTCACATTTTTACAATTTAGTCCCTAGGCTCGTAAAATGAAATGTACTCAATTTCTTTGATAACCAATCCTAGCCGAACCTTATACAAGCTCATAGAAACTCACATATTTCATTTATTCATATTTTCTACACATATTTTACAACTTTTAGAAATAGCTCCTTTTTGATGTTTTTACCGAAAATCACTTAGTAAAAGTCATTTGTCTTACAACTAACATCCATTTTCTACCCTTAGACATCAAAATACATGCATGTCTAACATGGGTAAAATTTTAAACTTTGATAACACTTCAAATAAATCCTTGGAAAAGCTAGATTAGGTGACAAGAATTTCAAAAACATAAAAATCATTAAAAACGGGGCTAAAATGGACTTACAATCGAGCTTGGAAGCTTTAAAACCCTAGCCAACGCTTCCCCCTTGTGATTTTTGGCCATGAAGAAGAAGATGGACAAAAATTGGCTTTTAATTTGACTTTTTAATTCATTTAATTACCAAATGACCAAAATACCCTTAATGAAAAACTTTGGAAACATGCCTAACCATGTCCATTTTTGTCCACCAACTTAACCAATGGTCTAATTACCTTTTAAGGACCTCCAATTTAAAATTTCATAACAATTAGACACCTCTAACCTATAGAACTCATATTTTGCACTTTTTACAATTTAGTCCTTTTGACTAAATTGAGTGTGCAAACGTCAAAATTTTCGAATGGAATTTTCACAAAATCATTCTGTAACACCCCAAACCCAACCTAGATGTTACGGCTGAATCTGGCAGTGTCACATTGGAGGGTGACTCGTGCAAATCGTATACTTGGAAGATTTTGAAAGATAATTGCTCGTGCGTGGTTCAAATAATGGTTTATTTTCAAATAGTTTCATTAGAAAAATTAACTTAGTTTAAAATGTGCTCATTAGAAGGTTCGTGTAATCAAAAATTTAGGTGAGTTTAAGTAAAAGCTTTGAGTTTGTAAGTTAAAAACTCAAGTTTACACATCTTGTTAAATTATAGTAGAAGCTTATGTTTTAAAAAAATTTTAGATATTTATGATAATTTAGAAAACATGTTTAATTTTAGAAATCCATTTGAGTTTGAAAATTTAGCAGTTAAAATAGTAGTAAAATTTAAATCCAAATATAAAAATCATACCGGAGATAAAAGGCCTTATTACAACCCAGATAATAATAAACAAGAATAAATAAAAGAAACTACTAAAACGGTAAACAGTTTGCTGTGTGGCCACCTCCAAGTCCTCTCCTACGTTGAGCCGCCTACCGAGGGTCACCTGAAACATTAAAAAGTGAGGGGGTGAGTTTTTGAAAACTCAGTGTGTACAACCCTCGTCAAACAGATAACATACAACAATCAATTTGGGCCTAAGCCCATCTCAGTAACGGTGGCATTTGGGCCTTAGCCCACATCACCTCAATTGGGCCTGAGCCCATATTAAATATCACATATCACATTTATTGGGCGTAAGCCCATTCCAAATATCAAAATCAATATGCAATGCATTAATGTCCATACCAACCCTGCACTCCATCTCCTGTCCAGCCCCACACTCCTGTGGGAATAAAATCGACCCACCCATCCCTACACACCAATGTAGCACCAGTTCTAGCACTAACCAATGTCCATTGGTAGGTCCACAGTCATCTCGACCAACCCGTGCAACCTTACCGGAATAGGTCCACAGTCGTCTCAAGCGACCAGTGCAACCAGAACAAATCGAAATGGTGGGTCCACAGTCATCTCGAGTGACCCGTACGACCCTAACAGATTAAATCACTTCCTCCAACAATATTCCCAACCCCTTGCAACATAATATCTCATGAATGCAAACATATCATAACATGGCATACAAAATCAGTTATATAGTATATAGGGGCATTTTACTCATTTTGCCCTTTAGGGGCATTATAGTCATTTACTATTATTATGGCCTAAGTACATATCTCGGCCCATTAACAAGTCCACTATCACTTAGTACACATATAATGACATTTTTAACAATTACACACTATAGAGCCCAAAAGCCCAATACACGCCCCAAATGGGCCCATCCTCCTACATGTCCCGTTAAGCCCAAATCTACCAACAACCATGTAATTACCCTAACCAGCTCATCAAATCAAACTAATCCATCAATTTTACTTTGATGGGCCTAAGGCCCATCGGGCCCATTTGGCCCATTTCGGCTAAGTTGGACAAATGGTGGCCCGAGTTTATGGGATCGCCCACAAAGCCTCTGTCATCGTATCGGTATCTCCTCACAAGTGTTCAGACACTCATGTGGTTACTGGCGCCAACCTTTTGATTTTTCAACATTTTGACTTTTCAGAATTTCGGCTTTTGCCGATTCATCGTGTGTGCGGTATATGTACACACCTTTTTTTGGACACGGGACTCAAGCCCTCAAGTCTTGAACCTACAACCATTGAAACTAACAGTTAATCATACACTTAATGTCGTTTCTCCCCTAAATCCAAAAGCCGAAATCATACTAATCTCTTACCTTGAACAAACAAGCCTTAACCACTCTTCGCTTATTCACTAATCGTAATTGACTCCAAAACCTGTGTTAAAGAACCTCAACCATCATAAATTGAATAACCACGTGACCTATATCCATCATAAGTCACCCTTAACCCCTTGTAAGGGCATTCGGCCTTCACTTAAACAAGGGAGAAACGCTAACACATAAGCTTTTATAAACCAATAGAAATTCTTACCTCACCAGATCTAGGTATACGAAGAATAGTTCGACAGAGATCCAGAAAGATTCACCACAGCTCTTAGAAGATAAGAAGAAAGAAACACTCGTTCCCTGACTCAATAGGGAAAATGGCACATGAAGAAATAGAGAGCCAAAGAAAGGTTTCGGTTAAGGTAATTCAAAGAGGAAAAAGATGGTGGTGGCACTTAAGGAATTCAATAATGGGTCACTAAAAGAAGGAGTCACAGAAGAGAAGAAAAGTTTAAGAGGAAGAGATTGTCTTGCGAGTAAAGTAGAACAAAAGGCTCAGTTTTGTTTTCAAGAAAAATGAGGGCACAAAGTCGGCACAAAGAGAAGAATAGAGAAGAGGAAGTTGTGGGCCAAAAGTGACAAAGAAAAGAACAATTCGGCTTTCCCCAAAAGGGAGTATAAAACTTGCCCGAACCGATAGATTCCAAAATGGCAAAAGAATTCGAAAATAGCAAAAACAAAACCCAAAATGCCGAAATGAGCTTAAAAACCCTCACTAGCCAAATTTACACTTCACAATCCTCAATACGGCACTCATCCAAAACCCAAGCCGATTTTACCTTCCTCTAATTGCCAAATCAGCTCCAACTTTCCCATAACTCCATCCTTGATCCTTTCTTAATATTTCTCCCCTTATCATGCCTTAATCCACTCTTTAAATTTCTTCTTTGACCGCTTCAAATTCATCCCTTTAGAGTTTAACTCCAAGTCCACCACTAGCTATCCAGATTTACAAAATAAATACTCATCAACATACCTTGACCACGCTCAAACCTTGGACCCCTAGCCTCCTTAAGATGCCACATCCCTGCTCCCCATGTGGCGTCATTTAGCCACTACACCACAAGCTGATTTGTGTCCTATTTTTGCCCCAATTATTTAAGAGTCACACTACTTGAGGTCAGAGTTCCACTAAGGTCAAAGACCATTTTTTTTCCTATAGCCTGACTTGAACCCGGGACTTCATAGAACCCTCCAAACACTCCAAAATCACTAACCCAACAATTCTAACTTGTAATTTTGTGTCGTTGTCTTACTCTCAAAAATTTTAAACGCACCTAAGCCCGAGGCCCAATTTTTCTAGGCACAATATTTAGGGCGTTACACATTCCATAAAATTCTAGACTATAGAAATCTATTAAAAATAAATTTCTTTACGTCGAATTTGTGGTCTTGAAACCACTGTTTCGACTAGACCCAAAATCGAGCTGTTACATTTTTCGTATTAAATGTGGTCCTGCATATGTTGCGTACGGGATTTAGCTCAAACAAGTAATCCCTAATATAGCCTCTCGAGCATACTGTTAATAGTTCTTGTGAGCAACCTAATTGGTAGTGAACTTGTATGTGTTGCAAACTACCGTAGCTCTTTGTGAGCGTCCTAACATGACTCGATCGGTTGTGTTTCGGAATATGCTCCAAACACAAACACAGCTTTTTGTGAGCGTCCTATTATAGCTTGCTTGAACTCCTTGAGATATGGCTATCCGGTGCTCCTGTTATATGGCTCTTTGAGAGCAATCCTGATAAGCTCCTTATGAGCTTTCTAATTAAAAGTTCTTTGTGAACTTCTTGAATTGTGGCTCTATTGAGCACTCCTGAGATTTAGCCCAGATAAGCATTCTGATACATGGCTCATAAGAGCATTCTGATAAGTGGCTCGAGAGTGCATACTTTGATAATGTACCCAAAAGGGTACCCCTGGAAATGAATTGACAAATTTCTGAAATTTAATGGACAATTCCCCTGACATGAGAAATTGTAAGATTAAAAGAAAGATGTATCGAATGTATATGAAATATGTAAAAGTTGTGGCATGATGAGCTCATCTATGCATATTTGATATACATATGAATTACATGACTAACTTGTTTGATTGAGTGTATGTGTTTAGGCAATTTGCTAAATTTGTAGGAAGCATGTTATTTTATGCTTAATATTAATAAACATGATTGGTAAGTTTAATTCCTATTATACGAACTTACTAAGCATTAAATGCTTACTAGATTTTCTTTTTCTATTTTATAGTGCTCAGAAGCTTGCAAAGGTTGGAGGTTGGTCGGAGTATCATCACACAATCTACTTGTTTATTTTGGTATAACTAGGAAACTTATTTTGGTATAATGGCATGTATAGGCTAACTTTGCCAATGTTGGTATGTAAATGGTTGTAATATAGCCATTGGAATGGCTAATGATAATATATTTTGGAATATTATTATAAGGTATATCTTGTTTAATATATAAGTGTATGGTATGATTTGATTGAATTAGGGTAAAATGTAAATCTCCACAAAAAGGTAAGATTATAAACATAAGTACATGTACATGTGTGGATATATCATGTTAGATGGTAAGATTGGCTAGGTTATGATGCTTGAATTGGTTGATATATATTTGTAAGTTTTGGTGTAGGTTAATGACAAGTTTGGGTGAGGAAATAAAGGTAGGTAATGGATTTATTTTGTCCACACGGGTAGACACACGAGCGTGTGTCTTGACCGTGTGTGATACACGGCCTGGCATATGGGCATGTGGTTTGGCCCTGTGTCCCCTACATCTTAAAATTTAGAAATAGAATGCTCAAAATTGGGCACACAAGTAGAGACATGGGCCTGTGTCTCAGCCATGTGAAAACATGGCCTAGTACACGAGTGTGTGTTATGGCCATGTGAAACCTGGACCAAATTTTCAAAATTAAATTAACCACACGGCCTAGCACACGGGCATGTGACTTGGCCGTGTGACCCATGCATCTAACTAAGTTACAAATCAAAAAGTTACACGAGTTAGGGACACGATGTGTGCCCTACCTTGCATGTCACATGGCCTGACACATGGGCATGTCAAATAGCTGTGTGAGCTACACGGCCTGACCATACGAGAGTGTGACCCCTGTATATAAGAAAGTTTTTATAATTTTGTGAAAATTACCCTGAGTTCTTGATTTAGTCTCGACTTACTTCTAGTGCTTAAATTGGGCCTCAAGGGTCCAATCAAGGGATGACATGATTAGTTTCGGATATGAATAGTAACTAACATAAATTAGCTGTATTTGTTCTGTAAATTCTAGTAATGCTTCGTAACCCTATTCCGGTGACAGATACGGGTTACCTGTAGCTGACGCTGGGACATGGTACGAGGCGTTACCTAACTAATACACATGCAAACATACATTCCTAGATCAATAAACTTCATTCAAATTTAAAACTTTTCAAACTTTACTTTTAAGTCCCTAATATGGGCCTACGAAGCCCAAAACACACTTTAGACCAGATCCGAGACTATTCTTAGTACTTAGAAAACTTTCAAGAAAAGCCACTAAAAATAGGGCACACTCCCGTGTAGATGGGCGAAACGCCCGTGTGGCCTCAGAACATGGCCGTACTGAAAGGCCATGTAGCTCACATGGCCTAGGCATATAGGGACACGCCCGTACCCCTCACTCGTGTGGATTTATTTTCAAACATTGAACCTACAGGGGTTTTCACATAACCTGAAACATGCCTGTGTCCCTCACATAGCCATGATACGCCCATGTTTTAGCCCGTGTGTGAAACCCTTGACATTTTGTTTCTAACGTCAGCAACCAATTAAGGTCACACGACCATGGCACACGTCTGTGTACTAGGCCGTATCTTTCACACGGTTGAGCCACACGGCCGTGTTTCAGCCTGTGTGGTTACTATCGGGCATTTAATTTTTCCAACTTAAGGTGCAGGGGATACACGGCCTAACCATATGCCCGTAGGGCAGACCGTGTCTTGCACACGGCCTAGACACACGCCCGTGTGTCTACCCGTGTGGATAACATAAGGCTATTTGCCAAGCCTTCTTGCACCCTGAAACATAACCAACTCATACAAATTTCAAACAACACGTTTTATAACATAAATATATTTCTAAAGGACCACGACCAAGTCATATCTTACACACATTACCTTACTCATGTATCCTCATCACATACCTAAGTGACTCAATCATGTACTTATTCATCCAGAATAATTTCCCATTCATGAAAACATCGTCATCTACATATATATATATATATATATATATATATCATTAAATAAATATTAGCCAATATCCATGACCTTATACAAAATGAAGTATTTCAAGTCAAGCCAACACATTTGGCCCAAAACAATATGACACTTAGCCAAAAGACTAGTCTCTATACATTCCATTACTTAAAATGATAAAGCTAACTATACCAAGTGCTTCAATTGATAGTGTGAGCGATGCTTCCGACGTTCTTTGATCCACGAGCTAATTAGGCAGCACTATAAGAAAATGGAAAGGAAAAGAGGTAAGTATAAAGCTTAGTAAGTTGCATATAAATAATTAACAACTATTTACCATGCATTATCATACTCATGACTTATTATTATTTGTCTATAATCATAAATGCTCATAGGCATAACTTACTCATTTTCACCCATACAATTCACACAATATAAATCAAGCTCAATCCTTATAAATTTCGCTGAGATACCTGTAACACTCACAACATAGTCATAACATTTTCTCATTCTTGACTTAACTTTCAATCACTCGTTGAACCATTGGAATATTAAAGGATATCTGAATAAGCCTCATATTTAGGGTAGAATGTCGATTCTATGGCCCAAACATGGTCTTACACTGGCTAACATATCAAAGTCGATGCCATGTCCCAAACATAGTCTTACATTGACTCTCATATATCGAGGCTGACATCATGTCCCAGACATGGTCTTACACTGGCTCTCCTCTATCCATGCCGATGCCATGTCCCAGACATGGTCTAACACTAGCTCTTACATATCGATGTCGATGCCATGTCCCAAACATGGTCTTACACTAACACATAATGAGGCTGATGTCCCAGACATGGTCTTACACTAGCTCTCATATCAACGTCAATGCCATGTCCCGGACATGGTCTTGCACTGGCTCATATCTCGAGGCCGATGCCATGTTCTAGACATGGTCTTACACTAGCTCTCAGATAACCCTGGTATTATGGCATGACTATCCGACCTATTCCGACGGTTCAACCAAGATTTCTACCATATCATTCTCATCATAAAATTTCATAATCACAATTAACATTTTATGCTATATCAATAAATCAATGCATAAATGGAGTTGTAATATTTACACGCAACTTACCTCGGTACACAAAATGTAGGCGACTAATTTGTTTTAGTCCACTTGCTTGGCTCTCTCGCGGTCTAGGTTCGAATTTCATATTTCTTGATCTAAAATGATAAAAATTCACTAATTTAATCACCATATTAATTAGGACAATCCAAAATTCACATTTTTGGCAAAATGACCATTTTGCCCTAGACTTTAACAAAATTACGATTTTACCCCTAGGCTCGTAAATTTGATTTTTATCAAATTTTCTCATTAATCAAGTCTAGTTGAATCTTTATTACTCTTATGGCAGCTCCAAATTTCAAGTGTTTCACACAATTACTATTTATTTTAAAACTTTTACAAAATAGTCCATTTAATGATTTTTCATGAAAATCCTTTCATAAAAGTTTTTTATCTAACAACCAAGATTCATTTTATTCCATAAGGTTTCAGCTAAAAACACAAATGCTTTCATGGCAAAACTTTAAACTCTCAACAATTTTGCAAAATAGTCCCCTCAATAGCTAGCTCATGCTACAAAGGTCCCAAAAGTACAAAAATTATCAAGAAAAGTCATCAAAATCACTTACTTATGAGAGAGCTTAATGGCTGAGTTTTCAAGCTTCGAAATCCTCCCTTTTGGCTGATATTTTCAATGGTGTGAAGATGGAAAAGGAAAAAGATTAAGCCATTTTATTTTTGCCTTATTTTAATGCCTAATAGTCACCTGACATCACCTAAAATTTGACTTTTCTAATTCTCTTGTCCCTATGCCCGGCCACCCATATAAATGGGTGCATTTGCTCATTAAAGACCCCCAATTAAGGTTCTCTAGTTATTTAACATCATTTGATAGTAAAATAAAACTTTGAGCTCATAATTACTAAAATTACTCCACCAAAATTTTCATGCACTCATATAATCATGCTATAACACATAAAATAATATTGAAAAAAATTCTCTGACCTCGTATTTGTTGTCCTAAAACCACTATTCTAACTAGGCCTAAATTCGGGTTGTTACATTTGATATGGTATAATTGGTGCATGAAATTGTCATGTTTGGTTGCTTAATTGTATGAAATTTTGGTATCATTTCATTGATTATAGGTACATAGAATTTGGGTGAGAAATGTGGCTTTAAACAAGCCTACTTTCATCCACACGGGCTAAGCACACGAGCGTGTGCTCGACTGTGTGTGACATATGGCCTTGGTACACGATCGTGTGTCCCCTAGTATGGTCATTCGAATTAAGTTAGTATGCTCCACACGGCTCAAACATGGGCGTGTGACTAGCCGTGTGGCATAAGTCAGTATACCCTTCAATTTTCACGCAAGCGTGTGGCTAGCCGTGTGGTACAAGTCAGTATGTATGCCCTGTTTCCACACGACCTGTGACACGGGCATGTCTTGTGGCCGTGTGAGGCACATGGCTGTTCACACGGGTGTGTGACGTTTAAAAGTTAGAAAATTTTTCTAAGTTTCGAAAAATTTTGTATATGATCGATTTAGTCCTGAACCACTTCTAAGCATGATTTAAGCTCTCGTAGACCTTCAAAAGGGATATTGTGGCTATAAATGTATGTTGTTTGATTATGAATAATTTATGTTCATTAAATGATAAGTTTTAATTAGTAATATCTCGTAACCCTAATTCGACGATAAATACGGGTTAGGGGTGTTACATTTTATTGGTATCATAGCTATAGTTTAGTCGATTCTAGGACTAATATAGCATATGTGGGTCTAGCTATACATGCCATTTATAACCTGTGATAGTGTGATATCTCCCGACTCTAACGAAAATTTTTTTAATTAGACCGATATGCTTTCCAACTGAGCTAATTTTGATAGTACAGAATGTTATACTCAAACATTTGAGTGAAAATGTGTTGGTGATGCGTTGAAACTCATAAAGGTATGAATCAGAGTGCATGATATTTTGTTATTGATAAATGTTATAATTATATGAGTATATGAGTTGTGATGTTTGGTTTATGATTGCTATATGAATACTTAATTGTGAATTAGTGATTTGAATTGGCATATGAACTATGTATTAAGCACAAAATTGATCATAAGCAAATGATCATTAAGTGTTTTGAGAATGTGGAATTAGTAATGAATTGGACATTTGTAATAGTATGTGTTATGTGCATGTATGTGTAAGAGTTAAATTTGAGGCTTTACTACCCTCACCTCCTTACCAGTACAGTACTACAATAAAATTCATAATATCTGGACTAAATAAGCTCCCAAGTGAGGAATTATGGAGTTCTATGGATGAAGGATTAATAAAGTGGCCAGATAAGAGAATGAGTCAACAAGTCAGGACAACAGTAGATGAGGTATCGAATTCTTCTATATGCCATTTAGATTATGCAATGTCACTGTTAAAGAAGAAGTTAACCTTAATGGAACAACCTATTCAGGTATGATAAATAAAGAAGGTATTAAATGAAAGTTCTTTTAAATTGATTTCTGTTAGTGATGGGATAATATGGAGTTAGTGATGACAGAATTAAACAGTGGAATAATGTTTGAATTATATTGATGGCTGAGTGCAACGATTGTAGTTGAGTAAATTACAACGAACTCTTCTGAGTATGCAATGTATTTATTTACTCTCAGAGATATATACAGCTGAATATCTTTAGATGAAATTCTCATCATACGAGAACGCTAGCTAAACATACTATTAGACAAAAGCATTGTTGATATGTTTGGATTATGATTTGCATTGCTCTATCTTTTTTTGATATTCTATTCTATTGTGTTGATAGAAAAGTTGACGGAAAAATCCGTATGATGCTAGTATTCCGTTTCTATTGGTTATTGTTCTATTGAATATACATGAAGATTATATTACTTCTGTTACAGTTAATTCCAGTGCTTATGATTGATGTTTCCTTTTGGACCTTTTCTTTCGGGATATCGCTGAAATATTCATCATTCTATATGGATTGTGTTTTCAGAAATCTTGTATAGCTCTACATTTTGAGAATTTGCTACCTCGATTTTATTATGATTTTATGTGATTATCTACAAGAGATATTCTTTTGACGGAGATGACTATATCTATTATGACTATAATTTTTGGTTTTCATGTGAGAGTACAATGGTACTGTCATCTGATTTTTAGAAGTTGTATTTCTGCATTGGTTGATGTTGAAACCATATTTGATCTTCTTTTGTGATTCAAAATGCATTATTAACAGTTAGGATATTATCTATTTATACTGTTGGAATGTCGATTCTATTATGATTTTATGATTTTTATCTGATGGAGGTGGCTTCGATATAGTACAAAGCTTCGATGATTAATAGTTGAGATAGCCTTGTTATATAATCCTTTTTAATTTTCTTGAAAAGGGAATTCACATCAGCAAAAGCATAGATGATAGAAGATCAAGTTCAAATCTGTATAACAGTATCACTTTCAAGTAAATCTTGATATATGTCAATAAGTAAAGACAGAACGGTTTTATTGAGAAATGTTTTTGTAAACAAAAGTTGTTTCGATTAAGAAAATCATTGCATTTGTGAAGTCTGTATGATATGATACTTATTAATAAAGTGGTAAATAGTTGAAGACATTGTCAATTGAAGCATTAGTTCTGGTTCAGCCTGCGTCAGGTAAGGAGTTTATGATTTTCAGTCATGCGTCATTGAATGGTTTGAAGTGTGTTATAATACAAGAATGTATAATGATAGCTTATGCTTACATACAGTTGAAGTTGCATGAAAATAGTTATACGACATATAAATTAGAGATGATTGATAAGGTATTCACGTTGAATAGCCAGTGACATTGATTGTTTGGTGAGTAGTGTAATCCATTTGTTGATCGCTAGGTTTTAAAATATTTGACGTTACAGACAGATCTGAATTTGGAATAACAAAGGTGGCTTGAACTGTCGAAAGATTTTTACTTAGTAGTTGATTATCATTAAGGGAAGAACGATTACAGTCATGGATGTTCTGAGCAGGAAACCTTTCTGTGTTTTATGAACGATGAATACGTGATTGATCTTCTCGGATAATGGACAGATATTAGCTGAATTAAGAGCATTCAACAAATTTGTGAAGTTCAGGAATGTATTAGTGAATTGTTAGTTAAAAAGGGATTCAACGTAAATTGATTTCTGATTCCGAATTTCAAATTGGAACCAATGATTATTTGTTGTTCGAGACAAAATTTGTGTACTTAGAAATCCTAAGATTATACAACAATTATGATATCTAGCTCACAATGGTAATTACCTGTTCATTCGAGAAGTACTAAGATGTATGATAATCTGTGATGATTAAACTGGTGAATAAGTATGAAACGTGATACTTCTGACTTTGCATTCAAATGTTTGATTTATTAACAGGTTAAAGTTTATTACCAAGTATCCTCAGGACTGTTACAGTCTGTGTTGTCATTTGAGAGAAGAGAAAATAGAATTTCGATGGATTTTGAAAAAGGAAGATGATGTCTGAATTCTTAATGATCATTTGAAGAAGCATGCACATCTTATTTCAGTATGTATAGATTTCCCTTTTGATAGATTAGTTGAGTTATTCATGTCAAAGATTTTTAGAGCACGTATAGTACCAGTCTTCATGATTTGGATAAGGATACGAAATTATATTATGATTCTGAAGGAAACTACAGTAAGTTTTGAGTATAAGGTTGAGTCTTGTTTCCGTATTTCATCCTTAAACTAATGGTTAATTTGAAAAAGTGATTCAAATTCTTGAAAGTATGTTTTATTACTGTGTTTTAAAATTTGAAAGCAACTGACAAAAGACAGTTACTGTTAGTTGAGTTTGAGAATATTAATAGTTATCATATGAATATAAAGATGGTATTTTCTTACATCTATGGTGTGACGATACAAATAAGACCCTTTATCCATAATATCTCTTTCAAAAGATGAATTTCAGCCTAATGTGGCAGATAGTGAAGAACAGATCAAAACAGTTTTTGGGTCAAATCAAAATAGTGGTTTCAAAACCACAAAACTGAAGTCAAAATAATTATTTTATTATTTTATTAAGGTTTACAGCATGATAGAAAAATTGTGTGAAAGTTTCGTAAGGAAATCTTACCGTTTGAGTGTTTAATTTGGTAAAAAGGACTAAATCGCGTAAAGCGTAAAAGTGGAGTTCTATTAGATAAAAGTATCTAATAGCTATGAAATTAAATAGTGGAGGTCCTTATGTAGTAATTAGACCTTTAGAAGGTGATTGGACAAAAGATTGACATTATTCATGCATGTTTTAATGGTTTAATTAAAGGTTATATTAGTAATTTAATAATAAAGTTAGTAAAATAAAGAAAATGCATGACTATCATCTTTTTCCTATCCTTTTTCCACCTAAATATAAATGAAAGAACACTATTAGTGAGCTTGTAGGTTCGGCTATGGGGTTTTGAATGCATGGTATGATTTTTTAACTCGGTTTTTTAATGATTTCTATGTTTTTGAGTTCATTGCTTTGTAATATAGCTAGTCCGTACCTTCGATTTCAAAACTATTTAAGTATGTGAATGTTACCATTGATGATTATATGTGTATTTTGATGATTGAGGATAGATTATTAATGGTTGATGTTGTTTAAACAACTTTTGTTGAGGATTTTTTTATAAAAATATCAAAAAGGGATTAAATTGACAAAAGTGGAAAATGTGTGGTTAAATGTGTGAATAATTGAGAAATATGGGCTGCTAGGGGTATTATAGTAATTCAACTAGCATGGGTATCAAGGGAATTCCATGAGTTTGTGTTCTTGTGTAATAAGGACTAAATTGATAAAATGTGGAAGTTTAGGGGCAAATGTGTAAAAATGCCCAAATATGCTTTTTTGGATTAAATTGAATAGAGAGATAATTAAATAAGCTGATTTTGATTATATTTAAATTGAGAAAAGCAAAATACGGGTCTAGATCGGACTAGTCGATCCGCTTCGTTATTTTAGCAATCGAGGTAAGTTTGTACGTACTGAGAAACATTTTAATGGTGTTTAATTGCTTTGATATCATTTGTAATATGAATATGAGATTATAAATGTGTTTGACTATGGCTTGCTTATATATATATATATATTGGCACTAAGTGTGCGATATTGAGATGATTTTGGCAAATGCATTGGCACTAAGTGTGCGAAACTGTGATAGTGTTGTTAAACGTTTTAGCACTAAGTGTGTGAGGTAGATGTAGCATCGGCTATGTATTTAGCACTAAGTGTGTGAGGTTGAAATAGCTTCAGCTATTTAGTTGGCACTAAGTTTGCAAGCTTTCCGAGTATATAAACAAATCCCAAATGGTTCAACAAGTATATCAAAAAAGTGGATGAGTATGAAATTGATACAGAATGGTACAAATGAGTCAATGGGAAAAGATGATGTTACAAGAAAATAAACGATAATGTAAATCAGTTCAAGTACTCGTACAGAAATCAACAAGTAAGTGATAGATGTGAAATTCATATAATGAGTAAGTGAGAAATTATGAGATTTCAAATGGTTCATTTAACTATATAAATGTGATATCTATTGGATTGAATGTAATATATCTCTATTTGCTTATGCATATGAAATTGTGGATGAATTGATGAGATGTACTAAAATCATATGAGCTATATTATATTGTTCATAAGTACTTTAAATAAGGTTATTTGGTATATGAGTTTATGATTCATACGAGCTTACTAAGCTTTATAGCTTACTTTGTGTTATTGTTCCTATGTTTTTAGTGTTTTGGAGGCTCACTCAGGTTGGAAGTCATTAGAGATCTCATCACACTATCCAGCTATCATTTTGATATCTTAAAAGCTTTGTGATTATGCTTATCTAGCATGTATAAGCTAGTTGGTTTATTAAGTGTATAAGAGAATTTTGACTATTGATGCCTATGTGTTTGATTTGTGAATAACCATGAGATTTGGCTTGTTAATGATTTATAGTTTGGTATGAAATTTGGCCATGTAAATTTGCCTATTTTGGGAAGTATAGAACATGATATGTAAGGTGTATAAATTGCCTTATGAAGAGTCATATTTTGGCATGGTTTTGAGATGTTTAAATGGTTAATGATAAGTGATATATATATACTTATGATAGGCGTGTTTGTGGTATAATACTCAAGTGACAATATGGTTAGTTATATGCTTGATTTAAATATGTACCGTATATGTGATTTAAGGTTTATATAAATGATGATTTTGGTTGATCATTGATTGAGTTTTATATGTGAACTTTGGTTATGAATCATGCTAGTTTTGGTATGTAATTTGGGAAAGAAATGGTTATAATTTGGTAAATGAAATGGTTAGATTTGATATGGTATAATTGGTGCATGAAATGGTCATGTTTGGTTGCTTAATTGTATGAAATATTGGTATCATTTGATTGATTATAGGTACAAGGAATTTAGGTGAGAAATGTGGCTTTAAACAAGCCTATTTTCATCCACACGGGCTGAGCACACGGGCATGTGGCTCGACCATGTGTGATATATGGCCTTGTACATGGCCACATGTCCCCTGGTGTGGTCATTCAAATTAAGTCAGTATGCTCCACACAACCTCACACACGGGCGTGTGAGTGGATATGTGGCATAAGTCAGTATACCCTCTAATTTTTCACACGGTCAGGCACACAGGCGTGCAGTTGGCCGTGTGGTACAAGTCAGTATATATGCCCTGTTTCCACACGGCCTGTGACACGGGCGTGACTTGTGACCGTGTGAGGCACACAACTTGTTCACACGGGCATGTGACGTTTAAAAGTTAGAAAATTTTTCTAAGTTTTGAAAATTTTTGTATATGATCGGTTTAGTCTTGAACCACTTCTAAGCATGCTTTAAGGTCTCGTAGACCTTCATAAGGGACATTGTGGCTATAAATGTATGTTATTTGATTGTGAATAATTTATGTTCATTAAATGATAAGTTTTGATCGGTAATACCTCGTAATCCTAGTTCGATGACAGATATGGGTTAGGGGTGTTACAACAAGAGTTATATGAATTACATGAAATTGATGTTATATGATATATTGAATTATGAAATGGAATATAAAAATACATTAAGCTTGAATGATTGTTGAATTCATCCATATTGATTGATGATTATATGTACATTACATGACTAACCATTTGATGAATTCATGTGCTTCGGCATTTGAAAAATTGAGTGGATTTACTATGTTTACTTATAATTTGTGAATAAATGGTAAGTTTAGTTCTATATTATACGAGCTTACTAAGCTTTATAGCTTACTCTATTTCCTTTGTTTTATAGTGATTCGGAAGCTTGCTCGATTCGGAAGTCATTAGAGATCGCATCACACTATCCAACTATCGTTTTGGTACTTTTGAACTTAGTGATTTTGGTTATATGGCATGTGTGGGAGTTGTGGTTAAAAATGAACTCTATGTTTTGGTTATGTGTATAGCAATGTGAGTTGGCTTGTTTTGATCGTGATGAGATGAAGTAATAAAATCGATCATACCTAGAAACTAACTATTATCATGATAAAAAGGCAAGCGCACCTATCAAATAGTAGTATAGCTAGTGGCAAGACCAGAATATCGAATCCAAGGAACTAAAAGTACTAGTAATAACTTCCTTCCTATTATCTAGCCTAAAAATAAAGAGGTGGTTTGTGTAGACTAATTAACTCTAAACTAAACTGAAGAAATGACAAAGAGTAAATTGGGAGATTGCTTTTGGGAAAAACAGATTGATGAGGGCAATACCTAAGGAAGAATCCACCTAGACTTAACTTGTTACCTAACTCTAAACTAGACGATTTCTTCATTCGACTTGATCTGTAGAGATCCCTAAATTATGTTAATACATCAGTTGAGGATAAGAACAACTAATCCTAGGTTGATTAATTGAAATCTCTTTCTAATTAAAACCCCTAGTCTTGCATTAACTCGATCTATGGCTCCCCATATTAGATTTGACTCTAATCCGGTAGATTTTCGTCGTCCTATGTCTAGGATTGCAGTCAACTCTGCTTAATTGTGTTGGATCTACTCCTATACAGGGACTTTTGCTCCTCTGTATAAGCACATTCGACTTAAATCAATATCTCGAAAATATCAATTCAAGAGTTAAAAACACAATTAAGAAGAAATCAAATATTTATCATATAGTTCAGATAATAATAACAAGATTTATCTTAGGTTTCATCCCCCTTAGATATTTGGGGTTTAGTTCATGTTTATAAAAAGAAACATCTCAGAATAAAAAAAAAATAGCAAAACATAAGAAAACCCAAAACTCCTGAAAGGATAAAAGGGAGATCCTCTGTCTTGATGTAGATCTTGGTTTCTAAGATGGATCAATCAGCTTTCCTTCGAGTGATTCCCTTCCTTTAACTTCCCGTCTTGGCGGGAACAATGTGCTCAGCACTCTCCCCTACTGTACACCCTTGTAGTTGCCTCCTAGGGTCTTTATATAGAGTTTAGAATGTCTTTCTTATCCCCTAAGTAGCCTTTCCCGAGTGAAATTGAACTTCCTCATGACAGGAACACGCCTATGTGCCATGCCCATGTGAGTCGACTTTGGGCCGTGCTCGAGCCTGTTAATGTGGCATGGCCGTGTGACACGCCCGTGTGGTGAACCTCCAAGTCGTGTTATTTTCACACCTTGGCCCATTTTTTCCGTTTTCAGCCTGTTTCTTGTTCTTTTCACTCTCCTATGCTCTCCTAAGTATAAAACATGAAATTAAAGGATTAGGAGCATCAAATTCCACAAATTCAATGATAATTCATCCATAAATGTGCTAAATGTGGAATAGAAAATATTTATAATTTACAGTTTATCAAATACCCCCACACTTAAGCCTTTGCTTGTCCTCAAGCAAGATCTCAACTCACAATTAAAAATCATTCTTCTCAACTTATAATCCTTATCGATAATGTTTCAAACTAATCCACAAGTAATCATACAATGAAAATTCAACCAAAAGAAAATTAAAGTCTCAAACACTCTAAGTTGAGAATTTTATCACAGAAACATAGGGTTTCTCCCTTCTCCTCAGTAGTTATCTTTTAATTCAAAATCAACAGGAGTTGACATCCTCACTAAAGCTTCACTCCATCCACTCAAAGTGTTCAGGGTTTAAAAATTTAAGCACTCATTAGTCAATCTGAAAAGCTATTACCATAAGCTTGCAGGAAAATCAAATCTCCACCACTATGTATTAATATGACACATCTATCAAAAGGTCTTTAAATGGTTGTAATGGGGCTTTGGTTAGGGGTGTGGTCACAAGCTGAAAAAGATGGTTAGAATCGAGATTGAATTGAAAAATCATCTAACTAGAAAAATCTCTATCACTGAAACATATTCCTAGAAATAAAGCCTTTTTGATGACATCGTTCTGGATTTCGAAACTTATAATAGATATATGCAAAAATATTGAATTACAACTGAAATATGAATTACAACTGAATTAACTGTATATACACTTTTTTAAGAACAAATCAAATAACAAATAAATTGAATATTTATGAACTTGAAAAGGAGAACAAAGATAGAAAATTATTCAACTCAAATCTCTACAAAAATAGAGACCAAAATAATTGAAGGGAATTCAAAAAAAATGGGTTATAGGTTAGTATTGAGGGTAAATCAAGGAATGGGTTGTTAGGCTCAATGGGGTTCACTAGGGGTTAATTTATGAATGTAGGCTTTTATGGAGTAAGTGGGTTAAACCTAGTTGCCTTTATCATTTTGGTATACCAAATCAATGATGTGGCCTCGACATGTATAATCGAAGCAAGTTTTAGAATAACAAATCAGTATTGACTTACTCAAAGCAACAATAAAAGTGAGCACGAAAGGATGTATGCTCAAAAGGCTTAAAAGTCTCACCAGAATTATGGCTTTTGATGTCAATCATATGAATTTCAAATTTCAAGATAATACTTAAAATTGGGGAAAACAACATAGAAAAATTGTAAATTCTCAAAAATTTCAACTTATCATGCTTGATTCCCTAATGTCTTAAAGTTTGAATAATCAAAGCATAAGTACCTATGTCTTAATTCTCAACATATCAATAAAAATCATAAATCAATCAGAATTCATCTTAATAGGGGATTGAGAATAATGCAGAGAGTGAAAGTGAGAATTCGAAATTTGAGAACCATGCAATAAGTGATTTCCCTCCACACTTAAGATGTACATTGCCCTCAATGTACAAAGATACATTAGTAGCAATAGAAGCATAAAATCATAAGATAGGGAGAGAAGTGAAACTCCTTGAATATTGGATGAATTCCTTGAGCTGGGTATGAAGATTTGTAGGGAAGGGTGTTTATCCACAATTTCCATGCCTAAAGGATATGATGATCGGGGTCGTGGTGGCTATGGTCGTGGTCATGTAAGAACCAGTAGTCGTGGCAAGGTTTTCCCATTAGATACAAATATGAGCTGCAAAGGCTCTTTTGAAACTCAGTGAAGGAGCGAGAGCTGTTGCCTTGGAGCTACTGGGGTCGTGTGTGGCCGAGACTAGGACTAGGGCCTGCCAACATTTGACTGGAGAGAGTGTATGTGGCGGTGGAGCTCGGAAAGGTTCTCCTCCTCCATAAACTGCTCAATGTACAGGCCTAATGTTGTACCAAACTTCGGTACACTGAGTTGTCGAACAAGGCCTCCTAGACGGAATTGAATCATCCCTGGATCGTCGTGTCGGGTCATGACCGTCTGGAGATGGAACATAGAGTAGAACTCTAGGGTGACCTCGAGGTAAGTGGGCTCCACGATTTGGAAGAATTGGTCCCACGGGTTCGTCGTCAATAAGGCTCGTACTGCGTCTGCTAGTTGGACCCGTTCTAATGCGGCACAATCGATGCATCTCCCTACTCCGAGGGGCCTCGCCTTTAATATTTGAAATAGTTCCTCTTGAGAACTTTGCGGGAACTAGAGGAAAGCATGGCGAACTTCAGTGGTGGGTCTAGAAGAGGAACCACCGGGCCCTTTTCGCTTTTTGGAAGCAGGTACGGTAGCTTTCTTTCCTCGTGATGACGACATTTTACCTGAAATAGAATAAAAAAAGAGAGAACTGTATTATAGAAACTCATAAAGCACTAAATAACAAATTAAGCTTAATCAAGAATTACTAAGTGCTTCATGCAAAAGGTAATTTCACTAACCTAGATACCATATTAGATTCATCCTAACCAGAAATAATGAAGACAATGGTTGTTCTAGTGGGTTTTTATAATCAATGTATGCCTAAAGCCTATTTCATGAGATAGTTAAAAGTGGTAGCAAGAGAATGATTCAAAGTGGCATTATCTAAATCAGTAGATCAGGGATATTGTATGGATATCAATTTTAAGCATTTGAGAATAAAGAAAATATGAATGAATGAATAAAGTACTAGAAATAATTAGAAACTAAATAAAATAGAAAAAATGAGAGTTAATAACAAAGAAAAGAGAAAAGGGAATCGAATGGGCAGTTGTAAGGGGCGGAGCACGGTCATGGTGGTGCTTGCACGGGCGTGGTGGTGTGGCTGAGGTCGATGGCAGTGCTAGAGAGGGCTGGTATGGGTTTTGGGTGGAGGGATTTTTAGGGTTTTAGTGGAGAAGAAGATGAATAGTGGGCGTTTTATATAGGAATTGGGGCACATAGGCGTGTCACATGCCCGTGTGAATCGTTTTCAGCCCGTGTGGTTTGAAATTTGAGGATTGTGGCTTGCTTGGTTCGTGACACACGCCCATGTTCCTAGGGCATGTTGGGGCACACAGCCGTGTCACATGGCCGTGTCCTTCGATGTTCGCTTCTCTCACGCCCGTGTAGGGGGTCACACGCCTGTGTATGAATTGGCAAGTTCGACCCCAGGTTAGGACACGGGCGTGTCGCACGCCCGTGTCGATTTGTCAGGATTGGCCACTACCACCTCGCACGACCGTAGCTACTTGTCGTAGCCCGTGTTGGGAAAATTCTTGTCCTATTTTTACACGGTCGTCTCACACGACCGTGTCTTTACCCATGGTGTCCCCATGGCCTTAGGCACACCCGTGGGCATGGTCGTGTGGCTTGGAAAACCTTCATTCAGAGGGTTAGTTGATGAATAAAAGAATTTACTATGTTAGTGCTCGGGTTGCCTCCCGAGAAGCACTTGTTTATAGTCCAAGCTTGACTTTCCTCAAGCTTTCATGGTCACAGTGGTTTGAAGAGTTGAAACTCTTCTATCCTGCTTTCAATTTTATTATCAACATAAGGTTTGAGTCGAGTATGATTTACCTTGAAAGTGTCGAGTGTCTTGTATGTTATCTCGACTGTACCTTAGGGAAAGATTTTCATTACCGTGAAGGGAGGTGTGTTACTTGTATGAAGTTTTGCATTCGAAATTCAAGGATCTTCCTCCTCTAAGAATACCTTATCCCCTACCTTAAATTGATTCGTTTTTACCTTATGGTTGTCTTGGTGATGCTCTGGGTTGGTGTGACATATTTTGGGCTTTTCTTGTTGATAGTTCAGCCACTCATCTAGTTCCCTAATCTGGAGCATTCGTTTTTCATGTACATTTCCCTTGGATGGACTCATTTGTGGTTGGGTCGCCCTTATGTGAAGTGTATCCTACAAAGAAGGTTGGATGGTGAGATCATTCTTATTATCAAGCTTCGTAATATTATCTTTATTATCAATAGACTTATTAGAGTTACGAGCTTGTAAAGTAACTTTGTCATCACCTACTCGAAGTGTAAGCTCACCTGTTCCTACATCAATTATGGTTCTAGCAGTTGCTAAAAAGGGTTGCCCTAGAATTAAGGGTACATTGCTATCCTCATCAATTTCTAGAACAACAAAGTCGACTAGGAATATAAATTTATCAATTTTTACAAGCACATCTTTAATTATGCCCTTTGGAAATCTAATGGTTTTATCAGCCAATTGGATGCTCATCTTAGTTTGTTTAGGTTTCCCAAGACCTAGTTGTTTAAACAATTTATAAGGCGTTACATTAATACTAGCCCCTAAATCAGCTAAAGCATTTTTGACATCTAAACTACCAAGTAAACAAGGAATTGTAAAACTCCCTTGATCTTTTAGTTTGTTGGGCAGCCTATTCTATAAAATAGCTGAGCACACTGCATTCAGTTCTACATGAGATGTCTCATCTAGCTTTCGTTTATTCGTCAGTAGCTCTCTAAAAAATTTAATGATGTTTGGCATCTGTGAAAGAGCTTCAATAAACGGTAAGTTAATATGTAATTTCTTTAAAAGTTTAAGGAATTTACCGAATTGTTCATCTGTGTAGTCTTTCCTTAGCGCATTTGGGTATGAGATACGAGGCTTATACTCTTTGACAATTGCTTCTTTGGAACTTACCTCATCCTTATCTTTACTTACCACGGTCTTCTTACATGGCTCTAGGTTGGTTTTGGTTAACCCTTCCTCATCTATTGTATCCACGGTATTAAGTTGCTCCTTAGGGTTAGTCTCGGTGTTGCTTGGTAACCCACCTTGTGTTCTTTTAGAAATTAGTATAGCGAGCTGGCCTATTTGAGTTTTGAATCCTTGAATGGATGCTTGCTAGTTCTCCAGTACCGTTTCGATGTTCTGGAAACGGGTTTCTGACACGGCAATAAATTTTGTGATCATCTCTTCAAGGTTCAGCTTTTTCTCTTGCGGATAAGGTAGTTGTTGAAATCCCGAGGGGGTGGTTGCCTTTGATTTCCTTGTCCTCCCCATGAGAAATGTGGATGGTTCCTCCAACCTACATTGTAAGTGTTACTATAAGGGTTATTTTGGGATCTAGAATTATTACCCATATAGTTGGCTTGCTTAGTTTCCATGCCATGTCCATAGGAGAAGTAATCAGAATTGCTCATGTTTCCTTGGATTGAGTCACATTGCATCGCTGGGTGTATCTACGTAGAACTAATAAAATTATCAATCTTTTTATTAAGTAGGTCTACTGATTAGAAAGCATGGTGACTGCATCAATATTGAAAACTCTGGCAGCTTTTTGTGGCTTTGTTCTCATGACTTGCCACTGATAGTTATTCAGTGACATCTCTTCTATAAACTCGTAAGCTACTTCTAGTGTTTTATTGTTGATTGTTCCACCGGCGGCTGCATCGATCATTTGTCTCGTCGAAGGATTCAAACCATTGTGAAAGGTTTGAACTTGTAACTATAGAGGTAACCCATGGTGAGGGCACCTTCTTAATAAGTCCTTGTATCTCTCCCAAGCATCGTAAAGTGTTTCTAAATTCATCTGCACAAAAGAAGAGATATCATTCCTTAATTTAGCCGTTTTAGTTGGCGGAAAATATTTGAGCAAAAATTTTTCTGTCATTTGTTCCCATGTAGTGATAGACCCTCATGGTAAAAAATTTAACCACTGTTTAGCTTTATTTCTCAAGGAGAATGGGAATAACCGAAGACAAATGGCATCATCAGAAATGCCATTGGTTTTAAATGTGTCGCAGAATTCCAAGAAATTGGCTAAATGAACGTTAGGATCCTCATTCTGCAAACCATCAAACTGAACAAACTGTTGTATCATCTGAATAGTGTTAGGTTTCAGCTCAAAATTATTTGCACCAATAGTAGGCCTAACAATACTAGATTCAGTACCAGCCAAATTAGGTTTAGCATAATCATACGCGGAGTAGGATTTTGCTCAATAGGATTTGCGACTACTACAGGAGGTAGTTAATTATCGTGATTTGCCTCCATCTCTTCAGCAAGTTCAAGTTCTTCTTCTTAACTTTGTCCTGGATATTGCAAGCTTCTTCTTATCTCTCTGTGAGTTCGACGGACTGTAGCTTCTAAATTATCGTCAAACAATAATGGTCCTCTTGGGTTTCTTCTAGTCATAAACTAGAGGCACCTAGAAGGGAAAAAGAAAAACGAAATTTTAGTAAATAAAACCTAAAACAAAAATAGGAAATAAATTGCAATAAAAATAAAAAATGGAAAGTAATAGGAACCGAGTGTTCCTAATATTTCAGTCCCCAGCAACGGCACCAAAAACTTGATCGTGACGAGATGAAGTAATAAAATCGATTGTACATGGAAACTAACTATTATCACGATAAAAAGGCAATACCGAAATTGGGCAAGACCGGAATATCGAATCCAAGGAACTAAAAGTACTAGTAATAACTTCTTTCTTGTTATCTAGCTTAAAAATAAAAAGGTGGTTTGTGTAAACTAATTAACTCTAAACTAAACTGAAGAAACGACAAAGAGTAAATTGGGAGAATGCTTTTGGAAAAAACTGATTAATGAGGGCAATACCTAAGGAAGAATCCACCTAGACTTCACTTGTTACCTAACTCTGAACTAGACGATTTCTTCATTTGACTTGATCCGTAGAGATCCCTAAATTATGTTAATACCTCCGTCGAAGATAAGAACAACTAATCCTAGGTTGATTAATTGAAATCTCTTTCTAATTAAAACCCCTAGTCTTACATTAACTAGATCTATGGCTCCCCATATTAGATTTGACTTTAATTCGACAAATTTTCGTCGTCCTATGTCTAGGATTGTGATCAACTCTGCTTAATTGCGTTGGATCTACTCCTATACAGAAACTTTTGCTCCTTTGTATAAACACATTTGACTTAAATCAATATCTCGAAAATATCAATTCAAGAGTTAAAAACACAATTAAGAACAAATCAAATATTTATCATATAGTTTAGATAACAACAACAAGATTCATCTTAGGTTTCATCCCCATTAGATATTTTGGGTTTAGTTCATGTTTATAAAAAGAAACATCTCAGAATAAACAAAATAACGAAACATAAGAAAACCCAAAACTCTTGAAAGGATAGAAGGGAGATTCTCTATCTTGATGTAGATCCTGGTTTCTGAGATGGATCAATCAGCTTTCCTTCGAGTGATTCCTTGCCTTTAACTTCCTGTCTTGGCGAGAATAATGTGCTCAGCACTCTCCCCTACTATACACCCTTGTAGTTGCCTCTTAGGGTCTTTATATAGAGTTTAGAATGTCTTTCTTAGCCCCTAAGTAGCCTTTCCTGAGTGAAATTGAACTTCCTCATGACAGGGACACGCCCGTGTGCCACACCTGTGTGAGTCGACTTTGGGCCGTGCTCGAGCCTGTTAATGTGGCACGACCGTGTGACACGCCCGTGTGGTGAACCTCCCGGCCGTGTTGTTTTCACACATTATCCCATTTTCTCCGTTTTCGACCCGTTTCTTGTTCTTTTCACTCTCCTATGCTCTCCTAAGTATAAAACATGAAATTAAAGAATTAGGGGCATCAAATTCCATAAATTCAATGATAATTCATCCACAAATATGCTAAATGTGGGATAGAAATATGTAAAATTTATAGTTTATCAGTATAGCAATGTGAATAGGCTTGTTTTACATATTTGGTTATGTATGTATATGTGTAAATGGCATTTTGATAAGTGGTTTATGATTGCTATGTGAATGTTTAGATGTGAATTTGATAGTGAAAGTACCAAAATGGTTGAAATGTAGGATTGGTATGCTTGTGACTTTAGGTAAAATAGTACACAATTGATAGTAACCATTTTTATGAATGGTGAATATGAATTTGGTATGTTTTGAATAGATGAATCAAGAATAGATTTGGTATGGAATTAGCATGAAATAAGCTTGGTTGAAGTTGGTTTAAATTGCTTATTTATGCCATGTTATATGTTATTTGTCTTGGTGTAGGTAAATGCAAATTGGGTGAGAAAAATGGCTTGGAAAATAGCCTATTTTCATCCACACGGGCAGAGACACAGACATGTGTCTTACCTGTGTGTGACACACGGTCAAGTGACACGACCGTGTGTGACACACGGTCCCCTGTAGTTTTAATAGAAACAAGTTAGTGAGTTACATGGGCTAGTCACACGGGCATGTGGTTGGCCGTGTGACACAAGTCAAAGAGTTACAAGGGGTCAGACACGTCCAGGGCACAGCTATGTGATCCCATTTCGAATACGTCTTCAGCCATGTGAGACACACGGTCAGGCCACACGGGTTTGTGTCCCCTGTATTTTGAAAATTTTCTATGTTTTTGATATCGCGTGATATGAAGTAATAAAATTTATAAAGACTTGATTTCACCAAAACTAACTAATATCATGACGTTGAGGCAAGCGCACCTGTCGAACAGTAGTATAGTTTAGTGGCAAGACCGAGTTATCGTACCCAAGGGAACCAAAAGTACTAGTACTTACTTCTTTTCTATTATCTAGCCTAAAAATAAAAGAGGTTTGTTTAAACTAATTCTAAATTTAACTAAGAAAGCATAAAAAGTAAATTGGGAAAACTTTTTAGGGAAAAGCTAATTAATATGGACAATACTCAAGGGAGAATCCACCTAGACTTCACTTGTTATTATTTTCTTGAGCTATATGATTTCTTTACTTGACTTGATCCGTAGAGATCCCTAATTTATGCTAAACCCTCCGTTGAGGTGAAGAGCAACTAGGCCTAAGTTGTTAATTAAAATTCCCTTATTAATTAACTCCCTAGGTTGCATTAATTTGATCTATGGCTCCCCATATTAGGTTTGACCCTAATCCGGCAGATTTATGTCACCCTATGTCTAGGGTTGCATGCAACTCCGCTTAATTATGGTAGATCTACTCTTATCACAGGGACTTTTGCTCTTCTGCTCTAAGCACATCTAATTCTTGAAATAATACCTAGGATTATTAAATCAAGAATAAAGAACGCATAATTAAGAACAATTCAAGTATTTATCAAATAAATCAAGAATCAATAACAAGATTTGTCTTAGGTTTCATCCCCCTCAAGTATTTGAGAGGTTTAGTTCATAATGAAGAAAGAAAACGTCTCAGAAGATATAGAACAACAAAACATAAAAGAAACCAAAAACCCCTGTAGGAATTTAGGGAGATCCTCTATGTTGCTGCAGAATTTCAGCTTCTGAGATGAATTAATCGACTTTTCCTTTGGAGTAATCCCTTGCTTCTACCCTAAGTGTGGCAGAAAAATGAGAAGAAAAATATATCTGAAGACGTCCCCCTGCCTCAACCTCATGAGGTTTTTATATAGAGAGCTTGTGGGGAGCCTTTCTTAGCCTCTAAGCATCCCAATTTGAGTGAAATTGCCCTTTCTCAAGACTAGAACACGCCCGTGTGACCTTGACAGAGGCCGTGTGATATTCTGTTTATGGGGCACGGCTGTGTCGCCTGCCCGTGCTTGTCAGGAATAGACCATGTGATCTTTATGTTACACGACTGTGTGCCACGGCCGTGTGGTAAATCCTTGGGCCGTGCGTTAAGCTATATTTTGGCCAATTTTCTTGGTCCGTTTTTGGTTGTTTTCTCTTCCCCATGCTCTTCTGAGTATAAGATATGAAAAATAAAGGTTAAGAGCACCAATTCTCACTAAATCATTAATACTTCATCCAAAATATAGGCAAAATATGAGGTAAAAATATGTATAATTTAGCGTTTATCAAATACCCCCACACTTAAGTCTTTGCTTGTCCTCAAGCAAAATCTCAATCCCTAATAAGAATCATTCTTCTCAACCGATAACCTTTATCAATAATGTTTCAAACTAATCCACAGGTAATCATACAATGAAAAATTCAATCAGAAGAACATTAAAGATTCAATCAATTTAAGTCGAGAATTTTGTCATTGAAAACATAAGTTTCTTCCTTCTTTCTAAGTAGTTATCTCTCCATCTTAATTAACAAGAGTTGACATCCTCACTAAAGGTTCACTCTATCCACTCAAAGTGTTTAGGGTTCAAAATTTAAGCACTCTCTAGTCAACCTGGAAAGTTATTACCATAAGCTTGCAAGAAAATCAAATCTCTACCACTATAGTTTGATATGATACATCGATCAAAAGGTCTTTTTATGGTTGTAACGGGGCTTTGTTAGGGGTGTTGTCACAGGCTGCAAAAAAGAGGGTTAGAATCGAGATTGAACTGAAAATTATCTTAGCTAGAAAAATCTCTATTACTGAAACATAATTTCAAAGCTTAATAGCATCATTTTGGTAGCTTTAAGAGAGAAATATGTAAAAACTTAATTTGAACAATTATATATTACAACTAAATTTGACTGTATACACACATTTTTTTTTTAAGAACAATTCAAGTGATACAATGAATTAGTAAAGATTTACATATGGAAAAGAGAATAAAGCTTAAATAAATTCAACTCAAATCTCGATAAAAATAGGGATCAAAAGTAATTGAATGGGAAATTCAACAAAAATGGGTTATTGGTTAATAATTAGAGGGTGAGTCAAGGAAAAGGTTGTTAGGCTCAATGGGGTTTACTAGGGGTTAGATTATGGAGGTAGGCTTTTGTGGAGTGAGTGGGTTAAGTCCTAGGTGCCTTTATCATCTCGGTATATCAAATCAATGATGTGGTCTTGACATGTATAATCAAAGCAAGTTCTAGAATAAAATTCAGTGTTGACTCACTCAAAGCAATAATAACAGTGAGCACGAAAGAATGTATGCTCAAAAGGTTCAAAAGTCTCACAAAAATTACGGCTTTTGATGTTAATCCTATGAATTTCAAATCTCAAGATAATACTTAAAATTAGGGAGGATAACTTATGCAAAAATGGGGTTCTCAAAAATTTCAACTTATCATGCTTGATTCCCTAATGTTTTTAAAGTTTGAATAATCATAGTACAATTGCCTATTTCTTGATTCTCAACATATCAATAAAAATCATAAATCAATCAGAATTAATTCCTAATAGGAAACTGAGGAAAATGTAGAGAACGATGCATGAAGTACAAATTCAGGGGTTTTCATGAAAGGTATACTGAATTAAAGTATGTTCCCGCCCCCCACACTTAAGATGTACATTGCCCTCAATGTACAAAGATATATATCTAGCAATAAAAGCATAATATCAAAAGAGAGGGAGAGAATTGAAAACTCCCTGAATTTAGGATGAATTGTGAGATAGGAAGAGTCGGTAGGTGTCGCACTGTGTTCCCATTTTCGTAGAGATTTGAGCTGTGAGGCTCCTTTGAAACTGCGAATGGATTTAGTAGTCGTGGGGAGTATTGAGTCAATGGAATTTACTTCCGTGGGATTAGCCGTTAAGAACGTAAAATAAAATAAGTAAGTAAAATAAAATACTAAAATGTAAAAAGGAAATAGAATAAACTACACTGGAAAGGAAAACAAAGTTAGAATAAAAAAATAAGAAAAATAAGAAAAAAAGAAAACTAAATATTAGAGGGTAAGTCTGAAAATTAAGAAAAAGAAAATAAAGAAGAATAAAAGTATAAATAAAAATAACATAAAAAGAAAAGGAACTAGTCCTCAGATGGATCACGTGGCGGTGGTGTGATGTTCAGGTGCTGACATATCTGCGCAAGAGTGGCATCGATGTAATCGAAGCGCTGAAAATATTGTTGCTCAAATCGATCCAGGCGCTCGGATATGTCGACACATGAAGCTGCCGTCTGAGTGGGTCGTCTGGGGCGTGGTGGCTTGGCAGGCTCATCCTCTGCTGGCGGTGGCAGTGGGACATCATCAGCAATGTCCTCTGGGTCCTCGCCTTCCTGGATAAGGCGGAAGTGAAAGTGGCCGCCACCTGGCCGTCGCTCTACCATCCTCATAGAGAGCATGCTCTGGATGCCCTGGGAGGACATCTAGCCAAGTAAGTTGTATGAGGATGTCTGGGCTGCGGTGTTGAATAGGTCGAAGTAACGGCCTAGTCTCGTGATGTACGGGCCCATGGAAATGACGCCTCTCCGATGCCTCTCAGTCTGGTGCTACATGGCCAACGCTATGAAGTAGGCGAGGTCGATGGGGTGGCCATTGGCCATGCACCAGAGGAAATAGACGTCGTGAGTGTTGACGACGCCTGTACTCTCCCGTCTACCTGTTAAGGTGTGAGCAAGGAGGGCGTGAATATTCCTGAGAGAAGGAGGGAGGGCGGTCGCCTTGCTGACGCTGGGGTTATAAACTTGCCGTCCTGGGGCGAACTCGTTCCAGTAGTGGAGGGGCCAGATGTGGATGCGACGAGAGAGGGTGGGGAAGTCTTCTTCTACCATGAACTGCTCGGTATAGAGACCGAGAGCCGTGCCAAACTCTGGGACACTTAGTTGTCACACAAGACCTCCTAATCAGAATTGGACCTTGCCGGGATCGTCGAATCTGTTCATGACGGTCTGGAGGTGGAATGTGGAGCAGAACTCGAGAGTGAGTTCTAGGTAGGTGGGCTCCACAATCCTAAAGAACTGGTCCCATGGTTCTGTGGCTAGCAAGGCTCGGACATTGTCCACCAGGTTGATTTGCACAAGGGCCTCCCAGTCAATGCATCGGCCCATCGAGATAGTACGTGCTCGGGGTAACTGGTAGCGTTTCTCCTGGGAGTCCTGCGGAAATGTAAGGAACGGGTGGCGTGTCTCGGAGGTGGACCTCGATGAAGAACTTCCGGTCCCTTTCATTTTTTGGAAGCGGGGACAGCAGCTTTTCTGGCACGTGAAGATGACATAGTGTCTGAAATAACAAAACACGAGCATTAGTTCTAAAAATTAAGATTAGAATTAATTTAAAATTAATATTTTTCTTAAAATAACAAATGAGAAGTAACCTGAATAGTAAAATCTAATCATATTAAAAACTTATAACAAAGAAAACTAGGAATTATGGGTATATATAGTGATTTTTATGAAAAAATGGCATGCAAATATGTGTCCAAGTGGCAAAATAAAATGGAATCTAAATGGCAAGCAAAAATAAAATTAAGTGGCATGTAATTCTAATTGATTCTATATTATTCTAGAGTATTCATCCTATATTTCCTAATTCCATGCTTAAATCAACAATTAGACTAAAGTAAAAATAAATGAAAACTTAAAGAAGTGAAATAAAACAAAATAAATGAGAAAAATGAGAAAATAGAACCAATTATGAGTTTGCACGGTCGTGGGGGCTGTTACACGGGCGTGGGGAGGATTAAATCTGGTATGGTGGCGTTAGGAGGGTTGTGGCGGCGTTTGTGGTGGTTTAGGGGGGAGTTTGGGTGAGAAATGTTAGGGTTTGAGTGAAAAAGGAGAGTGAAAAATGCCTCCTATTTATACATTTTGGGTCACACGGGCATGTCACACGCCCGTGTGAGTCGTATTCAGCCCGTGTGTTTTGAAAATCAGAGGTTTTAGCGTGCCATGTCCCAATGAGCATGCCCATGTGGTTGATTCGCAAGGCCGTGTGCGATCAGGTCTTCGTTACTCACACGGTCGTGTGATGGTATACACGACCGTGTGCAATCGTGTTCGTGTATCACACGGTCGTGTGATATGTGCCATGGGCGTGTGAAATTTGGCAGTGTCTTCCACGGGCTAGGGACACAGGCGTGGGGATTTGTGCAAGCCCGTGTTAATACTGCAGGGTTGCCACAGCCATGCCGCACGGCCGTGGGGGAGGTGTTGATAGCCCGTGTGGAATTCGTAAGGTCGCCACGGCCATATCGCACGACCGTGGGGATTTATCGATGGCCCGTGTTTTGGAGAAATTTTGCTCTGTTTGTACACGGTCTGGGTGCACGTCCGTGCCCCTGTTTCAAGTGCGCACACGGCCTAAGTTACGCCCATGTGCCTGGCTGTGTGGTCCTAAATTTTTGCATTCAAAAAGTTAGTTTATGCATGAAAAAATACTAAAAAATTTTAAAGAAAAGAAAGTTACTAAATTAGTGCTCGGGTTGCCTCCCGAGAAGCGCTTATTTAGAGTCTAAGCTCGACTTTAGCTGGATTGTGTCAAGAAAGGGTGTGATGGAGCCGAAGCTCCTCCCTGTTTTCTGCAAAATTCTCACCTCTATAATGTTTAAGCCTATGGCCGTTTACCTTGAACGTACCGTGGTTAGGGTGAGTTACCTCAATGGTGCTGTATGGAAAGACATTTAGAACAGTGAAAGGACCTGACCATCTTGACTTGAGTTTTCCAGGGAATAGTTTCAGCCTTGAGTTGTAGAGTAAGACGAGATCACCTATTTTAAATTGCTTTGGTTGTTTTAGCCTTTTGTCATGGCGTCGCTTCATGGCTTCCTTATATAGTCGCGAGTTCTTGTAAGCATTGAAGCACCATTCATCAAGCTCATTCAACTGTATTAATCTCTTTTCTCCTGTTCGTTGGTATTTATCACAAGAGGTCACATACCTGTTGGCATCTCTGAAAAGTGTAGGCCAATAAAAACCTGATTCGAGTACCTTATGAGCAGTTCTAGTTCCACTGTGATGTCCTCTTGTGGGTCCTGAGTGGCAGTGATTCAAAATTTGATATGTTTCTGTGTCATCAACGCATCTTCGTATAACCTGATCTGCACAAATTCGGAAAAGAAAAGGATCTTCCCAAAAGTAGTTTTTCACATCAGCGAAGAATCGCTTCTTTTGTTGATAGTTTAACCCTTTTGGGGTTATGTTAGCTGCTAAATAATTTGCAAAATCAGCAAACCAAAGAGGTGTCGTATCTGCTAAGGCTAAGAGTTGTTCCTCAGGGAACAAATCGTTCATCTTGTCTAGATATTTGGGTTGTGCGGTTTCTAGCCTTGAGAGGTGATCTGCTGCTAAGTTTTCGGCTCCTTTCTTGTCCTTTATTTCCAAATCAAATTCCTGTAACAATAGAATCCATCTTATCAATCGAGGTTTTGCATCAGTTTTAGTTAAGAGGTAGTGAAGAGTTGAATGATCAGTATAAACAATGACTTTTGAAAAAATTAAATAAGATCTAAATTTGTCAAATGAAAAAATAACAGCTAGCAATTCTTTCTCTGTGGTTGTGTAATTTGCTTGAGCAGCTGTCAAGGTCCTGCTAGCATAATAGATCGGCTGGAAGTGTTTGTCCCTTCGCTGTCCCAAAACTGCACCTACTGCAAAATCACTTGCATCGCACATTAGTTTAAAAGGTAGATTCCAATCAGGTGAAATCATAACCGGGGCGTTAACTAACTTTTCCTTGAGGTTGTTGAAAGATTCTAGACATTTTTGGTCAAAGTTGAAGGGTATGTCTTTTTCTAATAATTTAGTTAAAGGCTTAGCTATTTTAGAAAAGTCTTTAATGAATCTTCGATAAAAACCGGCGTGTCCTAAAAAGCTTCTTATAGCCTTAACTGAATTAGGAGGAGGTAGTTTTTTAATAGTTTCAATTTTCGCTCTATCTACCTCTATCCCTTTGCTAGAAATTTTATGTCCTAAAACAATACCCTCTTGAACCATAAAATGGCATTTTTCCCAGTTTAGCACTAAATTTGTCTTTTCACATCTGATCAAAACACGTTCTAGATTATTAAGACAAAGTTGGAAAGAATTACCGAAAACTGAGAAATTATCCATAAATACCTCCATGATGTCTTTCCCGAATTCATTGAAAATAGCTAGCATGCATCGCTGAAAAGTAGCAGGAGCGTTACATAAACCAAAAGGCATTCTGCGATAAGCAAACATACCGTATGGGCATGTGAATGTAGTTTTCTCCTGATCTTCTAGAGCTATCGGGATCTGGAAGTAACCAGATAGGCCATCTAGGAAACAATAATACATATGACCTGATAATCTTTCCAACATCTGATCAATAAAAGGCAATGGGAAATGATCTTTTCGAGTGGCGTCGTTCAGCTTCCTGTAGTCAATGCAAACCCTCCATCCTGTGACTGTTCTTGTAGGTATTAACTCTTCCTGTCATTAGACACCACGGTCAATCCTCCTTTCTTAGGAACAACCTGTACAGGGCTTACCCAAGAACTGTCAGAAATAGGATAAATAATACCTGCATCTAGAAGTTTAATTACCTTGGCTTTTACAACTTCTTTCATGTTGGGATTCAATCGTCTCTGTGCTTGCACTGATGGTTTGAATCCGTCCTCCATTAAAATTTTGTGGGTGTAGAAAGAAGGATTAATTCCCTTGATATCTAAAATTTTCCAAGCTATAGCACGTCTGTGTTCTCTTAACACATGGAGTAGTTCCTGTTTCTCTGCAAGGCTTAAATCAGATGCAATAATGACTGGTAAAGTTGATTCTTCCCCTAAAAAGGCATATTCTAAATGATCTGGTAGTTGTTTTAGTTCTAAGTTAGGGGGTTCAGTAATGGAAGGTTTCTGTCTCAATTCATCACTCATCTTTAAATTCTCATAACTTATGTGCCTAGTGATGATTTCATTAGAATCTAATTCTTTCCTTACTTCCTCGATTTCAGGGGTGGTTTCATCTTTCCCCCCACCTTGAACAAGACACAGTTCCAACGTGTCTATGAGAGAAAGTTCCTGGAAATTGTCTTGAACAAAATAATCAATAATATCAATAAAATGACACGAATCATCTTGTTCTTTAGAAAATCTCATGGCATCATAAATCTTAAAGACAACTTCTTCCTCGCAAACTCTAAGTACTAATTTGCCATCCCCTACATCAATAATAGCTCTAGCAGTGGCTAAAAATGGTCGTCCCAAAATCAAAGGTACTTCAATATCCTCATCCATGTCAAGCACAATAAAATCAACAGGGAATATAAATTTATCTACCTTTACTAGCACATCTTCAATGATTCCCCTAGGATATTTAACAGATCTATCGGCTAATTGAATACTCATCCTAGTGGGCTTGGGTTCCCCGAGACCTAGTTGTTTGAACATTTTGTAAGGCATGAGATTAATGCTAGCACCTAAATCAGCTAAAGCTTTATTAATAAGTAAACTACCAATCAAACAAGGGATAGTAAAACTCCCTGGTTCTTTCAGTTTTGCTGGCAATTTATTTTAGAGAATAGCTGAGCATTCCTCGTTGAGTTCTACCATGGCCAATTCTTCCAATTTCCTTTTATTTGTCAGAAGTTCTTTAAGGAACTTCGCATACTTCGGCATCTGTGAAATTGCTTCAACAAAAGGTAAGTTAATGTGTAATTATTTGAAAAGTTCAAGGAACTTACCGAATTGAGCGTCTGTATGGTCTTTCTTCAATTTTGCCGGATATGGGATGCGCGGTTTGTATTCCTTAAGTGGTGGTGGAGTGTTATCCTCGGGTTCCACTGCCTTTTCTTCTGAAATTTCTGGGATAGTCTTCTTTTAGGGTTCGGCTAGGACCTTTCCATCTCTTAAAGTAATCACCTTAACATGTTCTCTGGGATTTGGCTCAGTATTACTTGGTAATCCTCCCTATGGTCTTTCTGAGATTAATTTTGCAAGTTGACCAATTTGGTTTTCAAGCCCTTGAATTGATGCTTGCTAATTTTTCAGGGTCATTTCAGTGCTTTAAAAATGTGTCTCTGATGCGGCCATAAATTTAGTAAACATCTCCTCAAGATTTGGCTTCTTCTCATGTTGTGGTGGTGGTTGCTGAAATCCTGGAGGAGGCTGTTGTCTTTGATTTCCTTGTCCTCCCCATGAAAAATTTGGGTGATTTCTCCAACCTGCATTATAAGTATTACTATAAGGGTTATTTTGGGGTCTAGAATTGTTACCCATATAGTTGGCTTGTTCTGTTTCCATGCTGTGTCCATAAGATGCGAAATCTGGATTAAACGTGTTTCCTTGAGTCGTGTCGCATTGCATCACTAATTGTGCCTACGTAGAACTAACAAAATTATAAAACTTTTTATTTAAGAGTTCTACTTGGTTAGTAAGCATGGTGACAGCATCAATATTATAAACTCCTACGGCTTTTGTTGGCTTTGTCCTTATGACTTGCCACTGATAATTATTTAATGACATCTCTTCAATAAATTCATAAGCTGCTTCAGGTGTTTTATTATTAATCGTCCCTCCTGCGGCTGCATCGATCATTTGTCTAGTTGACCAGTTTAAACCGTTATAGAAGGTTTGAACTTGTAGCCATAAAGGTAGACCATGATGAGGGCACCTCCTCAAAAAATCTTTGTATCTCTCCCATGCATCGTATAGTGTTTCTAAATCCATCTGCACAAAAGAAGAAATATCGTTTCGTAATTTGGCTGTTTTAGCTGGAGGAAAGGTCATCTGCTCTCATGTGGTAATTAAGCCTCGCGGTAAAGAATTTAACCACTGTTTGGCTTTATTTCTCAAAGAGAATGGAAATAGCCTCAATCGAATGGCATCATCAGAAACGCCATTTATTTTGAAGGTATCACAAAGTTCCAAAAAATTGGCTATGTGTGAATTTGGATCTTCGTCCTGTAAACCATCAAACTGCACCAATTGCTGTATCATCTGAATAGTGTTAGGCTTTAACTCAAAATTATTAGCAGCAATAGTTGGTCTAAGAATGCTAGTTTGGGTACCAGCCAAACTAGGTTTTGCATAATCATACATAGTGCGAGGAGCTTCTTCTTGATTTGCTGGCAGCGCGACTATTGCGGGAGGTGGTGGAACATTCTGATTTGCTTCCATCTCGTCTGTAGGTCCTGGCTCTTGCTCAGGTTCTTGTTCTGGATAATGTAGGCTCCGTCTAATTTCCCTGCGATTTTTGTGAACTGTCGCTTCTAGATCTTCGTCGAAAAGTAGTGGTCCTGTTGGGTTGTTTCTAGTCATAAACTAAAAATACCTAAAAGAAAGAAAATTCAGAAATTTAAAAGAAAAGAAAAATAAAAATAAATAAAAACTAAAAATAAAAGAAAAATAAATAAATATATATATATATATATTAATGGCTAAAGTAATAGAAATCGAGCTTTCGTAATATTTTAGTTCCTCGGCAACGGCGCCAAAAACTTGATATCACGTGATATGAAGTAATAAAATTTATAAAGACTTGATTTCACCAAAACTAACTAATATCACGATGTTGAGACAAGCGCACCTATCGAACAGTAGTATAGTTTAGTGGCAAGACCGAGTTATCATACCCAAGGGAACCAAAAGTACTAGTACTTACTTCTTTTCTATTATCTAGCCTAAAAATAAAAGAGGTTTGTTTAAACTAATTCTAAATTTATCTAAGAAAGCGTAAAAAGTAAATTGGGAAAACTTTTTAGGGAAAAGCTAATTAATATGGACAATACTCAAGGGAGAATCCACCTAGACTTCACTTGTTATTATTTTCTTGAGCTATATGATTTCTTTACTTGGCTTGATCCGTAGAGATCCCTAATTTATGCTAAACCCTCCGTCGAGGTGAAGAGCAACTAGGCCTAAGTTGTTAATTAAAATTCCCTTATTAATTAACTCCCTAGGTTGCATTAATTTGATCTATGGCTCCTCATATTAGGTTTGACCCTAATCCGGTAGATTTATGTCGCCCTATGTCTAGGGTTGCATGCAACTCCGCTTAATTATGGTAGATCTACTCTTATCACAGGGACTTTTGCTCCTCTACTCTAAGCACATCTAATTCTTGAAATAATACCTAGGATTATTAAATCAAGAATGAAGAACGCATAATTAAGAACAATTCAAGTATTTATCAAATAAATCAAGAATAAATAACAAGATCTGTCTTAGGTTTCATCCCCCTCAAGTATTTGAGAGGTTTAGTTCATAATGAAGAAAGAAAACATCTCAGAAGATATAGAACAACAAAACATAAAAGAAACCAAAAACCCCTGCAGGAATTTAGGGAGATCCTCTATGTTGCTGCAGAGTTTCGGCTTCTGAGATGAATTAATCGGCTTTTCCTTTGGAGTAATCCCTTGCTTCTACCCTCAGTGTGGCAGAAAAATGAGAAGAAAAATATATCTGAAGACGTCCCCCTGCCTCTGCCTCATGAGGTCTTTATATAGAGAGCTTGTGGGGAGCCTTTCTTAGCCTCTAAGCATCCTAATTTGAGTGAAATTCCCCCTCCTCACGACTAGAACACGCCCATATGCCACGCCCGTGTGACTTCGACAGAGGCCGTGTGATATTCTATTTATGGGGCACGGCCGTGTGGCCTGGCCGTGCTTGTCGAGAATAGACCGTGTGATCTTTATGTTACACGGCCGTGTGCCATGGCCGTGTGGTAAATCCTTGGGCCATGCGTTAAGCTATTTTTGGCCCATTTTCCTCATTTTTGGTCCGTTTTTGGTTGTTTTCTCTTCCCCATGCTCTTCTGAGTATAAGATATGGAAAAAAAAGGTTAAGAGCACCAATTCTCACTAAATCATTAATAATTCATCCAAAATATAGGCAAAATATGAGGTAAAAATACGTATAATTTAGCGTTTATCAGTTTTCCAACAAGTTTCTTGAGTTATCGGTTTAGTTCTGAACCACTTCCAATTCATGATTTGGGCCTTATAGGCTCGTATTAGGGACAATGAGAATGTATTTGATTGATGATTATTTGGCAATGGAAAATGTATATGAAATGTATGATTATTTTTGTAATAAGTCCGGTAATGCTCCGTAACCCTATTCCAGTGACAGATATGGGTTAGGGGTGTTACAACTCTCCAAAATACCTACGCTTACAGTGTGCACAAAGTGACTATCTAGAACCACCTGTCGAACCACTAGCGCTAACCACAGTACTACTCTACTGTCTAAATTGCATCGGTCGAGTTCATATCTCACACCCTTACTAGAACTGTGACTGTCACGCCCTCTCTTAGGCGGTCAGCCAGAAGCACCATCAGAAGCCCTCTTACCAGACTCAATAACCACAAAATGAGGTGACTCAGCTAAAGTCTCCTCAACTGCCTTAACTCTCTCCACTAACTCATCAAACATATCTACATTCTAAGCTACCAAGTAAACCTAAATCTCACAGTTAAGCCCAAATCAAAACCTCTTACAACAATCCCTCTTAGAAAGTATCATCTTAGAAGCATACTGACTAAGTCGCACAAACTCTACCTTATAATCAGCCACAGATAAATCACCCTGAACCAAATCTAGACACTCACACTTACGAGACTCCATATACTGCTCACCCATAAACTTCCTCTTAAAGACCTCAAGAAAGAAATTCTAACTGAATTTATCAAAAATGGTACCTTTCCTAACCATATTCCACCAATAATGAGCCTCACCGTTTAGTAAGGACACCACATAACCTAACTTATCCTCATCAGAATAGGACATCGGCTTGAGGATCCTTTCAACTCCTTCCAACCAATACTTAGCAACGGTCAGATCAGTACCTTTCACTCCAGAAAACTATTTACCACCTAACGCCCGAAGTCGTTCAAGCAACAACCCACGATTAACAAGTGCAGGATTGGTAGTGTAACACCCCTTACCTGTATCTGACACCAGGACAGGTTCAAGGCGTTATTGGACTTAAACATACTTAATCATACAAATTTGGACCATAAAATTTCATGTCCAAATTTAAAACTTTTCATTTAAACTCATTTTGTCCCTATTACGGGCCTACGAGGCCCAAAACATACGTTAAGAATGGTTAGGGACTAAACTGAAAACTTATGAACACTTAGAAAACTTTTGCTCAAAACAAGGTCACACGCCCCTGTGGGATGGGACATGCTCATGTGGGTAGGCCGTGTGGTTACACACGCCAGTACCCTTATTCGATGTTGAATTTATTTTTCATTTTAAACCAGCAGGGGTTTTCACACGACCTGGCACACGCCCGTGTCCATGCCCTGTGTCCCTCACACAACCATGACATTCCCATGTCTTAGCCCGTGTGTGAAAACCTTGACATTTTGTTTATGATGTCAGCAAATATTTAAGGGCACACACCCATGTCCTGAGGCCGTGTCTTTCACACGGCTGAGACACATGGTCGTGTCTCTGCTTGTGTGGTTACTACTGGGTGTTTTGTTTTGCTAAATATGGATGCAAGGGACGCACAGTCTATCAGCGCGCCCATGGGGCTGACTGTGTGTCACACACGGCCTAGACACACGCCCGTGTGCCTACCGGTGTGGACAAATATAAGGCTATTTACCAAGCCATTTGCCACCCTGAAAACAACCACACTTATATCATTTCTAACAACATCTAGCATGGCAACAGTACACGTCCAAACATCCACAATCATGACATCCAAACCTTAATTTCAAACTACATTCATCATGCATATACCTTACACATTCCCTGTAACAGCCCAATTTGGACCCTAATCGGAACAGTGGTTTCGAGACCACGAATCCGAGTAAGAAAAATATTCTAAAATTATTTTTTGTGTTTATTATGTGTGAATTTATATATGTGAAAATTTCATGATTTAATTTTTTCATTGGGGTGTCCGATTAAACAAATGGGCTTAATCGCATAAATTGAAAATTTGATAGTATTAGTTGTGAGGACTGAATTGATAGTGGCTTCTTAAGTGGAAATATTTATGATGTAAATAGTTCTTTTTCTATGATAGTTGACGGCATTAGGTACATAGAATATGTTTTTTTTAATTAAATTTATATAAGTCATAATAGTAAAAAAACGAAAATATAATAACATGAAAATGAAATAAAATATAATTTCATCCATTAAGTGGAGGTAATAAGGATGGTAGTGCCCTTATTGTAATGGTCTTATAATTTTCTTTTAAAGGACAAATTGGTAAATGATGCAAGCTGTGTATAATAATTCATAACAAAAAAAATGAAAGCTATTTTTTATGTGTTTATTTTCCATCCTCTCTGCCGAAACTAAAAGAAAGAAAGGAACTATGGGTTTGGTCATTTTCCAAGCTTAATTCAAGGTAAGTTCAAGCTCAGTTTTTGATAATTTCTACGTTTTTTAGATCGTTGCTTCAAGTACTACAAAATCCATGCTTAAATTTTGAATTTTGATGAATATTTTGAGTTATGCCCTTGATGAGAGCTTGTGATTTTTATTGTTTGATGATGAAATATGAAGAATAGGTGTTGGGTTAACACATTTTGTATTGGAATTTTTGATGATTTTGAGTAATTAGGACTTAATTGCAAAAATAAAAAGTTGAGGGACTAAATTGGAAAAAATATAAATTTTAGGGGTAAATTGGTAATTTTCCCATTTATGTGTTTTTTTGCTAAATTGAATGAAAATATGTTTGAACGAACTTAATTTGAATGTGTTTAGATCAAGAACCAAAGAAATTAGACTTGGATCGGGGGAAAACAAAAGTGGTCGACTAGCCGTCCCGTCTAGTTTTTATATCGTCCGAGGTAAGTTATAAGCTTATGTGTGTACCATTTATAATTAAGCTTAAAAATTTACATGCTGATTTGTAATATGTAACACTTGTATGCATAATTGATTATATGAAATATGGCACTAAGTGTGCGAGAAATTAAGGTGACGGCACTAAGTGTGCGATATGTTACAAGAATTTAGCACTAAGTGTGTGAGGTGTTAATGTAATGGCACTAAGTGTGTGATATGTTACAAGGAGGTGGCACTAAGAGTGCGAGGTTGCTGATCCTTTAATGAAACCGAATTGTAATTGTGAAGTTAAATTAAATAGTCAGGTATGGATTAACTTGATATTTACTTGAGTTAAGATAAGTGGGTGCTTTGAATATTTGTGGTAAGTCATGTACAATTTAAGTGAAGAATATATGGGTATATAATATGTGTATTCGGCTTAGGAGTGAACAATATGTGTATCATTGAAATACCTTTTTAAATAGGTGTGTATGTGAAATGGTCTATTTGGTCGTATATTTGATACATGTACAGGAGACTATTTTGTGCACTGATGAGTTAAGTGTTGGTGTTTATTTGGCATGAGTAGTTTAATGATGCTATGATAATTTGTCTATATGTTATTCAGTCAAGATGATGTTCATCTAGGAATAAATAAATATATATATATATATAAGATATGAAGCTTACATGCTTGAGCCTAACCGTGTTTTGGTTATACACCATGATTTCATTTAAATAAGTTGGTAGTATCATTGAGTCGTTTATTTGCTGATAACTTACTAAGCTTAGTTGGCTTACTGTGTGTTTATTTATTCTATTTTATAGATTTTGGTGTCAACTACGAGCTCGGGGATAGTCAGCAAAGTTCATCACACTATCTACAATTTTGGTACCTTATAAGCTAAACCTAAATTATGGCATGTATGAGCTAGCTTTGGAAATAGTTTAATTCTGATGATGTGTGTTAAGTCATGCAAAAATGGCTTGGTTTCTATGCTTGGATTTGGTTATGTTTTATTATGGTTTAGTATCATTTTGGTTTTAAAAATATATATAGACATGTATGGATGATGAATGTGTTTGAACTATGGATTACCTATGTAATTATGTATTTGGTTAGGTGATAAAAAATAAATGATGGTTATAAATTTGTTGAGATTAGGTAATTATAATTATTAAACATGATGAATGATTTGATATTTTATTTGGATTAGTATGATAAACAGTGTTTATACTGTAAATGTTGTAAGGAAACTGTTAAAGATGTTCGGATATACATATATATATTGAAATTTTGATTAAATAGCTAAAGGAAATTAGTTGAGTTGTATATGTGAAACATTGGATGGATCTATGTTATATGGAATCTGCTCATTTTGACTAGGTAAAGTGCTTGTGAAATAGTTTATGTAAGTCAACTGAATAATATAAATATATATATACACACATGTGTTTGTGATGTATATGAAATTCGGTCATATGGTATGTTTATTTGTAATTGTGTAATCTTATTACATAGCTGCAAGTATAGTTAATTTTAAGCTAAAACGTGCATGTTGGGAAGTATATATACACACACACATATATATATATATATGTATTAGTGTTGTTCTAGGAGATCGAAGGCAATATTTTTTTAAAAAATCAATAGATTCAGTTTGCGATGATTAATATTAAATGTGACTTGAATTAATAAAGTTAGACTAATAATGAACACATATACGTGCACATAATTTATGAATGAAATTTATAAATTTGGATAATTTATGAATGAAATGTATAAATTTGGATGTGGTTATATATGTGCATAACACCTTGATATGTAATGATGTATAATTTATTTATATTGTTGAGTTGTCAATACCGTGAATGTTATTGAATAAAGGGTTATATTAGATGGAGTATTTGATTTAATATGTGCGAGGAAGAAGTATGAACTAAAATGGAGTTGTCAATTATTAAGATGATGATTCCTTGATTGGAGTGATGTATGATTTAAGTAATAGTGGTATGACTTTGGAATATAGCTAATAATTAAATGTGATATATAATTGACATGAGACAGGTTATGATGTGATTTGTAAAGAATTTTAAAAATTTGTTTTATATATTAACATTTGATTGATTTAAAAGTTTGAGCAAGTATATGCACATGATAAAAAAAAAAAAAAAAGAAGAAGAAAAATTTCTCAGGATTGCCTTTATATTTATTTTGTGTATGTTTTAAATCGAAAGATTGTTCTGAGCTGTGTTTGGTTAGAAATGCCTCGTAACCCTAATTCGGCGACGGATACGGGTTAGGGGTGTTACATTCCCATTCAATTATGCAAGCTTGCGCTCTCATGAATTTCATCATCTTTGAATAAACATAACTTAGTAAGTATTGACCAATTCTAATGGTCATTTACAAAATGAATAAGAAACATTACTAGCCAACACATTGTCTAACCAATATGACATATAACAAAGTGACCAAGTTCCTATATATATCATACTCAAAACGATAGAATTCACTATACCAAAAGATCAATGCGATAGTGTGAAGCGAGCTCCGACTCCTTTGATCCTCGAGCTAACTTAGCAGAACTACAAGGAGAGGGAAAAGAGAGGGAGTAAGCTTAAAGCTTAGTAAGTTGCATGCAATAAATAACCACATAAGCTTGAATTTAATATTCGCAAGCATATCATGGATTATCATATAATTTCCATTGATCATTTCCATACCTTACCCATGTTCTTTCTTACCGACAATTCATATTATACCGGGCTCATTTCTCGTGAATTTCTCATGTGTACCTGTATCACTCATCACATAACTTTAGTCTTTCTCATCTTTAACATCAATCGAAATTCTTTTCTCATTGAACCATATGGAATACCAAAGGATACCAAGAAACATCATTCATGAAATAGGATGCCAATGCCATATCCCAAATATGGTCTTACAAGGGATCATGTGTCGATGTCGATTCCATATCCCAGATATGGTCTTATACGGGATCCCATCTCGATGACGATGTCATATCCTAGATATGGTCTTATACGAGATCGTATGTCGATGTCGATGCCTTATCCCAGATATGATCTTACACGAGATCGTATATCGATGTCGATGCCGATGCCATATCCCAAATATGGTCTTACATGGGATCTCAACTCGATGCCAATGCCATATCCTAGATATGGTCTTATACGGGACCTCCTTAGTCTTATGTCATGACAATGGTATCCTTCGGATTCTCAAAGTTTAACCGGGATTTTTATATAGTATAACTTCATTATTTCTTTATCGAAATCTCATTAACAATTTTACAAAAACAGCATGCATTTCATACAACATCAAAATATTAAATACATAACTTCATAATGTTAATTTATTACACACAAACTTACCTCAGATCCAAAATACAGGTAGGTATTCGATTTAATCTACCACCTTGTTCTTTCCCCAGTTTAGGTTCAGACTTCGTGTTTCTTGATCTATAATGACAAATTACACTTATTTAATTATCACATTGGCTAAACAACCCATAAATCATACTTTGAAAAATTATAATTTTGCCCTTAAACTTTTACATATTTGCAAAATGGTCCCTAGGCTTGTATAATGAAATGTACTCAATTTATTGATTACCCAAGCCTAGCGGAACCCTATATGTACTCATAATAGCCCACATTTCTCATAAATTAGACTTTTACCACTACTTTTACCACTTTTATAATTTGGTCCTTATTAGGTGTTTTCATGAAAAATCACCTAGAAAAAGATAATCAGCACACATCCAACTTTCATATTTTACCATTAAACATCAAAATACAACCATGTCACACATGGGTATATTTTTTAACATAAACCCTAGTTCAAAATAATGGTAGAAATAGCTAAATCGAGCTACGAGGATCTTAAAAATGTAAAGAACATTAAAAACGAGGCAAGGATGCACTTATTTTGAGCTTGAAAAATGTCAAAACCCTAGCTATGGCTTCTCTCAAATTTTTGGCACTTAGGGAAGAAGATGGACACCAATTTTGACTTCTTTTTCCCTTTTTATTAATTTATTAACTAAATGACTAAAATGCCTTCTTTGAGATTTTTCCCTTCTATGTTCATTTTTGTCCATCATGAAATATAATGGTTTAATTGCCAAATAATGACCTTTAATAAATTTTCCAATGCTATTTTATACTTAAAACTTCTAGAATCTCATATTTTGAAATTTTTGCAATTTAGTCCTAAGAGACAAATTGATCACTCAATCATAAAATTCCTTCATCAAAATTTTCACAGAATCATGCAATCACCTTATAGACCTTAAAATAATCATGAAACATATATTTCTATTTAGGATTCATGGTCTTGCAACCATTATTCCGACTAGCCCTAAGTCGGGCTGTTACTGGTAAGTGCAAGAGTAGGGTTAGCACCAACAATCTGCTGAAACACTCTTATCATAGCTTCCATTAGAGGGCCTACACCCTCATCAGGAATGTTCACTCTACGCGACGACATAGAAGGTGCAAAGGATGTACCATTCTCTTGAGTGCTAGGTCTCACATTAACACATCTAGGAGGTAAATCTAATGATCTAGCATACAAACAAACAAATAAATGGTGTGAGTGGCGAGGAGATGATCAAAGTCTCATTTCTACAAGCAAACTTCAAGATTAAAGCAATGTGTTCTCGTTCCTACCCCACATGTAATTCAATCAAAGACATTTCAACCAATCTCATGTCATTCAATCAAAGTTATATCAACAATTTCAAGAAATCAAAGAGATTTAGACTCATGAATTTTGAAACTCCAAACACACAACAATCACCTAAGTCCAAGTATTATTGAACGTAGAGCTCTAATACCACCAAATATAACACCCTAAGCTTAGCCCAATCGTGCCAAGCCCGAATATCAGGATGCCACACCACCATCTCATGTCATACATAACAATTAAAAGCTCATTCTCAAAGGAACGTCTTCTATTTTAATATTCTTATAGGCTTTAACTCAATCGTACTCTTAAGTTCTCATTGTTACATGCTAAACATACATCAGATAGTTTTCTAACAACATGTATAAGGTCCATTTAGAAAAATCTCGAAACTAACTATATAAGTATCGATACTAGAATATGGGTATCGATATTTCTCTCAAATGGTATCGATACTACTTGGAAAATCGGTACCAAATCAGCATTTTGTTTCTCGTCTAAAATCCAAAGTCTTAAAAATTATAGGTACCTTTCGAAAAGTATCGATTATTTTACCCTGAGTATCGATATTCGTGATAAGGTATCCTTACCAAATTACATTACTGACTTCTTACACTTTCAAAAACATAGAGGTATTAATATTAAAACCTGAATATCGATACCTCTGCTCCAGATATAAAAAATATAGCAATTACAAGCATATAATTCATACCAACTAATGTCTAATCATCATGTTGAAAACTATAAATTATGTGGGGTTTTTATAGTCATTTTTACCAGCTTTTTACTTAATAATAATACTAATCCTAAGTATTTATTAATTAATTAAGTGATTTTTTTAATATTTCGATGATGGGTATGTATTTATAAAAAAAAAAGCAAATATAAGCTTTATTGTATTGATTTTGTGCATAATTTAAATAATTTCATGTTAATTATTAATGTGATACATTTTATTATGGAGGAAACAATAGAGATGATATAATATGGAGCTTATTATAAAGTTGCATTAATAGGAGCTATTTATTTCCTATGTTGGATGACAAAACCATACTAAATATGTCATCAAGGTGTTACTTTGACCCAGAAAAAAAATGATACATGATAGACAAGTTTGACAAGCTTAATGGGTCATGAAACCATCCAACAAGGGGAAGTCAAGCCCAAATTCAACACAAGCATATTGGCTGCCCAAAAATCTCTTTTGGGACAATTATTTAGAGGTCCCTACATTTGGAGAATCATTGGAAACCACTACACAAAGATTTCCCTTGAAATCATCCAACCCATGCCTAAATTTAGCATAATTCTATGCTCAAATTAAACAACCACCATCCACCTAATTCCATTATATGTGGTCAGCCAAGCAATGGAGAAAATGGAGGGATTTCAATCCCTATTTTTAGTAAACTCTACCATCTACTTCAAGTATAAATACCCCCACTTAGTCCCTCATCCATCATCCCTTCATTCCTTAATCATCCCTACATCTCTCAATCATCATTTATTCTCTCATTTCCTCTCTTTATTCCCACGCATAGCATCTCATTTCCCTTAGCCAGCAAAACCTTGAGAAGATCATCTCTTGGCCAGCCACCTTAAGGAGCCATTAGCAAAAAAGCAACACAAGGATCAGAGGAGAACATCTTCAATTAGAGTTCATGAAACTGCTGCTTCGATAGAGTTTGTTCTTCCATTACTTTGTTATATTGATTTTAATCATTTTTGCAATGTGCTTTGTCATCTTGTCATCAACAATGGTAGCTTAAATCTGTTTAGCTAGGATAATTGCATTAGATCCTCACCCAACTAAATTGAAGGTTCATAATAACTTTAATGAGCTCTATTATCTTGCATAGTTTTTAGGTTTATGTGATTAAACTATTTCAAACCTGACCCATCCCTGTTACTTCACATGAATTCTAAGAAACCCTTAGTTTATTATGATCAGTAAAATTAATGTTTTACTAAGTAAAAGATTCCAAAAGGACTTAATTTGGTTTCAAAACTTATGAAAGATCGAGTTGCCATGGAATATTTTCCGAACACTGTTAAAGATGAGGAAAATGAACTAAGTTAAAAGATGTAATTATCCTAGCCTAATTGATTGTTGAATTTTGTGTCTTTGCTGGTAAATTCATTTCATACTTGGCATTTAGATTAAATTGCATTAGGGATCATCTTGCATTTAGATAATTTAATCATTACTAAAAATATTGTGTTTTTATCACCAGATTGTTAACTCTAATTTTACAATTAATTGATTAACATACACAGTCACTATGGAGACAATAACTCTTTTACTTATTTATTACTTGATAACGACTGTGTATAATTGCACAAACTGAGTTTTACACATGTATCATTCACTTTTTCAAATGGTCATTAAAATGTCTGAAGTAACAGTCCAACACATCATAATCATGACCGAGCAAGAAACCAATAATTCAAACTGAAAGTCCATAAGTCCTAAGCAAAACAACCATGAAAATAACTTGAAAATCATAGCAAAAACCAACATATAGTCTACAGCATTGCCTCATTCCCAAACATAACCAAAACAATAACACCTACGAAATAACTAAAATGGACTTGCTTGGAATCATCCCTCGGAACCACACCGCTCACACCAAGACACTACTAATCTGTAATGGTTTTAAAAGGACTGGGTGAGCTTAACAAGCTCAGTAAATGTCTAGAACAACTACTGTGCAAATATGTCATCAAGCATTAGTAGAACACATACATGGCATAATTAGAATAATCGTAACCTTCTCGACATATTACATTTACACATGCACGTTTAACAGTTTATTGGTTAAGTCATTGCATACACTATCATATATACATCACAATATATACAAACATATTTATAGACAATTCTCATAGTAGTCACATATCATATAAACACATATTGCAATAGACACATATACATATTTTAAGATAATTGGAGATAATTTGTGTAACACCCCTTACCCGAAACCGTCACCGGAGTCGAGTACGAAGTGTTACCGGACTTTGAACAACGCTTTCAGAATTTACTTCCTAGAGGACACTTAGTCACATACAATTCAATCCAATATTACCCCATCAAGAGTTTTCGAACATAAAATTATTATTACAGACAATTCGGATTCGAATCCAATCAAATTGAACACTAGAAAATTTTTCAGAATTTTAAATTAGAGTCACACGCCCGTGTGATAATTTGGCACGTCCGTGTGAGTAGACCGTGTGGTCTTCACACGCCCATGCTTGGTACCCGTGGATTAATCTGCCAATTACACCACGGCCATGCCACACGACTGTTTGGGGGCCGTGCCCACCACACGGCTAAGACACACGGCCGTGTCTCTTACCCGTGTGGTACACTAAATAACAATTTCAAGTGCAGGGGAGGCACGGTCCAAAAACATGCCCATGCCATCCATCCGTGGCACATTCTATCAAAAGCCCCACGGCCAAGGCACACGCCCGTGTGCTTTGCCATGTAGACCATGTTAGGCTATTTACCAAGCCTTTGCCTCCTGGAAACACAAGTAATTATATTCGCAACCAATGCAAAGAACAATATACCATAACATTTTAATATAACAAATTACCAATAACTAATCTTTATACATGCCACCATATAAATATACAAGTAAATGAGGATTAACATTTTCCCCCAAGTTGACAAGTTGATAGTGTGACGCGGCCTCCGACGATTTCCAACCCCGAGCTAAATCCTGAAAATAATAAGAGAAATGGAAAGATGGGGTAAGCTTCATAGCTTAGTAAGTTGGCATATCAGATGTAATTCAATTAATAAGGTTTGCCCATTCCTCAATAAGTATTTTAAGAAGGTAAATAATTATTCACTTAGTTACACTTTTTACTCAAGTTCAACTTGAGCTGTTTTTCTGAGTTACGGTCGCTAATTTAATTATTCCGTAAGCTACAGAACTTGAAATTTAGTTCCGTAAATTTTCCTTGAAATTAGACTCATATTTCTTCTTGCCATAAAATTTTTAGAATTTTTAACTAAGCCAATTAGTACAGTTTATTCAATAAAGCTTCCCCTGTTTCACTGATCAACTACACTAACCTTTGTTCATTACGAATTAAATATCTCACTGTACAAAATTTGAATAACATTTCTGTTTGCTTCTGTTGAAAGTAAACTCATCAAGGAATTTAAGCATATAAATTACACATCATAAACATTTTTACACAATTTTTGGTGATTTTCCAAATACGGAACAGAGGATCACGAAGTTATCCAGAACCAGTCTCACTAACGTTTAAATATCTCACAATTTACACTTCTTTTGCTTATTTAGTTTCTTTTATAAGAAAATAGACTCAACGAGCTTTCAATTCATATCTCATTCACTTTCTAATTCAATTTTCACTATTTTTGGTGATTTTTCAAACGTACACAACTGCAACTGTCCAATACTGTCTTAATGCAATTTTCACTTTTTCATGCTTTCTTAATAAAGCTTTAATGGTAGCACTTACCCCTTATCATTCTTACCATGATTCGATCAATTATCGAATTTATTGCTCATCATTTACACTTACATACCTGCACTTTTCATTAGATTTCATATTCACACTTATCATATAAATGCATCAATCATAATATTCACTTACACATTCTTAACAATTCATTTGCATATACATTCACACACATAACCTTTATCACAAGTGCTCATTCTTTCAATAGTTCCTGCATACATACTTCATTTCATAATCACTTGCATGTTCACTTTACTTTAATACAGTTAATCTAATCCCGTTGAGCAAATTTCGAAATATAACCAGATAAGCAGAGGTTAGCACATAAGTGCCATACGGAAGTGGCAGAGCCATATCAAATAGGTAGCCAAAGCTACTAACACATAGGTAGCCGAAGCTACTAACAAATAGGTAGCCGAAGCTACAAAATAGAAGGGTAGCCGGAGCTACTATCGGAAGTAGAACAGAAGTTACCACGGGCCTGCTCACACAAGCTGACAGGTGTCCGCAACACATGCTAGACCACCCCGCACCTGGGAACTATATTAGACAGAATCATCAAACCCTCTAGTGACATGTCACTTATATCTATGTTAATTCCTATTCACTCAACCGGGATTCACATTCTATACATCATTTCCAAAATTACAGAGGCATATTCAGTTCACAATTATTTCAATACATTTTCCATAACACTTTGTACCATAGGTATATTTTTAAATCAATTCACCACCTTGGCACATTAAACATTCATTCCACATAATTCAATTAATACACAATTTTAGGCTTCAAGCACAAGCTACAATACTATTGCACTGTTATCATCATACCAACTTACCTCAATTGTCGAAACGGCTAATTTTCTCGCTTTAGCCCACCATTTCGTTCTTTCCCGATCCTAGTCCAAATTTCACATTTTCATCATCTAACATATCAAATAACATTCATTTAACACATTTTATCAACACACTAATCAGTTCAATTCACATATCATGTTTTGGCAAATTTTACAATTTTGCCCCTATACTTTACCATAATTACCAAATTGCCCCTAGGCTCGTAAAAATGATTTTTATTCAATTTATTACTCCTCAGGCCTAAATGACCATTTTATGACTATAGCAACTCATAATTTCAACTATCTCACACATTTACAACTTGTTTTACCATTTTTGCAAAATACCCCATTTTAGGTGTCTTCATGCAATTTCTTTCATAAAGGTTGTCTATAACACTACCAAGACTCATATTCTTCCATAAAAACTCAGCAAACAATACATATGCTTTCATGGCAAAACCCTAGACTCTTAATCATTTTGCCAAATAATTCCCTCTTTTGAAAGCTCATGCTTTAGGGGTTCCAAAAATACAAAAATAATCAAGAAAAAGCATTAAAATCACTTCCTATCAAGGGAGTTTCTTTGCTGAAATTTTCCAGCTTCAAAACCATTTCTTTGCTGCCATTTTCGGTTAAAGAGAAAGAAGGAAATGAAAGAAAATGACACCCGTTTCTTTATTTATTTTATTACCCAATTTAGTCACCTACCCATCACTTTTGACTTTTCAACTCAATTTTTTTTTTTCATTAGGCATAGCCGGCCAACTATCTTGGGAAGGGTTAATTGCCTTTTTAAGCCTCCCAAATTTGGTGCTCTAGCTATTTAATGCCTTTTGCTAATAAACCACAACTTTTACCTTCTACGTGATTTAGCCCTTTTTCGAAATTAAGCTAGAAATTGCTAAAATAAAATTACCAAAATTTTCATGCACCTTTGTAAACATGCTATATCACATAAAATAATATCAAAATAATTTTTTTCGGCCTCGGAATAGTGGTTTCGGAACCACTGTTCTGACTAGGCCTAAAATCGGGCTGTTACAATTTGGCACTTGAGTTATGAAACATAAAAGTGGGCATTGTCACCACTCATCAGATACATGGATCTCCAACACACTACATAGACTCATAAAGTCAAACATGTCTTGTAAGTGAAGCATTAAGCTAACACTCTCCAATACACCAAACATGTCCTACTGAATGGAGATTAGCTCACATTCCCTTATCTCTCCAAACATGTCTCATGGCCTCAAGTACTCACAATCCTATGGCATGCCAACTTTATCTAATGATCTAAAGCATCACAAGGCCAAAATATACATATTTAAACACACATATTACTTACCGATTTCCGATTACTTTCACTGCACATTTGTATTATTTGCACAATATTATCACTGTCACTTAGCATGTATGACATGTCTACACATATACTCTTTCACAACAGTAATCATGAACGTATAACACATATATAGCATCTCATTTCAGTTCACAATTTCACAATAACATAAGCATATATCTCACAAGGTAAACATAAGTACAAGAAAGCTTACATTTGAAATTTAGAGTAGGGGTTTAGGCTACCACTAAATTTCCAATAATGCATTAAATCATGTCCACAAGCACTTAATCTAAACACTCGCCACTATGCTTTCGCCAAAATGCCGAAAGCTCAAACTAGCCTTTCCTAGCTTGTAGATGATCCTAGCGTATCTGGAACTTCAACACAACAATTCACACAACAATACATTCAAAAATCAGCTAAGAACTCACCACAAGCAATCAAAAACATAAGCATAAGCTATGTTCCCATATAACCGAAACCTTTAACATAGCAATCTTTACATTCGAATATCTCGGTCTATACTCAATCTTTTCACCTAAAACCAATTCCATTCACCTATGACTAATTCCCAACCTTTAAACTACACTAAAATACTCAGTTCATAGTATCGCCTTTTTTGACATGTTTATGGCTATTTTTTTAAAAAAATCATTAAAACCCAAAAAATCATTAATGATACTTCAAAAAAAAATTTAGAAATCTCTTAATCATATCAAAACCTATTGATTAATACTTTGAAATCACATTTTTACTCGAAAATCTAAAATTCACCATTAATGAATCTATTTTCAACTTTTAATCAAAACATGCAATTTAACTCTAAAATTTCAGTTTCAAAGGCCTAATAACATTAAAAAATAAGGGGTAGACTATTGGTTACCTTTGCTGGAAGAAAAATAGACTTTTATTGAAAACTCAAAAAATTCACACGTGAAGAGGATGATGAAATCTATGGAATTTTAGTGTTTTATTGGAGATTTATGAAGGTTCAATGCTTTAGGAATTATTAGAATCAAAGAAATGTAGTTTGAAAATCAAAAATCAATTGGGAGATACTCGGGAGAGTGAGGAATGATAAAGTAAGGAATGAAGAATGGCTATCGCGAAACAAAACTAGGAATGGGGGTTTATTAGGTTCAATTTTAAAATTTAGTAAAATTGCAACATAGATGCTCACAATTTTGATCTTGTTACAAATCAGTCCCTTTTTTTAAAATTAAAGGTATTTAAAACTCATTTTCCAAAATTGATTTCATTTTCTAAAAACCATAGTCGAAAATATTACTGATAAACCATGTCGCAAAATTCCAAACACTCTAAGGCTAAAATTCCTAAAATACCCCTAAAACTCATTGATTGTTACACAAATTAATTAATGAAGCCCATGAATTATTATGGTCCAATGTTGGTGTACTAAGCTTCCTTCAGTTTTCTTGACTATTTCATGTTTCTCAACTTAATTTTACTATTTACATTCTCAATGTTCAATGATGGAATCTCAAGGTTTTGCAATCCAATATCAAAAGATTAACTTTGAAAAAAAATATGTATATACCTTAAACCCTAAACCCTATTTTTAAGACTAAGTTTATTAATGATTAACTAATCATCACAATTTTCTGATAATCAGATAAGTTTGCATATTCTCTATGTCTCATCTACATTTTTACACAAAATTCTCCTATGGTTTGAATATCAAAATTAGTAACAGACTTATCTTCATATTTCACACTTTAGTTGATCGTTGACTGCCCCTCTCCTTTGTTTACTCATTTTACTTCTTAAGACTCTACTTGTTACTCTCGACCAAAGTGCATTTTTGATCCTTTCTAATTTTTTTTAGTTTGACCATCATTCTTTACTCTATTAATTCTAATGCTATTATATATTTTTTAATTCTTCAAAAATTTGGTTATAACCACATTAGTTACATCACCTCAAGGAATTTGTGCCTATATTAATTGAAGAAGCCCATGAATTACTATTGCCTAATGTTGGTGTAGTAAGCTTCCTTCATCTCCATTGGTCGTTTCACTTAATATTGTTTCTTGATAATTGCTTCCATCTAAATACTCAACATCTACCTTTTACCAATACATACATGATCATGTTTGATATTATGATCCTTTTTTTCATTGTTATGTTCAACATAAAAAATTCCCAAAGCCAGTTTCTTTTTTATTATTTCCACCACTTACACAAATATGTTCTTTTTTTCAGATTTTTTCTTTGATCAACAAAACCTCTTAATTCAACATCGGATGGCATTGGATATATGGATTGTTAGAACAATTTTCCAAACAAAAATACTTAACGAATGTATTCAAAAACTGATGATTGAATGCAATCACCGTAATACCTTATTTTTGCCCGGCCCGTTGGAAGCCCATATGTAGACAAAAATAAAATTTAAATAATAAAATGTCCATTAAAACAGTCCTTATACAACCGGGTTTATAGGCCCAAATAGCCTAAACTAGATTAGTCTAAATAATTATTACCCAAATACCCTATTAGCCTAAACCAAACTCTACCCGTGACCCAATACCAAATCCAATTTAGCCCAAAACCTTGAATCAGACCCATTACATTTATGACCCGTTACACCCTAACCCAACAGACCCCTTATACCCAAAAGAACTAAACCAGTGGCCCAAGACTTAAGTGAGCCCAATCAGCCCAACATATCTTCAACCTTTGGGAAACCCTAGCTAGAGTTCGCGCCGCAAGTGCCATCACGGTCCCTTCATTGCGCCGCAATCAATGGGCCCTTGCCACTAGATCTTCATGTTTACCTGCAAGTAAAGGAAAGAAAGCAGCCAGAGATATAGAAGGAATCGAAGATTTCTTTTCCAAATTTATAACGATAAACAGTGGCTATAAAAGCCCTTTTTGTAATTTGTAAAGGACTACCGGGTACGGATACTATACACTTACAATAAAAATACAGCACTTTGAATCGCAAAACAGTGGTGATTCCTAAATTTTTTTATATTTTTATTTTTATTTTTCGTTTTCAATATATGAATAGTTTATATATATATATAAAATATTTTAAAATAAAGCAATAAAGGGTACCTTCTAATCGGCGTTGAGAAATTGAGTTTTTTGGCCCTTAACCACCGTACGCGGCATCTCCGACGGAGGCGCGTGGGCGCGTGATGCGGTGGCCTTTGGCCGTTGCTGGAACTTGGGCCGGAGAGGTTGAGAGCGTTTAAGCTCTATTTTTTGGTTTTTTTTAGAAAGTTTTAAAAATGATTTTTTGGGGTTGATTTGTTGTTTATATAACAACATTAAAACGGCGCCGTTTTCGCTTAGGGTAATAAGTGCAAAACGACGTCGTTTCGCAACCAGGATCCACGTGTTGACCCGTTTACCCAGGGACGATTCGCGCGTTTTATAAAAAAGGGAAATTTACCGTTTTGGTCCCTCCGCAATTTTTTGGTTTTTTAATGGTATTCAATTTTAGTTTTCTTTTATTTTTAATTTTGCCCCAATGATTCTTTCTGGTTTAATTTGGTCCCCGAACCCTTTTGGTGCTAATATTCGAACGGTGCCGTTTTGGGATTAGGGCATATTTGCCCAATGAGTCCTTCATCTTTCGACACGCGTTTCAATTAAGGGCCAAATCTAGTTTTATTTTTTAAAAAATTGCCCCGCACGTATTATTTAAATTCAAATTTAATCCTTTGTTCATTTTACTTCAACTTTGACCTAATTTTTATTTATTTCCTTAAATGTTTTGAATATACATTATTTATCTTATGTTTTCTAAAAATTATTTTATTATACTTTTTATATATGTTTTATGTTTTCTATTATGTATTATATTTAAATTTATATATTGTATTTTATTTTAAGTTAATTTAACAATATAAAGTTATAAATATATATAAATATATATTATTTAAAATTTTTTATGTATTATACATTTATTCTTTTAGAAATTTTTTTTTCACGTATTATTTATCTTAAAATATATTAATATGTACAATGTTTCAAATTGGTTTAATAAATCCCTTTTTTACGTGTATGTTACTTTCTTAAATTGTTATATATTATAATATTTCCCCTTTAAAAGAATCTTAAATTTTTATGTTTCTTTAACAATTTAATTATTTTATACACATATATCTTTTTAAAAAAAATATTATTTGACATTATTTTTTTTTTAAATTTCATTTATTTTTTAAAATATTTCATTTATTTTTCGCCTTTTCATGATTTTAAATTCATTTCAAAACTTATTTGTGTAAATTTCGTAGTTGGTTTTAATTCAATTAGATCTTGTTTACTTTTTTTTATCACGCGAATGTTCTATTATTTTATGTTGTCTTTTTATTTGTCCATATTTGTGTGAAATGTTAATATATCTTGTAATTTATATATTGCTTTAATATTTATGCTCTATAATATATGTATGTTGCATTTTCATCAAAACATCGTTTTAGAATTGATCCTTTCTGATTATCGTTTTTATCAAAAATTGACTCTTAAAATTAAGGCAATATTTGACGTTTGGGATTTTTAAAAGAATCGTGTCCTAACTTACTGGACTTCGATTTCTTTCGTTAACTCTAAACGATCAAGTATCCTTTTCAAATTAAAACGAACAATTTTCAAATAAAAGCTATCTTTGAAAATTTAAGATATTGCATCCTAACTTACTGGATGTGATATTTTAAAATTTCGAGGTAGAGATTTCTAAAAAATGGAAGATATTTAACGTTTTGTGAAATTTAAAGGGTCGTGCTCTAACTTACTGAGATTCGACCGTTTATTGTCCAAATAATTAAATGTCTCTTAAAAGGAACAATAAGTTTTTTGAAACTCAAAAGGATCAAACTAAAGAATCTTTTTCAAATCTTCAACAATAGGACACTTTATAATCAGTTTGGTACCAATTTTTTAGTGTTATGAGGGTGCTAACCCTTCCTCGTACGTAACCGACTCCCGAACCCGTTTTCTCGAATTTTCATAGGCCAAAATCAATATTTTAAAAAAGGTGATCCAATCACACCTAAAAAGATTAGTGGCGACTCCCATTTTCGTTTTTAAAGTCTACTCCGTTTTCAAAACCCTTAAAAATGGTTTCGACAATCACAATTGAGTATCAAAACCTCCTCAATGTAACTTAATCAATTAATTAAAAACTTTATGGTCATTTTATTATAATCATATCCTTATGTGAGTGATTCTTTCATTGATATTATTTTTTCCATAGTTCAACAATGTTTTATATAGTCCAAAAGCGTTGATGGTTTGACCTCTTCAAATTAGATTGATATCCTAACCAATCCCCCCCTTAAGAAACATTTCTTTAATCCCGTTCACTTGAAACTTAAGAAGAAATTGCATATATGATATTATTCTTACAATGATACCTTTCAATTTCTCCTTTATAAACATCTCTCTCAAGTTATTATTTTAGTATTTAAATTTTTTTGGGCTCAAGAAAAAAAAAACAATTTATTCTTCTTTTTGTTTCTTAGTGTAGTTTGGTTCTACTGGTTCTGTGGTATTTCAATTCCTTGAATATAATTGTAAGTTCTACGAATTGTACAACGAATTTTTTATTTTTTTTTTGAAAATATATTCATAATGTAGAATTTAGATCTTTAACAAATATATATCCATATTGTGTACTAAATAAATGTTGACGTGTTCCCAAAAAGGATATAATTTTTATTCGGAAGCTTTTGGTATAAATAATGAAAATAAATTATGAGTATATAACAAAGAAAATTATAGGGTTTTTACCTAAATATATTAAAAAAATTAAATACCAAAATAGGTTGTCAGTTGGATTACTTACCAAAATGGTATACTTTTTTGGGTCGCGTCTATCTGACAGGCGCAACCCCTTTTTTATATTAAACTATATTTTTTCGTTTAATAAAATATTATTTTTTATTATTTTTTTCTAGATCAGTATAGAACCCGTGTATATGTACGAAAATGGTATATTGGTTGCGCCTATCTGACAGGCGCAACTAGTTGAGCCTATCTAACAAGCATAACTAGTTGAGCCTACCTGACAGGCGCGACTGGTTGAGCCTTCTTAGTAGGCGCTACTGGTGGGGCCCACAAGCTTAATTTTCCCTTATATATACCCTCGGAAATCAAATGAGCAGCATACAAGAAATTTAGCAGAGCAACAGACACAAAATTTAACAAAATGGAAGTAAGAAGATAGGGAGAAGAAAGAAAGAAAGAAAGGAAAACAAGAAGAATGATAAGGTATTTTAGTTTATTTCTTTTTAAATAGAATATAGAATTTTGTTAGAAATTGTATTATTTGAAAGTTATTTTGTTAGGTTACTAATTTTGTTAGCTTCTGAATGAAAAATTTTACATTAAAAATTTTATGTAACTTTTTTGCTATTCCAAACTGTTTTGAGAATTTTTAAAATTTTTTAATAGATCTAGTATTGAAGATGAAGAATCAGGTTTTCATATGCGTTTATTTCGATGGAGAATTTTTTACAACAAGCATGGGATGTATATTTGAATGTCACAAACAAGTAGCAGTAAGATTTAATAGAAATATCTCGTTTGATGATATGAAGGAAAAAATTAGTGAAAAATTTTATAGACGTTGTGGGAGAAGGATCTCAAAACTTTTCTACAAGTTTCCAGTTTTAAAGGATCCCATAAAATTCACCGAAATGGAACTTGTAGATGATGAAGATGTGGAGACAATGGTTGCTCTTTATTGTGGGACTCGAAGCAACCAAAATACACCAATTCAGTTATTTGCTAAGTTAGCTGGTGAGGAGGCAATTGAAGATCCCACTCTATTAGGTGAAGAAGACGGAGCTCAAGAGCCGTGTATGGTGGTTCTGATATCGTACGTTGGTAGTCAATCAACTATACACGGGATCGACATTGATCTTAATGCTGCACCCGAGACTGATGTGGTTGGTGATTATGTATACCATAGTAGTGATCCTTCTGATCACGAAGTCGATAGTGATAGTGATCCCAATGTAGACGAGGTCTCAGATGTTATTGACAAAGAAGGCGTGAATGAGGATGGAAATGTTAACACGTTTTCAGTCGAGAACCAGATTCGTCATATTGTGATACACAATAATCCTGGGGCACATATGTCTCGAATAGACCCCGATGCGGCGCACGAAGCTGAGTTTCTAGAGTACCCTGAAATACTACTTGCTCACCGAATGGTCGTTTATTCTGATCCTGAGGAGTTGTTCGTGGGCTAGATATTCAAAAGTAAGTAAAAGTACGTATTTTCCATTAAACGGTATAGTATAAATATATTAGTAGACTACAACATCGTCATGTCTAAACCGACATTATATATTAGAGAGTGTTGGAAGTCGGTGGAGGTTTGTAATTGGTGGAAACGAGCTGCATTTATCCAGAAGTCGCAGATGTGGGAGATATGAAAGTTTTTTGGGCCTCACACATGCAGTTCAACACGTATGACAGAAGATCATCGAAAACTTGATTCCAAAACTATCTGTATATGTATCATGCCAATGGTGAAAGACATGCCGACCATTAAATTTTTTGTACTGATTGCCGAAATGTAAGCATGATTCCAGTATCGAGTATCATACCGAAAGGCATGGATAGCTAAATAGATGGCAATAGAGCAATTGTATAGAAATTTCGATGCATTGTACAATGAATTACAGGGATGGATAATCGCTTTGAGGGAGTACTTACCAGGGACTGTCATTGAGTTGCAGACACGACCTTATTACAATCTGGATGAGCAACTACAACCGGGAAAAAGAATTTTCCAACGGATGTTCTGGACGTTTGATCTATGTGTGTGTGCATTTCCCCACTGCAAGTTGTTTGTGCAAGTAGATGGGACATGGCTATACGGTAAATATACACAAATCTTACTTCTTGTGGTTACTTAAGACAGAAACAAGAATGTGCTCCCGATTGTGTTTGTCATCTTAGATAAGAAGAACATAGAGTCGTGAGAATTCTTCTTTACAAACGTGTGGAGGTATGTTTTTATTAATGATAATATTTGCATCATCTCCGATAGAGGGAAAGGATTAATTGCCGGCATTAGGCGTTTTGGTATGCCATGGAGATCTATTCACTGCATTCGGTACATCGCGGCTAACTTCCACCAAGATTATAAAAATGCAGACTAGCAGAGACAAGTTGTAAGAATGGGTAAAGAATAACTTTATCCTTTCAATATATAACCTAATGTTTTGTGGCGAGGCTGTAACTTATATTTTCTTAATACATACACATCGTACGAGCTAGAGCCACACATTTTTCAGCAAAGGATGACTCGACTTGAGAGTGACATGGAAGGTCAGACAAACAAATCTTTCCAACAATGGTTGGATACCATGGAGCCGTACCAATGGGCTCAAATTTTTGACGAGGGCTTTCGTTACGGTCAAATGACCACAAACTTGGTAGAAGGGATCAACATTGTGTTTTTGAAAACACGACATCTTCTAATTTCATCTGTCTTCTCGGCTACATTCTATAGGTTGGCTATCTTGATACCAAGAATGGGTCAGCAACAAGTCAACCAGATGGAGGCAGGACACGTGTTTGTCGATGATGTCAGGGATGCAATGGTTGCAAATCGTCAGATGGTAAGGTCGATGAATGTAGAAGTATATTCATGACGTAATGAAATGTTTTGCATGTATTAGATATTGGAAAAACTTACGCCCTCTCCAGCATGATTCTCGATCATCAGACGATATTGGGAACCGTGTATAACCTCTCGATACACGGATTAGTACTCCATCTACGAAAACAAATTGTTAGAATAATATAATACGAAAAAAAGTCAACTAATTGTTATAATGAGTAAAAATTCATTACTTATTAACGAGTGGAAATATATATGATTGGTGACTAATAGATGACAAGAATGGCATCCGGTAAAGTGCCCACGATTGCAGCAGTATGAGGCATCCACCTGTGTTCATTACAGAAGGATCTGTCGTCTGACAAAGTTCGCAATACAACATGGCTAACACTGCAGACCCCCAACTGTATGAACAGATGTTATGCAAATTGGATAATAGGGGTAAGTACATCAAGTGGATCATACTGCTGTTTGCATCCGACATGAGCACACCCCCTATAAGGTACATAATGTAAGTTCGAACGGCCTACATCACCTCTCATTCATTGGCAATACTCGGCAAATACTCAAATTGGCTTTTAGCCATGAAAACCTCAAAACTGGCAAATTTCCCTTCACTTGGCGAACGACAAAGTAATTCATAGCAAAGGGTAGCCGGCCTAGAGATTGAACTTACGCCCGTGACCGCATTCTCATCGATGGGGTGCCTAAGCTGTAGTGCAACATCCTCTAGAGTGATGATGCATTCCTCGCACGGCAAATGAAATGTGTGGGTTTCCGGACACCATCGCTCGACTAAAGTGGAAATCAAGTCGTATTGCAGATCAAAAGTCCGAATAAATGCCGCGGCTAACTCCAAGTACAGTATTAGGCGTTCATCTGGTAGAAACCCTACACTATTAACACGGCCTTCAATACGCGATACGGGCCCTAACATTATTAAATTAGCAAAATAGTTAATACAATATAATTTAATTCAGCAAATAACATGAGTATTAAATAAAAATTTCATTATCATCTCATTAATAGTACTTGATATGTGATTATTATTAATTAAAGAACTCATTTGTTGCAAATTTGCAATTAAAAAAATGAATTCATTTAATTTATTTCAAAAAATACAATAAATTATTTTAAATTTCAAAAACAAAACACAATAAATATCTCATAATTTCCCATAATTCACCTACAATAAAAAATTTATGTTAGATTACAATAATAATATAATTAAAATAAATATAAACTATCTAAATATAAAAAACCATACGAATTAAAAAAAATAGAACTAGGAACATACCTAATTAGTTTCTTTGAAACAACCTATAAAATTATATAACAACAAATTTAATCAACATTTTAATAAATTAATAAAAATTGTCAAATAAATAAATAATAACATAAAATTACATTATATAAAAATTACATTAAAAAATCACAAAACACTAAACTAAACACTAACAATTTATATAACCCAATTATAAATTACTAACACAAAATAACTATAAAATTATTTTTTTAAAACATTACTAGAAAATCACAATACACTAAACCACTAAAAACTAACAGTTTATATAACCTAATCATAAATTACTAATAAAATAACTATAAAATTACTTTTTTTTTAAAATACATTACTAAAAAATCACAATACACTAAATCACTAAACACTAACAATTTATATAACCTAATCATAAATTACTAACAAAATAACTATAAAATATTTTTTTTAAATTACATTACTAAAAAATCACAATATCCTAAACCACTAAACACTAACAATTTGTAACCTAATCCCATAAATCATTAACAAAATAAATAACTATAACAAAACACAAAACACTAATAATTTATATAACCTAATCATAAACTACTAACAAAATAACTATACAATTATTTTTTAAAAAATTTATATTACTAAAAACTCACAAAACACAACAATTTATAATAAATTACTAACAAAATAAGTTTACATTACTAAAAACTCACCAAATACTAGACTAAACACAATAATTTATAACATAATCCTAATTTACTAATAAATTAATTTTAAAATAATTACAAATACAAAAATTTATGACATAATCCTAAATTACTAACAAATTAATTTTTAAAATAATTATAAAAAAATTACATTCATACAAAATATTAACCCAAAACCATAAACATTAAACATAAACAATTTATAAATAATAAATAATAACAAAAAATTTTCACAACATCTTAATTAAACTATATAAACAAAATTATTTATTAAAATAATACATTACCTTCTTTTTTTTTTCTTTCTTCTTCTTCTTTTCTTCTCCTTTCTTTCTCTCTTTCAGTGGCTGGTTCATCAACTTGGGGGACCATGCTTATAAGGTCCCCCATTTACCATCTTTTTTCCCTTGAAGGGACATGACTATGCATGCATGCAGGATGGCAACAGCAGGGCAGCAGTAGCAGGGGGTGCCACACTTACCTATCAGGTGCGACTAGTCGTGCCTATCTGACAGGCTTGACCCTTTTTGGATATTTTTATCCATATTTTAACTGTATTTTTACCCGTATATAAATTTAAATATTTTTAATAAAAATAAAAAATAATATTTTATTAAATAAAAAATATTTTAATATAAAAAAAGGTTGCGCCTGTGAGATAAGCGCGACCCAAAAAAGTATACCATTTTAATAAATAAATTAGGTGACAACTTATTTTGGTATTTTTTTAATATATTTAAGTAAAAAACCCAAAATTGCAAAACAATTATCGTACTTTTAGTGATTTGTATACCTAAAATAAATTTGAGGAAGTAAATATAAATATGCAATCAAGCAGTGAATCACAGAATTAAAATTTCGAGAAGCATGTATAAGTCCTAGGAATTGGTAAATTAAGTAGAATTATAGGAAGAATAAGTAATTTTAGGATAGAAAGTCATTAAATTATGTACAATTAATTTTTTTAATGCATAATAATAAATTTAACTCTTAATATTTATATATTTTGTCAATTTAGTTTTTGTTCTTTTTTTTAGTTAAATTTAACTATTGACCTTTTAAAAAGTAGTTAATATGATGATGAAAACATTAATCTTTTAACATGTCAACATGACAGTCCACGTGTGCTTCATGTTGACATGATACTATTTGTCTTGTATGTCATGTCAATAATAATTTAATAGTTATAAAAATATTCAAAAATATAATAACTTAAAAGTAAAAAAATTATAAAATTTCAAAAACAAATAGCATAATTATAAAATTTCAAAAAAAAAAAAATAGCATGAAGTATACATAGATTACCATACGAGCTTGCCATGTTTAAAATTTTAACATTTTAATCAATATTTCTCTTTTAAAAAAACAATTCACTCTTTTTGAAATGCAAATTGTCAAATTTTACTCTATTTAAAAGGTTGAAGGTCAAATTTAACTAAAAAAAAAAAAACAAAAACAAGATTGATAAAAGATGTAAAATGTTAAGGGTCAAATTTGTTATGTCCTTTTTCAATGCTTAGACAAAAAAGTAACAATTAAAAATATTAATTAAAAGAATTCTGCATTAATAAAAAATTTAATGAAATAATACCAAAATAAAATTAATTAATCTTTTAATTTAATAAAATAAAATTATTTACTATTTGAATATTTAATTTTAAATATTATTTTGATATAAAATTAAAATTATTAAGTGCAAAAATTTATAAGTAAAAAAATCTAATTAAATCATATATACGTTCAAAAGGGAAAGTAAAATAAAAAAATTATTAAATAGAAGAATAAAATATTAAATAAAAGAATTTTATATTAATAAGAATTTTAGTAAAATCAATAAAATTAATTGATATTTTAATTTAATAAAAAAAGAATTAGTTAAGGTTTGAATATTTAAAAATTATCAATAGCATAATTACTGTTTGAATACTTAATTGTAAAAAATAGAGTAAATATGTCATTCACTATTTACAATTTTAGAGTTGGTACTTTTAGGTAGATAGATTAGATAAATGGATAGACAGATTTATGACACTAGGATATCTCTGAAAGCCAGATATGCAGATAGGCACACTCTATTCCTGTGATATTAAATGGTAGAAAAGAGTGAACAGGGGATCCAAAGAATTTTACGTACAAACACAAAACGAACCAAATAAACAACTGTAACATCTACAAATATTTACCCATGGGAACTTCATCGAAACAATTCCTTGTGCAAGAATTACCTCCTCCACTCGGCTCTGTCCACCTTATCTGAAATTGCCAAGCCAACAATAAAGGATGGTCATCATGTAGAAGCAGAATAGAGGGAGAGAACTAAACATGTTCAAAAGTGATGAGCAAAGACGACAACAGTCTAGTTTAGATACCATGCTCAAAATGAAACTTGCATGCTAATTATTGCATAGAACTACCACATAAGAGCATGTTTAACTACACATGTAGGCATGAATTTATGTACAACAGAGGCTGCCATTTTCCATGTCTTACTTAAAGAATGGGGGAAACTAAGCAGAATATCCATAGGTAATACTAATTTAGCAAAACAAAAACACAAACAGAAGGGCATAAAACATTTAATGTGAAGTTGTGCTTACATTAGCATCTTTAGAGGATGATTGAGATTTGTCACTGATGATAGCACCCTTGCCAGCTACTCGAATCTGTCTTTGAGTATGTGGGGATTGTGAACCAGTATTACTATTGGTTGAAGTTGGCAGAGAATACCGCCTGTTTAACCCATTTTTCTCTACAGCCTCGGGGATAAACCTTGGGGACCCTTGACCCCTAAGTCTAGCTTTCGCAGATACAGTTGGTGCCATATAACTGGGCACTTTTGGCATGTGATTTAACCCATTTGCCTGATTATCAATTTTTGCTGGGAAAGAAGCTCTTCTTTGGTTTGTGTTTGAGCTCTCAACACCGACCTGCTCATCCTTAGAGTTTAACTCCTCTGTTACTGGCATGTGCTCAATTTTACCATTGTTTTTGGCCGGTGGAAAATCAACTGCAGGACAGACAATAGACTCACCAAGAGAAGCATCTTCAGAGGAAAATTTCAGATCTGCCTCAAGAATTGACAGTTCTGATAGTGTTGCAGTCACATCTCTTATCTTCTCAGCAGATTCCTGTTCTAAAACATCAGGGTCATTAGAACTAGAATATTTTTTCAGAATCTTCTTTGTTTTCTCATTAACAAACTCAGACTTATCAGTAACCTCCTTTGAAGAGTTGGAAAGCTTTCTTAAATTGCGCTTAACCCTCTCGAGCTCATTTTGTGGATGCTCCCAAACTGAATCTGCTGCTGAGTTGACAGAAAGTCTCCTCAGACCTCGTTTATTTTTTTCATGCTCCAAGGTAGAATGACTAGATCCATTAACAGCTTTTGCATTGGATAGTTTCTGAACACTTAGCTTTGTCTTTCCACTCCTAATTGGTTTTGAGGGGTATTCCCAAAATTGTGATCTTGTCCATCGTTGAAGCCATTGCCAGGATGAGTTAGGCTCCTCTGGAACATACTTAAGTTGTAGAGGCAATACAGAAGGTGACGAGGCCAAAAGCTGAAATGATTGAAATGCATGGTCAAATACAGATTGGAACAACAATGAAAAAAAACATCGCAGAACTGGCATAGGTCAAGACACCATGATTCTTGGCATCCACAACAGGCCATCAGCTAGGAACAGGAAGCAGTGGCATGCATCAAAAACATTCATCTCTAACAAATTTCATCCATATTAAAGGAAAAGGGGCCAGGAACACGAATGTATCTTCATGCAAAATTTTGTTACTAGTCATGCTAGAGTTCTAAAGTCTGAGTACTTGGCATAACAATTCTTTCTTTCTCTCTTCTTCTTCTTTTTTTGTTTATCATTTCATGAGGTTCAACAAGCTTAGGAAAGGAAGTGCCACAGGTGGGAGCCCAAAATAATTGAAGACATTTTCTAAGATTTAAGTCCCCTGAGAAGAACATATTAAGAAGTAAGCATTATCAAAAATCAATAGTCGTAAAAAATGTAGATAAATAAACAAGCTTAAAAAATAGGCCAGAGGTAGTTTTGATACAAAAAGAAGGGATCTATAAATAACTGATACATTTGCATTCGAGATTCTCAGAAGGTGAAATACAGGACTCAGGCATGGTGGCTCTCAAAATAATATGGGGCATACAGCTATTTAGAGTTTTAGACATCACTTGCAAGTTAAAATAGGAAAGATGCCTCTATTGTACTGATATTATAAACATTAAGCACCACAGAGGAAAAAAAAATACTAAAGATAACAAAGAGTAAGAATATCCGCAATAGAAAATTATAACTTTAATGTAAACAGAACCATTCAAAGGATCAAGGTGCATAAGCGCAAGTTTGAAGCACAAAAGAAACGGGAGCAATGATATCTTAAAAAATATGCATCAGACCACTACTGTGGTGACAAAAGCAAGAATTAGGAGCTGAAACTTGTCCTAAAGGCTAAACATCATGACTTTCTATCAGCACAGAAGTTCTCATTTTAAACAGTAAGCAGAATACAATAGTAGTATGAGGAATCAAATCCTACCTTCTGAACAAACACATTACTTGATAAATTCTTCACCATAGAAGATATGCTCACTCCTATTGAATTTGAGTTTTTCAAACCCTGCTTAAATAAAGAAAGAAAAAGTAGCTACCTTATCATGTTATGTGCAATTAGCTACTCAAAATGCCACATAATGAAACAAAAGGGAGGTATACTTTTATTTTCAGATAAGAACCTGAAATAAAATAATCCTTTATTATTATCGAATAATTATGATATCAGTGCCCATGTTAATATCAATATAATCACAAAAATACCTTTATTCTCATAGACTTTATACATAAACAACAAACTCAACTAGGGCATACAACTGGTGTCTACAGTTATTGTCAGGATAGCAAGAAACAACAAGCCATTATCCACTGATCGGTAAGAAAAATCACCTGAAGCAGTCTTAGATGTTTTTCCCGTATTTCCATGGCAATATCTGAACATCTGACCTTTTGACCACGAGCTAGTGCTTGCAACTTAACAATTCCCCATGTACAGCATAAAGTAGCAACAGCTTGTCTTCTAACCAAGTGACCACAAATAACTGCTTGCAGCCTTATAATGCCCTTGAGGATTCGAAATGCCCGCCGAGCCTTCCAACACATGATATTGTCATCAATAAAACTACATGATTTTAGGGAGGATAATAATCATAATATAAGTGCATGTAAAAGTTGACAGCAGATTCAGTACCTCTATCAAACTTTATGCAAACCTATAATAACCAAATTTGCATTTAAAATTTTTACAAATACTATAAATCAGCAGGTTGTCGAATATTTACAGATTCAAATATCTCTAAACAAGACGAAACTGATACTTGTGTTAACCTGAGAAACTTGGTCAAATAAATAGTAGACTACCCAAGTTACTGTAAACAGTAATCTAGGCCCCTAAGAATTACATTCACTTACATCCCCTATGCTCATAACAATATGAAAGTATGAAGTAAATATAAAACATAGAGGCAGCCAGTCAATTGTAGAGTCGGACATATATAAGCAGTTAAACCAATATCTGGTTCAATGTTCTACCTCCCAATAAAACGAAAGGTCTAGATCATACCACGAAAGACGTATGGATCAATCACGTCATCTAATCTTCAAATATCCTTAACTATAAGTTAAAACAATCATCATTAACAACATAAGGCATGATGCAAAGTGCAAGGTTCCAATATTAGAAAAATAAGCAGAACAGTGACAGCGCATTCAAGTTACTGCAAATAACAGTCAACAGAATTTTCACACAACTGAACGAAGACTATAGCAGTAAAATGCTTACAAGTTTCATCACTTGGATGACCTTTAAGTATAAAAATAACTTTTAAAGGGAGAGTAGCTACCAGATAACCTCTGAAAGCAGCCTGTACTGTCACAGCAGCCGGGTCAAGCCTAATCCTATCAGGATTTTCTGGGTTACCAAAATTACCGGTTGTGGCATTATTTCCATCCACTTTTAAAGATGGAATATTTGCCCCATCAATCGGCAATTGGGCAGGTATACCCTTCTCAGAGTCCACCACATTCCTAGCACGGCTCACTAGAATAGGTGCTGAAATCGATGGAGGATCCGCTGATAGGTCAGACACAGTTACCTTGGAAGAAACCAAAACCTCACCTTTATTTGCAGAATTCTGCCCATGATAATCAACAAAAATTAGAAAATGCAACATTTTCAATCTTCAAGTGCTATTTAACATTTGAAGATAATTAATACTTCCTTACCAACTTCTCTTTTCCTTTTGAGAAACTGGACTTTGAAGATTTCTTCCCAAGAAGCAAGGTCTTGATCCATTTCGCTGGAGATTTCCCCATCTCCGTTAAACCCAAAAATAATTAAAATCCCAAGTTTCTAAATCTGGAAATCTGCGAAGGTCATACCAACCAAAGCCTCAATATTTAGCTATTTAGCATTAAACTCTATTTTTTTTTTTTTTAAAGTAGCATTTTAAAAACAACCAAACGCACTCAATATCCTAATACAGTTTGTAAGTAATGGCAGTCAAAACGGCACTACACTACATAATCATTAGCTTGTTAGTTATAAGTTACTATAAATAAAAGACAAACTTAATTCAATCATAAAAAACAAAAAATGATATCGAACTGGATAGCGACTGAAAATGTAGAACCCAGACAAGCAAACTAAAACAAAGAAAGTTTGAAATTTTCCTTTCAATTTTCAGATTTTCTTTACAATCTCAACGGTAAAAAAAGAGAGTAAAAGATACATAGCCAAAATCCACATCTACTCAAGTAAATGAAAAAATAATACAACTAAATCAAGAAAAAAAAAAGTAAAAGCAAGCGTGTCGGCAGAACTGGAAAAAGGTGAAAAAGAAGAGAGGTTCAAAAGCTTTTGCCTGAAAAGTGCATCAAATATGAAGTCTTTGTTCGCTACTAAGCTACCATTACCGGAACTGTGAGCATTCAGAGATCTGAAGAACGAATTTCGTGTTTATATTTTAGAACTTTTATTTTGCAAGCTCAATATTATTTATTTATATGTAAGAGAAATTAAAAAAAGAATTGTAGCATTGAATTTTGTACCTTGAAGGATTCCTCGAACAAGAGAATCTCGAGCAGGCTTTTTTTTAGTGCATAGGCAGCACCACTAAAACTATTGACACATTTGACTAAAAAAATATTTTAAGAGTGGTGAGTAATTAATAGGCGACATCGGTATTTCATATAAAAGGAGTATGGTGCTTATATGACAGACGGCACCAATGATCCTTATTTGATAGATGGTACTAGTGATCCTTATTTGATAGATTGTATCAATACTATTTCCTTTTCTCTCATCCGACTTAATATTAATATTGTTAAAAAAATAGCAGAACATAAGGAAAAAAAGAAGGAAAAGAAAGAAAGAAAAGAGAAGAGAAGAAAGAAAATATATTTTATTATTATATTTAAATCGAATATATTATGATAAATTATTTTGTTAGTATTATATAGTTTGTTTATTGTTATTTTTATATTTTGTTTTAAAGTTATTTTGTTTATTGTGATTTGTTAGTAAGTTTTGTGTTTAGATTAATTATTTGTTTAAGGTTTATTGTGATTTGTTAGGTTATGAATGTTATTTTTTAAATTATTTTAACATATTTGAAAGTTTTTATGTTAGTAACTATTATAAAGTAATTGTTAGTTAGTGATAACAAAAAAAAAAGAAGATAAATACTAAAAATATTTTTGTCATAGATATTGTTAGAAATGGCAATAAATTTGATATTGTCTGATGAGATAATAACTTCAGCACAAAGGGAGAAAGTTGATAAGATGATGAGAGAATTGCAAAATTATAAAATGGAACCAGAAGAAGACATCATTCAACACCTTATTACCGTAAATCAACAGATGTAAGAAGTGTTATGGAAAAGTCATGAATTGATTAGAAAGAATAAAGTGTAATACTTAATCCTTAGAGGGACATTAATAGAACGGGAGCATCAAATCATTTTAGACCAACTTTGGAAGACATTGGTACCACGAACAAATTGGAATCTAGTTATATACTTCGTGAAGTTTATAATCTCTTATGGAGCAAGGAAAATAGCAAGACAAAGTGTAGGTTCACGAAAGTTGACTGGGAAGCAAAATGTGTTTGACATACCATGGATGGATAAATTAGTTGTTAGGAGATTATCAAGAGAATTTCTAAATTCAAAGTCCGTTATAAAGATTGAAGAGGAAGAAGATCCTGAGAAATTTCTAAATTGGATTGTAGAAGATGAATTTGAAGAGAATTTAAAATTTGATATAGAGAATTTCCTAAAGGAAGATACAGGATCAGATATGGAAGAAAACATGGAGCTGAATTTAAGTGGTTAAATGTAAAGATAAATGTTGTTCATGTACAAAAAGAGAACTAACCAAGTCTAAGCTTATGAATGAAAAAAAATTGCATATTGATATAATTTTGGTCTCTTTTTATTCATTAAATTTTTTATATAAGTTTTTTTATGCTATTCGAAATTGTTTTGAGAATTTTTGTTTATTTTTTAACAGATTGAGTATTAAAGATGGATTGTAACACCCCTTACCTGTGTTCTATGCCGGAACAGGATACGAGACATTACTAGACTTAAACACAAGAGATCATACAAAATCGGGCCATAATTTCCATCCAAATTTAAAACTTTTCACATCTATTCCCATTGTCCCTAAAATGAGCCTACGAGGCCCAAAATATACTTTGGAAGCGGTTCGGGACTAAACTGAGAACTCCCAGAAATTTTACAAACTTATAAAAATTTTGCCCTAAATAGGGGTCACACGCCCGTGTGGGTAGGCCGTATGGTCACACACGCTCATGTCCATACCCAGTGTAACTCTCTATTTATGACATCATCGGCCAAATGAAACCTAACACACGGGCATGTGGCTTAGCCGTGTGACGAATTAAATTCCCGTAAAATAGGTGTAGACTTCACACGACCTTGTCACACACTTGTATTTAAGGTCGTGCCGTCCATACGGCTAAGTTTCACACCCGTGTCTCTACCCGTGTACTCCATATTGAGCATTTTGTTTCTCAAAGTTAAGGTGCAGGGGACGTACAGCCTGTTCACACGCCCATGGAGTAGACCATGTGTCACACACGGCCTAGACACACGCCCGTGTGTCTACCCATGTGGACAACTTTAAGGTTATTTTCCAAGCCATTTGCCACCCTAAAACATAATCACACTTGCATCAATTCAAAAATACATAACTTGACATAATTAAGCCATCAAACATCCACAGGCAATACATCAACACACCATTCACATGCTACATCTATCATACATGAACTTTGCATACTTATCCACTCAAACCATGCAAATTTACACATCCAAGAAAGGCATCATCACATGCTCATAAATATAACCAAGGTTAGCCAACTTAAATGGCCAAATATACCAACCTTTACAAGCCATTTCAAGGTCCAACACACTACTAAAATGATCCAAAACACTTGGCTAGTCCTATCAAATTCTTTTAGGCTTCAATAACCAAAAAGACTTATACACTTCCTAACCAACTAGCCTATACATGCCATATAACCCTATTCACAAATCTTTCAGTACCGTTATGATAGTTGGATAGTGTGATGAGAACTCCGACAGCTTCCAACCCGAGCGAGTCTTCAAAATCCTATAAGCATAGGAAAAATAATAGAAGTAAGCTCTAAAGCTTAGTAAGCTCATATGAAAATAAACACAACTTATCGAGTAAGCACTTATTAAGAAATTTCATTACCATGATGTACTGTCATTTGATTTCATCTTTATACCATAATTCCAATCATGTAATTAACCAAATGTTTCACGAGCTTATCCAATTCCATGTTCATATGGATCAAATACCTTGTATCAATTTGTCCATATTTATACATACATAATCGAACATTAATATAATTTCATTCAATCCAATAGCTATCACAAATACTTTAGCCAAGATAAACCATGTAAAATCTTATCATATAATGGTACTTTGCACACTATGTGTCATACTTGCGTATAATTAAAAACAATTATAACTCATATCTCATATATCCTTTGATTCATAATCCAATATAACCAAATACACACATTATGGCATGAAACATACTCATACACAATTCTTTTTCTCGTTTTACATACATGATATGCTATAAGCTCACCACTTTACTCTCATTCGATTTTCGCATAGATTTGATACATACCTAGTTTACTTAATTCAGTCTCACTTACATTCTCGTCTCGACTTTGTCCGTTGAACATTTGGAATTTTAACAGATATTCGGAATTCATGCACATAAGTGCCACATATGTAGCCAAGCTACCATATATCTCATAACACATATAGGCTCGCCTCGAGCTATCCACGGGTCTGCTCACACAAACTGACGGTCAGGATGTAACTACTTAGTGCTACTCACACAAGCTGTTGGGCATCCGCAACACATGCCGGAGTACCTAGCCACTGGTAGGACGTATAAGACCAGTATCTGGATCACATATGCAAAGTACAATGCCATATCCTAGATATGGTCTTACATGTAATCACATATCGATGCCATAGCCTAGATATAGTCTTACATGAAATCTCACACCGACGTCATGTCCCAAACATGGTCTTACACGTGATCACATATCATATACCTATGCCATATCCTAGATATGGTCTTACACGAAATCACATATCATATACCGATGCCATATCCTAGATATGGTCTTACACATAATCACATATCGATGCCATAGCCCAGCTATGGTCTTATACGAAATCATATATTGCCACGATCCAACCATGGTCTTTTCTGTCAATTTATTTTTCGCTATAAAACGTTCGTGATCGATCCTTCATTTTTACTCATTTTAAACTTTTACTTTAAATTTCACAATTCATTCAAATATATAATATCAATGCATAATTAACACAATCCAATAGCGTTTATTAATATACGAACTTACCTCATCTGTTGTATCGACGAATTAGGTCGACAAATTCAAAACTTTATTTTCCCCTCGTTCTAATTTCGAACCTCGTTTTTCTCGATCTATAACATCACATTTAACTTATTTAATTATTATACTATTCAAAATAGCACAAAATCACATTATTGCAAAAATTATATTTTTGCCCCTAAAGTTTCACATTTTTACAATTTAGTCCATTGGCTTGTAAAATGAAATTTACTCAATTTCTTTGATACCCAAGCCTAGATGAACCTCATACATGCTTATAGAAGCCCACATTTTTCATTTATTCACATTTTCTATACATATTTTACAACTTTTACAAAAAACTTTTTGACATTTTCACCGAAAATCACTTAGCAAAAGTCGTTTGTCTTACTACTAACATGATTTTCTACCATTAGACATCAAAATACATGCATTTAACATGGGTAAAAATTTAAACTTTGCTAATACTTCAAATTAGTCCTTAAAAAAGATAGAATAGGTTACGAGGATTTTAAAAACGTAAAAACCATTAAAAACGGGGCTAAAACGGACTTACAATCGAGCTTGAAAGCTTGAAAAACCCTAGCCATGTCTTCCTTAGTGATATTCAGCCATGGGAGAAGAAGATGGACAAGATTTTGGCTTTTTAATTCATTTAATTACCAAATGACCAAAATGCCCTTTTAGCCTTTCGTTGAAATTTTACCTTTCCATGTCTATTTTTGTCCATCATGATATATAATCGTCTAATTACTAAATAATGACCTCTAATTTTCAAATCCATTTCAATTAAACACCCAAAACTTTTAGAAAACATATTTTACACTTTTTACAATTTAGTCCTACTAGTCAAATTGGACCCTCTATCGATAAAATTTCTTAACGAAACTTTCACACATACATTCAATCATACTATAGATCTTAAAAATTTATCACAATAGATTTTTTTCTGCTTCAAATTCGTGGTCTCGAAACCACTGTTCTGACTTGGCCCTAAAGCGGGTTGTTTCATGGATAATCAGCTTTTCGTATACATTTGTTTCGATGGAATAATCTTGACAATAACCGTTGGATGTATATTTAAATGTCACCAAAAAATATAAATGATATTTAATAGAAATGTCTCGTTCAATGATATGAAGGAAATGATTAGCGCAAAAATTGTTAGACATTATGGGTGAAAGATCTTGAAACTTTTCTACAAGTTTCTAATTTTGACAGATCCCATTAAATTCATCGAAATGGAAATTGTAGATGATGAAGATGTGGAGACAATGATCACTATTTATTGTGGGAATCAGAGTGACCAAAATGCACCGATTCAGTTATTTTGTTAAGTTAACTGGTGTGGAGCCAACTAAAGATCTCACTGCATTAGGTGAACATGGAGCTCAAGAACCGTGTATGGTGGCTACAATATCGTACATTGATAGTGAATTGATTATATGCGAGATCGACATCGATCTTAATGTTACACCCGATATTGATGTGGTTGGTAATGATAGATACGATAGTAGTGATCCTTGTTATCACGAGGTTGATAGTGATAATGATCCTGATATGGACGAGATCCATGATGATATTGACGACGAAGACGTGAATGATGATGGAAACATTAACACGTCTTCAGTCAAAAACCAAATTCGATGTATTGTGATACACAATAATCTTGGGCCACACATGTCGCTCATAGACCCCGACATACGCACGTAGTTGAGTTTCTAGAGCACCCTAAAATATTACCTGTTCATTGGCTGGCCGTGGATTACGATCTTAAGGAGTTATTCGTAGGCCAGAGATTCGAAAGTAAGCAGGAGTGCGTATACTATTAAATGGTATAGCATGAATATATCAGTGGACTACAAAGTCATAGTGTCTAAACTGACATTATATATTGGGGAGTGTCAGAAGTTGGCAGAAAGCTGCAATTGGCGGGTACAAGCTGCATTTATTCAAAAGTCGTAGATATGGGAGATACAAAAATTTGTTAAGCCTCAAACATGCACATCAACACGTATGACAAAAGATCATCAAAAACTTGATTCTAAAACTATCTATACGTGTATCATGCCAATGGTGAAGGACATGCTGACCATTAAAGTTTCGGTACTGATTACCGAAATACAAGTACAATTCTAGTATCAAGTATCATACCGAAAAGCATGGATAGCTAAACAGATAGCTAAACGATTCTAGTATCGAGTATCATACCGTACGAAGACTTGTATGGTAGAAAATGTTGTACTCCATTATATTGGTCTGAGCTTAGTGAAAACAAGATACACGAGGTTGATTTGATTAAAGAGACTGAGCAGAAAGTGAAAATAATTTGAGATAACCTGAAAACTACTTTTGATCGTCAGAAATCGTATGCGAATTTGAAACGTAAAGATATCGAATTTGAGATTGGAGATAAAGTATTTTTGAAAGATTTCTGTGGAAAAAAGTGCTTCAATTTGGTAAAAAGGGCAAATTAAGTCTGAGGTTCATCGGACCATATAAAATTATTGAACGAGTTGGACCGGTTGCTTATAGATTACTTCTGCCACCTGAACTAGAAAAGATTCACAATGTATTTCACATATCGATTATTTGACAGTATAGATCTGATCCATCTCATGTGATTAGTCCATCTGAGATAGAAATACAGCCTGATATGACTTATGAAGAAGAACAGATCCGCATTTTAACTCGTGAAGTGAAAGAATTACAAAATAAGAATATTCCGTTGGTGAATGTATTATGGCATCATCACAGTTTAGAAGAGGCTACGCGGGAGCCTGAAGATGTGATGAGACAACAATATTCGAACCTGTTTAAAGGTAAGATTTTCGAGGATGAAAATCCCTAGGGGGAGAGTTGTAACAGCCCAGTTTAAACCCTAGCCAGAATAGTGGTTTTGGGACCACATAACTGAGTCCAAAAAATATTTTCATATTATTTCCTGTGTCTATGATTTGTGAATTAGCCTTTATGAAATTTGTATGAAATAATTTATCTATTTGTGTGCTTAATTTGTAAAAAGGATTAAATCATATAAAAAGTGAAAGTGGCCAATTAATTGATTTAGTGCTAAATTGAATGTGGCTTATTAAAATGATGGCCTTAAATGGTTATTAAACCATTTGATTTAGTAGTGGATATTTATGGCCTTAATAAGATATGTTTTATATGTTATTAAGGATGGATATTTTGGTAATTGTTGAAATAAAATGAATTAAAATAAAACAAACATTAAATTAGGGCCATTATCATCATCCATTGTCGAATTTAAAAGAAAGAAAAGCTTCAAAATCTTTGCTAGGGTTCAACTATAAAACTGAGTGATTAAGATTAAGAAGAAAAGAAAACAAAATTAGATTGGGGAAAGTCGAAAGTCATTGAATAGCCTATTTCGTCCGTTTGAATCCGTACAAGGTAAGTCTATATACAAATAAATGTGCTTAATTGATTTATTTATGCTTATATATATAATTAAGTTGTGATGAATGATTATGGGAGATGCATATGTGAAATTTGAGAATGTTTTGAGTATGTGACGACGTCCGAAAAGTCCCATCTGAACCTTAGGAGTAGTTAGGATACATATGGCATGACATAGGATTTGATATCTATTTTTGAGTAAGCCCACGTCTGGGACATTGGCATCGATCTGAGATTTATGTGTAAGACCATGTGCTGGACATCGACATTGTATTTAACTTCATGTAAGACCCTGTCTGAAACTGTGGCATTGATATCTGATTACATATAAGACCACGTCTAGGACGTTGGCATTATACGATCTTTCTGAGTATTTCGCGTATCCTTATTGATTCCGAATGGTTCAACAGTATTCTAAGAAAATGAATGAGTATACGAATGTACATCCGATTCCGGTACGCATGAAAAATGTGATATGTTTGAGATTGAAAGGTAGTATATGCTCAATTATGAACTTATGATATGTTTATATGTGACATGAGTATAATTGTGTTAAATGCAATTGAGATATGTGATTCAAGTGAGCTATATGAGAAATGTAGACTATAATGGTATTTTTCATGAGCTAATTGAATAAATTGATATATGAATGTGTTATTTAATTAATTTATTTGTGTATGGCTTACTAAGATCCTAGTAGCTTACTTTGTGTGTTTGCTTTATTTTATAGATATTGAAGCTATCGAAAGTTTAGGGATCATCGAGGATCATCACCACACTATCTAACTTGTTTTGGTACACTTTTGAAAGTATAAATGTTGAATTATGGCATGTATAAGCTAGATGAGGTTGAATATGTTTTGTGATGTTTATAAGTTATGCCATGTGATGTGGCTAACAAATGGTTATGAATATGTTTGTTTTGGTATGGTTTATAAGATGCTTAATTTGGTAAATTTTATAGTGCAAATATGGCTTAAAGTGAAATGGACATTTTGAATGAAAGTGTTGGGAAAATGGTAAGTTTAACCATGGGATTGATGTGGCATTGGGTGATTGATGTTATATGAGTTTGTATTATGAACTTGGTTGAGATTTGATATGATTTTGTTTGGAAGTTGAATGAGATTTGAGTAGTAAAATTTATGGTATGAATGATGAATGTTTTGAGTATGTTTTGGCTAGAAATTGTTGGTATAATTGCATTGGTTTCGGCTTGTAGGAATGACCCAAAATGGGTGGCAAAATTGGCTTTTCGAATGGCCTATTTTTGTCCACACAATCAGAGACACGAGTGTGTGTCTCAGCCACGTGCGACACACGCTCATAGTACACAGCCGTGTGACCCTTGGGGTACCCTTTGAATTAAGTTAGTATACCCTACAGGAATGACACGGCCTAGGCACACGGGCATGTCTAGTGGCCATGGGTGTCACACGGGCTAGTTACATGGGCATGTGATCGGCCGTGTGCTCAAGTCAGTAGCTTCCTTAATTTTCACACGACCGAGTACATGGGCATGTCTTGTGGCTGTGTGAACAAGTCAGTATGTATGCCCTGTTTTGCCACGGCCTGGACACATGGGGGTGTCTGGTGGCTGTGCTAGGTACACGGCCTGACCAGACGGGCGTGTGACCTCTGCAGCCTTGAAAAATGTTTAAGTTTTAGAAAATTTTCTAAGTGTTCGGTTTAGTCTCAACCTTCTCCTAAAGCATGTTTAAGGTCTTGAAGACCTTCATAAGGGACTTAATGATAATGTTTGCTAATAATATGATGTGATGATTGAGAATTGTCTGTAAAAGTTTTGATTTGTCTGATAATGCCTTTAACCTTATTCGGGCAATGGATACGGGTTAGGGTGTTACATTTGGTTGGTATCAGAGCTATGGTTTAGTCGATTCTCTGACTTTCGTAGTGTATGTGAGTCTAGCTATACATGCCATATATCCGAAAATGTGATAGTTTGATGAATCCTGACATCTAAAATGTGTTTTTCATATTGTAATGGATCCCGAACAAACAGTGGCTAATGATGTTGAAAGTAATGCACTAGCTCCTACACAAAGGGTAATGCCTTCTAATTCACGAAATGTATCTGGTAGCTACGAGGGAGAGGCAAAACAAGCCTTCTTCTAGATGATGAGTGAGTGGTTTACAAAATTTGTTTATACTAATCCGGCTACTCAACAACCTCTACCTCCGCCTAATCTTCCTCAGACATCTGTGGTGCCTCTGCTAATTAATCTGATTCTGTTGAATAAGCCTCCTGTGGATAAAATTTGAAAGTATGGAGCTGAAGAGTTTAGGGCTACGAGTGATGACGATACTGAAAGAGCTGAGTTTTGGCTCGAGAATACCATTCGAGTGTTCAATGAAATGTCATGTAACTCTAATAAATGTGTGAAATGTGCGGTTTCTTTGCTCAGAGATTCAACTTATCAATGGTGGAAAACTCTAACTTCTATTGTTCCGAAAGAATGAATAACTTAGGATTTCTTTCAATTTGAGTTCCGCGAGAAACACATCAGTCAGAGATTCATTGATCAGAAAAGGTGTCTGTCACAGAATACGAGCGAAAGTTTGTTCAATTGAGCCGATGCGCTCAAGAATGTGTCTCAACTGAAGTAACTTTGTGCAAAAGATTTGAGGATGGTTTGAATAAAGACATCCATCTATTAGTTGGTATTCTTGAGATTAAAGAGTTTGTTGTGCTAATTGATCAAGCATGTAAAGTGAAGGAACTCGGGAAAGAGAAAAGAAAAGCCGATTTTAAAGCTAGAGAAATAAGAAAGAGGTCTACAAGTAAATCATTTGGGTCTGAGTCAAAGAAATTCTGAGATTATTCCAGTTACTCAAAGGCTAATGTGGGACATTCGAGTAGAGATAGAGCTAGATCGTATTCGAGTTTCAGAGCTCCTGCTACTTCTGTTGCTAGTGTTAGAAATGTCTGATCCGAACGACCTGAATGTAAACATTGTGGTAAAAAAATCCGAGGAGTTGTAGACTGAATGATCGAGCTTGTTTCAGATGTAGATCTATGGATCATTTTGTCCGAGATTGTCCTGAGCCAGCGAAACCAGAGATTAAATAGAATCTGAGATGGAATAATACTTCAGCTAGAGGTAGACCTCCCAAAAATGTGAGAAGTGTGAGTGGTATCCAGAGAGCTATAAAAGATAATGTTGTCCAATATGAGGCTAGAGCACCAGCCAGGGCCTATGTTATTCGAGCTAGAGAGGAAGCTTTATCTCCAGATGTAATAACGGGTACTCTTACTCTATACGATACTTCTGTGATTGCATTAATAGATTCAGGGTCTACTCATTTGTATATATGCATAAATTTAGTACACAGTAAGACTTTGCCTATAGAGTCTACTGAATTCATAATTAGAGTATCGAATCCCTAGGCAAAAGTGTTTTAGTTTACAGAGTTTGCAAGAACTGCCCGTTGATGTTTCGAGATGTATGTTTTCTAGCAGATCTGATGCTTTTACCTTTTGATGAATTTGATATAATTCTAGGTATGGATTGGTTAATTTTGCACGATGTTATTGTAAGTTGCAAACGGAAAACTATTGATTTGAGATGTAAGAATGATGAGATAATCTGAATTGAATCTAGTGAATTGAAAGGGTTACCAGCTGTGGTATCTACAATGAAGGCTCAGAAATATGTGAATAAGGGCTGTGAAGCTTATTTAGCTTATCTGATTGACTCGAAAGTTTCTAAAAAGAAGGTTGAATCAGTGCCTGTAGTTTGTGAGTTTCCTGATGTGTTTCCTGAAGAACTTTCGGGATTACCTCCGATCAGAGAAGTTGAATTTGGCATTAAATTAGTACTGAGAACTACTCTGATTTTGATAGCTCCGTATAGAATGGCTCCGGCTGGATTGAAAGAATTAAAGTCTCAATTGCAAGAGTTGACATACAGAGGATTTGCGAGATCGAGTTTCTCACCTTAGGGTGTTCCAATTCTGTTTTGAAAAAGAAAGACGGCACGATGAGAATATGTACTGATTACCTTCAGTTGAACAAGGTAACTATAAAGAATAAATATCCTTTGCCTAAAATTGATGATTTATTCGATCAGTTGAAAGGTGCTTCTGTGTTTTCGAAAATAGATCTGAGATCAAGCTATTATCAGTTGAGAGTGAAAGATGCAAATATTCTAAAACTAGCTTTCCGAACGAGGTACGGACATTATAAATTTTTAGTTATGCCTTTCGGATTAACGAATGCTCCTGCTGTGTTTATGGATTTGATGAACAGAATTTTCAAACCATATTTAGATCAAATTGTTGTTGTATTCATTAATGACATTTTGATTTATTCACGGAATGAAAGTGAGCATGCCAAACATTTAAGAATTGTGCTTCAGACTTTGTGTGATAAGCAATTATATGCAAAATTTAGTAAATGTGAATTTTGGTTACATGAAGTTAGTTTTCTGGGCCATATTGTATCAGCATCCAGTATCCGGGTTGATCCAAGTAAAAGTTTAGCTATTGATGTATGCGTTCGCGATACTAAGTAATAAAATTTATAAAGAACTTGATCACACCAAAACTAACTAATATCGCGACGCTTTAAGGCAAGCGCACCTATCGAACAATAGTATAGCTTAGTGGTAAGACCGAGTTATCGTACCCAAGGGAACCAAAAGTACTATTACTTACTTTCTTTCTATTATCTAGCCTAAGAATAAAAGAAGGGTTTGTTTAAACTAATTCTAAAACTAAACTAAGAAGACACAAAGAGTAAATTGAGAAAACTTTTAGGGGAAAAGCTGATTGATATGGACAATACTTAAGGGAGAATCCACCTAGACTTCACTTGTACTGGTTCTTGAGCTAGACGATTTATTCACTTGACTTGATCCGTAGAGATCCCTAATTTATGCTAAACCCTCCGTCGAGGTGAAGAGCAACTAGGCCTAAGTTGTTAATTAAAGTTCCTTTATCAATTAACTTCTTAGGTTGTATTAATTCGATCAATGGTTCCCCATATTAGGTTTGACCCTAATCCGGCAGATTTATGTCGCCCTATGTCTAGGGTTGCATGCAACTCCGCTTAATTATGGTAGATCTACTCTTATCACAGGGACTTTTGCTCCTCTACTCTAAGCACATCTAATTCTTGAAGTAATACCTAGGTTTATTAAATCAAGAATGAAGAACACATAATTAAGAACAACTCAAGTATTTATCATATAACTCAAGAATAAATAATAACAAGATCTGTCTTAGGTTTCATCCCCCTCAAGTATTTGAGGGGTTTAGTTCATAATAAAGAAAGAAAACATCTCAGAAGAAATAAAATAACAAAACATAAAAGAACCTGAAAACCGCTGAAGGAATTTAGGGAGATCCTCTATATTGCTGCAGAATTCCGGCTTCTGGGATGAATCAATCAGCTTCCCTGCGAGTAATCCCTACTTCCACTCTCTGTGTTGGCAGCAAAGAATACTTCCCTTTGTGGGGAAATAAGCACACCTTAAGAGTTGCCTCCTAGGGTCTTTATATAGAGCTTTGGGGAGCCTTTCTTAGCCTCCAAGTATCCCAATTCGAGTGAAATTCCTCTTCCTCACGACTAGAACACGCCCGTGTGCCACGCCCGTGTGACTTCGACAAAGGTCGTGTGATTTGGCACGGCCGTGTGGCCTGCTCGTGCTTGTCGAGAGTTGGACCGTGTGATCTTCATGTGGCACGGCCATGTGGCACGGCCGTGTGGTAATTTCTTGGGCCGTGTGTTATGTCATTTTTGGCCCATTTTCCTCATTTTCAGTCCATTTCCTATTCTTTTCTCTTCCCTATGCTCTCCTGAGTATAAGATATGAAAAATAAGGATTAAGAGCACCAATTCTCACTAAATTGATAATAATTCATCCAAAATATAGGCTAAACATGAGGTAAAAATATGTATAAATTAGCGTTTATAAGCTATTCTGGATTGGAAGTCTCCGAGAAATGTTTCTAAGGTTCGTAGTTTTCTGGGACTTGCTAGGTATTATCGTTGATTCGTGAAAGGTTTCTCTATAATTGCAACTCCGATGACTAGATTGCTACAAAAATATGTGAAATTTGAATAGTCTGATAAATGCCAGAACAGTTTTGATCAGTTAAAAGCTATGGTAACTGAAGCTCCGGTACTCGTACAGCCTGAATCGGGTAAAGAATATGTGATTTTTAGTGATGCCTCGTTAAATGGACTTTGCTGTGTTGTAATACAAGAAGGCAAGGTTATAGCATATGCCTCTAGATAGTTAAAGCTGCACGAGAAGAATTATCTGACGCACGACCTTGAGTTAGATGCTATTGTTTTTGCTTTGAAGATCTGGCACTACTATCTGTTCGGTGAGAAATGTCACGTGTTTTTGGATCATAAAAGTTTGAAATATCTAATGACTCAAAAAGATTTAAATCTGCAACAGCGTAGATGGTTAGAACTATTGAAAGACTATAAGCTTGTCATTGATTATCATCCAGGTAAAGCAAATGTTGTAGCTGATGCCTTGAGTCAAAAATCACTATCTGCATTGTGTGCTATGAATGCTGGTTTAGATCTATCTGGTAATGGTTCGATATTAGCTGAATTGAAGGCGAGACCTTTGTTTTTGCAACAGATTATTGATGCACAGAAAGTTGATAATGAATATTAGCCAAGCGAACCCAGTGTAATTCTAATTCTGAATTTTGTGTTGATGTTAATGATTATTTGAGATTCCGAGATCGGATTTACGTTCCAAGAAATTTCGAGTTGATTCAGATGATTTTGGGTGAAGCACACAGTAGTAAATTCACTGTACATCTAGGTAGTATAAAGATGTATAATGATTTGAAACAACTATACTAGTGGCGTGGAATGAAAAGAGACATCTCTGACTTTGTTTTGAAATGTTTAGTATGTCAACAAGTCAAAGCAGAACATCAGGTGCCCTCTGGTTTATTACAACTGATTATGATACCCGAGTGTAAATGAGATTAAGTGATGATGGATTTTGTTTCTGGTCTGCTCTTATCTCCGAGAAAGAAAGATCCGATCTGGGTTGTAGTTGACAGATTGACGAAATCAGCTCATTTCGTTCCGGTACAATCCGATTACTCACTTGAAAAGTTAGTAGAGCTTTATATTTCTGATATTGTGAGATTGCACGAGGTGCCATTGTCTATTGTGTCGGATCGAGATCTGAGATTCACTTCGCAATTTGAAAGAATTTGCAAGAGGTTTTACGTACGAAATTACATTTCAGTACTGCTTTTCACCTGTAAACGGATGGTCAATCCGAATGATTCATTCAGGTACTCGAGGATATGTTGAGATGTTACATTTTTGAGTTTAAAGGTATGTGGGAACAGTACTTGCCATTGATTGAATTCGCTTATAATAATAGTTATCAATCGAGCATTAAAGTGGCACCGTACGAAGCCTTGTATGGTAGAAAATGTCTTACTCTATTAAATTGGTCTGAGCTTAGTGAAAACAAGATACACAGGGTTGATTTGGTTAAAGAGACTGAGCAGAAAGTGAAAGTAATTCAAGATAACCTAAAAACTGCTACTGATTGTCAAAAATCGTATGCGGATTTGAAACGCAAAGATATCAAATTTGAGATTGGAGATAAAGTATTTTTGAAAGTTTTTCCGTGGAAAAAAGTGCTTTGATTTGGTAAAAAGGGCAAATTGAGTTTGAGGTCCATCGGACCATATGAAATTATTGAACGAGTTGGACCGATCGCTTATAAATTGCTTCTGCAACCTGAACTAGAAAAGATTCACAATGTATTTCACATATCGATGATTCGACAGTATAGATCTAATCCATCTCATGTGATTAGTCCGTCTGAGATAGAAATACAGCCTGATATGACTTATGAAGAAGAACCGATCCGTATTTTAACTCGTGAAGTGAAAGAATTACAAAATAAGAAGATTTCATTGGTGAAGGTATTATGGCATCATCACAGTTTAAAAGAGGCTACGTGGGAGCCTAAAGATGCGATGAGACAACAATATCCAAACCCTTTAAACGGTAAGATTTTTAGGGACAAAAATCCCTAAAGGAGGAGAGTTGTAACAGCCCAGTTTAGACCCTAGTCGGAATAATGGTTTCGGGACCCTAATTAGCCTCTGTGAAATTTCTGTAAATTAATTTGTCTGTTTGTTTGCTTAATTTGTAAAAAGGATTAAATCGCATAATAAGTAAAAGTGGCCAATTAATTGATTTAGTGCTAAATTGAATGTGACTTATTAAAATGATGACCTTAAATGGTTATTAAACCATTTGATTTAGTAGTGGACATTTATGGCCTTAATATGATATGTTTTATATGTTACTAATGATGGATATTTTGGTAATTGTTGAAATCAAATGAATTAAAGTAAAACAAACACTAAATTAGGGCCATTATCATCATCCATTGCCGAATTTATAAGAAAGAAAAGCTTCAAAATCTTTGCTAGGGTTCGGCTATAAAACTGAGTGATTAAGATCAAGAACCAAAGAAAATGAAATTAGATCGGGGAAAGTCAAAAGTTGTTGAATAGCTGATTTCGTCCGTTCAAATCTGTACGAGGTAAGTCTATATTCAAATAAATGTGCTTAATTCATTTATTTATGCTTATATATATAATTAAGTTGTGATGAATGATTATGGGAGATGTATATGTGAAATCCGAGAATATTTCGAGTATGTAACGACGTCCAAAAAGCCCCGTTTGAACCTTAGGAATAGTTAGGATACATATGTCATGACATAGTATCCGATATCTATTTTTAAGTAAGACCACGTCTGGGACGTTGGCATCGATCTAAGATTTACGTGTAAGACCATGTCCGGGACATCGGCATCGTATTTAACTTCGTGTAAGACCTTGTCTGAAACAGAGGCATCTATATCTTATTACATGTAAGACCATGTCTTGGACGGTGGCATTGTACGATCTTTCTGAGTATTTCACATATCCTTATTGATTCCGAATGGTTCAACGGGCATTCCTAGAAATTGAATGAGTATACGAATGTGCATCTGATTCAGGTACATATGAAAAATGTGCTATGTTTGAGATTGAAAGGTAGTGTATGCTCAATTATGAACCTATGATATGTTTATATGTGACATGAGTATAATTGTGTTAAATGCAATTGAGATATGTGATTCATGTGAGCTATATGAGAAATGTAGACTATAATGGTATTTTGCCTTGAGCTAATTGAATAAATTGAGATATGAATGTGTTATTTGATTAATTTATTTGTATATGGCTTACTAAGCTCCTAGTAGCTTACTTTGTGTGTTTGCTTTATTTTATAGATATCGAAGCTATCGGAAGTTCGGGGATCATTGAGGATCATCACCATACTATCTAACTTGTTTTTGTACATTTTTGAAAGTATAAATGTTGAATTATGGCATGTATAAGCTAGATGAGGTTGAATATGTTTTGTGATGTTTATAAGTTATGCCATGTGATATGGCTAACAAATGGTTATGAATATGTTTGTTTTGGTATGGTTTATGAGATGCTTAATTTGGTAAATTTTATAGTGCAAATATGGCTTAAAGTGAAATGGACATTTTAGTATGAATGTGTTAGGAAAATGGTAAGTTTAACCATGGGATAGATGTGGCATTAGGTGATTGATGTTATATGAGTTTGTATTATGAACTTGGTTGAGATTTGATATGATTTTGTTTGGAAGTTGAATGAGATTTGAGTAGTAAAATTTATGGTATGAATGATGAATGTTTTGAGTATGTTTTGGCTAGAAATTGTTGGTATAATTGCATTGGTTTCGGCTTGTAGGAATGACCCAAAATGGGTGGCAAAATTAGCTTTTCGAATGGCCTATTTTTGTCCACACAGTCAGAGACACGGGCGTGTGTCTCAGCCATGTGCAAGACATGGTCATAGTACCTGGCCGTGTGACCCCTGGGGTACCCTTTGAATTAAGTCAATATACCCTACAGGAATGACACGGCCTAGGCACACGGGCGTGTCTAGTGGCCGTGGGTGTCACACGGGCTAGTCACAAGGGCGTGTGACCGGCCGTGTGCTCAAGTCAGTAGCTCCCTTAATTTTCACATGGCCGAGCACATGGGCGTGTCTTGTGGCCGTGTGAACAAGTCAGTATGTATGCCTTGTTTTGCCACAACCTAGACACATGAGCATGTCTGGTGGCCGTGCGAGGCACACGGCCTAACCACACGGGGTGTGTGACCTCTGCAGCCTTGAAAAATGTTTAAGTTTTGGAAAATTTTCTAAGTGTTTGGTTTAGTCCCGACCTTCTCCTAAAGCATGTTTAAGGTCTCAAAGACCTTTATAAGGGACTTAATGATAATGTTTGATAATAATATGATGTGATGATTGAGAATTGTCTGTAAAAGTTCTGATTTGTCTGATAATGCCTTTAACCTTATTCTGGCGACAGATATGGGTTAAGGGTGTTACATCCTCGTCTTACCTGACTTGTCTATGTAGGAGGTACCTCCGACGACTTTCGAGCTTGTCCTAGACAAAGGGTTGCATAGGAATCTTAAAGGTCATCCGCAATCATCCAGAATCCATAATAAAATGGACATTAAGGAGAAATTCGACAGTAAGCGTTGTGGATTATGCAGATTAGCTGGTCATAATCGGAGTAAATGCTCGTAGCGAAACTACCATATTGGACAATCGTCACGATCGGGTAGGAATTGAGCTTATGTAATCCAATGTACCTAATTTATATTACAAAGTTTGTTTCAGGTTTTAATGTTGTAATGTATTTAATTTATATTACAAAATTTATATTACAAAGTTTGTTCCAAGTTTTAATGTTGTAATGTATTTAGTTTATATTACAAAATTAATATTACAAAGTTTGTTCCAAGTTTTAATGTTGTAATCTATTTAATTTATATTACAAAATTTATATTACAAAGTTTGTTCCAAGTTTTAATATTGCAATTAATCTAATTAAATAAATACAAAGATTGTCTTTTTCTTGATTTATATTTTTTAGAATAAAAAAAGTACAAATTTTGTAATATTTAAGTTGCAAAAAACCCCTAAAATTGATGGTTTGATGATGTGGTCCTAGGGTTATATTTCTACGGGGGTCGACATTCAAGTTGTGGGTGGTCGCTGGATCATCATCCTCTTCAGTTGCAGGTGGGGGTGTACGAAACACAGAAGAAAAATCATATGCCCAAACGCTATCGATGAACTTGAGCCGGGAGGAGTGCTGTACTGCGGTGGATATGACCCAAGAGGAGTGGAGTAATGCGGTGGATACGAGGCGGGAGGAGTACTATACTACGGTGGTACTGGACTAAAGATATTAAACCTAGAATGATATTCGTATCCTAATGAGCCCGGGAAATAGTTATTGACCTACAACTCCGGATGATAAAAACTATCCCTAGAATGTGTATGCGACCACTCGGGCTCGGGCTCGAGCTCCGGCTCTAAGCTGGACTTGGGCTTAGGCTCTGGCTCAGCCTCTAGCTTGTGCTCTAGCTCGTATGCCCTAAGTCAATGCATGTGTAGAGGGACTACAGTCGACTGCCCACCAAGTAAATATGATTTTCTCGTACTAGAGTACCATTGTATGTACTCTAACGATAGTTGTAAATCAAAAGAAATATCCATCTAAGGTCTCTGCACCATCCAATTATCCTACACTGCAATATTTTTCTGGTACACAAGCCCCCAATTATTTGTATGTTTTCCTCTCTTGTTAATCTAATGAATCTTCCCCAACTGCATTGCGGAGTCGAGATATACTGGATGCAACCAAACTGTCGGAATACTTGATCCCCATTGTACCACTCGACTGTCTGGAAATTGATAATTGGTGCATTAATGCACCACAAGTGAGAATGAATGTGGGCAGATGAGGGTATAACAGCCGCAATTTTTGGTCTCCGATACGACATCCAGATAAACTACACGATTAATAACATGGTTAAAATTTAAAATGGTTCAAGTAAGATATACAAAGTAATTACATGTCACGAATATTGGAATAGCTTACTCCTTTTCCAGCATGTTGTTCAATCATCAGACGAAATATCGGGATAGTGTATGACCTCCCGATGCCCAGATTGGTACTCTATCTACGAAAACAATTACATGTTATAATAGTATCATTAGAATAGTATCATTAGAAAAAAATGTCAATTAATTGCTATAACAAGTTAAATTTTATCACATGTTCACCAATGGAAATATGTATGCTTGGTGCCTAATCGATGCCAAGAATGGCATCCGATAAAGAGCCCATGACTGCAGCAATATGAGGCATCTGCCTATGTCTACGGCATCAGGCTTTGTCATCCGACAAAGCTTATAATACAACATAGCTAGAACTGTGGAACCCCAACTGTACGAGCGAACATTCTGCAAATCAGTTAATAAGGGTAAATACATCAAATGAACCCTGTTGTTGTTCATATTCGGCATCAGTACACCCCTTATAATATGCATAATGTATGCTCGAGCTGCACACATCACCTCCTGCTCAATGGCATTAATTGATAAATGTTCAAAATTGGCTTTCAGCCATGAAAATCTCAAATCTGTAAATTTGGACCCAACATCGCTGGGCGAGACTCCTAGTAGGCTATAACAAAGGGTAGCTGGCTTATCTATCGAACTTATGCCCGTTACGGCACTCCTGTCGATTGGGAGCCCAAGTTGCAACACAATATCCTTCAGAGTAGCAGTGCACTCCCCACATGGCAAATGAAAAGTGTGGGTCTCCGGGCGCTAGTGCTCGACCAATCCAGATATTAAATTGTACAGAAAATCAAACGTCTGGATCAATGTTGCTGACCCAAATCCGGCTAACTCCAAGTATGGCATCAGTCATTCATCCGGCGGATATCTTAAACCATTCACCTAACCCCTCAATGCGCAATACGGGCCCTGACACTATTAAATTACAGAAAATAGTTATTATAACATAATTTATTTTCGTAAATGACGTAGAACTTTTTTAAGGGAACCTGTGATTAACAAAAACTAATATATTATCATATTATTAACTGTGTTTAATATGTGATCATTGTTTTTAATCAATGAACCCATTGCGATACCTGCAATTTCAAAAGAAATTTCGATAATTAATTTCTAAGTTTGATGCATTTTAAATATTTATCAAAGTACCTAAATTGTAATATTTCTTTTAATTACAAAAAATACCAAACAATTTTGTCCACATCATATTTTTTGCTATACTACATTAACAAAATAAATATATCTTATAAATTCCAACTTAAACTCCAACTTAATGGTCCCATTCACAAATTCTATCTCAATGGTTTTATCTTTTACCTACATAAAAAACAAAAAAATTATATTACAATAATAAAAATAACATGTCAATAAAAAATATAACAAAAACATAACATAAACTATCTCAACATAATAAATACTAATATTTTTATTATTATTTTAAAATGATAATAAGTAAAATGTATTGGTTTAAAATATAATATATATAATAACATGCTAACTTAATTATTGTAAAATATATATATATATATATATATATATATTTGCATAGAAGGATTCAAAAGAAATTTCATTTATAATATTCATAAAAAACATAAATAAAATTTGAAAACATAAACTCTTATTTCCAATTATAAAATCTTAAAATATTAGAACATGTAAACTATTATTCCTAATTTATCTCATAAATTTCAACTCAATGGTCCTATTCACAAATTCCATATCAATGGTTTCATCTTTTACCTCCATAAAAAAATAAAAAATTTTATATTAAAATAATCAAAATAACATGACAAATAAATTACATAAAAAATAAATCTAATCAACCTAAAACACACATAACAAATCAATTACATAAAAAAATAAAGCATTCTTTATACATAACATAAATAGGTTTTCTTATTTCAATAAACATTAAAAATAACTTATGAATGAATTAAAATATAAAATAAATACAAACATACCTTAATAGCTCTTTTTAACCAAATAATACCTTACAAAAATAAAATTAAAAATTAAATCTAAATTAAATCAACAAAAACCACAAAACAAATTAACATTTATTTATAACAAAAAAAATTTACTAAATAAAAAATTTACCTTTTATGATTTTTTTTAAACGCCAAATCTTCCCTAAATAACAATCTCTCCTTTTCATTTCTATTTATTTTTTTCCTTCTCTTTCTCCTTCCCTCTCTCTATCATGCTTCTCTTTTTTTTTCTTTCTTTTTCCCCTCCCCGCTCTCTCCTTCTTCTCTTCTTCAAATTTCTTCTCTCTTCCGGCAAAAAAAATGAGACATTGGGGACTTTATAATGGTCCCCAAGAACACAATTCATGGGCATGCCATCCGACCCGTCCCATCACTGACAAGCCATAGGTGTGCTGCCTGTGGAAACGACATGACCAAGTGTTTGCCTCCGCTCCAGTAGGCATGACCAGCCGGTGCCGCCTGTTAAATGGCCTTGACCAGTGCTGCTCATTTGTCTTGTCCCATCTATGATAGCAAGTCGACAGTGGGTTTGGGTGGGTCGGGTTTTGTTCGTATACGAGTCGTATTTGACATGTATTTCTTTAAGTGCAGCCTATTTAGTTGCCATTACCATTTTTTTTTAAAATTTTTTTTAGTCAAATGTGTTAGTATTTTAGGGTGGTGCCGCCTATGCACCACCATCCACTTGTTTGGATGTACAATTTTGGTACATAATTTATTTGACACTCCATTTAATTAATTTTTTATAATATATAGGTAAAAAACCCTAAATGTGTAAAACAAATGACAAGAGAAATAGGGGCATCACCGGAGCGAGGAGAGATATCTTTATTAATTTTTACTTTTTTTTATGTATTCTAATGTAATTTGGTTAGTTTTGCACTGGTTTCGATTGTGCCAACCAATACGCACCGTTTCATTGTTAAATTAGATCAATTATCATTTTTTCATCGGTGAAAATTTTGATTTGTACCAATTTGGTGCACGAATAATATTAAAAAATATAAAATTTTTAATTATTTATTATTATACTACTTAATTGGAACGGGAAAGTTTTAAATTTTTTTTTAGAATATACTTTTACATTTAAAATATAAAAAACTAAATATAATAAAAAAATCTACTCATTTGATTATCAAAGAAAAAATATCCGCTCCCTTTTATTTTTTTATTGAAAAGGGTGAAAGATTTAAATCCATAAAATTTCATATTAAATGATAAATTTTTATTATTAATTTTGGATTTATCTCAACGATAGATTTTTAGTTGTTGAGTTTATTAATTAGTATTTTATATAATTGATGAATATTTTATATTTGAAATTTTTTTAATATTATTCATTTTATATTTATATATTAAATATTTTAAAAAAAATTGATAAATTCAAAATGGTATATCAAAATAGATCAATATCGATACGTACCAATTCTAGTAAAAAACAGTGCATCCATCGATACAATACTAACTATCTTACTTTCGTTTTATATGGACTACATTGATTCATTTAATCCAAACTTGATCATTGCTAGGGGTGTTCAATCGGTTAATCGACCGGTTTACCGCCCGAACTACCGTTAACTGAATTAACCGACCCTTTTAAACCCTTAACCGTTAACCGAATCGAAATTTTTCTAAAAAAAATTAAGCAAATTGAAATTTTTCGGTTAATTTGGTCGGTTAATCGAATTAACCGAAATTTATATATATATTTTTATTTTTGGTTAAACAAGTATAAAATATATAAAAAATTAACCGACTTAACTGACCGATTAATTTATATTTCCACAAAATTAATCGAACCAACCGAATACTTATATATTATAATATTATTTATTAAATTCGGTTAATTTGGTTAACTGATCGATTTCGAACAGAATTAACCGTTAACCGAACTTTCAAAAAATTATTAACCGACCCCGACCGAATTAATTCGATTAACCGACCGATTAACCGAATTCGATCAGTTAACCGAATTAATTCAGTTTTACCCGAAATTTGCATACCCCTAATCATTGCTATCAAAATATTGGTTACATAATAAACAAACCAAAGAAAGAAAAAAAAGGCAAAATCCCTAATGCCACATTTGGCTCACTATAAATAACTATTTTGTGGAAATAAAATAGAGTTGTAATGAAATAAAATGCTAGTGGTTTAGTTGGATGTAATGGAATATACAAGTAATAATCTATATTATCATTTAATCTTTTGACTGAGTTGGTGTCACGAGTCAACTTACACAAACTCAGTTAGAGGAATTATGAAAATGTCCTTTTATAATTAAAATAAGTTACATTATTCGATGATATTTTAGTTTTTATTTAAAAAAAGAATAAAAAAACTTAAATGGGATGAGTTTTGAACGCATGCTATTTATATCAATAAAACATCAACGTTGCCACTAAACTAAAACTTTAATATAATATTCACCTTTTAATTTTATTTTGAATAATTTATTACATCCATCAATTATATATATACTTCCTATTATTTAAACCCCTGACTGAGTTAGTGTCACTAGTCAACCAATCACCAACTCAATTAGAGAAATTATGAAAATGTCTTTCTATAATTAAAATAAGTTATATTATTCGAGAGTATTTTATGACTTTTTTTACCTACATAATACAAAAATAAAAAATAAATACCTAAATGCTATTCCAATACAATTATTTACCAAAATGGTATGTTTGCAACAGTACAAAGGGTGAAGGGCATGGAGGAGGCGACACCAATATTTATTTTTGTATTTATTTATTTTACCATTTGAGTTGTTATTTTTTTTGTATTTTTTGGATAACAAAACCAAAAAATAAATAAAAATTACAAATAAAAATTGAAAAGATCACATTCTTGGACATAATAATCGTCTTTATACTAGTTATAAAGTAAATAAAAAAAAAACTCTCAAAAATTTCAACACAATGAAACCATGTATTAAGTACATAAACAAAAAAAAAAAATAATGTTAAACAAAAAAAAGGGAAACATACTTACTTCCTTTCTTCAAAACACCCTCTCTATAAAATAAACTATCAATAAAAATTAAACTAATACCTTTTATATTATTTGCATTTAAATTAAAAAACAAGAAACAAATATTAAAAAAAAAAACACAGAAACATACTTGTCTTTCTTTCAAACACACCCTTTCTACAAAATCAAAAACTCAATTACACCAATACAATCATTTGTAAAATAAATAAATATAAAAATAAACATTGGTACTGCCTCTCTCTCACCCTCCACCAATTAAATCGTATTTCTACATCAAAAAATATTAATGTAGCTTCTCTCACACCCTCCACCCTTTTATTTAAAAAAAACACATCATTTTGTAATGATGTTTGAATGAATGTGTCAAAAAAAAATTGGGTGTCACTTCTTCCATGCCCTCCACCCCTTAGTACTATTACCAACATACAATTTTGATAAATTATGCTATTGGCATACTATTTAAGTATTTATTTTTGTATTATGTAGGTAAAAAAGCCGTTTTTAATATTTTTATTTAAAAAATCAATAAAAACCTTACATGAGTGAGATTTGAATCCATGCTATTTACATTCATAAAACATTAATATTGATAGTAAACTAAAGTATTATTTTAATATAATTTTCGTCTTTTAATTTTTATTATACATATTTGATTATCTCTATCAATTATATATCAATGTTTTAAATTCGTGGTTTTTGTACACATATGCGTTTGATAAGATTTTTAATATTATATTTTTTGGTTGGATAGAAGAATCAAAAAAGATTATGTAAGGAATTGAATAGAATGCCAATTTTACCCTTAAATTAAATAATGAATTTCAAATTATAAAATTTAAATTTAATAAATTGTATGTGATGTTATATTATTATTTTTAGAAATTAAATTTATTTCTAATAGAAAATATTTTAAAACATCATAAATATCATTAATATATAATGTTTCAAAATATTATTTCAAAACCTTATAAAATATATTGCAAAACTTTATAAAATATTATTTCAAATTATTATTAAAACATTTTTATAAATATGATGTTAATAATATTTTCAAAAGTATTTCTTAAATAATTTTTTTCCCAAATATGCTATGATGATACCACTCTCCAGGCAGTGGGTGATCGTACAAGGGGCTATGGCAACTTGAAAGAAAGTGATTCTCGAACAGGTTAATGATGATTGTTTTCAATGCTCCATTAAGCTCTTGGATTACTGATAATATTGATAACAAACTTGGTGGTATCAAATATGCGGGATTGCAATGGGCTTCGCTTTTTGAATGCTTATTTGGCACATCTGGAAAAATAAGAACTTGTTCCAACATGTTCATTACTGTTCTGACCTAGTGCTCAATCACAACTTAAGTTGGGCACGAAGTATGGAGCATGCAAAGAGAGGGAGGGACAAGGTGCCCAACTCGAATATGGGAAGCAGTATATTGCCTTTACCGAAGTCGTGTTGGATAAAACTTAACGTAGATGGAGCAATGGACTCCTCTATGGGGTGTGTAAGCCATAGGTGGGGTATCTCGAGCTGAATTGGGAAAATGGTGAACTGGTTTTGGAAGGAACATAGGAGTGGGTTCAATACTACAAGCGGAGTTGCAGGCTATGGCCGATGGTCTCCAAATAGTTTGGCAACAGGGTTATAGGCTTGTGGAGCTTGAGTGTGATAACTTCGGGGCCATCTAGTTGATACAGAATGATGCACCTGTGGAGAATTATTTGAAGCCACTTTGGAGACTGATATAGGAATTGTTGAGCTGGCAGTGGAGTGTGGAGATCAAGCATGTGCCACGGGAGGCAAACAAAGTTGTTGATTTTGTAGCAAAGCATTTCAAGCAGAGACCGTATGAACTGCAGATGCTGGAAGGCCCACTAGCTGGGAGCTGGAAGTTGCCGGTGGAAGATTTGGAGCTGACCAAATGTCTCACAAATTTTAGCTATGGCCTTTCCAGGCCTTCTCTTTATTAAAAAAAAACACTTATACTGGTGTAAAATTTTGGTGATTTTACATATTTTCCTAATTTTTTATATGATTAATATTTAAACAATTTAATTGTCATATTTTATTCTTCATCTATGTAATCATCTATATCAAATTTGACATGAATTAAAAATTTCTAACTATTCCTTTTATGTAAAAAAAAACACTTTCAACCCTTAAATATATATTAATATAGAAAATATTTTAGATTGATACAAAAGACTAAAAATAATTAGATTAAAATATGAAACTAAATCCACATCTCTAGTACAAGGACTAGTAAAATTTGGCCTAAACTTAAATATATAAATATAATACAAAAATAAAAGGCATTATAATTTATTTTGCCCTCCAACTAAAAAAGAAAAATTATTTTAGCTTTTTTTTTAATTTTTTTCTCAAAATTTGGAGTATTAGTTAAATCACTCTAAAATAAATAAAAAAATTAATCTTTGTTAATTTTATTGATGTGATATAAAATGGATTGTCACGTCAATAATTAATTATTTTTAAAATTTTAAAAATTCAAAATTAAAATGATTAACAATATAAAAATTTTAAAAACATATTTTAAATATTTTTAAAAATTAATTCTTTGCTAACGTGACATACACGTGAATTACCACGATAGTAAAGTTAACAAATCTTAATTTTTCCACCCATTTTGAAGCGATTTGACAAACAATGTAAGTTTAAAAGTTAAAAGAGACGAAAAATTTAATGAAAGTCTAAAATAAATTTTTTTATGAAGGTGAATGACAAAATAATTTTAAAGGATGGATCCTCGACCTCCCTAAAATGAAAAAAGATTCATTTAAATCTTTTAATTTTTTTTATTTTAAACTAGTAAATATAAAATTACACTTTGCCCCTGTAAATGATAAAAATTTGACTTAATCTTTTAAAAATGATAAAGATATTCAAATAGTGAAATTGTATTTTTGCTATCGTAAAAATTAAAATTTAATTTAAGGCCCTAAAAAATTATAAAAATTATTTTTGGTAATACTATTATTGTCATTATTTAGCAAAAAGAATTATCTGGAAACAAACTCTTTAAAAAATGTATTAAAACAAACAAGAAAATAATTGGCCAAAAAGAAAATAAATATTAGAATGAAAATTATTTTTTGAAACCATCAGATTTACGTTAATAGCCCAAGGGATTATTTAGTATTTACCCCTCTCATTTATAGGTCTCTAACTGCTAATCGTTATAGGAGTCATTAGAGGAATAGGAGTAGTTATAATTTAGTGATTAAACAAATAATATTTACGTATTTCTACTCCATACTGTACACCGCCATTGTCTTTTCTTAAAAATATTATTAAGAGAATAGGGAACTTCAAAAAGAAAAACTGATTGTGGGTTCTTAGTATAAACGTTTCTTGCTTCTTAAGTTCCTAATGGATTCAATTCCAAACGAGTATGTTATCTTTCACCACAGTACCTTTCAAAATAAGATCATCCCACAAACTCGTAATATTACTCCCCGTTTTATGAATTTTTAATTAAGCACTGACTTCGTTTTGGTATCAGTCCACCATGATTGCCTAGCAAACATCTACACCACCACCGACGACCCTTTGTCCTTCCGACAAACCTTCCGTTTCAAGCTCAACATTGTTGAAAACGAGCACCTGCTTCACCAAATTCTATTTCCCACGTTTACAAGACTCCGAATCAACACAGCCTCTATTGGTTATCACAACTTCATTCATGAAATTCTCCAACGTGGACGAGGACTGTCACATTGGGTTCTTAGCAGAGGAATTAATTGTAAAGTGTTGCCTTTACGATCAGTGATACAGGCATCCATTGTGGAACATGTTGGAACAAGAGGGAATTACCTATGATGGTTTGTAGATTTGTTGGAACAAAAAAGGGGTTACCTATGCTGGTTTTGTATGAACAAATCAGTGACCGCACAAATAGTAGCAAGAAACCTTAAGAACTAAATGAAATCGTGAGTAAAGCTTGAAAACACCAAGAACCTGAACAAGAATCGGATGAGAGAAAAAAGGTTTTTGAACAACAAGAGAATATGGGATGAAAATCTTGCTTCATTGATAATAATTCAAAATATATGTGAGTTACAAAGTGAATTTGACAGTTACCTAACAATGTAACTGCTCCCACCTATACTTGACTAATACAAGATTGAAATTCAAACTAAAGATAGTTGATACATCAGCTATTACATCAAGTACAATAAAAAACTAGTACTTGTTAGCTTTGATTACAAGTTACAAACTAACCAAGCAAGTTACATTTGAACAAAATGAAAACAAAATGCACCAAGCTGTTACTGCTCTCGGTTCTGCTACTTTTCTGGTCTGCTTGAAGATGCTGCTGGTCACATGTTGCATTGCAGGCCAATGCTCAACACTCCTCCTTGGTCTGTATGCAACATAAACCAAATTTATTCCTTAAGTTCTTGAACCTTGATGTACCAAGTGGCTTAGTCAAAATATCAGCCAATTGGTCTTGTGAGCTACAATGAACAAGACTGATTTCTCCTAATTGCTCAGCCTCTCGAACAAAGTGAAACTTAATCTTAAAATGCTTGGTTTTTCCATGAAAAACTGGATTCTTAGCAATAGCCACTGGTGATTGATTATCAACCATGATTTTAGTAGGCTCAAGTTGCTCTTCATTTAGATCATTTAGTAACTTTCTAAGCCAAATGGCTTGATTCACTACTGCTGCAGCTGCAATGTATTATGTTTCAGCTGTGGATTGAGCAACAGTTTGTTTCTTCTTAAAACTCTAGCAAAATACTCCTGAGCCAAGTGTGAAGAAGTAACCTGAGGTGCTCTTCATGTCATCTGCAGAACCTGCCCAGTCGCTGTTTGAATATCCCACAAGTTTAAGCTCATTTTCCTTCTTGAACATCACACCTAGCTTCAAGGTTCCCTTAATGTATCGAAGTACTCTTTTTGCTACCTTGAAATAAGATGTGTCACAACAGTGCATGAATCTAGACAACAAGTTAACAGCATGCATAAGATCAGGTCTAGTTGCTGTCAAATAAAGCAAACAGCCAACTAAGCTTCTGTACTCCTTCTCATCAACCCTCTCTTGGCTTCCAAAGCTGGTCAGCTTTTCTCCTTAGGCCATTGCTGTGCTCACTGATTTGCACTTTGACATGCAAAACTTGTCTAGGATCTTCAGGGTAAAAACATATTGGCTTATGAAAATACTATGATCAAACTGAATCACTTCCATCCCAAAGAAGTATGACATGATTCCTAAGTCTGTCATATCGAATACTTCCAGCATTTGTGTCTTTAAGTCATTGATCAAATCAATTTTGCTTTCTGTCAGCAAGAGATCATCCACATAAATTGAAACAATTAACAAGGTTTCATCTTTAGTTTTCTTCACATAAAGTGTCGGTTCACTTAGGCTTTTCTCAAACCCAAGCCTTGACAGATACTCATCAATTCTGTCATACCAGGCTTTAGGTGCCTGTTTCAGGCCATATAAGGCCTTCTTCAGCCTATAGACCTTATCTTCTTCTCCTGGGATCTTAAATCCCTCTAGCTGCTCGATATAGATTTCTTCCTTAAGAAAACCATTCGAAAAGGCTGACTTAACATCCAATTGGTGAATCTTCCACTGTTTCTATGCAGCCAAGGCAAACAGTAGCTTGATTGTGTCAAGCCTTGCTACTGGAGCAAATGTCTCCATAAAGTCAGTGCCATATTGCTGACTATAGCCCTTCACCACTAGTCTTGCCTTGTGCTTGTTCAATGAGCCATCAGCATTAAACTTGGCTCTAAAAAACCCACTTGACATCTATGACTTTCTTCTGGTCTGGCCTATCACCAAGTCCCATGTCTCATTCTTTTTGATCATGTTAAGTTTAGCTTCCATTGCCTTCTTCCAGCATCTATCCCTTGCAGCTTCTTCATAGCTTGAAGGCTCAACTATTGCTGCATTGCATCTATGGTAGATGTCATCAATAGTTCTGGTTCCTCTCACAGGAGGATCATCAATGTCTGCATTTTCAGGTTCATTTTAGTTGGTTCTAGACTGATCTCAAGATGATCTTCATCAATCTGACTTGTTTCCGAGCCATCCCAACTCCAAAACTTCTCCTTATCAAATTTGATGTCCCTACTCACCAAAATCTTCTTTGTTGAGGGATCATAACCCTGTAGCCTTTTTTGGTACTGCTGTAGCCAACGAATATGCCAAGGGAAGACCTTCTTTCAAGTTTGGTTCTTCTTTCAGCTGGAATGAGAACATAACACACACATCCAAACACTTTTAGATGAGAAACAAAAGGTTTGTGTCCATACCAGGCTTCGAAAGGTGTTTTGTCCTTCACTGCTCGAGTTGGTAGCTTGTTCAGTAGATAAACTGAGGTGTTGACAGCCTCAGCCCAAAATTTATTTGGAAGCTTGCTTTGAAACAGTAAACATTTGGACATATTCATTACTGTTCTATTCTTCCTTTCACAAACTCTATTTTGCTGTGGAGTATAAATAGTAGTTAGCCAATGATGGATCCCTGCATCCTCATAAAGCTTTTGAAACCTCTCAGACAAGTATTCAGTCCCATTATCAGTTCTCAAGGCTTTGATCTTGCAACCTGTCTGGTTCTCTACTAATGCCTTGAATCTGCTGAAGGCTTCAAACACATCAGACTTCTGTTTCATGAAATAAACCCAATAGAATCTGGTCAAGTCATTAATGAACAGCACAAAATACTTGCTGTCATTCAAAGAAGGGGACTTCATTAGTCCACAAATATCAGAGTGCACAAATTCAAGTCTTTCTTAAGCTCTCCATGCTTGGTTTATTGGGAATGGCAATCTGGCTTGTTTACCAAGCTGACAAACTTCACAAACACTGTCACATGCCTCAACTTTAAACATATCCTTCACCAATTTCTGTTTGTGCAACAGATCAAGTGATCTGAAATTAGCATGGCCTAATCTTCTATGCCATAGGCCAGCATTATCAGCTAAGTTTATATAAGCTTTCTTCTCGAGCTGGTTCACATCAAGCATGAAACATTTATCTACCATATTTACAGTAATCATTTCTTGGCCATGAATGTCCTCAATAACACATGAACCATTCTTGAAAACTAGGGAATACCCTTTTTCAACTAACTGACCAACACTTAACAGATTCTGATCAATGTCAAGTACAAAAAGTACATCTAAAATGACTTTATTACCTGAACCAGTATTGATCACTACATTGCCCTTCCCTTTGGCTTCAATTAAATCACCATTTCCAATTCTGATTTTTGAGCTGCAGCTTTTGTCAAGATCCTTAAACAAACTTTCATCAGCTGCCATGTGGTGTGAGCAGCCACTGTCCACTAACCAATTACATTTAACTTTGCTTGTGGTAAGAAAGCTTGTGGCTGTGAAAACATGCTCCTCCTGAGCTTGAAGATCCTTAGCAGCTTGAGCTTGGATCTGCTGCTGTGCTGGTGCCTTTGGTTTATTTTTACAAACTTTCTCAACATGGCCAAACTGCTTGCAGCTCCTACATTGAATATTTGGCCTAAACTAACAAAATTTTTTAGAATGTGTGGTCTTCTTGCTGTGGACACATGGTGAAAACCTTCTCTTGCCTGATTTTTTTTTTGGTTTGTCTCTCTTGTCAAGCCAAGGCTTCTTTCCTTTCTGACTTGTGCTAGAGCTTTCTTTGGCCTTTGCTTGGAAGGCTCCTTCAGGATGGTCTTCCTGCCTGTTGGCCCTTCTTTGCTCTAAAGCATAAATAGAGTTTACCAACTCAGAGAAAGAGATGGTTGTTAAGTCCCTTGAGTCCTCGAGTGATGAGATTTTGGACCCAAATCTCTCAGGGAGTGTGGTGATAACTTTTTCAACCACTCTACTATCATTGAAATCTTCACCAAGCAACCTTATGCTGTTGACAGTGGCCATAATCCTATCTGAATATTGCTTGATGCTCTCTGATTCTTTCATTTTCAAGTTCTCAAAATCTCTCTTCAAGTTAATCATTTGTTGCTGCCTTGTTTTATCTGACCCTATGAACTCCTCCTTTAACCTTTCCCATACTTCCTTAGGTGTGCTGCAGGCCATGATTCGAGTGAAGATCACTTCAGACACTCCATTCTGCAAGCAAGATAAGGCTTTGTGTTTCTTTGTACTCTCCTCAGCATGCTGCCTGATTTGAGCAATCGTGGGATTGGCCCTCAATGGAGGTGGTTCGATGTCATTCTCAACTACATTCCACAAGTCTTGAGCTTGAAGATAAGTCTTCATTTGACTACCCAAATGTGGTAGTTTTCACCAGCAAACACTGGAGGTGGTGTGAAACTCATCTGGCTGAAACAAACTCAACAACTTCGATTTCTTTGTTCTTAAGCTTGTGTTCTTTCAACAGACCAACCAAAAAAACAGAGGCCCTTAAAGACTTAGGCTCTGATTACCATTTGTTGGAATAAGAGGGAGTTACCTATGATGGTTTGTAGATTTGTTTGAACAAAAAAAGGGTTACCTATGCTGGTTTTGTATGAACAAATCAGTGACCACACAAATAGCAGCAAGAAACCTTAAGAACTAAATGAAATTATGAGTAAAGCTTGAAAACACCAAGAACCTGAACAAGAATCGGATGAGAGAAAAAAGGTTTTTGAGCAACAAGAGAATGGGGGATGAAAATCTTGCTTCATTGATAATAATTCAAAATATATGTGAGTTACAAAGTGAATTTGACAGTTACCTAACAATGTAACTGCTCCCACCTATACTTGACTAATACAAGATTGAAATTCAAACTAAAGATAGTTGATACATCAGCTATTACATTAAGTATAATAAAAAACTAATACTTGTTAGCTTTGATTACAAGTTACAAACTAACCAAGCAAGTTACATTTGAACAAAATGGAAATAAAATGCACTAAGCTGCTACTGCTCTCGGTTCTGCTACTTTTCTAGTCTGCTTAAAGATGCTGCTGGTCACATGTTGCATTGTAGGCCAATGCTCAACAAAACATTACAAGAATGAGATTTTGATGGGAAGAGCTTTGGCTGAATCAGAACCAGAGTTTGAAAACAGTAACTATGGCATGGCTTTGGCTAAAGAGTCCTTGGTTAAGGAGATGCTAAAGACGGTCAAAATAGAAGCTGGAGATGAAGAAGACTGCATAATATGTTTGGAGGAGCTCGAGGTTGGGTTTGATGCTTCTCGGATCTTTGTTCTCATACTTTTCATGGTGATTGTATCGAGAAATGGCTGAGGCAGAGTCATTATTGCCCTATTTGCCGGTTTGAGATGCCAGCCAATTAGGCTTAGATATGAACTTTGTGCATTTAACGTTCTTTCATTTGTTTACTATTGAAGCTATTTTAGTTATCGAATAACTTTTGTGAATGGATTTAAAAGAGTTTGATTATTTTACCAACAGAAACTGATAGTAAATTTCATTATGAATGTTGGCATTGTTGGAGCAGTATATGATAGTAATGCAAATATGAAAACATAATAATAAGAACAAAACCAAATGATGCAAAAGGAAACCAGATAGTATGTCTACAATGGAGAATGGATGAGGAAGTTTATATGGTACTGGGAAAGCTTGCCTAGACATGAAATAAGCCTCCAACAACGTTTGCTTCTGACCAATGTCAACTATCTCCCAGAGTTACCCCAAACACTTCAGTAGGACCAAATTCACTCTGTTAAGGGTCTTAAAATAGCCTCAGTAAAGTGATCAGGGCAACTCCAGGGAATAGCTCACTTTCTCTTTCTCATATTACTCTTTCTTGGTATATTTATGCAATGGGGTTCACTGTATCGATAGGGAAGCTTTAATAAGCTTAGAGACTAACACATTTTGAAATGGCGATCCATGGTGGGAAAAATGATTGAGAGTGAGTGAAATTCATAGCTTTCATATTTGTTGGAATTGAACCCGACTAATATTTGAGGGGAAATAAAGGGGATAGCAATAGAAGAGAAGAGAAGAATGGTAAAAGTGGACAAAAAGATTTTTGGATTTCCCCAACTCTTTACATGTTAAATATCTGTCCATTCCGACCTCTTCTTATCACTTTTCAGAAGAAGAAAAAAGGAACCCTTTTTCAAGTATAAAACACTATGCCTCATGCTTGACAACATTAACTAGGATTATTTCCTTGGCTTTGAAAATTAAATCATTTAATAAAAATTTGAAACATTAGGAGTCAATTAGAAATTTTGTTTAGTCAAATCTCTTGTAGCATCTGCAATGCATTAAAAAAAAGCAATTTATTGATGAATTATGAAATTAATGGCTAATTATCGATGTTTAGCATTTCAATCAGACCATATGTTTCTATCTTTAACATTGTAAATCAGACTGGTGCAACAAAAAAACTTCATCTATTCCAGTTAAAGGAGGTATATGAATCAATCTTGTTTAGCCTTAGATTTTATCATGGTGCAATTAAACTGAATAAAAAGAAATGTCCATTCATTTTCCTTGGAGCAAGTAAGAAAAAAAATCTCTACTTTTGATTTGTTAATGAAAGGAAGTCTAAGAAAAGAATATTGAAGAGGTAATAGAGAAATGATAGAATAACCGAATTGAATTTTATTGAAGTAATTACATTAGCTTACAACTGAATGATTTGGAGTATATAACCTTGAATGAGCTAACTGCTACGCTAACTAATTAATAACAGCTTACAGCTAGGATGATAACAACTTAATAGCTAGATAGGTATAACAAACTAACTGTCTTCTCTGCTTATACTCTTAACATTCTCCCAACTTCTCCAACGGTAAGACTTAAAGACAATTTTGAAACCGTACAAACGATGAACTAGACAAGAGTTTTGTAAAAATGTCAGCCACTTGGTCACAAGAGGGTACTTCGCCAACGATAAGTGACCCCTGAGCAACTTTCTTGCAAACAAAGAAAAGGTCAAACTCAACATGCTTAAACTTTGAGTGAAGTACAGATTAGCCGCGACAGCTACAACACTAGAATTGTCGCACCATATAGAGGTAAATCAGTCGAACTGAGATGTAACTCTTACAATGATAGTAACCAAGTAACCTCACTAGTGGTGGTAGGCAAACTTCGATATTCTACCTCAGCAGTGGACCGGGACACAGCTTGTTGCTTTTTGGACAACCAGGAGACAGGTGTATGACTGAAATACATATAATACCCTATTGTTGACCGACGATCATCAAAATCTAGGCCCCAGTTGGCATCAACATAGCCTACTAATGACAACCTATCAGAGGAACAAAAGTCAAGCTCGAAATCAATAGTGCCATGTTAAAATACATTTTAAGGCAGTCATATACACTATAGTGGGAGCATGCATGAACTGGCAGACTCGATTTACTGCATAGGCAATATTTGGCCAAGTTAAAACTATGTACTGTAAAGTACTAGTAAGACTTCTATATTTAGTGGGATCACTTAGACGATCCCCTTCATCCATTGACAAAACCAAAGAACTAACCATGGGTGTGGAAACATCCTTCGTATTAGACAGCCCACTGCGAGCAAGAAGTTCACGAATGTACTTCTGCTAACATAAATGAAGACAACTAGTAGAAGACTATGTTACTTCAATGCCGAGAAAATAGCTCAGATCACCCATGTCTTTGAGCAAAAGTTCCTAATGAATCTGCTGAACAAACTCATCAATGTTTTTGGGCAAGCTCTCAGTGACAATGATGTCATCTACATAGACCAAAACATACAAAGTAGAAACACTCGTTACATGAACAAACAAAGAGGCATCAGATTTAGTCAATACAAATTTAGTGGAAAGAAGAAAGCTTTTTAATTTATCGAACCAGGCATGAGGAGCTTGACGGAGGCCGTACAAGTCTTTCTTTAATCGACACACCAAGTGTTCACCGTGGGGCCCAAATCAAACATACCCTAGAGGCTGCTGCATAAACACTTCATCAGTGAGATCGCCATTCAAAAAAACATTATTGATGTCAACTTGACGAAGTTGCTATCCTCTAGTAACAGCCACAAATAATATGGTTCGAATAGTGGCAGGTTTAACAACCGGACTGAACGTTTCTTTGAAGTTATAACCAAGAACTTGTGAGCAGCCTTTGGAGACAAGATGCACTTTGTGACGAGCAACAGATCCATCAGGGTTCTTCTTGACTTTAAACAACTATTTACAACCAATAATTTTTTGACCAAGAGGAGCAGGGACCAGTTCCCAAGTAGAATTCTGAAGAAAAGCATTATATTTAGCTTGAGCAGCTTGTCCCCAGTCATCATGAGCAAATGCATTTTCAATTGTATGGGGTTCATAGACACATGCTTCAACCGAGAGAACCTTTGGTTTGAAAATCCCAACCTTTGATTGAGTAGTCATGGGGTGGGTATTGACACTTTTTACAGGAGGAGATACAGACGGTGGCCTGATAAGAGAAGTGTTTGTGTCTCCTGAGTCGAAGCCATGAGGAAGATAACTAGAGGTACCTGGGACAGAGGATGAACGAGGAGTAGGAGCAAGAGCTAACTCATGCGGGACAGGGGATGAACTAGGAGCAGGAGCAAGAGTTAACTTAGGCGGGACAACATGAGACTCATTGGGCCTTGTAGCAACCACAGGAACATATGTAGGAACAGAGGTTTTAGTCAAGGTGGGAATAGTGCCAAGAGTAGAGAATAAAAATCAGTTCTCATTAAATCAAACATGTCTAGACAAAACAACCTTTCCTTCTGGTGTTAAACATTGATACCCTTTATGATGAGCACTATAACCCAAGAATGTACACGGCTGAGACTTGAAACCCAACTTATGGTAATTGAATGGCTGCAAGTACAGGAAACAGCAGCACCCAAATACTCTCAAATGCTCATATGAAGGATCTTTGCCATGAAGCACCGAAAACAGAGAATGTCCATTCAGAACGGATGTGGGAAGGCGATTAATAAGGTGGACTGCACAACACACCGTATATCTCTAAAATCGCATAGGTAGATTTGTTTGGGCTATCAATGTAAGATCAACTTCAGTAATGTGTCGATGTTTACATTTGATATCCTCGTTCGTGATACTAAGTAATAAAATTTAAAAAAAAAACTTGATCATACAAAAACTAACTAATATCGCGACGCTTTAAGGCAAGCGCACCTATCGAACAGTAGTATAGCTTAGTGGCAAGACCGAGTTATCGTACCCAAGGGAACCAAAAGTACTATTACTTACTTTCTTTCTATTATCTAGCCTAAGAATAAAAGAGGGGTTTGTTTAAACTAATTCTAAAACTAAACTAAGAAGACACAAAGAGTAAATTGAGAAAACTTTTAGGGGAAAAGCTGATTGATATGGACAATACTTAAGGGAGAATCCACCTAGACTTCACTTGTACTGGTTCTTGAGCTAGACGGTTTATTCACTTGACTTGATCCGTAGAGATCCCTAATTTATGCTAAACCCTCCGTCGAGGTGAAGTGCAACTAGGCCTAAGTTGTTAATTAAAGTTCCTTTATCAATTAACTTCTTAGGTTGCATTAATTCGATCAATGGTTCCCCATATTAGGTTTGACCCTAATCCGGCAGATTTATGTCACCCTATGTCTAGGGTTGCATGCAACTCTACTTAATTATGGTAGATCTACTCTTATCACAGGGACTTTTGCTCCTCTGCTCTAAGCACATCTAATTCTTGAAGTAATACCTAGGTTTATTAAATCAAGAATGAAGAACACATAATTAGGAACAACTCAAGTATTTATCATATAACTCAAGAATAAATAATAACAAGATCTGTCTTAGGTTTCATCCCCCTCAAGTATTTGAGGGGTTTAGTTCATAATAAAGAAAGAAAACATCTCAGAAGAAATAAAATAACAAAACATAAAAGAACCCGAAAACCCCTGAAGGAATTTAGGGAGATCCTCTATATTGCTGCAGAATTCCGGCTTCTGGGATAAATCAATCAGCTTCCCTGCGAGTAATCCCTACTTCCACTCTCTATGTTGGCAGCAAAGAATACTTCCCTTTTGGGGGAAATAAGCACACCCTAATAGTTGCCTCCTAGGGTCTTTATATAGAGCTTTGGGGAGCCTTTCTTAGCCTCCAAGTATCTCAATTCGAGTGAAATTCCTCTTCCTCACGACTAGAACACGCCCGTGTGCATGCCCGTGTGACTTCGACAAAGGCCATGTGATTTGGCATGGCCGTGTGGCCTGCCCGTGCTTGTCGAGAGTTGGACCGTGTGATCTTCATGTGGCACGGCCGTGTGGCACGGCCGTGTGGTAATTCCTTGGGCCGTGTGTTATGTCATTTTTGGCCCATTTTCCTCATTTTCAGTCCATTTCCTATTCTTTTCTCTTCCCTATGCTCTCCTAAGTATAAGATATGAAAAATAAGGATTAAGAGCACCAATTCTCACTAAATTGATAATAATTCATCCAAAATATAAGCTAAACATGAGGTAAAAATATGTATAAATTAGCGTTTATCAAATACCCCCACACTTAAACCTTTGCTTGTCCTCAAGCAAAATCTCAATCCCTAAATAAGAATTATTCCTCTCAACCTACAATCTTTATCAATAATGTTTCAAACTAGTCCACAGGTAATCATACAATGAGTAATTCAATTAGAAGAACATTAAAGACTCAATCACTCTAAGTTGAGAATTTTATCATTGAAAACATAAGTCTCTTTCTTCCTTCTAAGTAGTTATCTCTCCATCTTAATTAACAGGAGTTGACATCCTCACTAAAGGTTCACTCTATCCACTCGAAGTGTTTAGGGTTCAAAATTTAAGCACTCCTTAATCAACATGAAAAGTTATTACCATAAGCTTGCAAGAAAATCAAATCTCCACCACTATAGTTTAATATGATACATTGATCAAAAGGTTTTTTAATGGTTGTAACGGGGCTTGGTTAGGGGTGTTGTCACAGGCTGCAAAAAGAAGGTTAGAATCGAGATTGAACTTGAAAAATTATCTAGCTAGAAAAAATCTCTATCAATGGAACATATTTCTCAGCTAATTCTTATGATACTATCATTTCTGCCTTGGTAGCCTTAAAATAGAAATATGCAAAAATTTATCGAACTATTTACAATTTACAATCGAATTTTACTGTATGTACTCTTTTCTTTTCTTTTCTTTTTTTATTTAGAACAACTCAAACTAAATAACTTGAAATTTTAAAAATGGAGAAGAGAGTAAAGCTAGATAAAAAATCACTTCAAATCTCGACAAAAATAGGGGTCAAAATAATTGAATAAAATTCAACAAAAATGGGTTATTGGTTAATACTTAGAGGGTAAGTCAAGGAGAAGGTTGTTTAGGCTCAATGGGGTTTACTAGGGGTTAATTCATGGAGGTAGGCTGTTTGTAGAGTAAGTGGGTTAAATCCTAAGTGCCTTTATCATTTCGGTATATCAAATCAATGATGTGGTCTCGACATGTATAATCGAACAAGTTCTAGAATCACAATTCAGTATTGACTCACTCAAAGCAATAATAAAAGTGAGCACGAAAGAATGTATGCTCAAAAAGGGCTCAAGATCTCACCAAAATTATGGCTTTTGATGTCAATCCTGTGAATTTCAAATCTCAAGATAATACTTAGAATTAGGGAAAATAACTTATGCAAAAATTGGGGGTTCTCAAAAATTTCAACTTATTATGCTTGATTCCCTAATGTTTTAAAGTTTGAATGATCAAAGTACAAGTACCTATATCTTAATTCTCAACATATCAATAGAAATCATAAATCAATCAGAATTAATTCCTAATAAGAGACTGAGAATTATTTGAGAACAAAGCATAAGGAAAAAAAATTCAGGGATTTTTCAGATATTTTTCAGATAATGTAGAAATTTAAAGTAAGCTTCCCCCCCACACTTAAGATGTACATTGCCCTCAATGTACAAAGATACATAAATAGCAAGAGAAGTATAATATCATAAGATAGGGAGAGAATTGAAACTTCCTGAATTTAGGATGAATTTATGAGGAAGAGTCGGCAATTGTGGCAGGGTGTTCCCATTTCCATTTGAATATGAGCTGTAGAGCTCCTTTTTGAAACGTATGGGAGAATAGAGGCACACGCCCGTGTGGCTCGGGGTTAGCCCGTGTTGGACATATTGCACGGCCGTAGAGAACTTGTTCGCTTTTTCACACGGTCGTGTAGGTAGTCACACGGCCGTGTCTGATTTGACAGTGTTGGCCACGGCTTGGGGACACAGGCGTGTGGCATTGTGCGAGCCCGTGTTGATACTGCATGGTTGCCACGGCCATGTTGCACGACCGTGGGGATTTTTCGACCTCCCGTGCTTTTGGGAAAAATTTACTCTGTTTGTACACGGTCTGAGTGCACGACCGTGTCTCTGTTTTAAGATGTCACACGGCCTTAGGCACGCCCGTGTTCTAGGCCGTGTGGTCCTAATTTCATGCATCAAAGGTGTTAGTTGCTGTATAAAAAGACTGAAAACAAAATAGAAGAAAAGTTACTATGTTAGTGCTCGGGTTGCCTCCCGAGAAGCGCTTATTTATAGTCTAAGCTCGACTTTGCTCGAGCTTGTACGTTCACGGTAGTTTGAAGAGTTGATACTTATCTATCCGTGAAGTAAGGTGTGTCACTTGTATGCTCTTTTGAATTCAAGATTCGAGGATCGTCTTCCCCTAAGATTACCTTATCCCCTACCTTGAGTTGATTCGTTTGTACTTGGGGGTCGTCTTGGTGATGCTCTGGGTTGGTGTGACCTGTTTTGGGTTTTTCATGATAGTTCAGCCACTCATCTAGTTCCTCGATCTGAAGCGTTCGCTTTTCAGGTGCATCTCCCTTGGATGGACTTGTTTGTGATTGGGTTGCCTTTATGTAGAGTGTATCCTACACAGAAGGTTGGGTGGTGAGATTATTCTTTTTACAAGGACTCGTAACTATATTATTATCAACAATCGTAATCGAGTTTCGAGCTTGTAAGGTAACTTGGTCATCACCTACACGTAGTGTAAGTTTACCTGTTCCTAAATCAATTATTATTCTTGCAGTTGCTAAAAAGGGTCGCCCTAGAATTAAGGGTACATTGCTATCCGCAACAATGTCTAAAACAACAAAGTCAACTGGGAATATAAATTTATCAATTTTGACGAGCACATCTTCAACTATTCCTTGAGGAGACCTAATAGTTTTATCAGCCAGTTGAATGCTCATCTTAGTTTGCTTAGGTTTTCCAAGACCTAGTTGTTTAAACAGTGTATAAGGCATGACATTTATACTAGCCCCTAAATCAGCTAAAGCATTTTTTGTGTCTAGGCTACCAAATAAACAAGGAATAGTAAAACTCCCTGGATCTTTCAGTTTGGTTGGTAGTTTATTTTGAAGAATAGCTGAGCAGATTGCATTTAATTCCACATGAGATTTCTCCTCTAGCTTCCGTTTGTTTGTCAAGAGTTCTTTTAAGAATTTAACCGCGTCTGGCATCTGCAAAATTGCTTAAACAAATGGTAAGTTAATATGTAATTTTTTTAAGAGTTTAAGAAACTTACCGAATTGTTCATCTGTGCGGTCTTTCTGAAGCGCTCTTGGGTATGGGATACGAGGCTTGTGTTCGTTGATGTCTGGCTTGTTCCTGCTTACCTCCACTTTACCTTTATTCACCTCAAGCTCCTTGTTTGAGTTGTCTTTGATTAAAACCTCCTCATCTATTGTGCTCACGGCATGAATTTGTTCTTTTGGATTGGTCTCAGTGTTACTTGGAAATCCACCTTGTGGTCTTTCCGAAATTAGCTTAGCAAGCTGGCTTATTTGAGTTTCAAGTCCTTGAATAGATGCTTGCTGGTTCCTTAGTGCCGTTTCGGTATTTTGGAAACGAGTTTCTGATATGGCAATAAATTCGGTGAACATCTCTTCCAAGTTCAGCTTTTTCTCCTGTTGTGGTGGTGGCTGCTGAAATACCGAAGGTTGTTGTCTTTGATTTCCTTGTCCTCCCCATGAAAAATTTGGGTGATTTCTCCAACCTGCATTATAAGTGTTACTATAAGGATTATTTTGAGGTCGAGAATTATTACCCATATAATTGGCATGTTCGGCTTCTATGTTGTGTAGATGGTCTGAATTAAACGTATTTCCTGGAGCTGCATCACATTGCATCACTGGTTGAGCCTGCGTAGAACCAACAAAATTATCAAATTTCTTATTTAAAAGTTCTACTTGGTTAGTGAGCATAGTAACAGCATCAATATTATAAACTCCTGCGGCTTTCGTCGGCTTTGTCCTCATGACTTGCCACTGATAGTTATTCAATGATATCTCCTCAATAAATTCATAAGCTGCGTCAGGTGTTTTATTATTGATGGTTCCGCCTGCGACTGCATCGATCATTTGTCTGGTTGACAGATTTAAACCGTTGTGGAAGGTTTGAACTTGTAGCCACAAAGGTAATCCATGATGAGGACACATTCTCAAAAGATCTTTGTATCTCTCCCATGCATCGTAAAGTGTTTCTAAATCCATCTGCATAAAAGAAGAAATATCGTTTCGTAATTTGGCTGTTTTAGCTGGAGGAAAATATTTGAGTAAAAATTTTTCGGTCATCTGCTCCCATGTGGTGATTGAGCCTCGTGGTAGAGAATTTAACCACTGTTTGGCTTTATTTCTCAAAGAGAATGGAAATAGCCTCAATCGAATGGCATCATCAGAAACGCCATTTATTTTGAAGGTATCACAAAGTTCTAAAAAATTGGCTATGTGTGAGTTTGGATCTTCATCCTGTAAACCATCAAACTGTACCAATTACTGTATCATCTGAATGGTGTTAGGTTTTAACTCAAAATTATTAGCAGCAATAGTTGGTCTAAGAATGCTAGTTTGGGTACCAGCCAAACTAGGTTTAGCATAATCATACATAGTGCGCGGAGCTTCTTCTTGAATTGCTGGTGGCGCGACTATTGCGGGAGGTGGTAGAACATCTTGATTTGCTTCCATCTCTTCTGTAGGTTCTGGCTCTAGATCAGGTTCTTGTTCAGGATAATGTAGACTGCGTCTAATTTCTCTGCGATTTCTGCGAACTGTTGCTTTTAGATCTTCGTCGAAAAGTAGTGGTCCTGTTGGATTGTTTCTAGTCATAAACTAAAAATACCTAAAAAGAAAAAGCAAAGAAAACTCAAAAATTTAAAAGAAAAGAAAAATAAAAATAAAAATAAATTAAATTGAAAATAAAAATAAAAGAAAAATAAATAAATACAAATATATGGCTAAAGTAACAGAAATTGAGCTTTCGTAATATTTTAGTTCCCCGGCAACGGCGCCAAAAACTTGATATCCTCGTTCGCGATACTAAGTAATAAAATTTATAAAAAAAACTTGATCACACCAAAACTAACTAATATCGCGACGCTTTAAGGCAAGCGCACCTATCGAATAGTAGTATAGCTTAGTGGCAAGACCGAGTTATCGTACCCAAGGGAACCAAAAGTACTATTACTTACTTTCTTTCTATTATCTAGCCTAAGAATAAAAGAGGGGTTTGTTTAAACTAATTCTAAAACTAAACTAAGAAGACACAAAGAGTAAATTGAGAAAACTTTTAAGGGAAAAGCTGATTGATATGGACAATACTTAAGGGAGAATCCACCTAGACTTCACTTGTACTGGTTCTTGAGCTAGACGATTTATTCACTTGACTTGATCCGTAGAGATCCCTAAGTTATGCTAAACCCTCCGTCGAGGTGAAGAGCAACTAGGCCTAAGTTGTTAATTAAAGTTCCTTTATCAATTAACTTCTTAGGTTGCATTAATTCGATCAATGGTTCCCCATATTAGGTTTGACCCTAATCCGGCAGATTTATGTCGCCCTATGTCTAGGGTTGCATGCAACTCCGCTTAATTATGGTAGATCTACTCTTATCATAGGGACTTTTGCTCCTCTGCTCTAAGCACATCTAATTCTTGAAGTAATACCTAGGTTTATTAAATCAAGAATGAAGAACACATAATTAAGAACAACTCAAGTATTTATCATATAACTCAAGAATAAATAATAACAAGATCTGTCTTAGGTTTCATCCCCCTCAAGTATTTGAGGGGTTTAGTTCATAATAAAGAAAGAAAACATCTCAGAAGAAATAAAATAACAAAACATAAAAGAACCCGAAAACCCCTGAAGGAATTTAGGGAGATCCTCTATATTGCTGCAGAATTTCGGCTTCTGGGATGAATCAATCAGCTTCCATGCGAGTAATCCCTACTTCCACTCTCTATGTTGGCAGCAAAGAATACTTCCCTTTTGGGGGAAAATAAGCACACCCTAATAGTTGCCTCCTAGGGTCTTTATATAGAGCTTTGGGGAGCCTTTCTTAGCCTCCAAGTATCCCAATTCGAGTGAAATTCCTCTTCCTCACGACTAGAACACGCCCGTGTGCCACGCCCGTGTGACTTCGACAAAGGCCGTGTGGCCTGCCCGTGCTTGTCGAGAGTTGGACCGTGTGATCTTCATGTGGCACAGCCGTGTGGCACGGCCGTGTGGTAATTCCTTGGGCCGTGTGTTATGTCATTTTTGGCCCATTTTCCTTATTTTCAGTCCATTTCCTATTCTTTTCTCTTCTCTATGCTCTCCTGAGTATAAGATATGAAAAATAAGGATTAAGAGCACCAATTCTCACTAAATTGATAATAATTCATCCAAAATATAGGCTAAACATGAGGTAAAAATATGTATAAATTAGCGTTTATCAACATTCAACCATCCTGTTTTGTTCAGACGTATGAGGACACGTAATCTAATAAATAATTCCAGACAAACCCAAAATAGATTTGAATGCACGAAATTCGGCTCCCCAGTCACTCTAGAACTATTTAATATCTTGCCCAAATTGAGTTTTTACCATTTGTTGAAACTGAAGGAAACAATTCATAGCATCAGACTTCCGTTGAATAAGATAGAGCCAAGTGTAGCGAGTGCACATATCAATAAAAGGACACATAATACCAGTGATTTTCAGACGCAACAGGAGCAGGTCCCCATAAATCGGAGACAACTAAAATAAATGGTTCATTATATTCAATAGTAGAGGGAGAAAATGACAATTTATGAAACTTCCCTTTTTGGCAAGCAACACAAATATCAGAACTACTAACTTTATTGAATACAACTTGACATTTATTTAGAATAGATTTAACCACAGGAGTAGATGGATGGCCAAGTTGTCAGTGCTAAAGAGTAAATGTGTTAGAATCAACTGTAGGAGATAGTGGTCTAGAGTCAGATGTAGTAGTAGTCATGATCGTAGGAACAGATGCCATCGGAGAGAACTGGTAGAGTCCATCATGAATGTGGCCCCGTAGTAAAGTTTCCCTGGTCTTGATGTCCTTGATAACACAGTAAGAGGGGTGAAACTCAAAAAATACGTTATTTTCGATTGCAAACTGTAAAACAAATAGCAAAGTTTTTCGTATAGTTGGCACACAAAGTACGTTAGACAAATGAAGCATTTTAGTTTTCGACACAAGAATAGAATTACCGATACTTGAAATTTTAGCGGGAGTCCTATCGCCCATTAGAAGTGGAGAGATACCTGAATATGGTGTGGACTTGTGTAGGGTAGAGGCGTCTCGACAGATGTGATGCGCAGCCCCTGAATCTGGGTGCCACGATGTTGTTCCTACAAGAAAAGGAACATATGAATCATCATTAAAGTTAGTTCCAAAATTTGTGGCATTTATATTAGAGCCTGTGGAGTTTGATATATAGAAAGAATGAATGTCGAGAATTCTGGGTAACCCAACACATGAAGGTATCGACTTAGGACAGACACGAGCACGTGGAACACAAGACCCCGAACCACGAGCTTCAAACCCCAGAAATTGAACATTATTTGATACGAGTAGAGGTCGAATCCAATTACGTTGACCACATCCCCTATGTCCATCACGTACAAAGTCCATGAAAAATTGGCCAGGTTACTGGTCTGTCAACATAGGCCCAAATAGCCTACACCTCCTAGAGCCAGGCGCAGCAGCATGTCCACTGGGCCCAACATCCACACCATGCCCAACTTGTATGCCTTGTGCATTTGTTGGGTCATACAACCTGATACTCGCGATATTAAGTAATAAAATTTATAAAAACTGATCACATCAAAAACTAGCTAATATCACGATTTTAAAGGCAAGCGCACCTATCGAACAGTAGTATAGTTTAGCGGTAAGACCGAGTTATCGTACCCAAGAAAACCAAAAGTACTAATACTTACTTCCTTTCTATTATCTAGCCTAAAAATAAAAGAAGGTTGTTTGAAACTAATTCTAAAACTAACTAAAGTGTACAAAAAGTAAATTGGGGAAAACTTTTGGGAAAAGCTGATTGATATGAGCAATACTCAAGGGAGAATCCACCTAGACTTCACTTGTTATTGGCTTCTTAAACTAGACGATTTCTTCACTGGACTTGATCCGTAGAGATCCCTAACCTATGTTAATACCTCCATCGAGGATAAGAACAACTAATCCTAGGTGGTTAACTAAAGTTTCTTTATTAATTAACACCCCTAAGTTGCATTAATTCGAGCTATGGATCCCCCTATTAGGTTTGACTCTAATCCGGCAGATTTATGTCGCCCTATGTCTAGGGTTGCATACAACTCTGCTTAATTATGGTAGATCTACTCTTAAAACATAGACTTTTGCTCCTCTGCCTAAGCACATCAGTTTCTTGAAGTAATACCTAGGATTATTAATCCAAGAATGAAGAACACATAATTAAGAACAATTCAAGTATTTATTATATAATTCAAGAATAAATAATAATAAGATCTGTCTTAAGTTTCATCCCCCTCAAGTATTTGAGAGGTTTAGTTCATAATTAATAAAGAAAACATCTCAGAAGGAATAAGATAACAAAACATAAAGAACCCCAAAACCCTTGAAGGAATTTAGGGAGATCCTCTGTCTTGATATAGAATCCTGGCTTTTAGGATGAATCAATCGGCTTCCCTTGGAGTAATTCCTTGCTTTCACTCCTTGTGTTGGCAGAAATATGGCGCTCCTTCTTGGGAGAAAAGAGTTCACCCTTAGAGTTGCCTCCTAGGGTCTTTATAGCTTTGGAATGCCTTTCTTAGCCTCTAAGTATCCAAATCCGAGTGAAATTGCACTTCCTCACGACAGGGACACGCCCGTGTGCCACGCCCGTGTGGTTTCGATAAGGGCCGTGTTCGGGCCTGTTGAGGTGGCACGGCCGTGTAGCCTGGCCGTGCTTGTCGGGGCTAGGTTGTGTTGGACCTCATGTGGCACAGCTGTGTGCCACGGCCGTGTGGTGATTCCTTGGGCCGTGTCGTTTTCACATTTTGGCCCATTTTCTTCGTTTTCGGTCTGTTTTTCGTTCTTTTCTCTTCCCTATGCTCTCCTGAGTATACAACATGAAATAGAGGGGTTAAGAGCACTAATTCTCCCAAAATTAATAATAATTCATCCAGAAATTAGGCTAAACATGAGGTAAAAATAAGTATAATTTATCGTTTATCACAATCCATGTGCAAACGACCAAAATAAGGTCCAAAAGAGGGTCATTCCCACTCCCAAATTGCTCCAGCGAATGAAAACCCCTATTTTGGACAAAGGAGGGTGCCACAGCAGAGCTATTCCACCACCCTTCAGGTAGATTCGACGAGAGCGGTGCTCGCACCTCTGGCGCCAAACGGTCGTTAACAGCCTGGTTTAGACCCTAATTGGAATGAATGGTTTCGGGACCACTTAATCGAGTTAAAATATTATTTTTATTATTTTATTATGTCTTATAGCATGATAGAATTACTGTGTGAAAGTATCGTAAAGAAATTTTATCGATTAAATAATTAATTCGGTAAAAAGGGCTAAATCGCAATAAATGCAAAAGTGACCTTTTATTTGATTAAATGCTGAATTGATATGTCTTTATTTTTAAGAGGTCCTTATGATATTATTATTCCATTAATAGCTTGGGTGGTCATAAATGACCTTAAATTAAATGAATTTCATGTTTATTTAATAAGGGAAAATTGGTAAATGATGTATTAATATACATTAAATAAAAAAATAAGGAATGAAATTAGTGTCATTTGTGTTCTTGATTGCCGAATGTTCAAAGAAATAAAGAACAAAAGCTCTTTCGGGTTCGACTCCTTTTAATTTTGATTAAGGTATGTAATTTAATCGATTTTTGATAATTTTTATGTTTTTGAGATCTTTGCTTTGTGTTCTATCATGCCTGTACCTCAATTATTGAAATTGATAGTGTTTTTGAGTTATGCCATTGTTGAATGCTTGGTTGTTTTGATGAATAATGGTGGATTATTGATTGTTATTTAGTGATATATAAGTTTACTAAAGTGATTTTTGACAAAAATGTGAATTAGAGATTAATTGAAAAAAAAAGATAGAAATTTGGTGGTTAGAAATGTGAATAATATGAAAATATGGGCTTATAAGGACTATGGGAGTATTCGGCCATAGTGAATTTTAGTTAAAAGTGTGTAATTTGTTATTTTGAGAATTTAAGACTAAATTGTCAAATTATGAAAATATAAGGGTTATTTTGTAAAATGGATAAAATACATGTTTTAGGACCAAATTGAATGTGTTGTTGAATAATTGAGTTAAATTTGGTTAATATAGATCAAGACAAACAAATCCCGGAACTTGATTAGGGGAAACGGAAGGTAGACGAGTAGATATTAGAATTACGGGCTTAATCGAGGTAAGTTCGTATAATTAGAATTTGATTTATGTTTATAATTGAGTGAATGTGTATATACATGAAATAGTGAACCTAAATGCCTATAGAATATATGTGTAAAGTGATTACTGAGTCCCATTTGAACCGTAGAAAGTCGTAGGATACAAGTGACATGTCATTAGGGCTACAGGTTGGTTGAGCTCCTGCATTTGTTGCGGACTCACCACAGTTCATGAGCTTACATGTTCAGTCTTCGGACTTACCGTTCAGCCTTCGGGCTTACATGTTCAGTCTTCGGACTTACCGTTCATCCTTCGGGATTACATGTTTAGCCTTCGGGTTTACCGTTATCGGCTCATGAGGAGCATACCGTACGTGGCTTGAAAGAGCATACATGATGAATTGACGGATTTACAGGTTATTTTTATACACTGTGTGTGTATCACCCGAGTATCCCTCAATTTTTCCAATGGTTCAACGGGCAAATTTACTAATTATAGTACTTGAAATACATGTTACATGAGATATAAGAAGTATATGTTGATATAATGCATGTTAAAAGAAGATACAATAAGTATAAGATTACATGATACATGATTCAAGAGATACAAGATGCATATGAATTGTTAATATTTGAACTACATGGATTACATGAATTACATATCACAAGAATGTGTTTACAAGATATATGTTACATGGTTTTTATGTTATATGAGAAATATGATGTGTTTATATAAATTGTTATATGATTATTTGATTGTATATTACATGCTTATAAGGTAAATGAATGAATTGATACATGAAATAAGATTACATGAATGTTACATGTTTATTTCATCTTTGGATTGGATGAATACATGGTTGTTATATGACTAACATGGTTGTGATGGTTGAATAGGCATTAAGGACATATGAATTAATTTGATAATGTTATTTGCACTTTTAAATGTTGATTTGGTAAGTTAAATTCTATATTATATGGGCTTACTAAGCTTTTAAAGCTTACTCTGTTTATTTTCCCGTGTTTTATAGATTCGGAAGCTAGCTCAAGTTTGTACAAAGTCGGAGATTGCAATCACACTATCCACTCAAGCTTTCGGTACTTTTGAATCTTTGTAAATGTTATAAATATGGCATGTATAAGCTAGTTTTTAAGTTAATATTTATGGCTATCTTTGTGTTAATGAATGTGGTATGATTTTGGCATATGTCCAAGCTATGTGATATGGCTTGGTTTCAAAATAGTTAAATTGATATGGAAGTTTCTTATGATATGTCTACTTATAGTGAATATGCGATTGAGGTTTTGGTAGAGTTGAATGTTTAATGGTTGGTAAGTTGGTCAATGCTTGTGGTAAATGACCATATTTTGGATAAATAATACATGATATATGTGATGTTACATGTGATTAGTTGATAGATTTTAAATGATATTGAATTGGTAAGTTTAAATAGGTATGGAAATGATTCATTTGGTACATGATTGATGATGCAATTTAGTATGAAAAATTTGGTTGATTATGAGTTGGTATAAATATGTTTGTTTTGGCTGAATTGGTTGCCTAATTGGTATATGAATTGTTGCAAAATATTGATTGTAGGCACATAAGCATTTGGAGTGTGAAAATGGCTTGTATCAAGCCTATTTCGTGCCACACGGTTAGAGCACACAGGCGTGTGACTCGACCGTGTGACCCCTGTATTGTAGTTGAATTGGTCAGTGACACACGGCTGTGTCTAGTACCCATGGTTGCAAGTCAGTAGCTTCATAATTCTTACACGGGCTAGACACACGACCGTGTCTAGTACCTGTGGGTGCAAGTTAGTAGCTTTATAGTTCTCACATGGCCTAGACACACGGGGGTGTCATGTGGCTGTGTGCACAAGTCAATATGTATGCCTTGTTTTGCCACGGCCTGGACACATGGGTGTGTCTGATGACCGTGTGAGGCACACGACCTTGGGCACACGGCTGTGTGACCCTATTCCAAAATTTTTCTTAAGTTTTCTTTTATCTTTTATATGTTTTCAAATTAGTCCTTATGTTATTATTATAGTTTTATATGTTTGATTCAAGTATGAATTGATTATGAATGCCTGAAAATGTTTTGGATTATGTTGATATTATACTATTCTGATCAGTGTTACAAGTCCGGTAATGCCCCTTACCTATTTCGGCGACAGTTACAGGATAAGGGTGTTACAGGTCGTAATCGCGATGAAAACAGTAATAACACCATTGAGCCGTGTGATCGAACCTACTACAAATCTGACATTGCAGTCGTGATCGGAACACTCGTCCTCGACCAGTAACCGGACCCCTGCCACGCGAAGAATCCTCTGTCGCCATCGTGGCTAGAGCAACTTCAACATTATGGCCCTGCAACGGTGTATCCAGAATTGCCCGAGCCTGTTAGCTTTCAAACTCCAAAAGCACGTCGATCAACCGTTAAAGCGAGAGAGGATCAGCAGAGAATGAAGCAAGGGTTAACGCCGCATCATACTCCGATGATAGGCCGGCCAATACAATCTCAACCTTTTCTGTTTCAGAGATTCGAGATCCAGCTGTGTCGATTAACGCACAAGTGTTTTGAATCTTGGCAATATATTCTTTAATCGACAGCGCTCCCATTTTCAACGAATGAAGCTCATGACAGATTCGAGAGAGTTTGGCGCCGGAGACTGCCACAAACAATAGAGTCGCGGTGATCCAAACATCATTTGCGGTCTTCTCATCTGTAAAACTAGCCAAGATTGATGAAGATATAGTAGAAAGAAGGCAGGAGGTGAGTAACTTATGTTGTTGCTCATAAGCTAAGGCAGTCGGATTTGGAGCCAATACACCATCCGATGATGACACACACCGCGGAGGAGGAGAAAGAGTTCCGTCTAGAAAACCAGTGAGATTGTATCCGTCAGTGATCAATCAAATGTGCTGTCTCCACTGCACATAGTTACCGTCCTCAAGTTTGACGGTATCATGACGGGTACAGGACTGTATAAGCTGAGTGGTGGTGGTAAAGGCGCAAGGTGAGACTGTGGTGGAGTCAGAGGAAGCATGGGTGGCCATAAGAAAGGTCTCCAAGAGCTAGGCGATTGATACCATGAAAGGAAATCTAAGAAACGAAGATTGAAGAGGTAATAGAGAAATGATAGATGAACTGAATTGAATTTTATTGAAGTAATTACATTAGCTTACAACTGAATGATTTGCAGGAGTATATAACTTTGAATGAGCTAACTGCTATGCTAACCAATTAGTAACAGCTTACAGCTAGGATGATAACAACTTAACAGCTAGCTAGGTATAACAAACTAACTGCCTTCTCTGCTTATACTCTTAACAGTTAACAAGCATAGCTGAAACGGTTTTATGACAATAGCCTAACCTTGCTAGAAAAGCCATCAAGGATTTCTAATTAGCCACGAAGCATTGCATAATGATACAACTGATAAAAAACCATAATTCCCTACAGATTTACTCAAGAAAGATTATTAGTTATTATGCAAAGAAAAAAGAAAACCAGTTTTAGTAGGTAATCAATCAACTTCATCTGGTTATTTTTATCTTTATTAACAAGGCAACACCATGCTAGCTAGAATTGTAGCTCTTGCATATCAAATCCAGTAGCAATAAGCCATTTGAATCGCCATTATAAAATAACTATAGAAAGCAGTATATTTTGTGTAGCTCCCTGATTATGTCAGAACTGTCTGCAAAAACAAGAAAACTTCAGTTTTGAGAGAGTAGCTTCAAAATATCTTCTTTTTGTTTAACTTCCTTCTGCTGGTTGCTTCATGTGGAAACTTGGGCTGATTAACCTCAATTATTCGGTAAGACACTTGCGATTGTCTTCGATGTTGCTAGCTGTTTGTTTTGATTTATGTGAATCTAAAAATGATGGGATAAATTCCCTTGTAAAAAATTAATCTAGACGCAAAAACAGGCGAGATGAATCCTTTTGAAGGATTTTGAGGTCAAAAATTGCATAAAATTCTGGCTATATATACTTTTATTCCCTATCCATCATTTTCTTCACCCCACCCGCATAGAATCTAAGCAGCTAATAATTGAAATATAGCTTTCATAATGAACCTTTTTATTTAATGTCGTGTCAAAAAATATACATACAGACAACTCCTAATTAAAGATAGCATGGACTGTTAATAACAGACACGTCAAAGTTATTAAGGGCAATTCATACGGAACTTTTTGAACTATGACAGTAATACAAGTATGGAAAAGATGAGGGAGAGCTCAAGATTATTCTCTATCCGTAAGTTTCAATAACTTGCCATGTGACGCCGGTCAGATCAGCTGAAGGGTCACAATTACTTGGCCACATGCACGTATAGAGCTTTTACTTATAAATAGGTAAGCTGACTTCCTATTGCCTAATCAACTAACCACAAAGAAGACATAGAGAGTCAGATGTCCTCTAGAGTTCCCCTGTTCACTTCACTGGGGTTATGGGGTCTGCTCTTCTTGGACCCTTAATATAAGGGAGGTCCCTGACCTACTGAAGTGTTTGGGGGAACTCTGGCTGCCACCTGACACTGTTTAGAAAGATGAGCATAAGAAGTCATAACTGTAAAAGCAAGGTTTGTGTATATATCTTCTTTCTTCAACTTACACATATTATCATGTTCATTTTACATACCATGCATCAGGATTTATTGCATTAAGTATTTTGCTGTTCAACTAATACGCAGTTCCACAGGTGGACGAACTTCGGCTCTATGATGTGCAAAGAGCCTCAGCCTTCACATAGTAGTTCAACTGTCACAAGTTTCTTTAACTTCCCATCTTTATTACACTTCGTAAGATCTAGTGCATGGATCAGTCACCATCTTCTCAAGTACCATTGCATTGTTTAGTAGATAGATTGCAACCTCAATCTCATGAATCAATGTGTGCCAGCAATAAAAACTTGCCTTAGATGATAAATGAGGTCAGCTCGGAGGACAGGTTATTTCTGCTTCTTAATCGATAACAGTTGTCCAGCTTCAGGGAAACTCAACAAAGTTAAAGCAGTCAAGGATAAGTCAATACTATTCATCACCAACAAATGCTGCCTTTGGTTTAAGCTATGTTTTTTACTAGATCATTCATGCTGATGTGAGCTATCATTAGTTCTTTCCCAACTGATTTTCAGTTTGTCTTAATATTCTTTTAATCACAACAACCACATACCTACGCAGAAGAATATCTGCTCTTCTTTTCATGGTAATTTATCTGGATTTGAAAGTTAATGTGAAAAATATTTTTCTTCTTAGTAAATAATTAGTATAATACCGTCAACGATAATGGAATTTGAGTGGTAAATTTCCACATTGTGGGATGTCAAAAACTCAAAATTGAAGAGAAAAAAGGCTGCAAAAAACAATAACTTACATGGATTCTCAACTTTTGCATCAATGAACGTGCCTGGAGAACATTTCTTATCCACGGAAGGCCAATGTGAGGCACGAAAACTTTTAAAATTGCTATATATGCTTAAGACTGTAACGTGTTGGCATGCTCTCAGGGACTGACTCAGCCTAAAACAACAAAAAATAAATAATAATAATTAGAACTCACTAAAGTAAATACATCATGTACTCATTGACCTTCACGTAGAAAATGTAGCTTAACCACAATGTCTCAAGCTGTGGAATATCACAGGGAAACTTGTAGAATGGCCAAAAGTGCATCGTCTCTTGTCTTTGCATCAGTGAAACGAATAACTGCAGTCTTTAGAATTTTTTACTTGAGTGAATGAAACAGTAACCCTTGAATTCCAATGTCTCTGTTGAATAAACCTTAAATGTTAGTTTTAATGGGTTTAATTTAGGAGTTTTTTTTTAATGAAAGGTCATAGGAGAATGAAAGGTCATAGGAAAATGAAAGGTCAAGAGTCATTGGTTTATGGCTTTTATTAGATTTTAATATTTTTCAGTTTTTTTTAAAGGACAATAGCCTATAAATAGTTTTTAAGAATTTGATATTATATAATGAAAAAAGCAAGGAAACTCAGAAGTCAAAGTTATAAGTATTTTTTCTGTCTTGAGTAATTTGTCAATTTGGTATCAAGAGCTATGGAGAGTGTGATCAGTCATGTGCCATTACCTCGACTAACGAAGGCGAACTACGAGAATTGGAGCATCCAAATGAAAGCTCTTCTTGGGTCTCAAGATGGCTGGGAGGTGGTCCAAGAAGGTTTTGTAGAACCGACAACTACCGCGGGATGTACGACGGCTCAAAACACGGCATTGAAAGAGATGAGATCGAAAGATAAGGCAGCATTGTACATGTTGTTCTAAGCTGTTGACGAATCAGGCTTTGAGAAGATTGCGAGTGCGACAACTTCAAAAGAAGCGTGGGACATTTTGGCGAAGGTGTACAAAGGAGCCGAATGGGTTAAACAAGTTCGCCTTCAAACTCTTTGCGGCAAGTTGGAAGGCATGAAGATGAAGGAATCGGAAGGTGTCTCCGACTACATCACGCGTGTTCAAACCGTGATGATCCAACTGACCCGAAATGGAGAAGCGTTAACCGATGCACGAGTTGTGGAGAAGATTTTGAGATCCTTAACTGACAGTTTCGAGAATGTCATACGTGCCATAGAAGAGTCAAAGGATCTAGCAACGCTCACAGTCGACGAGCTCGTTGGTTCTCTCGAGGCACAAGAACAACGTAAGAAGAAGAAGAAAGAGGAGACACTCGAGCAAGCACTTAAAACTAAGGCTTCAATCAAAGAAGAAAAGGTTTTTTATTCTCAAAATTTTTGAGGTAAAGAGCGTGGCCGTGGAGGTCGAGGCGGCAGAAGAGGCTACGGTCAAGAAGGGCATTATGAGGAGAAGGAGCAATCAAACCAACAAAATTGGCATGGAAGAGGACGCAATCGTGGAAGAGGCGGTCGATCAAATTATTCCAACATCGAGTGCTACAAGTGTGGAAAATATGGTCATTATGTGAAGGATTGCAACTCTAATAAGTGCTACAATTGTGGCAAGGTGGGACATATCGCGAAAGAATGAAGCGACTTAAAAAAGGTGGAAGAAACAACCAACCAAGCCACGAAAGATGAAGAGGTGAAAGAAGGTTTTCTCTTGATGGCACACAACGATGTCAACACCAACAACAACATGGTGTGGTACCTTGACACGGGTGCAAGCAACCATATGTGCAGGCACAAGCACCTATTGAAAGAGATGTGAAAGATTGAAACGGGACATGTGTCGTTTGGAGATGCGTCGAAAGTTAAGGTAAAAGACCAAGGTACTGTTTGTTATTTACAAAAGGATGGGTTAGTTGGGTCTATCCAAGATGTGTATTATGTACCAGACCTCAAGAGCAACATTTTGAGTATGGGGCAACTCATGGAAAAAGGTTATTCGGTACTTATGAGAGACCGGGTGTTACACTTGAAAGATAAGCAAGGGCGTTTGGTCACTCGAGTTGAAATGGAGAGAAATCGCATGTACAAGTTGAATTTGAGAAGCGTTCGAGAAAAATGTTTGCGAGTCGACATAGAAGACAAGGCGTCACTGTGGCATCTCTGTTTTGGTCACCTACATTATGGTGGTCTAAACGAGTTGGCGAAAAAGAACATGGTGCACGGGCTACCGGACATGGATTACGAGGGAAAATTTTGTGAAGAATGTGTGCTTGGCAAGCATGCGAGAACTTCGTTTCAAAAGAAGGTAGAATATCGGGCTAAGCAACCTCTTGAATTGATTCATACCGACATATGTGGACCAATTACCCCTGAATCTTTTAGCGGTAAAAGGTATTTCATTTCCTTTATTGATGATTTCTCACGAAAAACTTGGGATTATTTTCTAAAGAAAAAATTCAAGGTGTTCGAGGTGTTTAAAAAGTTCAAGTTGATGGTGGAAAAGGCAACCGGTAGACATATCAAATCTGTACGATCCGATAGAGGTGGCGAGTATACTTCGACGACTTTTATGGAGTATTGTGAGGAGCAAGGAATAAGATGATTCCTAACCGCACCGTACTCTCCCCAATAAAATGGTGTGGCCAAGAGGAAGAACCGAACTGTTCTCGACATGGTTCGGTCAATGCTCAAGAGCAAGAAGATGACGAAGGAATTTTAGGTAGAAGCCGTGCAATGTGCCATCTATGTGCAAAATCGGAGTCCACATACAAAGTTGGATGATGAAACACCACAAGAGGCATGGAGCGGACAAAAACTGACAGTTTCTCATTTCAGAGTATTTGGTAGTGTGGCCTATGCACACGTACCGGATTAGTGAAGAACGAAGCTCGAAGACAAAAGCAAAAGGTTTATTTTTATTGGGTATGATGAGAAGACAAAAGGATACAAGCTATTCGACCCGATAAGCAAGAAGGTTGTGGTAAGTCGTGGTGTGCGAGTTAATGAAGCAAGTGAGTAGGATTGGAATAACTCAACGGAGGTTATCATCGAAGATGGAGGATCATCAACCGCTACACCAACAATCATACCGACAAATCCTGAAACTACTGATGACGAAGATGAACCATAACAACCCAAAATGCGAAGTTTGCAAGATTTGTATGATTCAACAAAAGAGGTACACATTGTATGTCTTTTGGCAGATTCTGAGAATATAAGTTTTAAAGAGGCAGTACGAGAAAAGAAGTGGCAAACTGCCATGGACGAGGAGATTAAAGCAATTGATCGCAACAACATATGAGAGTTAACGGAGTTGCCGAAAGGAAGTCAGCCCATTGGTGTGAAGTGGGTGTTCAAGAGAAAGATGAATGCTCAAGGCAAGATAGAACGGTACAAGGCGCGACTTGTTGTAAAGGGATACAGGCAAAAACAAGGAATCACTTATGATGAGGTGTTTGCTCCCTTTGTAAGAATGGAGACAATCAGATTGCTCTTTTCACAAGCAGCTCAATTCAAATGGCCGATATTTCAAATAGATGTCAAGTCGGTATTCTTGAATGGTGTGCTTGAAAAAGAAGTCTACATCGAACAACCACCCGGGTACATGAAAAGTGGAGAAGAGAAGAAGGTACTAAAATTGAAGAAGGCACTTTACGGGTTGAAGCAAGCACCGAGGGCATGGAATACTCGTATCGATACATAGTTCAAGGAGAAGGGTTCAAACAATGTCCATATGAATATGCCCTTTACGTGAAGAAGAATGGAGGTAATATGTTATTTGTTGCTCTTTATGTTGATGACCTCATTTTTATGGGGAACAATGGTGAGATGATACAAGATTTTAAGAGCACAATGCATAGGAATTCGAGATGACAGATTTGGGTTTGATGAAGTTTTTCCTTGGTTTGGAGGTAAGACAAGAAGAGGCAGGTATTTTTGTGTCACAGGAGGCATATGCAAAGGAAATTTTGAAGAAGTATAATATGGCAAATTGCAACCCGGTATCAACACCAATAGAACCAAGTGTAAAACTCTCAAAATTCAATGGAGGAGAGCAAGTCGACGCAAGCAAATACTGGAGTTTGGTGGGAAGCCTTCGCTATCTCACTTGCACAAGGCCTGACTTTCACTAAGTGTTGGCATTGTAAGTCAGTTCATGGAGGAGCCGATTTATTCACATTGGAAGGTGTTGAAGCGAATCCTACGGTACATCCAAGGAACGGTGTCACTCAGGTTATTTTATTCAAATGTGGAAGATTACAAGTTGATTGGGTATTCTGACAGTGATTGGTGTGGAGACTTAGATGATCGAAAAAGTACATCAGGATATGTGTTCTTTATGGGTAACACGACGTTTACTTAGCTTTCAAAGAAGCAACCGATCGTGACACTCTCGACATGTGAAGCTAAATAGGTGGTAGCATCTTGGTGTGTTTGTCATGCTATATGGCTCAGAAATTTGTTGGGTGAGTTGGAGCAACAGCAACTTGGTGCGACTGAGATACAAGTTGACAATAAATCAGCAATTGAGTTGGCAAAGAACCCGATGAATCATGAGAGAAGCAAACATATTGATATTCGCTTTCACTTCATCTGAGATCATGTAAAGGAAGGTAGTGTGAAATTAGTGCACGTGGCAAGCCGGGACCAAGTTGCAGATATCTTCACGAAACCACTACCGATGGTACTTCTCGACAACTGCAAGAAATTAATTGGCATGAAGGATGGTAGAAACATTTAAGTTTATGGGGGAGTTTTGTTGAATAAACCTTAAATGTTAGTTTTAATGGGTTTAATTTAGGAGTGTTTTTTTAATGAAAGGTCATAGGAGAATGAAAGGTCATAGGAAAATGAAAGGTCAGGAGTCATTGGTTTATGGCTTTTATTAGATTTTAATATTTTTTAGTTTTTTTTTTAAGGACAATAGCCTATAAATAGTTTGTAAGAATTTGATATTATATAATGAAAAAAGTAAGAAAATTTAGAAGTCAAAGTTATAAGTTTTTTTTTGTCTTGAGTAAATTGTCAGTCTCAGCATCACTACCATTTATTTCCAACTCTGTCAAATCATCCCAGATACTGCCACAAATCTTTAAGTACTTCAGTTGACGACATAAAGGATAATAATTTGACAATTTGTTAAGAAAATGATCATCAGATTTCAAATTCACCTATTTAGGTCCGGTCTTGCGAGGGTCTTTGATAAACGATAAATTATACATGTTTTTACCTCATGCTTAGCCTAATTTATGGATGAATTATCATTGAATTTATGGAAATTGGTGCTCTTAATCCTTCTATTTCATGTTCTATGCCCAGGTGAGCTTAAGGAAGAGAACAGAGCAAGAAACGGGCCAAAAACAGACAAATTAGGCCCAATTCAGTAATCAACACGGCCCGGAGATTCACCACACGGCCGTGCCACCTTGAGCCCACACACAGCCCAACCCTGACAAGCACGGCCAGACCACACGGCCGTGCCACCATCAACAGGCCCGACCACGGCCTGGGCCTCGATCTACACGGGCGTGGCACACGGGCGTGTCCCTATCGTGAGGAAGTTAAATTTCACTCAGAAAAGGCTACTTAGGGGCTAAGAAAGACACTCCAAAGCTCTATATAAAGACCCTAAGAGGCAACTCCAAGGATGCACTTTTCTCCCCTCAAAAGGATACTTTTTCTCCTACAAAAGAGTGCTTTATTTCTGCCAACACAGAGAGTAGAAGCAAGGAATTACTCCAGGGGAAGCTGATTGATTCATCCCAGAAGCCGAATTCTTCCTCAAAACTGAAGATCTTCCTTCAAACTCCTACAGGGGTTTTTGGGTTCTTTATATTTTGTTATCTTTATTCTTCTGATATGTTTTCTTTTATAATCATCAAATAAATCCCCCAAATACTTGAGGGGGATAAAACCTAAAACAGATCTTGTTATTATTTTCTCTTGAATTATATGATAAATATTTGATTTGTTCTTAATTGTGTTTTTAACTCTTAAATTGATATTTCCGGGATATTGATTTAAGTCAAATATGCTTATGTAGAGGAGCAAAAGTCTCTGCATAGGAGTAGATCCAACGCAATTAAGAGGAGTTGATCGCAATCCTAGAGATAGGACGACAAAAATCTGCAGGATTAAGGTCAAACCTAATAAGGGAATCCATAGATCGAGTTAATGCGATTCTAGGGGTTTTAATTAGAAAGAGATTTCAATTAATCAACCTAGGGTTAGTTGTTTTTAGTCTCGAGAGAGATATTAACATAAGCTAGGGATTCTTACAGATCAAGTCAAGTGAATAAATCATCTAGTTCAAGAGTTGATAACAAGTGAAGTCTAGGTGGATTCTCCCTTGAGTATTGTCCAAATCATTCAGTTTTCCTGAGAGTTTTTCCCCAATTTACTTTTTTGTGCATTCTTAGTTTAGTTTTAGAATTAGTTTAGTTTCATAAAATCCCCTTTTATTTTTAGATTAAATAATAGAAAGAAAGTTAGTACTAGTACTTTTGGTTCCCTTGGGTACGATCTCGGTCTTGCCACTAAGCTATACTACTGTTCGATAGGTGCGCTTCCCTTAAATCGTGATAATAGTTAGTTTTGGGTACGATCATAGTTTATAAATTTTATTACTTTATATCACGCATATCAAGTTTTTGGCGCCGTTGCCAGGGAACTAAAATATTAAGAACACTCGATTTTTATTACTTTAGCCATTACTATTTATATTTATATAAATTTTCAATTTTTCTTTTTATTTGTTTATTTATTTATTTTTATTTGTTTTTCCCTTTTTAGGTATCTCTAGTTTATGACTAGAAGAAACCCAGGAGGACCATTACTTTTTGACAAGGATTTAGAAGCCACAGTTTACAGAAATCGTAGAAGGATCAGACGAAGCCTATATTATCCAGAACAAGAGCAGGAACAAGAATAAGAACCTACTGAAGAGATGGAAGCAAATCAAGACAATCTACCACCTCTTGGAATCGCCGCAGAACCGGGGAACCAAAACGATGCTCCTCGTACTATGTATGATTATGCTAAACCTAATTTGGCTGGTACTCAATCTAGTATTATTAGACCCGCTATTGCTGCAAATAATTTTGAATTGAAACCTAACACTATTCAGATGATTCAACAATTTGTGCAGTTTGATGGTTTACAGGATGAGGATCCTAATTCACACTTAGCCAATTTCTTGGAATTCTGTGATACTTTTAAAATCAATGGTGTTTCTGATGATGCCATTCGCCTCCAATTATTTCCTTTTTCCTTAAGGAATAAAGCTAAGCAATGGTTAAATTCTCTACCACGAGGCTCAATCATTACATGGGAATAGATGACAGAAAAATTTCTACTTAAGTATTTTCCTCCAACTAAAACAGCTAAATTACGGAATGATATCTCTTCTTTTGTGAAGATGGATTTAGAAACACTTTATGATGCCTGGGAGAGATACAAAGATCTTTTGAGAAGGTGCCCTCGCCATGGGTTGCCTTTGTGGTTACAAGTTCAAACCTTTCACAACAGTTTGAACCCTTCAACAAGGCAAATGATTGATGCAGCCGCCGGAGGAACAATCAACAACAAAACACCCGAAGCAGCCTATGAGTTTATAGAAGAGATGTCACTGAATAACTATCAGTGGCAAGTCATGAGGACAAAGCCGACAAAAGCTACAGGAGTTTTTAACATTGATGCCGTCACCATGCTTTCTAATCAGGTAGAACTTTTAAATAAAAAGTTTGATAATTTTGTTGGTTCTATGCAGGCACACCCAATGGTGCAGTGTGACGCAACTCAGGGAAATATATTCAATCCAGATTACTCCTCCTATGGACACAGCATGGAACCTGAGCAAGCCAATTATATGGGTAATAATTTTAGACCCCAAAATAACCCTTATAGTAATACTTACAATGCAGGTTGACGGAACCACCCCAATTTCTCAAGGGAGGACAAGGAAATCAAAGACAACAGCCTCCTCCGGGATTTCAACAATAACCACCACAACAAGAGAAAAAGCCAAACCTTGAAGAGATGTTTACCAAATTTATAGCTGTATTAGAAACCCATTTCCAAAACACCAAAACGACACTAAAGAATCAGTAAGCATCCATTCATGGGCTCGAGAATCAAATTGGTCAGCTTGCCAAGTTAATTTCAAAAAGACCACAAGGTGGATTGCCGAGTAACACTGAGCCAAATCCTAGAGAAAATGTAAAAGCAATTACTCTAAGGGATAGGAAAGTACTAGCTGAACCTGAAAAGAAGTCTATTCAAGAATCTAAAAAGGATAAGGTAGAGGAGGCAGAACCTAAAGAAAGTACTCCATCAGCAATTAAAGAGTATCAACCACCTATACCATATCTGGCAAAATTAAAGAAAGATTGCACGGATGCTCAATTCGGTAAATTTCTTGAAATTTTTAAACAGCTACATATTAACTTACCTTTTGTTGAAATGATTTCGCAGATGCCGAAGTATGCAAAGTTTTTAAAGGAACTTCTTGCAAATAAAAGGAAGTTGGAAGAATTATCTACAGTGGAACTCAACGAGGAATGCTCAACTATTCTCCAAAATAAACTGCGAGCCAAATTGAAAGACCCAAGGAGTTTTACTATTTCTTGCTTAATTGGTAGTTTAATCATTGAAAAAGCCTTAGCTGATCTAGGTGCTAGAATTAACCTAATGCCCTAAAAAATGTTCAAGCAACTAGGTCTAGGGGAACCAAAACCCACTAGGATGAGTATACAACTAGCTGATAGATCTGTTAAATATCCTAGAGGGATCATTGAAGATGTGCTAGTAAAAGTAGATAAATTTATATTCCCTGTTGATTTTGTTGTGCTTGACATGGATGAAGATATTGAGGTACCTTTAATTTTAGGACGCCCATTTTTAGCTACTACTAGAGCTGTTATTGATGTAGGGGATTGTAAATTAGTGCTTAGGGTTGGTGAAGAAGAAGTTGTCTTTAAAATCTATGATGCTATGCGATTTTCTAGAGAACAAGATGATTCCTGTTATTTTATTGATGCTATTGATTACTTTGTTCAAGATAATTTCCAGGAAATCACTCTTGAGGACACGTTGGAATTGTGTCTCATTCAAGGTGGGGAGGAACATGAAGCCACCACTGAAGTAAAAGAATAATGAAGGAGTTGAACTCTTATGAGATTGTCACAAGGCACATAAGTTATGAAGGTCTTATGTTAAATGACGAACTAAGACAAAAACCTTCGATTGATGAACCTTCTAAATTAGAGCTAAAGCAATTGCCTGACCACTTAGAATATGAATTTTTAGGAGATTATTCTACATTACCAGTAATCATCGCATCAGACTTGAGTGCTGAAAAGAAAGAAGACTTAATTCAAGTATTAAAGGAACACAAAAAGGCTATAGCTTGGAAGATTTCTAATATTAAATGAATTAGCCCTTCTTTTTGCACCCACAAATTTTTAATAGAAGATGAATACAAGCTATCGGTGCAAGCTTAGAGACGATTGAATCCCAACATGAAGGAAGTAGTAAAAGCCGAGGTAATTAAACTTCTAGATGCAGGAATTATTTATCCTATTTCTGACAGTTCTTGAGTAAGTCCTGTACAGGTTGTTCCTAAAAAGGGAGGCATGACTGTTGTGTCTAATGACAAAAAGGAATCAATACCTATAAGAACAGTCACTGGATAGAGAGTTTGTATTGATTATAAAAAGCTGAATGATGCAACTCGAAAAAACCATTTTCCCTTACCCTTTATTGATCAGATGTTGGAAAGATTATCAGGACACATGTATTACTGTTTCTTGGATGGCCTCTCTGGTTACTTCCAAATCCCGATAGCTCTAGAAGATCAGGAAAAGACAACATTTACATGTCCATATGGTACGTTTGCTTATCATAGAATGCCTTTTGGATTATGTAATGCTTCTGCTACTTTTCAGCGATGCATGTTAGCTATCTTTGACGAATTCGTGGAAGACATCATGGAGGTATTTATGGATGACTTTTCGGTTTTTAGTAACTCTTTTCAACTCTATCTTAATAATTTAAAACATGTTCTTATAAGATGTGAAGAGACGAATCTAGTGCTCAATTGGGAAAAATGTCACTTTATGGTTCAAGAATGTATTGTATTAGGACATAAAATTTCTAGTAAAGGGATAGAGGTAGATAAAGCAAAAATTGAAACCATCGAAAAGTTACCTCCCCCTAATTCAGTTAAGGCCATAAGAAGCTTTTTAGGACATGCTGGTTTTTATCGCAGATTTATTAAAGATTTTTCTAAAATAGCTAAGCCTTTAACAAAATTACTAGAAAAAAATGTGCTTTTCAATTTTGACCAAGAATGTTTAGAGTCTTTTAACACTCTCAAGGAAAAGTTAGTTAATGCTCCGATTATAATTTCACCTGATTGGAATCTGCCTTTTGAACTAATGTGTGATGCAAGTGATTTTGCAATAGGTGCAGTTCTGGGACAATAAAGAGACAAACACTGTCGACCGATTTATTATGCTAGCAAAACTTTGACAGCCGCACAAGCAAACTATACTACCACATTAAAAGAATTGCTAGCTGTTATTTTTGCATTTGATAAATTCAGATAATATTTAATATTTTCAAAAATCATCGTTTATACTGATCATTCTGCTCTTCGTTATCTTTTAACTAAAACTGATGTAAAACCTCGATTAATAAGATGGATTCTATTGTTACAGGAATTTGACTTAGAAATAAAAGACAAGAAAGGAGCTGAAAATTTGGCAGCAGATCACCTTTCAAGATTGGAAAATCCACACCCCGGGGATCTCGATAAAATAAACGACTTATTTCCTGAAGAACAACTCCTAGCCATAGCAGAGGTTGTCGTTCCTTGGTTTGCTGATTTCGCAAATTATTTAGCAACTAACATAATCCCAAAAGGGTTGACCCATCAGCAAAAGAAGCGATTCTTCGCTGATGTGAAAAATTACTTTTGGGAAGATCCTTTCCTTTTTCGTATTTGTGCAGATCAAGTCATTCGAAGATGCGTTACAGAGACAGAAGCATATAAAATTTTAGAACACTGCCATTCGAGACCAACAGGAGGACACCACAGTGGAGCTAGAACTGCTCACAAAGTACTCGAATCAGGTTTTTACTGGCCTACCCTTTTAAAAGATGCCAACAGGTATGTGACCTCTTGTGATAAATGCCAGAGAACAGGTAACATCTCTCAGCATAATGAAATACCTCAAAACTATATACTCTCATGTGAAATATTTGATGTATGGGGAATCGATTTTATGGGTCCATTCCCTATGTCGTTTGGGAATAAGTACATACTAATAGCAGTAGATTACATGTCAAAATGGGTGGAAGCCCAAGCCTTACCTACTAATGATGCAAGAATGGTAGTACGTTTCCTTAAAAAGCTTTTCTCTCGATTCGAAACACCTAGGATAATTATCAGTGATAGGGGTACTTATTTTTGCAATGCCTAATCTGATAAAGTTTTAAAAAGATATGGAGTGCACCATAGAATAGCTACTCCCTATCACCCACAAACCAGTGGTCAAGTTGAAGTGACAAATAGAGAACTAAAACGCATTCTACAGAAAACAGTAGAAGAAAATAGGAGAGATTGATCAAGGAAAGTAGATGATGTTTTATGGTCTTATAGAACTGCATTCAAAACACCCATAGGAACATCTCCTTATAGACTTGTCTACGGGAAAAGTTATCATCTGCCATTTGAACTCGAACATAAAGCATTTTGGGCTATTAAATTTTTAAATCTTGATTTTAAGCTTGCAGGTGAGAAACGTCTAATGCAACTAAATGAGCTAGATGAATGGCGCTGCAATGCCTATGAAAACTCACGATTATATAAGGAAGCCACAAAGTGACGCCATGATAATCAGTTGAGGCAGCCTAAGCAGTTTAAAACTGGTGATCTTGTCTTACTTTACAACTCAAGGCTTAAACTATTCCCTAGAAAACTTAAATCAAGATGGTCAGGTCCATTCACTATTCGAACTGTATTTTCATACGGCACAGTCAAGGTAACTCATCCAAGCCACGGCACTTTCAAGGTAAACGGCCATCGGCTTAAACATTATAAAGGTGAGAATTTCAAAGATAATAAGGAGGAGCTTCAGCTCCAGGAACTCTTGCCATGATACATACAAGCAGAGTCGAGCTTAGACTCTAAATAAGCGCTTCTCGGGAGGCAACCTGAGCACTAACTTAGTAAATCTTTTTTTCAGTCTTCTAATACATCGACCAACCCTTTCGAATGCAGGATTTTTGAACCACACGGCCATGCCCAGGGGCGTGCCTAAGGCCGTGTGGACACTATAAGTAGAGACACGACTGTGCAATTTGGCCGTGTACAAACGGGGTAAAAATTTTCCTAAAACACGGGCTACGACAAATTGCCACGGTTGTGCGATGTGGCCATGGCCAATATTGCCAATTCCAACATGGGCGTGCGACACGCCCGTGCCCCTAACCTGTGGTCGGGCTTGTCAATTCAAACACAGGCGTGTGACCTACTACACGGCCGTGAAAGAAGCAAACATCGTAGGACACAGCCGTGCTACGCGGCCGTGTACCTCAACATGTCCTAGGTACAAGGGCGTGTGCCTCGAACTAGGCTCGCCAAAATCCCTGATTTTCAAACCATATGGATAAAACCCGAGCCACACGGGCGTGTGACATGCCCGTGTGACCCAAAAACCTATATAAATAGGCTACTATTCACTTTCTTCCCCATTCAAAACCCTAAATCCTCCCACCCAAAACCCATAACAACCCTCTCTAGCGCCGCCGCCGGCCTCCAAGGCTCCTCCACGACCGTGCCGTCCGTACTACGACCGTGCTCCGCCCCCTTTAGTCATCAATTCGGAATTATGTCTTCATCACGCGGTAAAAGAGCTGTCGCCCCTACTTCAAAGAAACGGAAGGGGCCTGGTGGTTCATCATCGAGACCTACTACTGAAACCCAACATCCATTCATCATATTCCCATAGAACTCCCAAGAGGAGTTATTCCAAATTCTACAAGCCCGCCCTCTAGGAGCCAGACGTTGCATTGACTGGGCCGCCCTAAAGCAAGTCCACCTAGTCCGGGCCCTGCTGATGACAGATCTATGGGAGCAGTTCTTCCAGATAGTGAAGCCCACATACTTAGAACTCACTTTAGAGTTCTGCTCCATGTTCCATCTTCAGACCATCATGAACCGATACGATGATCCATGGACGGTCCAGTTCCGTTTGGGAGGCCTCGTACGTTATCTTAGTGTACCGGAGTTTGGTACAACTCTCGGCCTCTACACCTAGTAGTTCATGGAGGAGGAGGACCTTTCTACACTCCACCGCCACATCCACGTCTCTCTAGTAAACTACTGGCGCACCCTAGTCCCTGCATTGCCCACATACGACCCTAGTCGCTCCAAGGCGACCGCCCTCACCCTATCCTTGAGGTACCTTTACGCCCTCCTCGCACACACTTTGACGGGTAGACGCGAGAGCACCGGCGTCATCAGCACACACGATGCCTACTTCTTATGGTGCATAGTGAACGTGTATACCATCGACCTCGCCTATTTCATCGCTCATGCCATTCAGCATTAGACCGAAAGGCATCGCAGGGGCGTTATATCTATGGGGCCGTACATCACACGGTTGGCCCACCAATTCGGGCTACTCAATACCATGGCCTAGACATCCTCATATACACTGATCGGCCAGATGTCCCTACAAGGTATCCAAACCATGCTCCATATGAGGATGATCCAGCGTAGACCTGGGACAGACCCCCCACAGTACCGTCTACTTCGAGAGGCCGAGGATCCAGAGGACATTACTAATGATGTCCCACCACCACCGGAGGAGGCCCTAGCTGAGCCACTACCCCCATGCCGCCCAGTTCATGCGGCAGCTTCACACGCTGACATATTTGAGTACCTTACACGATTCAAGCAGCAATGCTTCCAACGCTTAAATCATATCGATGCTACACTTCAGCAGATATGCCAGCACCTTCATATCTCCACACCACTACCACCGTGTGACCCATCTGAGGATTAGAATTTCCTAATCCTCTTTTCCACTATTTTATTTTCCTTTTTTATTTTTTTATTTTATTTCATCTTATCTTTTTCATTATTTGAATTTTAGTATTTTTAAAACTTACTTTTTTTATTCCTTTATTTTTATTATTTCATATCAGCTATCCCCTAACAAACATATTATGTTAATCCAAATTCCCTAAAAATGATAAGTGCTTTCGCAGTTTCAAAGAAGCTCTACAGCTCAAATAAAAAATCTAAAGGGAACCTTGCTTCAACCTCACACAGTTGACACCGCCAAAGCCTACACTCACAACATGAAAGCTGTGGACAAACGAATGCTACTACCATCGGAGTATCCACCTCTGCACCTTCCTTTGTCCCAGACACTCTATAGGCACCACCACCTCATAAATTCATCCAATTTAGGGAGTTTCATGCCTTTCCCTATCTTATGATCTTATGCTTCTATTGCTACTAAAGTATCTTTGTACATTGAGGGCAATGTAAATCTTAAGTGTGGGGGGGACTTACTTTCAGTTATTACATTTTCTTTGAAATCCCTAAAAAATTTTAAAAACTAACTTTTTGCATTGTTCTCAAAATTTCGAATTCTCACTTTCACTCTTTGCATTAGCTTCAATCTCCTATTAGGAATTAATTCTGATTGATTTATGATTTTTATTGATATGTTAAGAATTAAGACATAGGTGCTTATGCCTTGATTATTCAAACTTTAAAACACTAGGGAATCAAGCATGATAAGTTGAAATTTTTGAGAATTTAAATTTTTTTTCATAGGTTATTTTCCCTAATTTTAAGTGTTATCTTGAGATTTGAAATTCGTAGGATTGACATCAAAAGCCATAATTCTGGTGAGATTTTTTAGCCTTTTGAGCATACATTCTTTCGTGCTCACTTTTATTGTTGCTTTGAGTGAGTCAATACTGATTTGTTATTCTAAAACTTGCTTCGATTATACATGTCAAGACCACATCATTGATTTGATACACTGAGATGATAAAGGCACCTAGGATTCAACCCACTTACTCCATAAAAGCCTACCTCCATAAATTGACCCGTAGTAAACCCCATTGAGCCTAACAACCCATTCTTTGACTTACCCCTAATATTAACCTATAACCCATTTTTGTTGAATTCCATTCAATTATATTGATCCCTATTTTTGTCGAGATCTGAGTTGAAATTATTATCTAGCTTTATTCTCTTTTCCAGTTTGTAAAGTTTGTAAATATTCAAATTATTGTAATATTTGATTTGTCCTTAAAAAAATGTGTATATACAATTAATTCAGTTGTAATTCATATCTTAGTTATAGTTTAATATTTTTGCATATTTCTATTATAAGCTATCAAACTCAGAATGATGTCATCATAAGGCTTAGCTCGAGGAATATGTTCCAGTAATAGAGATTTTCTAGCTAGATGATTTTTCAATTCAATCTCGATTCTAACCCTCTTTTTCAGCTTGTGACAACACCCCTAACCAAAGCCCTATTACAACCATTGAAAGACCTTTTGATCAATGTGTCATATCAATCCATAGTGGTGGAGATTTGATTTTCTTGCAAGCCTATGGTAATAACTTTTCAGGTTGACTAGAGAGTGCTTAATTCTTGAACCCTAAACACTTTGAGTGGATAGAGTGAACCTTTAGTGAGGATGTCAATTCTTGTTGATTTTAATTGAGAAATAATTACTTAGGAGAAGGGAAAAAACCTATGTTTCTATGATAAAATTCTCAACTTAGAGTGATTGAATCCTTAATGTTCTTCTGATTGAATTTTCATTGTATGACTACTTGTGAATTAGTTTGAAATGTTATTGATAAAGATTGTGAGTTGAGAAGAATGATTCTTAATTATGAGTTGAGATTTTGCTTGAGGACAAGTAAAGGCTTAAGTGTAGGGGTATTTCATAAACGATAAATTATACATGTTTTTACCTCATGCTTAGCCTAATTTATGGACGAATTATCATTGAATTTATGGAAATTAGTGCTCTTAATCCTTCTATTTCATGTTCTATGCCCAAGTGAGCTTAAGGAAGAGAAAAGAGCAAGAAACGGGCCAAAAATAGACAAATTAGGCCCAATTCAGTAATCAACACAGCTCGGAGATTCACCACACGGTCGTGCCACCTTGAGCCCACCCACGGCCCAACCCCGACAAGCACGGCCAGACCACATGGTCGTGCCACCATCAACAAGCCTGACCACTGCCTGGGCCTTGATCTACAAGGGCGTGGCACACGGGCGTGTCCCTATCGTGAAGAAGTTAAATTTCACTCGGAAAAGGCTACTTAGGGGCTAAGAAAGACACTCCAAAGCTCTATATAAAACCCTAAGAGGCAACTCCAAGGATACACTTTTCTCCCCTCAAAAGGATACTTTTTCTCCCACAAAAGAGTGCTTTATTTCTGCCAACACAAAGAGTAGAAGCAAGGAATTACTCCAGGAGAAGCCGATTGATTCATCCCAGAAGCCGAATTCTTCCTCAAAACTGAAGATCTTCCTTCACACTCCTACAGGGGTTTTTGGGTTCTTTATGTTTTGTTATCTTTTTTCTTTTGAGATGTTTTCTTTTATAATCATGAACTAAATCCCCCAAATACTTGAGGGGGATGAAACCTAACACAGATCTTGTTATTATTTTCTCTTGAATTATATGAAAAATATTTGATTTGTTCTTAATTGTGTTTTTAACTCTTAAATTCATATTTTCGAGATATTGATTTAAGTCTAATGTGCTTATGTAGAGGAGCAAAAGTCCCTGCGTAGGAGTAGATCCAACGCAATTAAGCGGAGTTGATCGCAATCCTAGAGATAGGACGACGAAAATCTGTCGGATTAGGGTCAAACCTAATAAGGGAATCCATAGATCGAGTTGTATTCTATCACAACTCAATTTTCATTTACAAGATTCATACATACCATGTAACCTTTCATCTAACATATCATATATCTCAATAAGCATATAAAACATATAAATCATATAATTCATGTAACATATACCATGTAACCATGTATTTCTTGTATCATATAATCTATGTAATTTGTAATTCATATAACATATAATCCATGTATATCTTGTATCTCTTGTAACATGTATTCATATCAGTATAATGCCCGTTGAACCTTTGGAAACATCGAGGGATACTCAGGTGATACACACTAAGTGTATATATATCTATAATCTGTCAATTCATCATATATGCTCTTTCGAGCCATGTACAGTATGCTCCTCCTAAGCCGATAACGGTAAGCTCAAATGAACTGAAGCGGTAAGCCCGAAGGCTAAACGGTAAACTCATGAGTTGTGGTGAGTCCATAACGAATGCAGGAGCTCGACCAAATGGTAGCCCTAGTGACATGTCAATTGTATCCTACGACTTTCTACAGTTCAAATGGCTCGGTAATCAATTTAAGCATATAACCAGTAGTCATTTCAATTCATTATTTCGTATGCACATTTATACAATATGCAATTCAATCATTTCAATTATAAATATAAATTCGATTCTAATTATACGAACTTACCTCATAATAGCTCGTAAATTTGATATCTACTCATCTACCTTCTGTTTTCCCCAATCAGTTCTAATATTAGTTTATCTTTATCTATATTAATTCAAATTAACCCATTTATTCACTAACACATTTAATTTAATCCATATACATATATTTTTACCTTTTTACAAAATAGCCCTTATATTTTCATACTTTGACACTTTAGTCCTTAATACATAAATATGCAAAATATTCAAAATCTCACTATACATGTATTTAGCTGAATATTCATGCCTTCCATACAAACCCATATCTTTAATTTATTCACATTCCTAACCATAAAATTCTTATCTTTTTCAATTTAATCCTAAATACTCAATTTTGTAAAAAAATCACTTTATAAAACTTGTATATCCATAAACAACCATCAATAATCTATCAAGAAATATCAAAATACACATGTATTCAACAATGACACATTTCAAAAACATCACCAATTTTAGAAATTGAGGTACGGGCTAGCTATATCGAACTGCAACGAGCTCAAAAACATAGAAATCATTAAAAACGGGACAAAAACCATACCTTAATTGATAGATGAAGCTTGACCGAATGCAAGGTCCAAAAATGGTTAGGTTTTCTTGTTTATTCGGTGAAGAAGAAGAAACATAAAATTATAATATGGTTTTGGTTTAATTAATAATAACATAAAGACCATTTTACAATATTAACCTTTAATAAACCATTTTAAAATCATATCAAAAATGGACATAAATGTCCACTAACCTTAACAAAGGTATATTATCCACATAAGGACCTCTACCATTAATTCTATAACCAGTTAAGCCATTCTATTAATAGAACTCAAGTTTATCACATTACGCGATTTAGTCCTTTTTATCGAATTAACTATTCAATCGATAAAATTTCTTTACGAAACTTTCATATGATAATTATATTATACTGTAAACATTAATAAAATAATAAAAATAATATTTTAACTTGATTAAGTGGTCTCAAAACCACTTGTTCTAATCAAACTCAAAATTAGGCTGTTACAATACTAACTTGGACTCACGGCCTGGTACACGCCCGTGTGTGCGACTGTCTGGTCTGCCCAGGCACATTTCAAAATGGCCCTCGAGCAACACGGTAGAGACACACGCCCGTGTCCCTGCCCATGTGGGAAAAATAAGCCATTTACAAGGCTATGTTGCCACCCATTTTGGGTCCTCCCTACAAGTACAAAATGACATATATTTCTCAATCCATTTGCAACCAAAATGTTACCAAAACATGCACCAATCATGCTACCATATCATCAATCATTTCCATTCACAAATTCAACTAAAAGATACCAATTTCCATGTATCAATTTCATGTCAAATACATATATTTCCTATCTCATTTCATTCATCTCAAAACATAGCAAAATGGTCATCATCTCAAGACCATATTCACATATCAAAATATACCATATTCTATCACATAAACTAAATCAAAATCAAACCATCCATTACTAACTCAAGCCATACCACATAACTTGTTCGAGTATCAAGATTCACACCAAATTCATTAACATAAGTGACCATATAGTCCAACCTATAAACTAGCCTATACATGCCATTTTTACATCATTTACGTAAGTTCCAAAAGTACCAAAAGATCGTCTGGATAGTGTGATAGCAAATCTACGACCTCGTCTGAATCGAGCAAGCTTTTGTAATATATAAAACGTAGAAAATAAACGGAGTAAGCTTAAAAGCTTAGTAAGCCCGTATAATATAGAACTAAACTTACCAATATGACATTAATCATTTAAGCAATTTATAACCAACTCATTTGTTCATAATGGCTACTCACAACTCCATTCACAAATTAGTCATTTATCATTCAAATATTCATCCATTCATAAGGATGAAATCATACAAATAACATTCATGAAACCTCAAAGTCATCCCTCAATTCATGTAAACCATGTATCATTACATCCAGATAATCCATGTACTCATGTAACAAATAAACCATAAAAATCATGTAATTCATGTAACATATATTCATATAATTCATGTAGTTCATGTAGCATATATCCATGTAAACCTTTTAACTTTTGTAGCATATAATCTTTATAATTCATATTGGTATAATTCCCGTTGAACCAAAGGAAATATCGATGGGTACTCCGGTACACACTAAGTGTATAAATAGGTAATACGTCAATTCATCAACAGTTCCTCTCTTTCAAGCCATGATCGGTATGCTCCTCCTAAGCCGGTAAACAGTAAGCTCTAACAAGCTGAACGGTAAGTTCCGTAGAACTGAAACGATAAGCTCCGAAGAGCTAAACGGTAAGCTCATAAGAGCTGAAACAATAAGCTCATACGAGCTATGGTGAGTTCACAATAAATGCAGAAGCTCCACCAAATGGTAACCCTAGTGACATGTAACTTGAATCCTACAACTTTCTACGGTTCAAACGGAACTCGGTATTTAAATCAAAGCACATATACAATAGGCAATTCAATTCCATATCACATAACACAATCATACCAATAGTCAATTCAACATTTTCAAATATAAATATAAGTTCAACTCTAATTATATGAACTTACCTCGTATTTGCTTGTATAACCGTTGTCTACCCATCTATCTTTTGTTTCCCCCGATCAAGTTCTGGTATTTATTTATCTTGATCTTAATTGATGATCTAAGCTTGACCGAATGTAAATGCCCTAACTTTAGCTTTTTAAGCTTCAAAATCGGTGGAAGAGAAGATGAACACTCCAAATTTTTGTTTTTTTTTACTTAATTAACTTAAATTACTAAATACCAAAAATAACCTTGATAATTAAACATGTAATTCACATAATTTAAGCCTATTACCGTCCACTCAAATTAGAAATGGTATATTTACCATGCAAGGATTCATTCTTTTCATTCTATAGCTATTTAACTCATTCAATTAACAGAACTCATTTTTTTCACTTTACACGATTTAGTCCTTTTTTTCCGAATTAACCATTTAATCAGTAAAATTTTTTTGCAAAATTTTCACACAGTAATTCTATCATGCTGTAAACATTAAATAATTAAGAAAATAAATATTTTAACTCGGTTAAGTGGTCTCAAAACCACCTGTTTCAATTTGACTCAAAAATATGCTATTACAACTTTCCCCCTTTAGGGATTTTCGTCCCCGAAAATCTTACCGGTAAACAGATTAGGGTACTATTTTTGCATAGCTTCCTTGGTTTCCAACATAGCTTCCTCTATCTCGTGTTTATACCAAAGAACCTTCACAAGTGCTATACGTTTATTTCTCAATTCTTTGATTTCTCGAGCCAGAATTCTAATCGGTTCTTCGTTGTACGATAAATCAGATTGTATTTCAACATCAATGAGAGAAATCACATGTGACGGATCAGATCGATATGTATGTAGCATCGAGAGATGAAAAACATTATGTATCTTTTCAAGCTTAGAGGGTAAAGATAGTTGATATGCTACAGACTCTATTATTTCAATAATTTCATACTACCCGATAAATCGTGGACTTAACTTTCCTTTACGGCCGAAATGGAGAATTTTCTTCCATAATGACACTTTCAAGAATACTTGGTCTCCGACCTAACAATTCTATTTCTTTACATTTTAAATTCGCGTATGATTTCTGTCTATTCGAAGCTGCTTTTAAGCTGTCATAGATTACTTTCACTTTTTCTTCTATTTCTCTGATCAATTCAACCTCGTGAATCTTTTTCTCACTCAATTTTGTCTAGTACAATGATGTTCGACATTTACGACTGTATAGAGCTTCGTACGGTGCCATTTTCAAACTCGTCTAGAAGCTGTTATTATATACAAATTCAATCGGAGGCAAGTGTTTCTCCCAATAAAGAATAAAATAAAATAAAATAGATGCTTATGGATTTATCGATGAAAGAGTGGCTCCGGAACAATCTCCACTTGTGAGAGTTTCACTTCGAAATAGGATCTTCTGGTTACAAGAACATAAAATACTATAAGTAAAATCTAAGAATGAAATAAAAACCCCAAGTATATTTTCTATCTCCCTAAAATTGTGTGTTTAAACTGATTACAATGGAATTTATATAGGCTAAACTCAAAATATTAAAGTGCCTAAATTGTCCTTGAAGTCCTAATAGTTCAACTAGGACAAATACACCAAAATTTCTCTAAAACATTATTATCATGTGCATGATTTTTTTGGGCTGCCCAGGGCTTTGTTGCAACACAGGCCTGTGATGTTGCAACCAAGCACAGGGGATATGTCGTGACACAGGAGGACCGTGTCGCAACATCGATGGTAGATTTGCTCCAGAACTTGGTTTTGGAGACCCTTCCAAAGAATTTTGTTGCTCATGATTTTCATTGGTTGTTTGGAAAGCTCTGCAATCCCCAAATTGTGAACCACGACCATTTCCACTCCTCTTCCTCCCAGTTTTTGGTTTTCGATGGAGCTTCCAACAAGCTTTTCAAGTGTGTCAATGTTTTTTGTAGTGGTTGCACCAATGTTTCTTCCTTTTTTCATTGTCATCATCATTTTTAACAGTCAGAAAAGTAGAATTGTCATCTTCAGCTTTAAATTTTGGCCTTAACATTACTTTTCTTCTAGTCTCCTCTATTTTAACCTCGAAAAAAAATCATGAAATGTTAGAAACTTTTTTTTCCTAGGATCTGATATCTTACTTCATCAAATTTTCTATTTAAACCAACTAGAAACAAATAAGTTCACTCATTCTTTTTTTTTTCAAATCTTTTACACTATCTTTAGGACACTCTCATTTATCATTAAAATATTAATCTAGTTCTTGCCAAAGAGACTCCATCTCGTTATAATAAGAAATAACCTCCTTCTCCCATGGTCTTGCCTTCTAGAGTTTTATTTTTAACTCAAGGATTTTTGAAGCATTTTCTAAATCTGAATAGGTGTCTTTCACAGCATCCTAAACATCTTTAACAGTCGGGAGAAAAAGAAAAGGTTTTCCTATGGATGCTTCTATGGAATTAATAAGTCATGCAATTATCATAGAATTTTCTGACCTCCACGTGCACATCCTTGGATCTTCCACCTATGGCTGTTTGACTTCTCCAGTTAAATGACCCAGCTCGTCGTGCCCATCAATTGCTAACTTCATGAACTGTGACCATTCAAGATAATTCTTTCCATTCATCTTGTGAGATGTCAGTTGAAAAGAGATGTGAAACATTTCTATCCCTTGAGTCATTGCACTCTCAATAGTTGTTCCAACGATAAAGCTTTCTACCTCAGTTTGCTTGTTGGATCTCTTATCTCCAGTGAAGGTTGTTTTAACCATAGTGTTACTAAAGATTTAACCTAGCTCGGATACCATGAAAATTTTCAAGAGACTACATTCAATAAAATTGTTCTGTCTTTATTACGTAAAGAGTTGAGTTTAAATAGAAAAAAGACTCACAACATAATTGGGAAAATAGTTCCCTTATTCTATAAGCTTCTAAAAGATAAAAAAAAAGGTCTTCCTGAATATCTCATTTGATTATTCTAAAATTGTCTACCAAAATAACTTAAAAATTATCCCAAAATATATAAGAGTTCAGCACATATTTCGACAAATCCCGAACTCGATACTGTTTGTATAAATCTCTTCTGTTAGTTCTAAGGCCTGTACCTAAGTTGAGTCAAATTTGGTATATAAAGTTACGCGTATATGCACTTATGGTTAATGGTTAATTTTAGAATTTGGTTAAATTATATAGCTTGTAATGGACTTAAAGGTAGTTTGAAATGGTATGAAATGTTGCAAGTATATATATATGTATATATGAACTTGGTGAAATAGATAAGTATGTAAATGATTTATATGGCTTGCATTAAGTAAATGGCTTGTAAATGATAGGGTATTGCCCTAATTTTAGAAAAGGCATGTTGGAGAATTTGCAAAATTAGTATGTGACATCATAACGTCAAATGTATGTCTTCGCGACGAAAAATGACCTATAATGTCACGGTGAGATGAGGAACCCTGTCGTTTCGACAAAACCAAAATAGTATGTCATGTCACGATGAAGAACTCTCTCACGTCATGACGTCAAACCTATACTTTGAATTCTTTACAATTTAGTCCTAATTTGATCTCAGGTTAGCATTAGAGATTTCGTAAGCTCGAATAAGAATCAAGAATTATTATTTATTGTAATATTTGCTTATGATATTCATATTTATATTCCAATTATATGAATTATATTTAAATTTGATTGTAGTTGTTTCGACAAAAAATGTGACACCTTGTAGCTCGGACCCAAAAATCGAGTCAAGTATGGGGTGTTACATACACTTGCCATTATTTTCAATGTAACTGTTTGTTTGGTGTGATTCATGTAAGATAAAAGATGCTCAGACAAATGCCTAGGAGAAAATTATCTAGACGTAATAACATGCTAGATGAATCCTTGCGAAGGATCTTAGACGTCCTAAGTTGCATAAAATTCTGGCCATATATACTTTTATTCCTATCCATCATTTTCTTCACCACAGTAGAATCTAAGCAGTTGTTAATTGATTAAGGTATTTTTAAAAACATACATACAAACAACTCCTAACTAAAGATACCTTGAACTATTAAGGGCAGATATATCAAAGTTATTAACGGCAATGCTATAACACTTTTTCAACTTTAAAAATGATAGAAACATGGAAAAGGTGTGGGGAGAGCTCAACTTTAATCAACTAAAGAATATTTCTCTATTTTATCAACCTTAATTCCCAAATGCTATAATTCTAACTAGATTTAACTTCAATAATAGACCATGCATGGATTTTTTTCATATCTAACACCAGTCTGATTGGCTGAATGGTCACAATTACTTAACCACTAGCCTTCACTTATAAATAGGAAGACTGACTTCTATGGTTTAGGCAACTAACCATAAAGAAGTAGAGTCAGCTTTCCTCTAGAGTTCCCCTGGTCACATCACTGTGGTTATAAGGTCTGATCTTTTTGGACCCCTAAAAAAAGAGAGATCCCTCATGACCCACTAAAGTGTTTGAGGGAACTCTGGCTGACACCTAACACTGGTTATAGAGATGCACATATAAAGACTTGACCATAAAGACTAAGGTTTGTGGATAATCATCTTCTTTTTTCAACTTAACAAATATTATCATGCTTATTTTACATACCATGCATTAGGATTTCTAGCATTAAGGCTTTTGTTGTTAAAAGAATCAGCAGTTCCACAGGTGGACGAACTTCACCTGTAAGATGTCCAAAGAGCTCTGCCTTTGCATAACAGCACAATTGGGACAAGTTTCTTTAACTTCCATCTTCCATTCCCTTTGTAATATCTGATACATGGATCACTCACCATTTCTCAAGTCCCATAGCATTGTTTAGTAGGTAAACTGCAATCCCAACCTCAATCATGAATCCATGTTTGTTGGTTAGAAAAAATTGCCTTAGATGATAATGAGGGCAGCGAGGAGAATGGTTTATTTATGTTTCTTCATCGATATAATCACAATCATCTAGCTAGAGAAACCCAACAAAATAAAGGATTCTATAAGACCATCCTTATTCAATCAACTATCTAGGAAAAAAAGAAGAACGGAAGGCATTCCATTGAAACACCATTGAATGCTACCTTAGTTTCATTATATTCCAATCATTTTCATGAAAAATACAATGGATGCTAGTGCTAGCAGTAAAAAGTAGACTTGGTGCCTTTTAAGTTACTATGAAGTAATAGCAATTCTAGTATGTTTTTTACTAGATCATTCATGCTGGTGCGAGCTATCATCATTTCTTCCCGAATGATTTTCAAATTTTTTTAATGTTCCTTTAATCATAACAATCATATAGCCTATGCAGAAGAACCTCAGGTTTGCAATTCATTGATTGTACTTTATGTTGGGTTTTGAATCAACTGAAACATTTTATAATCGATTTAAACAAGAGTGAATCGATTCAAAAAAAAACAATTGATTCAAAGTAACTACAACACTTTAAAAGCTTAAGCAAAGAAAGGAGAGATAAAAAATTGAGTCAAAAACTGCAACTTGAACTAATCTACAAACTGATCAGCTACATTTTCAACATAAAAAATAAAATTTAAAGCCAAATTACATCACCAAATACTACGTACTATCACTAAGTAATCTTGAAACTTGTAAAACTTTACTTACACACATAGATAAGCATACTTATCAGCCCAATCATCACCTAAACCCATCAAATCATCAACAATTAATTTTATTTTCAACTAAGCAACATTACATTACAACTAGACAAAAAATGAGCCAAATCAAAATGTTGTATTCATTCACCAAAGAGTAACAACTGCTTGCATACACTAGAAAAAAAAACAACTAGTTGTATGGATGGTCATCTTCAACACTTTATCTAGATTCAAAAGTTCAGATAAAAAATCTTTTCATCTTAGTAAATAAATCAGAGTAGTATCATCAATGATAATGCAATTTTAGTGGTATATTTCCACCAAATCAAAAGATGTCAAAAACTCAAAATTGAAAAAAAAATAAAAATAGTTGCAAAAACCAAAAGTTTGCGTGCAATTCCAACTTTTGCATCAATAGACATGTCTTGAGAACATTTCTTATCCACAAAAGGCCAAGGTAAAGCTCGAAAGCTTTTAAAATTGCTAAGTGTTGGAAATTATAATGGTTTAAGCTCTCTGGCATGGTCTCAGCCTAAAACAAAAGGAATAAAATAATACTAATTAGAATTCACTAAAGTAAATACATTTACCACAATGTCTCAAGTTGTGGCTTGTCATAGGGAAACTTATAGAAAGCCTAATGACTATTGTCTCTCAGCTTTATATTACTGAAATGAATAATTGTAGTCTTTAGATTTTTTACTTGGGTGAATAAAACAATAACCCTTGAATTTCAATGTCTCAACATCAATACCATTTATCTGCAACTCTCTCAGATCATCCCAGATGCTGCTATACATCTTTAGGTACTTCAGCTATCGACATAAAGGATGACAATTTGACATGTAATGAAAATTATCATCCAATTTCAAATTCACCCATCTACGTCTAGGGCTGTGTGGTTCTTGAAACCAAGAAAATTAAAATGATGTTTGTTTGCCTAGCACTCCCATCACCAAGAAGAAGATACTGTGGAAACTCATAGAACTTACTCCTCTAATCATCACTGAAATAAGAAAAAGTGGTTCCATACATGTCATCATTATAGGACACATCGGTACAACTCGTTCTTGATAAATAAAGATCAATCTCCTGAATCCCTCTTGTAATAACAAAGTTGATCCCTTGACCAAGATGTTCAACATGCCAATGACGTAGTTTGAAGCAGACTCTGAGCTTGCTTTTTTATCTTCTTTTCAAAGCTAAGATGGAGCAAAAATTTGGTAGAAAAAGTTCAAGAGGGATTGGCTTCTTTTGTTTGAAGCACCAACAAAAGGATAGTTGCAATCATAACCCGCATAACCCGGAAAGAAGGTTTCAGTCGGCATGTTTACATCAAAATTGAGGTTTGAGTGATTAATTAGCCCATGAATACCTCCACCTCGATGAGACTTCACTAGTTATTACTATCTCCCTTATATGAGAAATGACAAGATGATGCCTAGAATACCATCAAAATGTTGGCCAATGTTAGCATCTGTTGGATTTTTGAAAGAAAGGCTGAAATAGAAGTAAAAAGGTAAAAAATAAAAAAGTTAATTTTGGAGAATTGTTTCATTAAAAAACTGATACTTAGTTTACATAAAAAAAATTATGCTTAAATAGGCTAAAAAATAATAATATATCACAACTTGGCTTAATTCAGTGACTAGATTCATATAACTTTCTTTTTCATTTGTTGGTTTTTGTCTAATCATCTGCCAAAATGTTTAACAAAAAATTATCACAGTTTCAGCGCAAGTTGGCAAGTTGGCAACTTCCAGAGTGAAGAGCTTACAAGTGAGCTTACATGCTTGGTGAGCTCATGATCTTGGTGAGCTCGTACATTTGGTGAGCTTGTAGTTTTTGGTGAGTTGTTCTGGTGAGCTCACAGTTCGCAGTTAGCATGGATGGTCATTTCACAACACTCCTCCTTAACTTCCATACTTCGAACTCTAATATCATACCACATCATTTCAAACATCATCTTCTCAAGAGGTTTTTTTAACACCCCTAACCCGTATCCATCGCCGGAATAGGGTTAAGAGGCATTACTAAACTTATAACATAATTCAACATTCATTTCACATTTATTATCATTCATAAGCATATATCAATCACATTCAATCACATTGTCCCTTAAACAAGCCTACGAGGCCCTAAACATGTAATAGAGGTGGTTTGGGATTAAACCGATAACATTAGAAAACTTTTGGAAACTTTGAAAATTTTGCCTAAAACAGGGGACACACACCCGTGTGAACAGGCTGTGTGTCTCACCCGACCACCAGACACACCCGTGTCACAGGCCGTGTAGACAGTCGAAATGGGATCACATGGCCGTGTCCCAGCCCGTGTCCTACCTCGTGTAACTTTCTAACTTAGGTCACATGGCTAACAGATATACGTGATATGAAGTAATAAAATTTATAATAATGATCGTACCAAAAACTAACTAATATCACGATTTTACGGCAAGCGTACCTATCAAACAGTGGTATAGCTTAGTGGCAAGACCGAGTTATCATACCCAAGGGAACCAAAAGTACTAGTACTTACTTCCTTTCTATTATCTAACCTAAAAATAAAAGGGGTTTGTATGAAAATAATTTTAAAACTAAACTAAAAGTGCACAAGAAAGTAAATTTGGGGAAAAACTCTCAGGAAAAGCTTATTGATATGGGCAATACTCAAGGGAGAATCCACCTAGACTTCACTTGTTATCAATTCTTGAGCTAGATGATTTATTCACTTAATTTGATCCGTAGAGATCCCTAACTTATGTTAATACCTCCGTCGAGGATAAGAACAACTAATCCTAGGTTGATTAACTGAAATCTCTTTCTAGTTAAAACCCCTAGTCTTGCGTTAACTCGATTTATGGATCCTCTTATTAGGTTTGACCCTAATCTGGCAGATTTATGTCGCCCTATGTCTAGGGTTGCATGCAACTCCGCTTAATTATGCTAGATCTACTCTTAAACAAGGACTTTTGCTCCTCTGCCTAAGCACATCAAAACTTGAATTAATACCTAGGATTATTAGAACAAGTATTAAGCACATATAATTAAGAACAATTTAAGTATTTATCATATAATTCAAGAATAAATAATAACAAGATTTGTCTTAAGTTTCATCCCTCTCAAGTATTTGGGGGATTTAGTTCATAATTAATAAAGAAAACATCTCAGAAGAAATGAGATAACAAAACATAAAGAACCCAAAAACCCCTGAAGGAATTTAGGGAGATCATCTGTCTTGATGTAGAATTCAGCTTCTGGGATGAATCAATCGGCTTCCCTCCGAGTAATCATTTGCTCTCACTCTCTGTGTTGGTAGGAATATAGTGCTCCTTTATGGGAGAAAGAGTACACCCTTAGAGTTGCCTCTTAGGGTCTTTATATAGAGTTTTGGGATGCCTTTCTTAGCCTCTAAGTTTCCAAATCTGAGTGAAATTGCACTTCCTCACGACAGGGACGCGCCCGTGTGCCACGCCCGTGTGGATCGACAAGAGGCCGTGTGCGAGGTTGATGGAGGCACGGTCGTGTGGTCAAGCCATGCTTGTCGGGGCTGGGCCGTGTTGTTTTCACGCTTTGGCCTATTTTCTTTTTTCAGCCTGTTTTTCATTCTTTTCTCTTTCCTATGCTCTCCTGAGTATACAACATGAAATAGAAGGGTTAAGAGCACCAATTCTCACAAAATTAATAATAATTCATCCAAAATATAGGTTAAACATGAGGTAAAAATATGTATAATTTATCGTTTATCAAATACCCCCACACTTAAGCCTTTTCTTGTCCTCAAGCAAAATCTCAATCCCTTAATTAAGAATCATTCCTCTCAACTCACAATCTTTATCAATAATGTTTCAAACTAATTCACAAGTAATCATATAATGAAAATTCAATCAGAAGAACATTAAAGATTCAATTACTCTAAGTTGAGAATTTTATCATTGAAACATAATTTTCTTCCTTGCTCCTAGGTAACTATCTCTCAATCAAAATTAGCAGAAGTTGACATCCTCACTAAAGATTCACTCTATCCACTCAAAGTGTTTAGGGTTCAAAAATTAAGCACTCTCTAGTCAACCTAAAAAGTTATTATCATAGGCTTGCAAGAGAATCAAATTTCCACCACTATAGATTGATATGATACATTGATCAAAAGGTCTTTCGATGGTTGTAATGGGGCTTTTGTTAGGGGTGTTGTCACAAGCTGAAAAAGAAAGGGTTAGAATCGAGATTGAACTGGAAAATTATCTAGCTAGAAAAATCTCTATCACTGGAACATATTTCTAGGGCTAAGCCTTATGATGATATCGTTTTACCATTGGTAGCCTTAAAATAAAAATATGCAAAATTTATTGAACTATTATAGATTACAACTAAATTTCTTTAATATACATACGTTTTTTTTTTAAGAACAATTCAAGTACAACTTTACAAACTTTACAATCTAGAAAAGAGAATAAAGCTAGATAATAATTTCAACTCAAATATCGAAAAAAATAGGGATCAAAATAATTGAATGGTATTCAACAAAAACGGGTTATAGGTTAATATTAGGGGTGAGTCAAAGAATAGGTTGTTAGGCTCAATGGAGTTCACTAGGGGTTAATTTATAGCAGTAGGCTTTTGTGGAGTAAGTGGGTTAAATCCTAGGTGCCTTTATCATTTCAATGTATCAAATCAATGATGTGGTCTTGACATGTATACTCGAAGCAAGTTCTAGAATAACAAATCAGTATTGACTCACTCAAACCAATAATAAAAGTAAGCACGAAAGAATGTATGCTCAAAAGGCTCAAATCTCACCAGAATTATGGCTTTTGATGTCAATCCTGCGAATTTCAAATCTCAAGATAACACTTAAAATTAAGGAAAATAACTTATGAAAAAAATGGGATTCTCAAAAATTTCAACTTATCATGCTTGATTCCCTAATGTTTTAAAGTTTGAATAATCAAAGTACAAGCACCTATGTCTTAATTCTCAACATATCAATAGAAATCATAAATCAATCAGAATTAATTCCTATTTGGAGACTGAAGATAATGCAAAGAATGAAAGTGAGAATTCAAAATTTTGAGGACAATACAAAAAGTTAGAAAAATTTTAGGGATTTCAAAGAGAATGTAATGACTGAAAGTAAGTTCTCCTCCCCCCCACACTTAAGATGTACATTGCCCTCAATGTACAAAGAAGCATTAGTTGAAATAGAAGCACAAGATCATAAGATAGGGGAAGACATGAAACTCCCTGAATTTTGGATGAATTTGTGAGACGGAGATTAGAATTGGAAGAGCCAGCAGTTGTGGCAGGGTTGTCCCATTTCCATATAGATATGAGCTGTAAGGCTCCTTTGAAACTACGAAAGTATTTATCAGTCGTGGGGAATTTAGATTAGTAGAATATGTTTGTTAGGGACTGGCCGATATGAAATAATTGAAATAAAATAAACTATATCTAAAAATACTAATATTCAAATAATGAAAAAGATAAAATGAAAGAAAATAAAAGTAAAAGTAAAAAAAAGAAAATAAAGTTAGAAGAAAAGGTGAAAATAGAGATCAGAGTTTAAATAAAAATTAAGATAAAAATAAAGTTAAGAGGAATAGAGGTCTCTAATCCTTAGATGGGTTACGCGGTGGCTGTGGTGAAGTGATGTGGAGGTGCTGCCATATCTGATGTAGTGTCGCATCGATATGATCGAAGCGCTGGAAGCATTGCTGCTAGAATCGTGAGAGGCGCTCAGATATGTCAGCATATGAAGCTGCCGCATGAATTGGTCGGCGGAGTGGTGGTGGGTCGGTAGGTGCATCATCCTCCGGTGGTGGGACATCATCAGGAATGTCCTCTGGAGTCTCGGCCTCCTGGATGAGGCGGTATTGAAAAGGGTCGCCTCCTGGTCTCCGCTAGATCATCCTTATATGGTGCATAATCTGGATGCCCTGAGGGGACATCTGGCCGACGAGTGTGTATGAGGATGTCTGGGCTGCTGTGTTGAGGAGCCCGAAGTGATGGGCCAAGCGTATAATGTATGGGCCCATGGATATGATGGCCTTGCGATGTCGCTCGGTCTGGTGCTGCATGACGTGAGCGATAAAGAATGCGAGGTCGATGGGGTGCGCATTTGCTATGCTCCATAAGAAATAAGCATCGTGGGTGTTGACAACGCCTGTGCAATCCTGTCTACCTGTCAGAGTATGCACGAGAAGAGCGTGAAGGTACCATAATGACGAGGTGAGGGCGCTCACCTTCATGCGACTGGGGTCGTAGGAAGGATACCGCGGGGTGATATTGCGCCAACAATCAACTGGTTTGAGGTGGATGCGATGGGGAAGTGTAGGAAAGTCTTCCTCCTCTATGAACTACTCTGTGTAGAGGCCGAGAGCTGAGCCGAACTCTAGTACGCTAAGGTGGCATACATGACCTCCTAAGTAAAACTGGACCGTCCCGGGATCATCGAATTGGCTCATGACAGTCTGAAGATGGAAGGTGGAGCAGAACTCTAGAGTGAGTTCAATGTATGTAGGCTCGATGATTCAGAAGAACTGTTCCCAAGGATCTATCATCAGTAGGGCCCGGACTGCATCTGCGAGGTTGACTTACTCTAGCGCGTCCCAATCAATACATCGGCCGGCGCTTAATGTACGGTCCCGTAGTATCTGAAACAACTCCTCTTGGGAGTCCTGGGTAAATGTAATGAACGGGTGGTGAGCCTTGGAGGTGGGCCTCGATGATGAACCACCTGGCCCCTTACGTTTCTTTGATGGCGGAGCAGCAGCACTTTTTCCTCGTGATGATGACATAATGCCTAAAAATATATAATAAACATTAGTCCTAAAAAAATTGAAATTAAATCGAATCAATGAAAAATAATAAATATGTAGATTAAAATGACAGTGTGCCTAAAAACAATTTGAAATAAGATGGGAACTAACCTAAATAATATAAATTATCCATCCTACATAATATCAAAATTAAGAAACATGGGTATGTATTTATACTAAATGCATGAGATTTTAGATAGGAAAAATGGCACTCAAATGTAACTCTAAGTTGCATGAAATCACAAGGTTCTCTACAACATTCTAGAGTGTTCATGCTAATTCAATTAATTCCATGCTTTGAAATAATGCTAATCCTAACTATAACATGGTATAAAAAGAAAAATAGAAATAAATTAGCAAAAATTAGAAAGAAAAATGAGAAAATAGAACCAAATGGGAGATGGATGAGGCGGAGCACGGTCATGGGAGCACTGTAGACACCGGCGGTGGCGCTTAGGGAGGGTTGGGGTAGGGTTTGGGTAGGAGGATTTAAGGTTTAGAATGGGAGAAGATGATGAATAGTGGCCCCTATTTATAGTTTTTGGGTCACACGGGCATGGCACATGCCCGTGTGACTCGGGTTTTGCCAGTTTGATTCGAAATTCGATGGTTTTGGCGCATTTGGTTCGAGGTACACACCCGTGTTGGCCATCACGCATCGCCGTTTGTGATCTTGTTCGCTTTTCACACGGTCGTGTGATCGGTCACATAGCCGTTTGCGATGAGGCTTCGCTATTCACACAGTCGTGTAGGTAGTCACATGGTCGTGTCTAAATTGACAGTGTTGGCCACAGTTTGGGGACACAGGCGTATGGCATAGTGCAAGCCCGTGTCTCAATTGAAGGGTTGCCACAGCCATGTCGCACGGCCGTGGCAATTTATCGTTAGCCCGTGCTTTGAGAAAAATTGTACTCAGTTTGTACACGGCCTGGGTGCACGACCGTGTCTCTACTTTAAATGTTCACACAGCCTTACGCATGCCCGTGTACGTGGCCATGTGGTCCTAAATTTTTGGTTTAAAAGGGTTAGTTGATGTATTAAAAGACTAAAATTAAAATAGGAAGAAAGTTTACTAAGTTAGTGCTCGAGTTGCCTCCCAAGAAGTGCTTATTTAGAGTCTAAGCTCGACTCTGCCTGGATGTATCACGAATGGAGTTTATAGAGCTGAAGCTCCTCCCTGTTATCTTTAAAATTCTCACCTCTATAGTGTTTAAGCCTATGGCCGTTTACCTTGAAAGTACCGTAGTTAGGCTGAGTTACCTCAACTGTGCCGTATGGAAAGACTTTCATTACCGTGAAGTAGGGTGTATCATTTGTCTATTCTTCTGAATTTGAGGTTCGAGGATCGTCATCCCTTAAAATTACCTTATCCCCTATCTTGAACTGATTCATTTGTTTCTAAGGGTCATCTTGGTGAAGCTCTGGGTTGGTGTGGCATATTTTGGGTTTTTCATGATAGTTCAGCCACTCATCTAGTTCCTCGATCTGAAGTATTCGCTTTTCAGGCGCATCCCCTTCGGATGGACTTGTCCATTGGTTGGTTGCCTCTATGTAGAGTGTATCTTGCACAGAAGGTTAGGTGGTGAGTTCAGTGTTTTTACATGGACTCATAGCTATATTACTATCTGTTGTCTTAATCGAGTTCTGAGCTTGTAAAGTGACTATGTCATCACCTACATGTAATGTGAGTTCACCTATTTCTAAATCAATTTTTGTCCTAGCGGTTGCTAAAAAGGGTCGCCCTAGAATTAGGGGTACATTGCTGTCCTCATCAATGTCTAAAGCAACAAAGTCAACTGGAAATATAAATTTATCAATTTTGACAAGTACATCTTCAATTATTCCCTTAGGTGCCCTAATAGTCTTGTCAGCTAGTTGAATGCTCATCTTGGTTTTCTTAGGGTTTCCCAGACCTAGTTGTTTGAACAGTTTATACGGCATAACATTTATACTAGCCCCTAAATCAGCTAAAGCATTTTTGGCATCTAGGTTACCAAGTAGACAAGGAATAGTAAAACTCACTAGATCTTTTAGTTTGGTTGGCAATTTGTTCTATAGAATAGCTTAGCATACTGCATTTAGTTCCACATGAGGTTTGTCATCTAGTTTCCGCTTGATTGTCAAGAGTTCTCTTAAGAATTTAACAGTGTTTGGCATCTGTAAAATTGCTTCAACAAATGGTAAGTTAATATGTAATTTCTTTAAAAGTTTAAGAAACTTACCAAATTGCTCATCTGTGCGCTCTTTCTTTAGCGCTTTTAGGTATGTGATATGAGGCTTGTGTTCTTTGATGTCTGGCTTGTTATTACTTACCTCTACCTTACCTTCACTTACTCAGGCTCCTTGCATAGCTTTGGGTCGTCTTTGGTTAACGCCTCCTCATCTATTGTGTTCATGGCATGAAGTTGTTCTTTAGGGTTGGTCTCAGTGTTACTTGGTAGTCCACCTTGTGGTCTTTCTGATATTGACTTTACGAGTTGACCAATTTGATTCTCAAGTCCTTTAATTGATGTTTGCTGGTTCTTTAATGCTGTCTCAATGTTTTGAAAATAGGTTTCTGACATGGCCATGAATTTGGTGAACATCTCTTCAAGATTTGGCTTTTTCTCCTGTTGTGGTGGTGGCTGCTGAAATCTCGGAGGGGGTTGTTGTCTTTGATTCCCTTGTCCTCCCCAAGAAAAATTGGGGTGGTTCCGCCAACCTACATTATATGTGTTACTATAAGGATTATTTTGAGATCTAAAATTGTTACCCATATAATTGGCTTACTCCGTTTCTGTGCCATGGCCGTAAGATGAACAGTCTAGAGTAAACATATTCCCATGAGTTGTGTCGCACTGCATCACTAGCTGTGCCTACGTAGAACCAAATAAATTATCAAACTTTTTATTTAGAAGTTCTACTTAGTTAGTGAGCATGGTGACAGTATCAATACTATAAACTCCTACAGCTTTTGCCGGCTTTGTCCTCATGACCTGCCACTGATAGTTATTCAGTGACATCTCATCAATAAATTCATAAGCTGCTTCTGGCGTTTTGTTGTTAATTGTTCCTCCTGCGGCTGCATCGATCATTTGCCTTGTTGATGGGTTCAAATCGTTGTGGAAGGTTTGAACTTGTAACCACAAAGGTAGTCCATGGTGACGGCACCTTCTCAAAAGATCTTTATATCTCTCCCAGGCATCGTAAAGTGTTTCTAAATCCATCTGCACAAAAAAAGAGATATCATTTCGTAATATAGCTATTTTAGTTGGAGGAAAATATTTAAGTAAAAAAAAATTTTGTCATCTGTTCTCATGTAGTGATTGAGCCTCGTGGTAAAGAATTTAACCACTGTTTGGCTTTATTTTTCAAAGAGAATGGGAATAGCCTTAGACGAATGGCATCATCAGAAACGCCATTAATTTTAAAAGTATCACAAAGTTCCAAAAAGTTGGCTATGTGTGAATTTGGATCTTCATCCTGTAAACCATCAAACTGCACAAATTGCTGTATCATCTGAATAGTGTTAGGTTTTAATTCAAAATTATTTGCAGCAATAGTAGGTCTAATAATACTAGATTGAGCACCAGCCAAACTAGGTTTAGCATAATCATACATAGTACGAGGAGCTTCATCTTGATTCACTGGTTGCGCGGCTATTGCGGGAGGTGGTGGAATGTTTTGATTTGCTTCCATCACTTTCGTAGGTTCAGGTTCTTGTTCTGGATAATGAAGGCTTCGTCTAATCTTTCTGCGAGTTCTGCGAACTGTCGCTTCTAAATCTTTATCAAAAAGCAATGGTCCTGCTGGGTTGTTTCTAGTCATAAACTAGAAATACCTAGAAGGAAAAAGCAAAGAAAATTAAAATAAAATAAAAATAAATAAAAAACAAAAATAAATAAATAAATATAGTAACGGCTAAAGTAATAGAAATCGAGTTTTCTTAATATTTCAGTTCCCCGGCAACAGCGCCAAAAACTTGATATACATGATATGAAGTAATAAAATTTATAATAATGATCGTACCAAAAACTAACTAATATCACGATTTTAAGGCAAGCGCACCTATCGAACAGTAGTATAGCTTAGTGGGAAGACCGAGTTATCGTACCCAAGGGAACCAAAAGTACTAGTACTTACTTCCTTTCTATTATCTAACCTAAAAATAAAAGGGGTTTGTATGAAACTAATTCTAAAACTAAACTAAAAGTGCACAAGAAAGTAAATTTGGGGAAAAACTCTCGGGAAAAGCTGATTGATATGGGCAATACTCAAGGGAGAATCCACTTGGACTTCAATTGTCATCAATTCTTGAGCTAGATGATTTATTCACTTGACTTGATCTGTAGAGATCCCTAACTTATGTTAATACCTCCATCGAGGATAAGAACAACTAATCCTAGGTTGATTAACTGAAATCTCTTTCTAGTTAAAACCCCTAGTCTTGTATTAACTCAATCTATGGATCCCCTTATTAGGTTTGACCCTAATCCGACAGATTTATGTCGCCCTATGTCCAGGGTTGCATGCAACTCCGCTTAATTATGCTAGATCTACTCTTAAACAGGGACTTTTGCTCCTCTGCCTAAGCACATCAAAACTTGAATTAATACCTAGGATTATTAGAACAAGTATTAAACACACATAATTAAGAACAATTCAAGTATTTGTCATATAATCTAAGAATGAATAATAACAAGATCTGTCTTAGGTTTCATCCCCCTCAAGTATTTGGGGGATTTAGTTCATAATTAATAAAGAAAACATCTCAGAAGAAATAAGATAACAAAACATAAAGAACCCAAAAACCCCTGAAGGAATTTAGGGAGATCCTCTGTCTTGATGTAGAATTCAGCTTCTAGGATGAATCAATCAGCTTCCCTTGGAGTAATCTTTTGCTTTCACTCTCTATGTTGGCAGGAATATGGCGCTCCTTTGTGGGAGAAAGAGTACACCCTTAGAGTTTCCTCCTAGGGTCTTTATATAGAGCTTTCGGATGCCTTTCCTAGCCTCTAAGTATCCTAATTCGAGTGAAATTGCACTTCCTCACGACAGGGACACGCCCGGGTGCCACGCCCGTGTGGATCAACAAGAGGCCGTGTGCGAGATTGTTGATGGAGGCACGGTCGTGTGGTCAGGCCGTGCTTGTCGGGGCTGGGTCGTGTTGGACCTCATGTGGCACGGCCGTGTGCCACGGCTGTGTGGTGACTCCTTGGGCCCTGTTGTTTTCACACTTTGGCCCATTTTCTTCGTTTTCGGCCCGTTTTTCATTCTTTTCTCTTCCCTATGCTCTTCTGAGTATACAACATGAAATAGAATGGTTAAGAGCACCAATTCTCACAAATTTAATAATAATTCATCCAAAATATAGGCTAAACATGAGGTAAAAATATGTATAATTTATCGTTTATCACTAACCACACGCCTATGTGTCTAGCCCGTATGCCTATTCAAAATGGCCACACACGCCCGTGTGCCAGGCCATGTGCTAGGCCGTGTCAAACCTGTAGGGTATACTGACTTAGGCTACACGACTAGTCACACGCTCGTGCCGTGTGGAGCATACTGACTTAATTTCAAATACAACACCAGGGGACACATGGTCGTGTACTATGACCGTGTGTCACACACGGCTGAGACACACTCCCTTGTCTCTACCCGTATGGACAAAAATAGGCTATTTACAAAGCCATTTTGCCACGCCAATTGTGCACACCTACACAAGCTCAATTTGCACCATTTCAAATACACAATAGGCAGCCAAATATCATCAACCAATGCACAAATCATACCATATCTATTTCAACCATTCAATACCATTTACCTATTCAAAATATATACCAAACTAACATGCTTCACTAGCCATAATTCACATATATAACTTGTCTTATAATTCAACCAAATCATTATTCAAAACCAAACCATAACCAAGCAATTCTCAACTAATTATACACCACATACCACACAAACCATTTGAACAACACAACTCATCACCAAAATATCAAGATAAGCCAAATCACATGGCTAAACATACATCAAACCATATAATATTTACAAGCCACTTCAAATGGCCAAATACACTTTTATCCAACTTTTCAAAAGACCAAAGCCTATACAAGCCATAACCATATATATAATTTCAAAAGTACCAAAATAGATGTCTGATAGTGCGATGACGTCTTTGATGATCCCCGGATCTGAGCTAGCTTGATTTCATCATAAAACATGGAAAGTAAAATGAAGTAAGCTTTGCAACTTGGTAAGCTCGTATGATAATAAACTTAACATATCAAATAAACACAAAACAACCATATAAGCATAATAGGGTATAACACATATCATTTCACAAACCTTTCTCATATTTAATACAAGATCAAATATGAATTCATCAAGTATTCTCCGATCGATACTTATTTAAGTTCTGTACATACTTGTATCACTTTAATCGATCTTAGTTTCATTCTCGTCTCAATTATGCTCGTTGAACCATTCGGAATCACTAAAGGATACGCGGGTAACATATCACACCTAAGTGCCTCATGTATAGCCGAAGCTATCTCATATTATTCTCGCTCTCGAGCTAATAACGGGCCTGCTCACACAAGCTGTCAATCAAACATAGCTACACGGTGCTACTCACACATGTTGTCAAGAACTGCAACACATGCTAAAACCCAACCACTGGTAGGACGTACGAGACTAGCACCCAGATCACATCATCTCGATAAATCCCTATGTCATGACATTTGTATCTTAAACTATTCCTAAGGTTCGTACGGGACTTTCAACTACCGTATCTCCATTGATTAGGTCTCTTAAGCTCATTTCCAATCATTTACACATTCAATATAACAATGCATATATAACACAATTTAACAACGTTTATTAGCATACGAACTTACCTCATATACGGAAACGACAATACGGACCGATTATTCAATCACTTTACTTTTCCCCCGGTCTAAGTCCGAGTTCCTCTTTTCTTAATCTATATATAATCAAAATCGGCTTATTTATTCAATTAAGTCTAAAATGCACATTTAGGATATTTTACACATTAGCCCTTAAACTTTCACATTTTTACAATTTAGTCTTTATTTCACAAAATCACAAATTAATGAAATTCCTTTAATACCCATGCTTGCCGAATTACTATAATGTCCCGAGCAACCCATATTTATCACTTTTACACACATTTAACCACACATTTTCACATTTTCACCAATTAATCCCTAATTTGTATTTTTATTCAAAATCACTTAATAAAACTTGTAAAACTATCAACAAATATTCATATTTCATCATCAAGCATCAAATAACACACGTATTCAACAATGGCAACTATCAAAACATTTAACAGTTTTGCAAAACAGTCCCTGGGCTAGCTAGACCTAGTTGCAACGATCACAAAAACATAAAAATCATCAAAAACCGAGTCAAATTGGACTTACATGCATGAGCAAAGCTTGGCTGAACCTAAAATGCTTCAATGGTTTGTTCTTCTTTTGCTATTCGGTTAGGAGAAAGAAGATGATAGCTTATTATTTGTTTTGTTTTATTTTATTAACCTTAATTTAACAAATTACCATTTTAACCTTAATTAATAAACATAAAAATCATCTAATATATGTCCATTATTGTCCACTTACCATATCAATGGTATAATTTCATCATAAGGATTTTCACTTTTCAATTTCATAGCCATTTGGTACTTTAAACTATTAAAACACTACTTTTGCATTTTATGCAATTTAATCCTTTTTACCGAATTAAGCATTCAAATGATAAAATTACTTCACGAAACTTTCAAACAATCATACTTTCATGCTGTAAACACTTAAAATAATAGTAAAATAATTTTGACCTTAGATTTGTGGTTCCGAATCCACTGTTCTGATTTAGCTAAAAATGGGCTGTTACAATTTTGTTAGAATATTAGCTAACTAGTCTTGTGAACTAATGTGACTTCTTTCGCTTGCTCTGCTTCTCTCACAAAGTGATACTTGATTTTGAAGTGTTTTGTTCTACCATGGAACACTGGATTTTTTACAATTGCAATAGCTAATTGGTTATCACACTTAATCTCTGTTGCTTCTTCTTTATTCAAATTTAAATCATTCAGCAGTTTTCTCAACCAAATGGCTTGATTTACAACTATTGCAGCTACAACATACTCAGCTTTAGCAGTTGACTATGCTACTGTTTCTTGCTTCTTCAAGCTCCAATAGAGCACACTCGATCCTAGATTGAAGAAATAGTTTGAAGTACTCTTTATGTCTTCAGAAGATCCAGCCCAATCACTATCTGAATACCCAAGTAGCTTCATCTTTTCAATCCTAACAAACTTTACTCCATTATCTAGAGTTCCTCTTATGTACCGTAGAACTCTTTTTATTGCCTTGTAGTGGGTCACATTACAACAATGCATGAACCTTGACAACAGACTTACAACAAAATTGATGTCAAGTAAAGCAGACATCTCACCAAGCTTTTGTAGCTTCTTTTGTCAACCTTTTCAACTGCTTCATTGCTGGTGAGCTTCTCATCTTGAGCAATAGGGGTGCTTGCAGGTTTACAATTTTCCATGCTATATCTTCGCAGGATTTTTATAGCGAACCCCTTCTAGTTTATAAAGATTGCATTGTGAGCTTGGTTCACCTCCAGACTAAAGAAGTATGGCATTTCACCTAAGTCTGACATTTCAAACTTGTCTTGCATCTAATCTTTGAATATATTTACCAGTTTGTTGTTGCTACCAATTACAAGTAAACCATCAACATATAATGAAATAATGAGGAGTATTTTATTAATAGTTTTCTTCACATATAAAGGGGCTCACCGATGCTTCTTTCAAAACCCATTTCTGTAAGGTGACTATCAATTCTTTCATACCATGCTCTTGGTGCTTGCTTTAAACCATACAGCGCTTTGTGCAGTTTATACACCTTGGCCTCATACCCAGGTATTGTGAACCTTTGTGGTTGTTTCACATAAATCTCTTCCTTTAAATAACCATTTAAGAAGACTGACTTCACATCCATCTGATGTATTTCCAACCCTTTTGAGCAGCAAGAGTTACTAGCAGATTTATGGTATCTAACCTTGCAACTGGGGTAACTGGTTCTTGCTTCGCCAGATTACATTGTTGATAGATTTTAGTGATGGACATGGATCCTTGCACTAGTTGTGCATCATTTTCAGTATGATTTTGGACTCCATTGTTCATACATCTCCTCCTCTATTGCAATCCAATTTTATATTTCATCAAACTTCACATGTTTGCTTATAATCACCTTTTTGGTTAAAGGATTATAGATTTTGTATCCTTTCTTAACACTAAAATATCCAACAAATATCCTTGGCTATGATCTACAGTCCAGTTTGCTTCTTTTCTCTTCTAGAACATGAACAAAACAGGTGCAGAATACTTTTAAATGTGAAATAGAAGGTTTAAAATCCATACCAGGCTTCAAATGGTGTCTTCCCTTCAACAACTTTAGTAAGTAGTCTGTTTAGTAGGTAAGCAGAAGTGTTCACTGCCTTTGCCCAAAAATATTTGGTAGTTTACTTTCAAACAGTAAGCAACAAGCCATATTCATCATAGTTCTATTCTTTATTTCACTTACTCCATTTTTCTGTGGAGCATATACATTACTCAATTGATGGTGAACACTAGACTTTTCGTAGAATTTTTCAAACTTCTTTGATGTTTATTCTACCTCATTGTCTAATCTTACCATTTTGAGGTTGCAATCACTTTGGTTTTCAACCATAGCTTTAATGTAACACCCCTCACCCAAGTCCGATGCCGAGACCGAGTACGAGGCATTACCAGACTTATGAACGCATGATCACTCAATCTCGACTCACAAATTCCACAAAGATTTAAAACTTTTTCAATCTTATTCAAAACACTCTTATAATGGGCTTACGAGGCCCAAGAGACTCATTGGGTACAATCCGGAACCAAACCGGAACTTTTCAATCACTTAGAAAAAAATTCTACTTAAAATAGGGCACAAGCCCATGTGAGACAAGGACACGCCAGTGTGGGCAGGCCGTATGGTCACACATGCCCATTTCTCTAGCCCGTTTGGAATTAATTTTTATTTCGAACCTACAAGGTTTTCACACGACCGAGCACACCCCAGTGTCTCTGGCCCGTGTCCTTCATACAGCCTCAACACGCCCGTCTCTTCACCCCGTGTAAAAAACTAGGGTATTCTGTTTAGGATGTCATTGTGAAGTTTTCGTCACACGGCCAAGACACACGCCCGTGGCTAGGCCGTATCTATCACACGGTCAGGACACATGGCCGTGTTTCTAACCCGTGTGTTTATTACAAAACATTTAATTTCTATAATTTCAGGTGCAGGGGACACACGGCTTATCAACATGCCCATGGGCTGGCTGTGTGTCACATACGACTTAGACACACGCCCGTGTGCCTAACCGTGTGAACAATTTTATAGGCTATTTTCCAAGCCAATTGCCACCCTAAAACACAAACCAACTCAAACCAATTTTTCCAATACACAATATAACACGAAAACACATCCAAACAACCATATTTCGGCATCCACACACTTCATTTTACCAACCACACACAAGCATACACATCCATACACATTATACACCTACTATATAATTTGTATCATAGGGGATTACAACACTTTAATTAGAAATACTCATTCATATATGGCCCATAGCAAATGGCCAAATCTCATAACATTTGTGACAACATTTGACTCCATAAACTATGACACATAAGAAATCATTAGACCATCTATACATGCCATAATCTTAAGTGTTTAAACAAAATACCAAAATGCTTGTTGATAGTGTTGATGGAATCCCGTTGATCTCTGAACCTCAGGTTAGCTTGACGAACCTATATGGGGAAGGAAAAGAAAGGGGGTAAGCTAAATAACTTAGTAAGTCTATATGTAAATGAATGAGCAATTGAGACCAATAAAACAATTTCAAGTAAGTAAATTCTATTTGCTACATTGAGATTAAGCTTATAACTTACTCAATGATCTCACCACATAAATCAATAAATACTAAAGCACTTAGTACATATGATATATTTCTCATAACCTGCACATACAAACACTTAACACACGGTCAAATCTTTCAAAACATTCACTTATTATTAATCCGATTCAATTACCTGTTGAACCACATGAAATTTTAGAGGGTACATAGAAGAAGGCACAAGTGCCACACATAATGTAGCCGAAGCTACCACATATCACATATCATATAGAAGCTCAATAATGAGCTATTCACAGGTCTGCTCACACAAGTTGAGGTTGTAGTCGATACTACTCAGTGTTGCTCACACAAGCTGACAAGTATCCGCAACAAATGCAGGATTGCCTAGCCACTAGTAGTTGAACTAGACCAGCACCCGGAATCACATAAATGATCGATCACACACAATAGTTTCCTAGTGACATGTCACTCGTATCCTAGTCGATTTCTAAGGCTCAATCGGGTTTTCCTCACTTATTAATTTATTTGTTAATATACATACTCACATATAATTCACATATCATCATAAGATTAATAATATTAGAATAATTAAGGAAATTAATCAAAATATCAATATAACCCATTATTTACACATAAACTTACCTTGAGTCAAAATGCAACCTTTATCGATTTAATCCGAGACCTTGCCTTTTCCCCGGTCAAGGTCGTTTCCTCATCTTTCTTGATCTATAAAACCAAATTTAGCTTATTCATTACATACATTACACAATTGGGCACAAAATTATCCTATGTTAATTTTTACCATTTTACCCCTACTTGTCAATTTTTACAATTTAGTCCCTAGGCTCGTAAAATGAAATGTACTTGTTTTTCTTCATTCCTAAGCCTAGACGACCCTATTTCTCTCTTATAACAGCCCACAATTTTCAATATTCCACAACTTATTCACATGTTTAATAACTTTTACATTTTAGTCCCTTAATGCATTTTCATGCAAAATCACCTAGTAAAAGTTGCTTACTACACATCAAACATTTGTTTTCTACCATTAAACATCAAAATGCATTCATGTTACATATGGGTAAATTTTTCAAACATGAACCCTAATGCAAATTAATGGTAGAAATAGGTAGTCCAAGCTTCAAGGATTTCAAAAATGCAAAGAAAATTAAAAATGGGACTAAATTGCACTTACTTGGAGCTTGAAAAACCCTAGCTATGGAGACTTAGAGAATTTCGGCACTTAGAGGAAGAAGATGGACACATTTTTGGCTTATTTTTCCCTTTTTATTTCATTTAATAACCAAATGACCAAAATGCCCTTAATGGCCTTCTTTGCAAATTTTTCCTTCCATGGGCATTTTTGTCCATCATGCTATAAAATGGTATATTTGCAAAATAAGGACCTCAAATTTATGAATGCAATTCAATTACACACTAAATACTTCTAGAACTCATATTTTAAAATGTTTCCACTTTAGTCCTATCTCTCAATCGGACACTTTATCGATAAAATTTATTTACCAAATTTTTTTACTTATGCAATCAAACATCTAATAAATCTTAAAATTTTATCAGAATAATTTTTCTAAGTCGGATTTGTGGTCCCAAAACTACCATTCTGTTTAGACCCTAATTTGGGTTGTTACATTTAAACTTGAAGAAGATTTCAGCCACCTCGGACTTGTTCTTCAAGAAGTACACCCAACAAAACCTTGTACTATCATCTATGAACAACACAAAGTACCTACTTCCATTGATCGAACTTGTTTTCATGGGTTTGCAAATGTCAATATGTAATAAGTATAATTTTTAAGTGGCTCTCCATGTTGTGTTCGCAAGAAATGGAGACCTTGTCTGTTTCCCAAGCTGACATATTTCACATACATCTTCATGATCAGCCATTTTTGATAGATTTTCAACTAGGTTATTCTTGGACATTAGATTTAAGGATTTATGGTCAACATTTCCTATTCTTTTGTGCCAAAGTTTTGTTTCATTCAGTTAGCTGGTATATGCTACTGAAGTTGCTAAGTTTCAGTTGATAGCAAAACTTCTGTCTGCCATCTTTGTTGATATGAGCCCGTATCCACTTGGATCAAGAATTAGCCATTTGTTGTCTTTGAATAGCACGGAGTAATTTTTCTCGAGCAGCTGTCCTACATTTAGAAGGTTTTGATCTATGGTAGGGACTAAAAGAACATTTGTGACAAGTTTAGTACCTGATGGAGTTTTGATTAAAACATCTCCCTTTCCAACTGCTTCAATATATTGGCCATTTCCAACTTTCACCTTGGAATGAAACCTTTTGTCAACATTCTTGAAGATGCTCGCATCTACTGTCATATGACTTGTTCACCCGCTACCTACGAGCCAATTCTTTTTTACTTCGTTGGTGAGTTCACATGGTGTTGTGAGTTGGTCTTCATAGGAGGCTGTGAACATCAATTATTCTACTTCTGCTATCTGTGCCTCTGCATTTTGTTGTTGAGTATGCCCTTTGTTTTTGCATTGAGCATCAGGCCTGAACTACAAAATTTCTTAGGATGACCCAACTTCTTGATGTGCGAACATAGTGGATACTTTTTCTTTCCACTGTCTTACTTTGACTTCTCCTTTTTGTCTAACTAGCCCTTTTTTACTTTCTAACTTGAGGAGCTCATAGCCTCTCTATTTTTAGCTTGAAAAGCTCCTTCAGCAATGTCTTTCTTCTTTACTTGCCCTTTTTTGTTCTAGAGCATATAGAGCATTGATTAGCTCTGAGAGTTGGATGGTTGATAGATCGATTAAATCTTCCAATAAGGATATCTTTGATTCGTATCTCTCAAGAAGTGTGGTAATCACCTTCTTAACTACTCGACTATCAAGGAACTGATCACCTAATAGCCTTATCTAGTTCACTACTGCCATGATTCGATATGAACATTACTTCACCGTCTCAACTTCCTTCTTCTTGAGGTTTTCAAAATCTCGTTTGAGATTTATCATCTGCTGCTACCTTGTCTTCTGTGATCCCTAGAACTCCTCCTTGAGCTTATCCCAAGCTTGTTTGGGAGTTTCACAGGCCATTATTCTTGTGATTACATCTGAAACACCATTTTGTAGGCAAGACATCGCCTTATATTTTTTGGCACATTCCTTACCTTGCTGTTTCATTTGAGCAAGATTGGGATTTGGCCTCAATACTAGTGGTTCTGTTTCAGCATTTACAACCTCCCAAAGATCAAAGGCTTGAATATAGGTTTTCATTTTTACTACCCAGATGTGGTGGTTTTCACCTGTAAAAACAAAGGGTGATGGTGGTGTAAAGTTTGCTGAAGACATTTTTTATGAAAAACAGGCCTCAAAGATAAATGGCTCTTATACCAATTGTTGGATTTTTTAAAAAAGAAAAGGTAGAAACAGAAGAAAAAAGATGAAAAATAAAGAAGTTAATTTTGGTGAACTATTTCATTAAAAAATTGATACTTAGCTTACATGAAAAATTTTGCTTAAATAGGCTAAAAATAATAATAATATATTACGTGGATTAATTCAGTGACTAGATTCATATAACTTTCTTTTTCAGTTGTTGGTTTCTGTCTAATCGCCCGCCAAAATGTTTAATCAAAATTTATCACAATTTCAGTACAAGTTGGCAACTTGCAGAGTGAAGAGCTCGCAGGTGAGCTCTCATGCTTGGTGAGCTCACGATCTTGGTGAGCTCGTAGTTTTTGGTGAGCTGTTCTGGTGAGCTCGCAGTTCACAGGTGAGCTCACAGTCTTGGTGAGCTCGCATATTTGGTGAGCTCGCAGTTCACGGATAGCATGGATGGTCATTTCGCAATAGTATCATTACTTCTACTATTTGATTGGTTTCCCTACTTCATCAATTTGCTAGTGATTGTGAATGGCAATGGTCAAACGGTGCTACGACTTCAATGCAACAGTACAAGAAAGAAATGGAAGAAGAATACAAAAGGATGATAAAGAAATAGATACCACCAAGGAATTATGCTTAATTAAAAAGCTAACTTTGGCAATATATATAACCAAGGCTGGGACTTAGAGATATCCGAACATCAAGATCTCCAAAAGCTAGATTCCCAGATTTGGCATTTCAAATTAGACCATAAGTTTTGATCTTAAACAATGTCAATCAGATCGGTGCAATAGAAAAACTCCATCTTTATCGATTAAGAGAGTATTTGAAACAATTTCCTGTTGCTTGGATCTTGCCATGGGGCAATTTAACTGATTAACAAGAGGAATCCATTCATTTTCATTGGAGCAAAAAAGAAAGAATGTCTCTACTTTCAATTTGTTAAGAAGCATAACAGAAATAGTTTTATGAATATAGCCTTACCTTGCAAGAAAAGCTATCTAGTATTGCCAAACAGCCCTGAAACTATGCTTAATGATAGAACGGAAAAAAAAAGGTGTATTTCCTAGCGATTTAAGCTAGAAGGATGATTAGTTACCATGCAAAGAGAACAAAAAAAAAAAAAAAAAAAAACCCAGTTTTAGTAGGTAATCAAATACCTCTATCTGGTTTATTTTGATATAGATTAACAAGGCAACACCATGCTTGCTAAAGTTGTAGTTCTTTCATATCAAATCTAGCAGCAACAAGCCATTTGAATCACCATTATAAATAACTACAGAAAGCAGCACATTTTTGTGAAATTTCTGGTGGCTTTTGTAGCTGGTTCCTTTACAAAAGAAAACAGTAATGTTATTGCTCAGTCAGCTGTACCTTCCTAGGAGAAAGATAATGCATAATATATTAAATTTGACTATAACATATGAAAACGTACAAAACATGCCATAATATACCAATTGCTGGATTTTACTTTATTAGAACAATTATTCTTCCTTTCTAATGACAATGATATACGTGATTGAGATAGTCTGTAGCTGCTAACAATTCCAATTAACAACTCTTAACCTGCTATAGATTTTTTTTTGTGTGTGTATTAAATTATGGCAGGATTATCTTCAAAAACAAGGAAACTTCAGTAAGTAACCCAAAGTTTTGAAAGATTACCTTCGAAATATCAGCTTTTTTATTGTAAAGCTTCCTTGTCCTGGTTGCTTCATGTGGAAACATTGGCTAATTAACCTCAATTATTGAGTAAGACACTTTCGATTATCTGTAAGTATTTCTGGTTGTTCTTTTTATTTTATGTGAGACAAAAGATGCTCAGGAAAAATTAATCTAGACGCAATAACAGGTCCAATGAATCCTTGGGAAGGATTTTAGAGGTCTTAAGTTGCATAAAATTCTGGCCATATATACTTTTATTCACTATCCATCATTTTATTCACCACCACAGAATCTAAGCAGCTGTTAATTGATTAATATATTGTCAAAAACATACACACAGACTACTCCTAATTAAAGATAGCTTGGACTATTAATGGCAGATATATCGAAGTTATTAAGGGCAATGCATATAACACTTTTTGAACTATGACAATGATAGAAGCATGGAAAAGGTGTGGGGGAGAGCTCAAGTCCAATCACCTCAAGAATATTCTCTATCTCCTCATCTCTAGTCCCCAAATGCCATAATTCTGGTTGGATTCAGTTCCAGTATTGCCATGTGTGGATTTGTTTCATATCTAATGCCGGTCCGATCTGTTGAAGGGTCACAATTACTTGGCCACTAGAGCCTTCACTTATAAATAGGTAGGCTGGCTTCCTATTGCCTAATCATCTAACCACAAAGGAGAAATAAAGAGTCAGCTGTCCTCTTGAGTTCCCTAGATCACTTCACTGGGGTTATGGGGTCTGCTCTTGCCAGAGCCTAGATAAAAGGGAGGTCCCTGATGACCTACTGAAGTGTTTGGGGGAACTCTGGCTGGCACCTGACACAGATTACAAATATGAACATACGAAGCCATAACTATAAAAGGCAAGTTTTTGGTGGATAATCATCTTCTTTCTTGAACTTAACACATTATCATGTTTATTTCACATACCATGTATCATGATTTCTATCATTAAGTCATTTTCTGTTCAAAGAATCAGCAGTTCTACAAGTGGACAAACTTTGCGTGTAAGATGTCCAAAGAGCCTTTGCCTTCGCAGAAAAGCACAACTGGGACAACTTTCTTTAACTTCCCATCCTCTATACCCTTCGTAATATCTGGTACATGGATCAATCACCATTTTCTCAAGTCCCATTACATTGCTTAGTAGATAAACTGCAATCCAAATCTCACTGTCTGCCAGTTATAAAAACCTGCCTCAGATGATAATGGGGCAGCCAGGAGGACGGTTTATTTCCGTTTCTTCATCGATATAATCACAATCGTCTAGCTGCAGTGAAACTCAACAAAAATAAGCAGTCAAGGATAAGACAATCCTTATTCAATCAGCTATCCGGGGGGAAAAAGGAACTGAAGGCATTCCTATTAAACACCAATGAATGGTACCTTAGTTTCATTAGATTCCGATCATTTTCAAGAAACAATCTACAGATGCTAATGCTAGCAGTAAAAAAAAGGACTTTTTACTATGAAGCAACATTAATTCTGGTATGTTTTTGAGTAGGTCATTCATGTGAGCTGTCATCTGTTCTTCCCAAATGATTTTCAGTTTGTCTTGACGTTCCTTTAATAACAACAATCATATGGCCTATGCAGAAGAATGTCTGCTTTGCAGTTCATTGTACTTTATCAGGATTCAAAAGTTAAGATGAAAAACCTTTTCATCTTAGTAAATAATTAGAGCAGTATCATTAAAGATAATGCAATCCTGGTTGTATATTTCCACAACATCAGTTAAAATTGTCTGCAAAAACCAAAAACTTGCATGCAATTCCAACTTTTGCATCAATGGACATGCCTCGAGAATATTTCTTACCCACATAAGGCCAAGGTGCGGCACAAAATCTTTTAAAATTGCTAGATGTTGGAAATTGTAATGTGGTGGTAAGCTCTCTGGCATGGCCTCAGCCGAACCCCCCCCCCCCCCCCCCCAAAAAAAAAATAAAAACAAAAGATATAACTCTAATTCGGATTCACTAATGTAAATACATTAACCACGATGTGTCAAGCTGCGGCATGTCACAGGGAAACTTATAGAAAGGCCAATGAGCATCGTCTCTCATCTTCATACCAGTGAACCAAATAACTGCAGTCTTTAGATTCTTTTTTCCTCTAGTAAATGAGAAGTACTTGGTGTAGGGACCTTTAAGAAATTCACTTGACGACAACCCATACATTATGTTTAAAGGAGACGGTAGATAACATGTTCTGCAAATGTTCATCTAACTTCAATTTCACCCATCTTAGGTCCAGGGTTGCGTGGGTCTTGAAACCATGGAAATCAGAATGTTCATCCATGTCATCGCCATCGGTATACCTCTTGCCTGATAAACAAAAGTAGATTTTTGTAATGGCACCATGCCTAAGACTTGGTTTGAAGTGAAATTCGATCTTTCCTCTTCTAGTCAGAGCTGAGGTGGAGCAAAAATCGATTGATAGTTGACAAAAGGACTGGCTTAAAAAATGATGTTCAAATCGAAATTGAGGTTTGAGTGATGAGATTTAGTCTCTCCACCTAGGTGAGAGAATACAACTAGGGTTAGCCAGATTTGCAGATCAGCATGCTCTATTCCTATGATATTAAATGATAGAAGAGTGAGTAGGAGATCCAAAGAATTTTACGTACAAACACAAACGAACCAAATAAACCAAATAACCAACTGTAACATCTACAAATATTTACCCATCTACACTCCTGAAAGTGCCAAGGAAACTTAAAAAGATACACCAAGCAACAAAAGATTAGATGATTCACTCTCCTGCTTCTACAACCAAACAGCAGAAGTTTACAACACATAAGGGAAGTTTTGTTAAGTCGCATCTGTGCACAAACTCCATGGAAACTTCATCGAAACAATTCCTCATGCAAGAATTACCTCCTCCACTCAGCTCTGACCACCTTATCTGAAATTGTCAAGTCAACAATAAGGGATAGTCATCATGCAGAAGCAGCATACAGGGAGAGCATAGAACTACCACATAAGAGCATGTTTATCTACACATGTAGACATGACTTTATACAACAGAGGGTGCCAGTTTCTATGTCCTACGTCAAGAATGGGGAAAAACTATTCAGCATATCCATGGGTAATACTCATTTAGCAAAACAAAAACACAAACAGAAGGGCATAAAACATTATTACACTAGTAACCAAATGAGGCATCAATGTAAAGTAGTGCTTACCATTAGCATCTTTAGAGGATGATTGAGATTTGTCACTGATGTTAGCACTTTTGCCAGCTACTCGAACCCGTCTTTGACCATGTGGGGACTGTGAACTTGTATTACTATTGGTTGAAGATGGCAGAGAATATCGCCTGTTTAACCCATTTTTCTCAACAGCCTCCGGGTTAAACATTGGGGAGCCTTGACCCCTAAGTCTAGCTTTTGCAGATTCAGTTGGTGCCATATAACTGGGCACTTTTGGCATGTGATTTAACCCATTTGCCTGATTATCAATTTTTGCAGGGAAAGAAGCTCTTCTTTGGTTTGTGTTTGAGCTCTCATCACCAACCAGCTCATCTTTAGAGCTTAACTCCTCTGTTACTGGCATGTCCTCAAGTTTACCATTGTTTTGAGCAGGTGGCAAATCAACTGCAGGACAGACATTAGGCTCGCCAAGAGAAGGATCTTCTGAGGACATTTTCAGATCTGCCTCAAGAATTGACAGTTCTGATAGTGTTGCAGTCACATCTCCTATCTTCTCAGCAGATTCCTGTTCTGAAAAATCAGGGTCATTAGAATTAGAAGTTTTTTTCAGAGTCTTCTTTGTTTTCTCATTAAAAACCTCAGACTTATCAGAAACCTCCTTTGAAGAGTCAGAAAGCTTTCGTAAACTGCGCTTAACCCTCTCAAGCTCATTTTGTGGATGCTTCCGAACTGAATCTGCTGCTGAGTTGCCAGAAACTCTCCTCAGACCTCGTTTGTTTTTTTCATGCTCCAAGGTAGAATGACTAGATCCATTAACAACTTTTGCATTGGACAGTTTCTGAATACTTCGTTTTGTCTTTCCACTCCTAACTGGTTTTAAAGGGGATACCCAAAAATGTGACATTGTCCATCGTTGAAGCCACTGCCAGGATGAGTTAGGCTCCTCTGGAACATATTGAAGTTGTAGAGGTAATACAGAAGGTGATGAGGCCAAAAGCTGAAATGATGAAAATGCATAGTCACATACAGATTGGAACAACAGTGAATAAAAACATAGCAGAACTGGCATAAGTCAAGACACCGTGATTCTTGGCATCCACAACAGGCCAGCAGCTAGGAACAGGAAGCAGTGGCATACATCAAAAACAGTAATCACTAACAAAGTTCATCCATGTCAAAGAAAAAGAGGTAAGGAACAGAACTACATCTTCCATGCAAAAGTTTTTTTACTAGTCATGCTAGAGTTCTAAAGTCTAAGCACTTTGCATAACAAGATTTCTTTTTTTATTTGTTTGTCATTTCATGAGGTTCAACGGAAAGGAAGTGCCACTTGTGGGGGCCCAAATAATTGAAGGCATTTTCTAAGATTTAAATCCACTGAGAGGAATATATTAAGTAAGCATTATCAAGAATTAACAGTAGGAAAAAAAGCAGATAGATAAACAAGCTTAAAAAATAGTTCATCATTTTGATACAACAAGAAGGGATCTATAAACAGCTGATACATTTGCGTTTGCAATTCTCAGGTGAGATACAGGACTCAGGCATGGAGGCTCTCGAGATCAAGATGGGGCATACAGATATTTAGACCTGACTTGCGAGTTTAACTACAAAAGATGCCTCTATTGTACTGATATTATAAACACTAATCACCAAAGAGTAAAAAAATACTGAAGATAACAAAGAGTAAGAATATCAGCAATAGAAAATTATAACTTTAAAGTAAAAGGAACAATTCAAAAGATTAAGGTGCACAAGCTCAAGTTTGAAGCACAAAAGAAAGAGGAAAAAGTATATGCTAAGAAAATATGCATTAGACAACTAATGTGGCAACAAAAGCAGGAACTTAGGAGCGTGAAAAATGCCCAAAAGGCTAAATATCATGGGCTTTCTATCAGCACAGAAGTTCTCATTTTAACTAGTAAGAAGAATCCAATAGTATTATGAGAAAGCAAACCATACCTTCTGAACAAACACATTATTTGATAAATTCTTCACCTTAGAAGATGTGCTCACTCCAATAGAATCCGAGCTTTTAGAACCCTGCTTAAATAAAGAAGTAAAATGTACCCAGCTTAGAAGCACATAATGAAACAAAAGGGAGGTATACTTTGATTTTCAGATAAGAACCTGAAATAAAATAATCCTTTATTATTATTGAATGGTTATGATATCAGTGCCCATGTTAATATCAATATAATCACAAAAATACCTTTATTCTCATAGACCTTATACATAAACAACAAACTCAACTAGGGCATACAACTAGTGCCTACAGTTATTGTCAGGATAGCAAGAAACAACAAGCCATTATCCACTGATCAGTAATAAAAATCACCTGAAGCAGTCTTAGATGTTTTTCCTGTATTTCCATAGCAATATCTGAACATCTGACCTTTTGACCACGAGCTAGTGCTTGCAACTTAACAATTCCCCATGTACAGCATAAAGTAGCAACAGCTTGTCTTCTAACCAAGTGACCACGAATTACTGCTTGCAGCCTTATAATGCCCTTGAGGGTTCGAAATGCCCTGCGAGCCTTCCAACACATAATATTGTCATCAATAAAACTCTGTGATTTTAGAGAGGATAATAGTCCTAGTATAAGGGCGTGTAAAAGTTGACAGCAGATTCACTACTTCTATCAAACTTTATGCAAACCTATACCAACCAAATTTGCATTTAAAATTCATACAAATACTATAAATCAGTGGGTTGTCAAATATTTAAGATTCAAATATATCTAAACAAGCAGATGCTTGTACAAAACTGATACATGTGTTAACCTGGGAAACTTAGTAAAATGAGTAGTAGACTACCCAAGTTACTGTAAATAGTAATCCAGGCCCCTAAGAAATTTTCACATGGATTCCCTATGCTTGTTTCTGTCAACAGCAAGGGGCTACATATACATACAAACAATAAGAAGCATGAAGTAAATATAAAACATAGAGGCAGCCAGCCAATTGTAGAGTCTGAAATATACAAGCAGTTAAACCAATAAGTGGTTCAATGTTCTACCTCCCAATAAAACGAAAGATCTAGATCATACCATGAAAGAAGTATGAATATATCACACGTCACCCAATCCTCACATATCCTTAACTTTAAGTAAAAACAATCATCATCAACAACACAAAGCAAGATCCAGAGTGCAAGGTTCCAATATTAGAAAAATAAGCAGAACAGTGACAGTGTATTCAAGTTACTGCCAATAACAGTCAGCAGAGTTTTCACACAACTGAATGAAGACTACAGCAGTAAAATGCTCACAAGTGTCATCACTATGCATAGCCTTTAAGTATAAAAGTAACTTTTAAAGGGAGAGTAGCTACCAGATAACCTCTGAAAGCAGCCTGTACCGTCACAGCAGCTGGGTCAAACCTAATCCTATCAGGATTTTCTGGGTTACCAAAATTACCAGTTGTGGCATCATTTCCATCAACTTTTGGAGATGGAATATTTGCCCCATCATTTGGCAATTGGGCAGGTATACCCTTCTCAGAGTCCACCACATTCCTAGCGCTATTCACTAGAATAGGTGCTGAAATTGATGGAGGATCCACTGATAGGTCAGACACAGTCACCTTGGAAGAAACCAAAACCTCACCTTTATTTGCAGATTTCTGAACATAATAATCAACAAAATTAGAAAATGCAACATTTCAAGTGCTATTTAATATTTGAAGATAATTAGTACTTCCTCACCAGCTTCTCTTTTCCTTTTGAGAAACTGGACTTTGAAGATTTCTTCCCAAGAAGTAAGGTCTTGATCCATTTTGCTGGAGATTTTCCCATCTCCGTTAAACCCAAAAATAATTAAAATTCCAAGTTTCTAAATCTGGAAATCTGCGAAAGTCATACGCAACCAAAAAGTCGATATTTAGCATGTTAGCATTAAACTTTTTTTTTTTTAAAGTAGCATTTTAAAAACAACCAAAGGTTCTCAATATCCTAATACAGCTTGCAATTAATGGCAGTCAAAATGTTACTACACTACATTATCAATAGCTTGTTAGTTATAATAAGTTACCATAAAAGACCAAAAAATAATTCAACAATAAAAAAAAACACAAATTGATATTAAACTGGATAGCGACTGAAACTATAGAAGCTAGACAAGCAAACTAAAATAAAGAAAGTTTGAGATTTTACTTTCAGTTTTCAGATTTTCTTCAAAATCTCAACGGTAAAAAAGTAAAACATACACGGCCAAAATCCACATCTACTTAAATAAATGAAAACTAATACAACTAAATCAGGAAGAAAAGAAGTAAAAGCAAGCGTGTCGGCAGAACTGGAAAAAGGTGAAAGAGAAGAGAGGATCAAAAGCTTTTACCTGAAAAATGCAGCAAATTTGAAGTCCTTGTTCGCTACTAAGCTACCATTACCGGAAGAAAAAAAAGGAACAGTTAAATAGTAAGCATTTAGAGATCTAAAGAACGAATTTCGTACCGTGAAGGATTCCTCGAACAAGAGAATCTCGTGCAGTTTTTTTTTTTTTTTTTGGAGTGAATTTAAAACTAAATAAAAGCTAAGAAAGAGATGAAAACGGCCTGCAGAATTAAATGTGTAAAATGAATCACAAGAGAAGTAGGTGTGTAAGTATAATTAGGGTTAGTGACATCAATGGAGCGGGGGAGAGGTATCTTTATCTTATTTTTTATACATTTGATGTTAGGGCAAAGAAAGTAAGATTATTTTTATTATTTAAATTACGAGGTGGAATGTTATTGGTTTATTTGATTAGAAGAAAATATTTTGGTAATTGGTTGTCCAGAGGCAAGATTATCAAAAATAATATTTCATTAAATTGTTATGATATTTTCAGTCACATTTTTTATAAAATTATGATATTTTATTTTTATCACTAATATTAATAACTAAAGATATGATGTTTAAATAAATTTATATTTTATAATTAAAATAATTCATAAAAAATATTTTTATTACCATATAACTTATAAATCATAATTATCCTTATACTTAAGTTTAAGGCTATAAATTAACTAACTTGAACAAACGAACATTTATTCATGTTTGTTTGTCTATTTTTAAGTTTGTTCGTATTCGTTAAGAATATCAAAATAAATTTAATATTTGTTTTTTTTAAATTATGTGTATTTATGTTCGTTTGTTTAAATTAAATAAATATTAAACAAACATATTCATGATCATGTTCGTAAACATATAATTGAACATGTTTATGAACAATAAGAAAACAAACAAACAATAAATATTATTATTTTTAGATATAAAATAGTCAGATATAAATATTAATAATTATATTATAAAAAAAAAAGCATACAAACCATAATATTTTATTGATATATGCTAATGAAACAATAAACAAGTTTAAATAATTTATTAAATGAGTTTTCAAACATAAACGAGCTTATTCATTAACATAAATGAACTGATCAAAGTTTTTTTTTTTTTTTTCAAATCACTTAATAAACAAGATTTAAAATTTTGTTCATGTTCGTTTATTTAGCTTAACTAATTTTCAATATCATGTACATTACACGTAAATATATGCATTTCTATTTTTATTATTTAATAAAACATTTTTATTTCGTGATCTTTATTAAAAATAAATAATATTTATAAATAGAATACTTTCAAATTGTAATTCATACTATTGAAAGTGTATTTGTAGAATATTTAAAAGATGGGCATATTGTATATTTACACATTTTCTTTTTCAATCTTCTTTTTAATTAATGAATAATTTGTTTCCCTATTTCATGTTTAGAATTTTATTTACATTAAAACTCAATTTTAAATTAATCTTTTTCAAATTGAATCGTCCTACTTAAATTCTGAATTTAATTATTAAATTATAATTTAAGCTTAACTTACTTCAACATTCTTTTAATGCTTAAATTATGAAATTCATTATTAAATCTAAATTATAGAGTTAACTATTAAATCGAAATTATTGAATTATAAGTTAAGCTTTATGTCAACATTATAAGAAGTCTACAACAATTCAAATTTATTATCAACATTAATCAACAATGATTTTTTTTCATAATTTTTTCACTGTGAAAGTTATTTTGAAATTTTGTCACTTTATCATTAAACAAAAATTAAAATCAGTTTATAACTAAAAAAAATTAACTTAACATTGAATTGAATTGATACATAAAACTATTATGAATCATATAGAAATTTGGAATAAATTGAAATTATATTACAATATTAAAGTAAAAAATAATAAAATTAAATAAAACAACATGCAACAATATAAAATTTAAGATAAATATGAAAGATATTTACACTAAACTAATAAACATATTTAATAAATAATTATTAAAAAAGAAATAAATGTTCAAATCTAACTTTCTTTTGAAAACAAACCTACAAAATATTTTTCGCCTACACCAAATAAATAACGTGATAAAATTTTCAACTATATGTATAATAAGTAAAAGATTGCTTACTTCGTATAATATAAATAACTTATAAAAAGTAAAAAATAAAAAGATAACATTGTAATCAATGATTCTATCATCAATTAAAACAAGCTTCTATCTCTCTCCAATTCATCTTTGAAAAACCATAAATTTTAATTGATATATAACTATAGCACTTATTAAATAATAATTAATTTAAATCAATCTCTATTTATTATTAAAATATATTTATAATTTAATTTTATTGTAGATTAGGAACAACATTTCACTACTTTTCTTTGATAGAACTATTGCATTACTATTTAATATTAAAATATTTTTATAATATCGTCTAACCCTAATTCTAGTCAGATCTAAAGCATCATAGTGATCACCAAAGCGAACCACTCATATTATCATTCAATAATTACACATTAAAACATAAATTTTAAAAATTAATAAACATGCTCACAAAAGTAAAGTAAAATAAAAAAAATAAAATCATTTAATAAAACTCAATATAATAAGTAAAGTAATTGAATCAACCAATTAACAAATCCAATGTACATGCCAAATGCAAAGACTTTTAGAGGGTGTTGCTCTAACACGAACTCACAAACTATTCGGTCCAAGTATCACTAGTGCACAAAATTTAAAATCCAAGCGCTAAGCTTTTCACAGCTCAAGGGTGTTCTACAAGTCTAACAAAAATATTGTATAATGTTACTAAAATTCAAGCATGCGAGCAACATATTATTAACTATATAACATATATTAAATTAACATTATATAACCACACTCAACATAGGTAAGACAAATATTTAAAATAATTAATAGTTCAATTCGGTCTTTAACATATTTGATAAGCCCAAATAACCATATGCAAGAAAATATACTAGATACGTACCAAATACTCATAATTTGATCAATACATTATAACTATGCTCAATTTAATCACCTAAGCAAAACATCGTCAAACTTTCAAAATTGAATGATACCAACATATAAAATAATTCTAGAATCACATTCAAATACTAACTAATGTGCCAAACCGTGAATCACAACAACAAAGCTAGGATGGGAAGCTTAAACACAGCAAAACTCGAGCAACTTGACACCTATAAAAAAGAGGCAAGGTAACAGAATTTTATGTTAGAGTATGCTCAAAGACTAATCATGAGATGATTGTAATCACATACTCATTTTACCCTATTTGTTAATATAATGCATTATCATTATTATTTTAGTTTCTTTTTCTGTGTGTATAAATAAATTAGTTAATAATAAAGTCCTAAGAATAATATGATTATTCTTAAAATGTCTTTAGTCAAGTATTATTGTGGGCTTGGGCAATGATAATGCATTGAGACTAATGTGTAGTTGATTGATGACAAAGTGTTGTCATTGACATAGGGATGTCAAAATCGATACATAAGTATGTTTTAGAGAACAACATACTGGACTGATCCGCTATGATTATGTTTCTTGGATTATTATGTAATAGTCACAACGTTACTCATAGTGATAACTATGTATATGATCCTCAGACTTGATATCATCATTGTTGCAACATCATGAGTCATATATTTTGACATAGTCGAACGTCTACCATAACAAGTTATACTATAAATACTAATGTTGGGTATGTCGCAATCTATGTAGTGGGATATGATTGATTAAGATAGGATTTGTCCCTCTTACATAATGGGAGCAATATCTTAGGCCTCTTGATGGAGTGAAACTAGAAATGCATGGTCATACTCAAATAAGTTGATATGAGATATCACACTTATTTGTTTATTGTAGTCTACTCATAATATCAAGAAATATGAGATTGAACTATACAATGTGATCTAAATATTAAGGATAAAATGATATAATACATGAAGAATTATCAAAGAAAGGTTCTGTCTAGAATCATGACTTCTTGTAACTTGGATAGCAATGATGCATTGCTAAATGTCACTCATTACTTGTAATGTTAAAAACGTTCTAGTATTACTACTAACGTTACAAGAGCCTACAAGGTCACACCCTATAGTTGAAGCGAACAAAATCCAAATACATTGGTATTGCATTTAGTTATCAAATGAATTAAATTAATTATTGAATTAATTTAATTTGATAGTTAAATACTGAACACATTATATATACAAACTTGTTGTACAGAAATAGAGAACATAGATAAAATTAATATATGAATTTGATTCATATAAAATATTAATTGTATATAGTTTACCGAAATTATTAATATAAACAGTTATAATAATTAATTTCAGTCAAAATATGAAAGACACAGAAATTGATATTCTTTAGGAATGAATATAATTTCTTTTTCTAACTTTCCATTTGTTTCTCTAATAATAAGCGAATAATCTCATTTTATTTATGATATGTGATATCAAAGAGAATAAAAAGGAAAATAATCCTTTAATGTGTTAGGGTTACCAAGAAAACACAAACTAAAAGGTCTAGCAGTCGTTCTTGAAAATACTCTAAAAAGTTCAAGAGAATTTGTTGTTCATTCTTTGACTAGGTGGATTACGTAGAGGCCAAGACATTATTGTTGCAGCTTGGGATCGACATCGTTCAAAGGGATCTTATCTATATTGCTGTTCGTAGTTCTTTCAATTCTGGAAAGGTATATTTTCGACCATTGTTTCAACTCGATACATTCCTCATACATGGATCCATGGTTGATGATCGTTAGAATATTTTTTTTGCTGCACCACGGGGCATGCGATACAACATTTTATGTAACAGGAATTGAAGCAAATATTTATAATATATAAAGCAAGATATGGTCTTGTGAAGCAATCAGTGCAATTTGTTTGTTTGGTAACTGAACAAAAAATCAATAAGACAATAGCTTGTTAAAGGACTGAAGGAAACAGATGACTGAAGAAAGGACGAGATAGATGGTTGCAGTGACTGACAATGGTGTCAATGCAAGAAAGTAACAACTTGAGATAATGAAAGTGGTCAGATGGTGTAAGGGTGTAAAGAAATTGGGTCTAAGGAGGAGGTTGAAGATGAACAACAAAAGAAAGAAATAAGGGAATTTTTTTTATGATTGAGGACTTCAAATTTTAAATGGTATCTTCTTCTTTTTTTTTTAGGAATGACGACACAATAGAAAAAACAGCCATCATATAACTCTAATATCAGATGCTTACATCATCTTAATCCATATTGCAATGTTGCAAAACATTTTCAAACATTTTCTTAATACAAATATATTAATATATGAATGTTTTATTTTCAGTTCAAAAATGGCACCAACTCCTTTATTGAGCATACTCATTGAAAACAAAATGAATGAAAATAACTATAATGAATGAAAAATGAACCTTATAATTATTTTGAGCTATGAGAAACTTAACAGTTCTTGATAATAAGTACCTTTCAGCCACTCAAGTTGAGGCTAGAAAAAGTTAAGAGGAGTTTGATGAGATAACTCATTGTTATATGCTAGCAAGCATGACCAGCACGCTATATAAATAACTGGAGAGTTTTAAAACTACCAAATGATTTTAGATAAGCTAGAAGAAATGTTCGAAGGCCAAGCTGCCTTGACTTAAAAGTCTACTATAACTAGCTTGATGAATGCCCTGCAAAAGCCCAATACTCTAGTCAAAACCATATGATAAATCTTATGGGATACTTTGCTGAGGTTAAGGACAATGAGGCCAATTTAGACTAGAACACTTAAATTGAGATGGTGTTCAAGAGTATGTCCAAGGACTTTGTCGGTTATTTGGTCGCATAAAACATTGGCAACAAAAAATTGATGCTTACACAACTCATGAAGGAGTTACAATCTTATGAGTTGATGTTGAATGATGTTCAGTCGGTCTAAATAACATAAGCAAATATAGTTCTCATTTTTTCCTTAAAAGGGAAGGGAAAGCGTGCTAAAAAAGGTAAGACTAAGGTCTTTTGGCCACCAAAAGTGGAAAGGAAGAGAACCAGAAAGCCTAAAGGCTTATCTAAGTCTAAATGTTTCTTTTGCAATAAGAAAGGGGATTTCAAGGCAAACTGTAGAAAGTGGAAGGAATACATTGGCACCAAAGGCAAATGTATGAAACTCTTTATAATAGAAGCTTGTTTAGTTGAGGATTCAATGGACCACTAGGTCATTGATTCGAGAGCCACTAATTATGTTTGTGTTTCTCTATAAGAGTTCAAGGAGACAAAAGATCTTAAAGATAAGAATCTATCATTGCAGACTACAAATATGACAACTGTGACAGTTGAAGCAGTGGGAGATGTACATCTTTACTTTGATAATGTTAGGAAGATTATTTTGAATGACGCTTTCTATGTACCAAGTTTCAAAAGAAATTTGATTCTCATTGCATGTCTATATAAAGACAACTTGATTATGACTTTTAATAATGGAATTGAAAAATTTAGAAATCACAATCTTATCTGTAATGGATGGATGCCAAATAATTTCTATTTTATCAAACCAAAGATGTATTGCTTGAGACTGAAATATCAAATAAGAAACTTAAAACTTCTTACTTTAATAAGGCGTACATTTGGCATTTGAGACTTGATCATATTAACAAAGAAAGAATCACTAGACTTATGAAAGAAGGCATCTTAAATTCACTTAAAAAATCGATCTTCCACAATGTAAATCTTGCTTGGAAGGAAAGATGACCAATTGATCTTTTAATGCAAAAGGAAAAAAGGTCGTAAAACCCTTAAAACTTTTACACACTGACATATATGGCCCCATGAGCGTTAGTGTAAGATGGGGTTATGAATATTATGTAACATTTATTGATGATTACTCTAGATATGGGTATGTATACCTAATACATCGCAAGAGTGAAACCTTTGATAAATTTAAAGAGTTTCGTTCAGAAGTGGAGAAACAACCAGGTTTACCCATAAAGGCACTTCAATCTGATTGAGGTGGGGAATATTTATCAAATGAGTTCTTAGGGTATCTCATAGAGAACACGATTCTATCCCAATTGACCCCATCAAGCACTCCAAAACAAAATGGCGTGGCAGAGAGAAGGAATCAAACATGATTAGACATGGTACATTTGATGTTAAGTTATTTAAAGCTGTCAAACTCTTTTTTAAGATATGCAATACAAGCGGTTTGCTATATTCTAAATGAAGTGCCAAATAAGGTAGCATTGAAAACTCTATATAAATTATGGCATGGTAGGAAGCCAAATCTTAATCACTTAAGAATTCGAGGATGTCTAGCCTATGTACTGGACAAAGATGCGAGAAAGTTGGAATCACAGATAGAATTGTGCATCTTTGTAGGATATCCAAAGGGAACAAATGGTGGCTTGTTTTATAACCCAAAAGAGCAAACTATAATAGTGTCAACTCATGCTACTTTTCTTGAAGAAAGTTACATGAATGACTTCAAACCTTGAAGTAAAGAGGTACTCAAGGAAATTTTGGGAAATATACAAAACCCTACATAAACGGTTCCAGAACCAACTCCTAATAGTAGATCTGTAAACTATTTACAGCATAGGGTGCTTTATCGTAGTAAGAGGGTCTCTCGTAGGCCTAAGTTCTTCCAATATGGCGGAAGTGTTTTTAACACTAAGTCTTTTGATGAAGTAATGCAGAGTGTTGATTCCAAGCTCTGAGAAATAGTTATGAAAAATGAGATGGTTTTATGGACTCCAACACAATGTGAGAACTTGTAGACTTACTGGAAGGGATAAAATCCATAGGATGTAAGTGGATATACAAGAGGAAAAGAAATACAGATGGAAAAATGGAAACTTATAAGGTCAGACTTATAGCAAAAGGTTATACTCAGAAAGAAGGTATCAATTACGAAGAAACCTTCTCTTTGGTTGCCATGCTTAAGTCAATCCGCATATAGTTATCCATTATGATGACTCTCAATTACGAGATTTGGCCAATGGATGTCAATACAATATTTTTAAACTGTTATCTTGAAGAGAGTATCTATATGATGCAACCCATTGAATATATAACTTAAAAAAACAAGTATAAAGTTTACAAACTACTTAGATCTATATATAGACTTAAACAAGCATCTTGCTCATGGAATCAAAGATTTGATCAAGAGATCAAGACTTTTGGATTTGAGCAAAATGTTAAACCTTGTGTTTATAAATTTTAGAGGATGAAGAGGTGGGATTTCTTGTTCTATATGTCTATGACATTTTACTCATTAGGAATGATATAGGGACATTATCATCTGCAAAACTGTGGTTAACCCAACAGTTACTTGAAAGACTTCGAAGAAGCTAATTTTGTTCTGAGTATTCAAATTTTAAGGGATTGAAAGAAAAAAGTGATAACACTATCTCAGGCTTCATATATAGACAAGATATTGGAGCGTTATACGATGACCGATTTAAAGAAGAGAAATACACCCTCTATATCGAGATTTCATCTCTATTTGGAAGATTGTCTTACAACAGTGGAAGAAAAAGAGAACATAAGAAAGGTTCCTTATATTTGGTAGTAAGAAATCCCATGAGAAAGGTTCAGTATGCTTCAGCAGTAGGAAGGCTCATGTATGCTATGTTATGTAATGGGGTTGGTAAGTCGATATCAAGCAAATCCAAGAGCAAAATACTAGCAAATAGTTAAACATATACTTAAGTATTTACGAAGAACGAAGGATTATATGCTTGTGTATTCTGAAGAAGATCTTACTCCTATCAAATATACTAATTTTGACTTCTAAATGTGTCCGAATTCAAGGAAATCAATATTGGTTTTTGTTTTTTTCCTAGGTGATAGCTCCATTATGTTGAGAGGTGTAAAGTAGAGTTATATTGCTGACTCTATTATAGAGGCTGAATATGTGGTTAATTCTAAGGCTACCAAAAAAGCAATATGACTTCAAAAGTTCCTTAAAAATCTTGAAATTATTCCTGGTATGGGAAAAGTTATCACACTGTATTGTGACAACAGTGCAACAATAGCTAATACCAAAGAGATGAGAAACCAGGATGAAACATATTGGTTACAAGTATCACATCATAAGGGAGGCAGTTGCAAACAATATCATAGATGTAGTCAAGGTCGCATCCAAGGACAACCTTGCCGACCCGTTTACCAAGACTCTACTAGCTAGGAGTTTTGAGAAACACGTGAAGAGTATGGGAATATAGAATATGACTCATGTAATTCACTAGGGAAAGTGGAAGACTATTGGATTTACTGCCCTAAGGTAGTATATTCGTTTGTAAACTTGTAATTTTTTTCAAACAAATTGAATAATAAAACAAATTCATGGATTACATTAATATACTTTGTATGATTGTCCACGTATGGTTTTTGCATGCAAAGCAAAATGGAAGCAAATATTACTTATTGGTTGTCTGATGTTTAATCTAATACTAATCGATATTACGTAGTCGATCGTAATATGGAAATACAACTTGTATTAGTAGACGAACCTAAACATATCCTTAGTCTAATTGAAAACGAGCAAACCAATTGAAAGACTAATATGTCATCTATCAAGTCAAATTATGGAGAGGCTTTATCTTAGGCATCGGAGCGAATGACTCTCAAAAAATAGAGACATAGTTGTGACTGACTGGACTGACAATACATCAAATAAGATCCAAGAAGAATAGATCCTAAATTCATTTATGGATTTATTCACTTGTGACATTTATAGTGTGGCATACCTAAATCTTGAGTGGATGACAGACTATGTATGCCTGACTCGTACACCTTGATGTAAGTAAAAACTTGAGTTCAAATAGATAAGGAACTGAAAGTTGGTGCATTGGGTGTATGCTTCTGTAGTATGTAGAGTCATTCACAACAGTGGAATTCATAGCCCAAAACATGGGTAAATGATATCCTCTCATCGGCATTACATGGTTAATGAAAAAGTAAACGTGGACACAGGTCATTCGTCTTTATGATGAATGACTTGATTACTGTTTAATAGTAATTTACTTTTCATGAAGAAAGCATGTAATGGTTACCGTGTGAAAAAATAGGATCATATTGGGAGAACGGACATGTAACAACCCATTTTTCAGCGGTGTCGAAAATGGTGGTTTTAAGACCACAATTCCAACGACTGAGTATGTAGATAGTATTAATTAATATTTACGAGTTTATTAGAGTGTCATATTAAAGTTTGGTATAGTGATTTTGATGTTTAGTTGGTCAATTAATAAAAAAAGACTAAATCGTAAAAGCTGTAAAGGTTAATCGGTATTGATTTTTATTAGTTAAAATGTTGAATTAATATTTGTTTAAGGGTTTAAATGGAAATTTAACCCCTTTTGTTTATATTGTATGGTGAGTGAATTGTTTTAACGCTTTTAAGTTAAAAACTTTAAATAAAAATAATGTTAAAACTAAATAAAACATAAAATAAGAAAAGAAAATTCGGTCCCTGCATGTAAGTTAAAGCGAAGCCCATTTTTAGGAAATTTTATGTTTTTGAGATCGTTATAGCTTAATCTTGCTAACCTAGGGACTATTTTGCAAAACTGTTAAATATTTTAAAAGTTGCCATTGTTGTTGGATGTTAAATGGTAGAGTTTGGAACTTTGTTATGAAATATGACTTATTTGTAAAGAGATAGTTGTTAGTTTTTGGATTAGGGACTAAAATAGAAACTTCTTAATATTAACATGAAATTTTTATAAATTTTGGTCCTAGGAGGTTTTCTGAGGATGGAATTGTAAATGGTTTGAAAAATGGGGCTTATTTACAAAAGATATAATAATTTTAATTTTAATGACTAAATTAAATAAAATGTAAAATTTTAGGAAAATACCATAAAATGTTAAATAAAGGGTCATATGTATATATTTATAATTTATAAGTATTTGAAATTGATAATTGAATTAAACTATTATATAGATTAAGAAACGGATCATTTGATAGATAAACGCAGAAAGGGAAAAATTGTTGAGTAGTCCTTGGTTTCGTGTTTGTTGTTGTTTTTTATTAGGTAAGTTCATATAACATTTATTCTGATTTATACTTGTTTTTGTGATATTTTGTGTAGCAATTTGTAGTTAATTTTGCTATGGAACAATAATTTTGATTGTTAGAGGGGCTAAATTGCAAAATGAAGTGTAGTTGTTAAAAGTGATTGAAAATAAGAAAGAATACGATGAATTATATGTATTTGATGATATTCAAAGGACTGATTGGTATGAATATGAATTGAAGCTCGTATGAACTTAGTGAACGACTAGGATACAAATGACATGTCATTAGGGTTATTACCATTTCAAGTATTGGTCTTAGATGTTTTACCGATGGCTAATGTCCTACATTTGTTGCAGATTCTTTATAGCACATATGAACAACATCGTGTAAAGTTACCATCCCGACCCATAGCTCATGTGTGTAGGCCCATTTCACATCTCCTGTGAGCATTTCTATCTCGAGATCCAATGTTATCTCACTATAGTTCATCGGATAAAAACAAGACTTATGGAATGAAAATGATAGTATGATTTTATTATATGTGAATGGTATTACGTGAACCAAGTATGTTTGCTTGTATATGATAGAAAATCATGGAAAATGTTTTATGTTTCAATTGTGAAGAAACTAAACTTGTTAGGTTTGTGGTTTGCATAAGATATCAAAGAATACCATGTTTCTTAATTAAATAATTGTGTGTTCAATGCTTAGGTTATATTAATTTTGGGTAATTTATGTTAAATTTGCATACGAACTTACTAAGCACTATGTATGCTTAAGTCCGTTTTATTTTATTTCTTATAAATCATTAGAAATTGTGCAATCGGTTGGAATCAAGTCGGAGCTCACACTATCAGTTTAACAACTTGGTAGATGTTTTAATCATTTTGAGCTAGGTTATAAGTGGCATGTAAATAGGTGTTGTGGTTCTATGTATATATATACAAGTTTGTGGTTTGAAATGGTTACATGAATGTTGAAGTGGTATTTTGGTTAAGTTGGTAGTCTTGTGTGTATGATTGTATATATATTTATATATAATGCTTTGATCATACTCCAAAGGCTAAGTTTTAATGCTTAATATGGAAATGGTGTGAATAGAAAATATGCATTTGATGTTATGTATGAATTTGTGGGCATTGGTTTGGATGAAATGGACTGTGGGTATGGTAAATGATATCATATTTGGTCCTTATTACGTGGTGTATAGAAATGTTTATGATGCTTTGTATTGGTGTAAAATATAAGTGTAGTGTTTTAAAATTTTGATGTTGAAATGGTGTTATTGAGGCATATTGGTTAGAATTAGGGAAATGATATAATTTAGTATGCTTTTGGAACAACTTGAATAGGTTTCTGAATAGATAATTGCATATTGATGATATATGTGAGAGTGTGGGTTGTAACTTGTATTATAATGCATAATTGCATATTGATGATATATGTGAGAGTGTGGGTTGTAACTTGTATTATAATGCACATTTCGGCACACATGGGCTAACATACAACCGTGTGTCACACACGGGCAAGTGACATGGCTATGTGCTCTATATGATCAAGGTGGTTTTGGTTAAATACGATCACAGTCTCTCGCATGGCTTGGCTACACGACGGTGTGAATGTTTGTAAGTTTTTACATGTTAGTCCACAAGGCCTGGATACACATCCAAATGGCTCCAGCTTACATGATCTCAGTTTTTAACACGAGCTAAAGACACAGCCATGTGGCCTTGTTTTGTGATTTTCTCCTAATTGTTTAAAAGCTTGTAATTTAGTCCTTATTTGTACTCGAGTCAATTAAAGAGATTTTCTAAGCTCAATTAAAATTCATATTTGTTTGTAATTCATAATAACCATGAATCGTGACTTGTATTTGTTGATTTATTGAAAATTTATTGATGTTAAATGTATGTGATTGGTCATGTCAATTGTTGTAACATCCTGTAGCTCGGTCCGGCAATCGGACCGGGTAAGGGGTGTTACAAGATATTATCCAAGGAGATTAAGGATATCCTATTAGTGTAACATGCTTATGACAAGGTCACTGGACGAGCACTAATCGAGTTGCTTTCGTAATGGTATGCCGTTAGGGAGAGCTTTATCACAATACTATATAGTGGAATGACTTCATGACTAAATGAGTTTATAATTAATAGGCAAAAAACTAGAACTTAATTATAAATTATTTGAGCCTCAATTGCATATGTCCAATTAGTCCCTCTGCTAGCTCGTGGAAGCTAGAAATGAATTGCATGTTGAATCAAAATGAATAGAATGAATAGAAAAAGAGAAATGAAAAGCATTCAAGAAATGATTATGGTTTTCTCAAAAATGAAAATGAAAATAGAGAAAATGGAGAAAAATGGAATCATTTGGAAATGAATCTGGTTTTTTCAAAATGAAAATGAAAATAAAAATGAGAATGAATTCATTTAGAAATGAATAAGGAATTCTAAAAAATGATCAAATGATTGAGTTTATGTTTTTGAGCTATTTTAAAGCCCAAAAATGAAAATAAATAATACAATCATAGTGAAAAAGTTGAATGGTGAAATATTAAATATATTTTTTCAAAAATTTTATTGGGGTAAAATTATTTTGGGAAAAATAATTATTTAATTAAATATAAATATTGAACTTATTTTGGGAAATAGTAAAACATAATCGGGTTGGATCATATTATAAAGTACTAGGTCAAAAATTCTAGAAAGCATTCATAATTGGACTTGATATGAGAGAGACTCAAAATCTCCTCATGGAATATGAAGGGGCGACAACCTTAGTAGGAATACTAGGGGTGTGCCGTCCAACCTAATCCTACCTTAAGTATGGAGCATTTTTCTATTTGAAATAAACTTCTTTAATTCAACAAGAATTCTACCTTCTCTCCCTATAAATAGATGGCACCGGTAGGGCTATTTATATACAACTTTGAGATATTGTTATTCTACCCGAAAATAGAGAGAATTTTATTATACAAGAATTAAATATATTTTCTGGAATAATGATTTTGTTTTTTTTTTAAAGAGAATTTTTGTTTTCACCCTAAAAAAAAACTATTTCTAGTTTCTGTGTTTGATTAAATTTGATAGAGCCCACACTTGAGGCAATTCGGTTTTCCAAAAATTAAAGAAACGACCTTGGAACCCTTCACCTTATTTTTTGATACTTTTTTGATTGCCGAAGACCATTATTATGGAATGGGACACCTTTTTAACCTGCAAACCATAGAGAAAACAAAAGAGAAAGAAAGAAATTGCAGCAAAGTAAAAGGTGGCAACAACTTTGTAAAGGAAAATCGACGATGGGAGTTTTTGAAAAAGTTTTGGAAGAGTTTTCTTAGCTAATAAATGTTTTAACAGCTCAAGTGAGGTAAAGTGGCATTTATATTTAAGTTTGTAGGGCTTAAAATCGGTGGGCTTTAGGGTTTAAGCATCAGATCACGTCACTAGGTCGGGTATGTTGTTGCAAAACCCAACTTGATGTTGTGACATCCACTTTTTCTGTCACGACATTCCACTTTGGATGCTAGTGCCACGACATTCACCCTGGGAATTTCTAGGTTTTAGCTAAAAGTTTTGTGTGGCGACACCGAGGTTCAATGTCACAACATTTCCCCTAAAAGTTCATAATTTTGGTTTGAGATATGGAGTTACGACATTGTTGGCCCAATGTCCTAACAACAACATTTTTGCAAAAAAATAAATTATTTTTTGGTGGTGTTAGATTATCATATCCTCAATTCTTACCTACCTACGTTGATTAAATAAATCTAAGTATTCAATATACATTACCTCTTATATTATTATTTCTTACTACTAAATAAAAATTGAGTTAAGTTAAAAAAAATGAAAAATGAAAAATAAAAATAAAAATTTAAAAAAAATTAAAGTTTAATGTTTAAAGTATTAAGTGTTGTTGTTGGATTCATTCGACAATCTATTAGATTTCTTCATTGACTTCATACCTCGAGTTCAACCATCTTGATCTGTCTAGTGTTCATCATTCCAGCCTGCGTCCTTCCATTTGTCTCTCTCTCTCTCTTGAATAGATATGCTTTCCTACACACATAAGACAACAAGTATACCTTTGACCAAGGTTGTTAGTAGTACGATAAGATAATAACTGACAGCTTTCCACTAACTACCTTATTGGTTCCTCATCCTTGGAAGGATTATCACATTTAAACACTTCCACTTCCCCTTCTATTTTCATTATTATTTCATTTTTCTCTAAAACGATGGTGGGTTTGGATGTCGAAAAAATGATCTTTTCAACGGGATAGGAATCTCGTGATCTTTCTCAAATTCGAGGACAAAGAAATCCAATAGAACTATAAATTGTCTCACTTTGACCAATACATCTTCTAATAAACTTTTAAGGTGTACCAAAGACGTATCGACCAATTACAATGTTATTGAAGTGCTCTTTAGTTCTTTTTATCCGAGTTTTCTATAAGTAGATAAGAGTATTAAATTTATATTGGCCCCTAAATTGCATAGGGCTTGACCAAAGTTCATATCCTCTATCTCTATTAGAATTATAAAGCTACCCAAATATTTTAATTTAGGGGCATCTATTTAGTAATAATAGCACTGCATGAGGCATTAACATTTATTTGTTCCCATTTCTTTACTTTCCTCTGCCTAGACATAATCTCTTTTAAAAATTTGCCATATTTTGGATTTTTTCGATTAGATCCAGTAGGGGTAAATTAACATTTAAGGGCTTAAATAATTAAGGAAACTTACAGATTTAGCTTCATTCCTTTTTCGCTTGTCTTCAAGCCTCGATGCGGATGGTATGCTTTTGAAAGTCAGATCAATACTCAATTGTGTTTCCAATTCAGCTACCTCTTCGGTTTCTAATGGCTCTTCAGCATTTGAGGAATTATCCACATGATCTTCATTTAACTCCTTCAGATTTGGGACATTCAGGTTTTCTTAGATTGTACCCGAACAGAGCATAATACCTTTCACGTGCTCCTTCGCATCTCTCTGAGGGTTATTCTCAATGTTACTTGGGATGCCCATGTCAACTTGCCTCTGCATCATACCCATCATTTGGCTAAGTTGTGCCCAAATGTCAGCCAACTGTGTGTTTGTTTGGGTGCACTTATTCTGCACCTATCAGATCTTAATACGCATTGATTACATCTCCCCTTTTATCTTATACATTCATTGCTCACATGAAGTGTGGTCCATACTCATAGGGCGCCTTTTGTACTCTTGAGGTTTTTACATATGTGGGGTTGATAATGAGGGTCCTGTCGATTTTGAGTGAAATTTTTGCCTCCTTGATTACCTCTCCACTTAAGATTGGGATGGTCCTTCCAACTTGGATTGTACATTTTGGAATTGGGATTTTTTACCCTATTTTCCAGATAGTTGACCTCATTAGGTTGGGTTTTAGGGCAGTGCCCACTAATATGAGATGGTTTGTTCATGGATGGTCTGGTGGCATTCATCTCTAAATAGTTCAGCTTTTCTAGGATCTGCTAATATTTGTCCTCCTCATGGATAGCTTTCACCATTGGTGGTATGGAGTTGTACATAAATCTTTCATTTGGCCACATATACGCGTTTATAACCATGTCTTCAATCAACTGATAGGCTTCCTCGCAAGTTCTGTTCATTATGGCCCCTCCTAATGCTCTATCTAGTCCAAACCTTAGGTTTCTATCCAACCCGTTGTAGAATATTTATATTTGTAGCCACTCTTGCATGCCATGATGTAAACGCTTCCACAATAGCAACTTAAATTGTTCCTATGCCTCATACAAATCTCCCCTTTTATCTGTCGGAAGTTTGCAATATTGTGCCTCAACTAGAATATTTTACTTATTGGAAAGAATTTGGTTAAAAATCATCTTACAAGCTCCTCCTATATAGTAATTGAACTTAGAGCCTGTGAATCTAGCTAACTAAACACGTTATCAAACAAGGAAAAGGGGAACAACTGAAGACAAATAGCGCCATTAGTGACCCCATTAAATTAAAAAGTATCACATAGTTAAAGTAAATGTTTTAGATGTTGATTTGGGTCCTCAATCATAGTGCTCCAAAATTGTAGATTACTCTGAATCATTGCAACAACGATAATGTGAAAGTGTACATAACCATAATAAGTAATAAAGTGATAAGTATCGAGTGTCATTTCTACAGGGACTGTTTATGTAACACCCCTTACCCGTGTTCTACGACGGAACAAGATACGAGGCATTACCGAGCTTAAAAATAAGAAATCGTATAAAACTAGGCCATAAATTTCCATCCAAATTTAAAACTTTTCACATTCATTCACATCATCCATAAAATGAGCCTATGAGGCCTAAAACATACTTTGGAAGCAGTTCGGGACTAAATCGAGAACTTCCAAAAATTTTACAAACTTATAAAAATTTTGCCCTAAACAGAGGTCACACGCCTGTGTATCTACCCGTATGGACAAATTAAAGGCTATTTACCAAGCCATTTTGCCACCATTCAATGCATAAACCTTCACAACACATCATAATACCAATCCAAGCATATTCACACAGCCACACACATCAACAACCAAGACATCAATACTTCCTTCACATGTTACCTCTATCATACAAAACATTATATACTTATCAACTCAAATTGTGCAAGCATTCACATTCATGAAAGATACCATCATATGAATAAACTTATAACCAACATTAGGCAATTTCCAATGGCCTATATACAAAATGAATCACGAACTATTATAAGCCAACACATATGGCCATAAGACCGAGTCCCTATATATGCCATAAACTCTAACTACTTTGATATCATCAATACCCAAAATGATAGCTTGATAGTGTGATAGAATCTTTGGCGATCTCTAACCCGAGCTAGCTTGATAACACTATAAAACGTGGGAAAAAAAAGGGGAGCAAGCTATATAGCTTAGTAAGTCCGTACGAACATATAGCAACCCTTACCAATCAATTACTAGAACCAACAATATAAACACAAGATAATATAATTTGCTATAAACTCACAGTTATAACTTATTTGGTCACATTGTTTGCTTTATCGATTTGCAAGCATAATTTAACACATCTTGACATTAGCCTAACAACTGTAATCTTTCCCTTATAATAGATTACCACAATCAACCACTCATTTCAAACCTCATAATAGTCATGCACATTTATTATGAAAATTTACATTTTGAGCATATTTTTCTTACATCTTTCAATTGCTTAAAAGCTCATATATTCTCATACTTCCATAATCATTTTTATAGATAATATTGTCAATCTTTCCTGTAACGCCCCAAATTATAGGGTTTTTAAATTCTTGCATAAAGTGATATTTGTATGGTTAGGTGTGTTAAAATGATGTTTTGGGTGTGTTTGTGGGGCCTTTGGAAGGCCTGGGTTAAAGCCTAATCCTTGGAAAAATTTTAATTTTTGGGTTTAAAGGAACCTGGGTGTTAGCTGGTAGGGCTTAAGTGAAGTTGTTGGGGTTTTATGACACAAGGAAGCCTCTAGTAGAGTGGCAAAGTAGCGCCACATAGGGGAGGATGTTGGCGTCATTAACAAGGGGAATAAGGGTTCGAATCCCCTTGTAGGCAAGGTGCATTAATTTTGCTACATGGACTTGGCAAGAGATGGAGTTGAATTCAAATACTCGAGTTGGTTGGAGACTTGGTAAAAGATGAATAGTAGACTTGGTCTTATGAATTTGAATTAAATTAAAATGGAGAAGTTGAGTAAATCTAGGAGCAAATCATGGAGTAAATCGTAGGATTGGAGTTAGGGAGTGTTGGCCGAATATAGAATTCAATGAGGAGGTGCATATTCGGTTTTGGGTGCCGAATTAAGTTAGGGAGAAAGCACTTTGTTTTGGTTGTGACTAGTGTGTGTGTGTGCATTTCGGCATTAGGTGAGCATTTCAGGATTTCTGCTTTGTGTGAGTGGATGCCTTGTTTTAGACTATTGAAGCATTTCTTTTTTGTGATTCAAAGGGCCGAATTTGCAAACTCTTCTACTCTCAATCTCTCTTATTCGGCTGAACCTCCTTTCTTTTCTTATTTCTTCTTCCCTTAAGTCTCTAGCCAATTAGTGCTTTCCTGAATAGCCTTTTCTTTCTCTTTTCTCATGAGCCTAAAGTCGAACCGTACTATTTTCTTCTCTTAATCCTTTTTCGATTTTCTCTGGTAATCGATAATAACTTTCCTTTCTCTAAGCTGGCTGCTCCTATTTCTCCTTCCTCTCTTTTGGGTTTCTTGATTGTTGAATCTTGTTTCCCTAGCATCTCTTTCCTTTCTTTTGTATTTTGATCCTTGGTCGAATCTTCTGACTCTTTGGTCGAAACTCAAATCCCTCTCCCTATATCATCTGTCGCAATTCTCAATAGAAGCCGAACTTTGTTCTTCTTTTTCTCCTTGTAAATCGAATCTTCTCTTTTCCTTCATTCTTTCGATCGAATCTGCAAGTATACGAGGCCTTGGCTATTGATCGACTGCTTCTAAGTTCTATCAATCTGACCAAACAAAATTTTAGGGTATGTACTCCTTGTTTATTGCGGCTTTTGGAATTTAATAATAGGATTTCCCTTCAGTTAGGGTAAGGATTCGGTTTGGGATTAATACCTCTCTAACTCTTCTCTTTTGATTGGAATCATGGTGATTCATAGGTGTTTAGATCCATCGACGTTCGATCGGTTTGGGGGAGACTCTGTAACTACGTGTGGTTGTAGTCAAGTAGGGCACAGTGGTAGGTAATCATGTAATTAACCCTTGACTATGATTTTCTAGTTTAATTGGGGAAGGTATTGATAAATTATGTTATGTCAATAGGTTGAGCGCGCATCGACAGTTGAAATCACAAAATAGGTGTGTAACCACACCCATCCTGTAACGCTCTGATTTTGGGCCTAGAAGAATTGGGCTCCTGCCTTAGGTGCATTTAAAATTTTTGAGAGTAAGACAATGGTATGAAATTACAAGTTAGAATTGTTGGGGGATTCTATGAAGTCTCGGGTTTAAGGTAGACCATAGGGAAAATTTTCATTTTTGCCTTAATGGAACCCTAGTCTCAGGTATTAGGCCTCTTAAACAAATTAAGGGGAAAATAGGACACAATTGGGCCTGTGGCTCAGTGGCAAGGTAGTGCCACCTTGTGGAGTAATGGGTGATGCCATGTGGGGAGTAAGAAAGTCTAAGGTTCAAGGAACGGCTTTGGCATTAGGAATATTATTTTTGCACCATGTTGTGCAAGTAGTGGTGAGGACTTAAAACTCTTTTGGATGGATATTGAAGAGAGAATTTAGGTGGATAATAAGGAGAAATAATAGGATGTGATCAGAAGTTGGATGAAGTAGAACCGAATGGGACTTTAGAGGCATAGAATCCGCTTTAAATGGGGGCTAGGGGGAGTAGTACCAAATTCTTTAAGCAATTCGGCTATTGAGGTTATCATTTAGAAAACCTTTTTCTTGTTCATTCCATTATCAAATTCTCTTCTCCCTCTCATTCTTCAATTGCCAAATAACCCACCATCTTTTTTGCCAAAATTTCTATTAGCGTGGTAGTCTTCTTTTTCTAAAAAGTCGAATCCATTCTTAACCTCTTGAATGCCGAAATAGCCACATCAAATAGCCAATTTCTCTTTGTTCTCCTCCATCACAAATCGGTTGTTGTTATCTTCTCTTAATCAAGTTTTAAAAGCTGGATCTCGTTCAGTAGCTATCTAGGCCGCAAGATCAAAGGTTAGATTCGGTAAGTGATTCGTCAAACATCATTTAGTATGTTTTGGTAAAATCCGGAGGGCTATCTAACCCTTCTTGTCGATTAACCTTATTTTGATAAGGGTAGGATTCATAAATCCCAAGCGTATTAGGGATCTACAAGTCTCTGCCGAAAAGTTATTCTCTCGTTTCGGCTTTTGGGTAAGTGTTTTGATCTTGGGGATATGTGGCCGAATGGTCTACAGTAAGTGGAAGGGTGACTTAAGTGGATACAAGTCACCTATTATTTCGTCTTTAACGATTGAGATTGATTCAGATCTGTAACAACCCAAATTCCACGGGCACTGGAAAAGTGAATTAAGGGCCTCCGTCATAGGAAAAAAGAGTCGTAGGGCCTCTGTCTTAGTAAATCGAGTTTGTAAATAATTATTAGAAATATTTGAGTGTTTAGTTGTGTGTTTAATTAAGCTTTGAATAGGAGAATTTAGTCTAATTAGAAATAATTAGTAGAAATGACTATATTGAATAGATCATAAATGTTTAATTATAGAATAGAAAAATATTAAAGGATTAAATTAGTAATTAAGTCAAATTAGTGACATGTGTATGTTAGGAAATAAATACATGTGTATTTATATTATTAGTACAAATGTATGTTATATATATATATTTACTTATTAATTAAGTAAAAGATATTTGTTTATTTATTTATTGTTTAATATTTGTTTATTATTTATAATTATAAAAATATTTTTATGTGATAAGTTGAATTTTGAAAATTGTATGGTGATGATGAATTACATGTGTCATAATATTGTGTATACAAATGTATGTTTATAATTAGTTATAAAATAGATATTTTACTTTTATTAATTAAGTTAATAGTTAAAAGAAATAAAGTAAATAAAATAAAAGAAAGAAAAAGATAGAAAGTTGCAGAGAAAGCAACGAAAATAGAGAAAGAAAAGAGAAAGAAAGAAGAAAAGGGAGATTTAAGGTTTTAGTGCTTCAAGTTTTAATTGGTAAGTTTAATTAAGCCATTTTCTTATGATTTTGATGTTTTTGAAGCCTTAGAGTTGAATACTTTTAAGTTTTTATGGAAATATTGAAAGATGATAGACTTTTGAATAGGGTATATGTTGAGTAAATGATGGAATTAGGGATTAATTTGATAAAATTATTGATTTGAATTTATTTAAGGACTAATTTGTGAAATAGGTTATAAGTTTTGTGTTTTAGGGATTAAATTGGAAGAAATTCAAAATTATGAAAAAATTATGAAAATTTGAAGTTTTGATGGAAATTGAATAAGGAAATGATGTGAATTGCAAAAAGGAAGAAGATGAATGCGTTTAGGACAAATTTGATATTTAGGCAAAAGTTGCATGGAAAGTTAATAATTTTGTATAAAATATGTGTGTTATTAATTAATTGTAATTATGCTAATTTTCGTAGCAAACAAGGAAACCGAGACGCCCAATACGAAAGGAAAGGAAAAAGTGATCGAGGAATAGCTCGAGAAAAAAATATCGGTTTGTATTATCATAATTCAAGTATTTCTTTTTAAATGTTTAATTTTAATATATGTGTATGGAATTTGAATGTGGGGTAAACATTGATGTTGAATTGAATGTGTATTAGATTTATTTGATGAATAAATATATACATGTGAGATTGAATTATATGATTGAATTGGGTAATGTTGGTATGCATATGAATTGGAGATTTGAAATTGAACTATTAATGTGATTGAATTGATTTTGAATGATTTTGATCAATTGAGAATGGAAATGAAGTGAAAATATGTGATAATGTGAATTTGAACAAGTTGTGCTTGAATTGAGAAATATGTGAGAAAATGTGGCTAAAGTGCAATTGATGTGAATTTGATCAAAAAGAGAAAGGAATTTGATACCCTATTAACTAGTCGGGCTTAGTGGATATAGTTGGCATGCTATAGGATTGGAAGAGTTCAGGGTTACTTCGACCTCCAGTCGATAAGACACTTGGAGTGTCATATTGCTTCGGATAGATTCGATGAGGTACTGGGTACCACTTTACTTCGGCTAGGCCGATGAGACACTGGGTGTCACTATATTGCTTCAAACTATCCGATGAGGCATTGAGTGCCAATATGGTGTGTTTGGTTGGATCCGTGTATCCGCCAAAGTCGAGTCATGTTAATAGAGGTAATTAAGTGAAATGAGAAAATCAATTGAATTTGTTCATTTGAACCATTGAATGAAGAGTGAAAGTGATATTGTGAAATGAAATGAGAAATGAAATTGTGTTATGAGTTTGAAGGCATAAATCAAGGTTCTTGAATAGTTAATATTGAAATGTGAATTGAATATGTATATGTGATTGAGAGATGAACCAAAGGTTCATGAATGATTGGAATTCTATTGTTGAGATGTTGATTCGAATGTTGGAAATAACACATTGATAATATGATAATTTAGCATGAAATTATATGTTTGATGTACTATTTATCTAAGTATGTTATGATATTTGATTGTAGTTATATATTTTTGAATTATGATAATACCACTGAGTATTTTCAATACTTAGCGTACGGTTGTTTTCAGTGCGCAGATTAGGTCAAGTTTAAGTCCGTCTCAACATCTAAATCAATCCCGACTTCAGCTCAAATTTGGGTGATGTATCTATCTTTTGAAAATGTGGCATGTACTAGGTTTAGTGTTTGTCACTTGTAAATGTTTTATGTTTTGAATGTAAAAGTGGTTTATAAACCTTAAGAAGTATTTTAGAATGAATGAGTTTTTGCTAAGTTTGAAAATGAAACGAATGGTATTTGATTAAGATTTATAAGTTAATGTTTTGGGCATGAATTGGGTATGTTTAGTGGGTGAAAGTAGCTTAAAAATGGTGAAAAATTATTTTTTCACACGGCCAAGACACATGGACGTGTGCCCAGGCCGTGTGGGGAAGTCAGACTTGCCCATGGGCTAGTTGCACGGCCGTGTGTGGCAAGTCAGATCTGCCCATGGCCTGGCCCCACGGCCATGGGGAGCCATACGGGCTGGCCATACGGAAGTGTCCCAGGCCACACGGGCATGTGCCCCTGTCTTCAAAGAAAAATTTTCAAAGTTCCCAGTTTAATCCCAAATCATTTTCTAAACCTATTTTGGGCCCCGTAGGCCTATATTAAGAACTATTTGATGGAAATTAGATGGTTTTAGATTAAAACTCAAATTTATGTCTCGTTTTTATTCGTCTGCTAGTGTATAAGTCCGGTAATGCCTTGTAACCCTGTTCCGGTGACGGTTTGGGGTTAGAGGGTGTTACAAGATCTAAGAATATTCGAGACTATTTGCTAAGGAAGGCTAGAAAAGTCGAAGGTACGCGGTAAGGTTACGGTAAGGTTTCGAGATTTGATAAAGTTGTAGTTTAAGGTATAGAATTGATTCGAAAGTGGTTTTGATTGTAGGTCGAGGCTGAGAATAGTGTAGTGCGGGTCGTCAATCAAGTGTGTACATACACTACACACAGAGCAAATCGGCAAAAGCTGAAATCCCGAAACCCCTAATGGGCCTACCGAATTTGTGGGCCCAAATTGGCAAAGTTGTGATATGAAATTTTGTGATGGATTGATATGTATGATTGTATGATTGAATTATGATCGGGCCTAATGGGTCATATAAGCATGATTGGGCTTAATGGGTTAATGAATGTGAATGGGCTTAATGGGCCTTATGTGATTGTAGTAATGCATGCTAGGGTTTAATAGACTTTAGGCCTAGTTAAATGGACTCTCAAATTTTCATAAAACTTAACTAGGCAATAAACATGTCTGTAAACAAGTCAATGGACTAAGGTGTGGCAACCGACATATGCATGTCTAGGATTGGATCATGGAAGAGCTTGGTAATTAAGCGGTCCGAGTGACCTACCTCCTCTTCTCTTGAATCCTACCTGGTGCCTAGTGTCTGTTCATCTTAGCCGCGAGGACTTGTTGATGGGCCAAAATCCATAACTAAAAAATGTATCATTAGGAAATTACGAAAATATCCTTCTAGGTTAAAATTACGAAAACACCCTTCTAGGATAAAATTATAAAAATACCCTTCTAAGTAGAATTACGAAGATGCCCTGTAAGGTAGAACTACTAAAACACCCTCGTAGGGTAGGAGTACCGAAATACCCCTGTAGGGTAGATTTACAAAAATACCCCTAAGTGCTTAATATGTGAAAATGTGTGAAAATGTGTATGATGCATTCATGAATTGTATGTTGCACTTGGGTGGGTTTTAATGATACGGAGGAAGTGTTTTGAGGATCGCATAGTCGCTTGACGACCGTGGATCCATTGTAGGCTTTCAAGCCACAGAGTAGCTTTGCTACACCGTATATATATAGTAGCCCTACTGCAACGTGAGTAATGCCGCTGTGTGTCCTACTATTGGTGTGTAGAGGATGGGTGGGTTGATGTAGACATCCCTACAGGTGTGTTGGGCTGGTACAGGTGGTGTGTAGCGGTTGGATTTGGGATGGGAACATTTGCATTTATGAAATTCTAATATGATAGGCCCAATGTGCTATGTGTATATTGAATTGATTTGATTGACAAGGGTCGTACACACTGAGTTTTGAAACTCACACCCTTATTATTAATATTTCAGGTGATCCACAATAGACGGCTCGACGCGGGAGAGGACTCGGAGATAGCCACACTACAAGTTACTTAGGAATTTTCAATATAGATTTATTAAGTGTTTTATGATAATTACTTTTAAATCTCCGCTGTGATGTAATAAGGCTATGTATCTTCGATTTCATAGTTTACTTGGGATTTTTTTAGTTACCGCTATATTTAATAAACATGTTTTTTAAAATTATTTCATTTAATTTAATTCTTCGAATTTTTAACTAAGTAAATTCCTATCAAGCATATTTCGTTTCGAACTAAGTTTTTAACTAAACCATTTTTTGAAAGCAACCCTTTAATGTGACATCGCCAGATTCGGGCCTAACTTCTAGGCCAGGTTTGGGGTGTTACACATCGTTAGCATAGATCGACAAAAGCCGAAAAGCCGAAATGCCAAAATGTCGGCTTTTTGAGGTCTCACGGGCGTGTGAACACTTGTGGGCCGATCGGAACCCACTAATCGTAGGCGTTTGACTGTGAAGGCCTTTGTGTGCGTTTTCGTGCACTTAGGCTGTTCTGGGCCTCGATGGGCCGAAATGGGCCCAATGGGCCAACGGGTCCATATAGGTAAAGTATGTGGTAAGTGATAATTGGTATGTTAGAGGATAAGAATGGTGGCAATGTGCATAAAATCAGATTAAACGGGCCACACGAGCGTGTGGGTCCACCTGGTCCCATTAGGGGTTTTTGGGCCCGTAAACCCTGTTTGACCATATAGACTTTCTGAGTCACTCGGAGCGACGTTAGACCTGTTAGGAGGTCGTATTGGATGCCGAGACACTGAAACTCGGTAAAATGACTAAAATACCCCTAATGGGTAAAATTACCATTTTACCTCTAACTGTCCGAAAGTCTGTTATACCCTTAAAAATATGTTGTTCGATATATGTATGGTATCTGTGTCTGTTAATCTGTATGCATGTTATATGTTAGTCTGCATGGGGTTGGGTTTGAAATCGGAAGAAGTTCTGTATAATGGCATTGCCACGAATTCTGTTTAGTGGCTTAGCAAATGCTCTGTATCTAGTAGCACTGCCACGATATCTATTACTAGCAGCTTGGCTGCGTATTGGTGTGTGGGCTGGGTGGGTTGAGTTATTCCCCACATGGTGTGCTGGGCTGGTACAGGTGGTGTGATGGGTTGGACTGGGTTGGGTTCGCATACGCTGTTCTGTATCTGTAATGGGCCTAGGCCCACTCTGTTTCTGAATAGGGCCAAGGCCTAAACTGATCTGTTTCTGAATAGGGCTTCGGCCCAGTCTGATTTGTATGTCTGATCTCTGTTATTGGTTGGGAAAGTTACACACTGAGTTTTCGTAAACTCATCTTTTGTTTTAAATCTACAGGTAACCCCAGCTATAGACAATTTGGAGCTGCAAGGGACTTGGGGTGGCCACATGCTTCTATTTACAGTTTTGCTTTTATTTAATTAAGTATTATTTTGGGTTTCTGTTTTGTAATAAGGCCATTACGGATTTTACTTTGTTTTATTTTCTTTATTTGGGTTGATTAATTTATTCAACTGGGAAAGCAATTAATCAGGCTTTCCAAAACTAATAACAAACGTTTTCAATTAACTCACGTGGGATGTATTCAAAAATGATAATAAACTAAGAGTTTTCATAACCTCAGATAATCAATTTCAGCAAATAAGACAATCATTTCAACTGACGTGTTTTCTAACTTAATAAATGGTTTTAACTAGAGTTCGTTCCCTATCTAAAATCTAAGCGGGGTTTTCAAATGATAGATGATTTTATCGACAAGACCAACTTCGAACGTAGCTGCCATGTGACACAATGGACCTAGCCATAACGTCTGGGCCGGGTTTGGGGTGTTACATTTCCTTTTTCTCATATCTGATAAATCACAATTTGTGTGAATATCACATGCTATATCATAACTTATTTGGCCCGAAAATAAATTTCACGATCGCTAACTGAATTTACCATGTATTTCATACATTACAATTATAGGCCAAGAATCATAAGGCTTTCACAAAACATTCTCATGGAAACCATAAATTCACAATACCATGAAATCAATGTTTATAAACTTTATTCGATCCAATATTTGTCACATTTCTTTAGCCCATTGAGTTATATAAAATATCATCAAATAACATCACTTTTGCCCACTATGTGCTACACATATATAACTTATATCACATATCTTTCAATTCATACCTCAACATCACCAAATAAACTCAATTTGGCATAAAACAGATTTATACACAAGTATTTCTCATATCCCGTACATGATACAACGTGAACTCACCAAATTACTTTCATTCAATTTTCACATAGGTTCTGTACGTACCTGTAATACTTAATTCAATCATACTTTCATTCTCATCTTTACTGTGTTTGTTGAACCATTCGAAATTACTGAGGATACTCGAAATCACACATAGATAGTACAATGCCATATCCTGGTTATGGTCTTACATGTAATCTCACATCGGTGCCAATAGTATGGTCTTACATGTAATCTCACATCGATGTCAATAACCTAGCTATGGTCTTACACGATTTCTCAAATCGATGCCATGTCCTAGACATGGTCTTACACGTAATATGCTTCCAATGCCATATCTCGGATATGGTCTTACACTAAATCACATGTCGACGCTATGGCCTAGCTATGGTCTTACACAAAATCACATGCCGATGCCGTAACCCAGCTATGGTCTTCCGCGAAATCACATTTTGCCATGGTCCAACCATGGTCTTTTACGACAATGCAACTTTTGCCACTGATCGAAAGTGCTCAACCTTGCGTTTACATGTTTCGAACATTTAATTTTCATAACTCAACCAATAATATGAATAAATTCATAACATCATTCATCAACATAATAAATAAACATTAAAGTTTAACAATACGGACTTACCTCAGCATAAAAATGGCGAGAAGGACCTAATCGTCAAATTTTTGTTTTTCCTCCATTCTAATTCCGAACCTCATTTTTCTTGATCTATAATATTACATTTAACTTATTTAATCATTATACTATTCAAAACACCCCAAAATCACATTATGGAAAAAATTACATTTTTACCCCTAAAGTTTCACGTTTTTACAATTTAGTCCCTAGGCTCGTAAAATGAAATGTGTTTATTTTTCTCAAAAACCAAGCCTAGCTGAACCTTATACAATCTTATAGCAGCCCACATTTTTCATTTAATTACACTTTAATACCCGTTTTACAACCTTTTTATAAATAGGTCCTTTTTGACATTTTCACCGAAAATCACTTAGCAAAAGTCGTTTATCTTACGACTAACATGCATTTTCTACCATTAGACATCAAAATACATGCATGTCTAACATGGGTAAAATTTTAAACTTTTCTAACACTTCAAATTAGTCCTTGAAAAGGATAGATTAGGTTACGAGGATTTAAAAAATGTAAAAATCATTAAAAACAAGTCTAAAACAGACTTACAATCGAGCTTGGAAGCTTGAAAACCTTAGCCATGGTTTCCTCCTAGAGAATTGGCCATGGGGAAGAAGATGGACAAAAATTGGCTTTTAATTTGACTTTTTAATTCATTTAATTACCAAATTACCAAAATGCCCTTAATGAAAAACTTTAGAAACATACCTAACCATGTCCATTTTTGTCCACCAAATTAACCAATGGTCTAATTACCAATTAAGGACCTCCAATTTAAAATTTCCTAACAATTTGACACCTTTAACCTATAGAGCTCATCTTTTGCACTTATTACAATTTAGATTTTTTTACTAAATTAAGTGCCCGAACGTCAAAATTTTCGAACGAAATTTTCACGATATCATTCCAGAAAATTGTAGACCATGAAAATATATTAAAAATAAATTTCTTTGTGTTAGATTTGTGGTCCTGAAACCACTATTCCAACTAGACCCAAAACCAGGCTGTTACAATTTAGGCAAAATTTATGAAATAAAGACTTTAGCAAATTGGTGGTGGAAAATTGAGATAAGTGAGATTGAGAGGATATCATATCGAGCATCGATTTGATAGTCCCAGGTTAGTTTGGTGAGGTTGAAAGATAAATTGAACTAATTTGTTGAAATTGGTAAAGTTGAAGCCGAGAGGTAAAATAGAGTCAATTTAAGAGTAATAACAATTTAGATCCCTAATTCAAATGTCAACCAACCACATGGAAATCAACCAATAACTTCTCATTATCGTATTTACTCGTATTTGATAGTTACATAGTTTACTTTCTTTACATTTTAGTCCTTTGTTAATTTAAGTAATTAATTAGTATAACCAAACCTTTGAATGGTCTGTCGTATTATGGTAGTTAGCAAGTAGTTAATTAGACTCCTCGATTTGCATGCTCCTAGCTTTAGAATTTACTTAATTGCTGACTCTTATGAGATCGATCTTTGGAATACTCTAGTGTTCCATTGAACATTACAAATATTACAACTGACCTATAACTTGCAGTAAAGTCGCGATAGCTATATTTGTTTTAGTGTTGATTCTATGCCTAGCCATGGTGTTTGTGTGTCGGAGGCTGATGTGCAGTCAACTATCTACGGCGGTGGTGGTATATGCTCTATGGGCACTGTTGGTGGTGGATTTGTTTACAAAAATCCTCGAATAGTGGATTCTCTTGTGGTGGATCCATTGCTAGTGGGTTATCTTGCAACAGCTACCTTTTGGCTTGTCTAAAGGCTCTTTCCGATTTAGAATTTAGCCTAATTGGTCGCCCCTACTTTGAGTCATAAACTGAAATCAGAGACAGAAAAATAAGCTAAGTCAGTAAACAAAAATAAATTGAAAAATAAATAAAATAAAATAAAAATTGTATCTATAATTTTCAACTTCCCTACTTAGCCTATTAGCATGCAAAAATATAACAATCTAATCTAATGTTGAAACCTCCTCGGTAATAGTGCCAACAACGTAATTGTGCCCTGACATGCATGCGTCGGGACTTGTAAATTTGCAATTAAATTTAAGAATTGAAGTACAATATCTGCAAGTATAAAAGCCAAATTGTAATATTTTTAAAGTATTTACAATAGAACACTAAGAAGTATTCTATAGATTGTAACCAATGGAGGTTTCTTTAGACTAAATTACAATTCACACACTAATATGTCTAAAAAGTAATCACGTAATCATTATATTATGAAAAACAAATAATAAAAAGATGATATAAAAGAACATAAAATAAAAACTAGATTAAACAACCAAATTTCAATCAATTTATGTAGATAAAAGATTAACTTGCATACGTGATCGTGATTAACTTCAGATTTAGGTTTTAACAAATTAGCTAACAATTAGCCTAGTTAATACTTTTTGGCCTATAACTAAATTAATTTATTTATTTAACCTACTTACCTTTCGACCTGATAGCTTAAACAGGGACAGATTAAATGGTGCTCTGTAGACTATCCTTTCGGCCTCATCTACTTAAGTTACTTCCTAGGATCATCAATCCTAGGGTTTACTTTCGCTTAACCTATACCAAAAATTTTGGAATAAACCCTAAACCCTTAGTCAATCACTCTCACTTCCACCCATCAATCTTCATAAGGTTGTTCATGGCCATACTAGATGCAAATTTCCCAAATCGAAGTTTTAAACAATCTATTATAACGTAAAAAGAAGAAAAGAGAAATCTAGATTCGAACTTGTGTGTTGAAGATCGATATGTGAAACTTGTGGAATATATGTTGATTGTGATTCGATTGAAATGGGAATGGAAATAAACAAGTAAAATTACTGAATAAAAGAAAACTAAATTGAAATTGAATCAAAATAAATGTTTGAACATAAAACAAAAACTAAAAACCCTAAATCTAATAACAATGAAATTGAATAATATAAAGAAGCTACCTCAATTAAGTCCTCAACATTAATATTTATAGTAGTGTTGTTAGATAACCAAATTAGGTCAATTATAGATTTCTAATTATGTTAATTAAGGTTGTGCAGATGAAAAACACCCTTAATTGATAATTGGGCCTCGTCAAATTGGTGTCGAGACATTGAACTTCGAATATAACACCTGTTGGTTTGAAATTGGATGTCGCAAGATTGATGCCTTAATGCTCCCCTTTAGCTTTGAAATTGGGTGTTGCGACATCCATTCTGAATGCTGTGACATTTTAAGACAATCCACTGACTCATTGGCCTAAAACGATGTCTTGCACACTCAATCAACACATTAGTCCTTTCTTAGGCCCAGATTGGTTTAAAAAGTTATGAAATACACTAAAATGCTTGTTTTATTGAATTCAAAGATAAACTTACTAAACCGGTAATTTGAATAAAAAGCTAACAAATTACATAAACACGAGCCCATTAAGTGTTGAAAATAGCTTAATTTGCCACAATGAATTGTAATAGATCATCTATTCCACATCATGACATCAGCAAACAATTTGTCATGTCATGACATCAAGCCACTCGATATTGTGACGTCACATATTGTCGACCTACAACAAATCCAATTGAATCAAACCATACCAAAAACATGCCAAACAAGTTCAAACACTCAAATTCAACTTCATAACAAGACATTCACTACATATACATCAATTAAACCTAAACATTTCAATGTCATTAGGGCATACCAACTAAATCATTCCAAATGCCTATCCTTACCTATTCCAAGTATATCAAAACATACCATTTTACTTCAACATACCCAATTCATTCATCAACACTTTTATGATATTATCCATGAACCAAAATAACCATTCATCAACATATACCTTAAGCAAAATGACTGAAAATTACATTTCAATGCATACATAAACTTAACCATTGTTTTCACCTCATTCCACCATGTTTAATATGCCAAGTACAAATAGATACATATATTACCTTTCCAAAAGAATCAAACATGGCCAAAACATGTACTAACCAATTCACATGCCATAACTAATATGAAAATCACCATAAACCAAGTTCAATACCATTTACAACTCATAAGGCTTATATACATTAAGGATAACACTAAAACATTTATATACATGCCACAATCCCTAACTCAAAATGACCAAAAAGCGACCAATTTAGGGGTAGGATAGTGTGAGCTTTGGACGATCCAACTTGACATGCTCTGTAAGGTAACAATCTACAAGGAACAGGGAAAACAAACTAGGTAAGCATATAAAGTGCTTAGTAAGTTCACATGTATTAAACAAAACTTACCTCATTTTTATCTAAATACAATATGCAACCTTAACTTGTCAGAGTTTAGCTAGACATGGAAAAGCAAAGCATAAATAAGGTGAGTATTAATGGGTAATCGAACCATATGCAAACTCAATCGCTTATCATGCCAATTCATGTCATTTTGTATAACAAATTTCAAACTCATTCAATCAAGGGATAATGTAATCACATACATATTTAAGACATTTTTCCAATACATTATTCAAGTTCAATTCAACATTTCTTCAAGTGAACATCAAGATCATTGTATTTTATTTCCATTTCTCATTTTGTATAATTTGTTTCACCTGATGAACCTTAGTAAATGGACTTGGATACATAGGTAGCTGCACCACACCAGTTGCTTATCTAAGATGAATAAATTTGTGTCAGGTTTACCTGTCTAATCTGTTATAATTTGATACGTCAAATTAGGCTTTCCATTGCACTTAACGAGCTTATTCTCGAGCAATTTGAATGTCTTTTTTGTGTTTTTACTTAATTTTCGTTCTTCATTTTAATAAGTGAATTAACACATTTTTGCTATTTTAAGACCTGAGATGACCAATTAGCACCTGGAGAGTCTAATGAGCTTAGTAACTGATGTAGGGTGTAACACCTCTAACTCGTCTCCATTGCTGGATTAGGGTTATGGAGTATTACCAAGCAATTCCAAACAATTTATATCAAAATATATATCATTAATGTCATTCAATAGTAATTAACGAAAACTCATTAAAAACTTATCAAAAATATACAATTGGGCTTTAAATCGAACCTTCGAGGCCCTAAAAACAATTTAGAAACAATTCAAGACTAATTTGAAACAAAACAAAGGTTTTAAGAAAAAGTTACAAAAATGTGAAAACAGGGATCACATGACCGTGTGACATAGCCTAGGCCATGTAACAATTAAACAAGGGACATACGGCCGTGTCCCAGGCCATGTCCTTACCCGTGTAACCCACTGAGTAGGGTCACACAGTCGTGTTGCAGACTGTGTGCCTGGCTGTGTAACTCTTTAACTTGCCACACACTGCCGTGCGCCAGGCTGTGTGCCAAGCCGTGTAACTCATTGAATTAAAACACTAGGAATTTAAAAATAACACACAGCCATGTTGCTAAGCTATGTGCAGCAAATTTGACCCAAAAATCATGCCATTTTAAGACCAAACCATACCTATTCCACCACTCCAATTATACACATATTCAAAAGACCTAGGCACTATTCCAACACATCTAAACATTCCAAATCAATCAACCTATTCCATCTAACCAATATGCCATTCAAAGGCACCACATATATATTAAACATTTAGTCTCAAAAATGATCAAAAGACCTTCTTTATAAGACATTAAGCAAATAAGCATTACATTATGATTAAAACCACTTCATTCAACAACTAAACATCAAGGTGTTCATATATATATTATATATGTATACTTGTTTCATCAATACAAAACATACCCTAAGCAAAACACACATCTCATTCAAGAACTACATCTATCAACATTGCAAAACCACATATTTATCTATATATACATGCCACTACCTAAAAGATACAAAAACTACCAAATTAGATGGATAGTGTGAGTCGGATGGTTGATCCTTCCAGAAATTCAGCAACGATTATGTACAAAACAATCCACAAAAACCCGTAAGCTCATATAGCTTAGTAAGGACATAGTATAACATTTAATCTAAATACAATTAGACATTGTTCACATATTATTTGATTACTAAAATTTCAAGAATACAAATGATGAGATGATGTAACGATAAAATGTTCTCAAAGATACCATAATAAAATCAGAAGAATGTATATGCCTTTGATATGCGTGATATGAAGTAATAAAATTTATAATAATGATCGTACCAAAAACTAACTATTATCATGACTTTAAGGCAAGCGCACCTATCGAACAGTAGTATAGCTTAGTGGCAAGACTGAGATATCGTACCCAAGGGAACCAAAAGTACTAGTACTAACTTTCTTTCTATTATTTAACCTAGAAATAAAAGGGATTTTTATGAAACTAAACTAATTCTAAAACTAAACTATGAATGCACAAAAAGCAAATTGGGGAAAAACTCTTTAGGAACAACTGATTGATTTAGGCAATACTCAAGGGAGAATCCACCTAGACTTCACTTGTTATCAATTCTTGAGCTGGACGATTTATTCACTTGACTTGATCCGTAGAGATCCCTAACTTATGTTAATACCTCCGTCAAGGATAAGAACAACTAATCCTAGGTTGATTAACTGAAATCTCTTTCTAGTTAAAACCCCTAGTCTTGCATTAACTCGATCTATGGATCCCCTTATTAGGTTTGACCCTAATCCGGCAGATTTATGTCGCCCTATGTGTAGGGTTGCATGCAACTCCGCTTAATTATGCTAGATCTACTCTTAAACAAGGACTTTTGCTTCTCTGAATAAGCACATCAATACTTGAATTAATACCTAGGATTATTAAAACAAGAATTAAGAACATATAATTAAGAACAATTCAAGTATTTATCATATAACTCAAGATAAAATAATAACAAGATCTGTCTTAGGTTTCATCCCCCTCAAGTATTTGAGGGATTTAGTTCATATTTAATAAAGGAAACATCTCAGAAGAATAAAAATAACAAAACATAAAGAACCCAAAAACCTCTGAAGGATTGGAGGGAGATCCTCTATCTTGATGTAGAATTCGGCTTCTGGGATGAATCAATCGACTTCCCTTGGAGTAATTCCTTGCTTTCACTCTCTGTGTTGGCAAAAATATGGCACTCTCTTGTGGGAGAAAAGGCACACCCTTAGAGTTGCCTCCTAGGGCCTTTATATAAAGCTTTGAAATGCCTTTCTTAGCCTCTAAGTATCCAAATCCGAGTGAAATTGCACTTCCTCACGTCAGGGACACGCTCGTGTGCCATGACAAGAGGCCGTGTGCGAGACTATTGATGGTGGCACGGCCGTGTGATCCAACCGTGCTTGTCGGGGCTGGGCCGTGTTGGACCTTATGTGGCACGGCCGTGGGACACGGCCGTGTGGGGAATCCTTGGGCCTTGTTATTTTTACACTTTGTCCCATTTTCTCTGTTTTCAGCCCGTTTTTCGTTCCTTTCTCTTCCCTATGCTCTCCTGAGTATAAAACATGAAATAAAAGGATTAAGAGCACCAATTTCCAAAAATTCAATGATAATTCATCCAGAAATTAAGCTAAGCATAGGGTAAAAATATGTATAATTTATCGTTTATCAGCTTTTAGGAGTATCGAAGTAAAAACAGGGGCATGTATGTGCATTCAGGAGCACCGAAGTACAAACAGGGGCATGTATGTGCATTCAGGAGTACCGAAGTACAAACAGGGGCACGTATGTGCATTTAGGGGTACCGAAGTACAAACAGGGGCACATATGTGCATTCAGGGGTACCAAAGTATAAACAGGGGCATGTATGTGCATTCATACAATAATCATCTATAAGCATATTAACTAAAGAGCAATAATATAAGATTACAAGTAGAATTTCATTTACACATTGAAATACCATGAACTTACCTACGATTTAATTTCAGTCAACACACAGGGACTATTCTACTATTTTCCCTTTTTCTCAGTTATTGTCTTTTTTATTCAAATCTTGATCTATATAATAATTAAATACAATATATTAATCTCATACACATTCAAATTCCATTCAATGCATATGACCCTTAATTTTTCCTTAATTACACATTTTTCCTAAACTTTTACAACTTTTGCAATTTCGTCTTCTAACCAAAAAATAATCAAATTAACCATTTTCTCAAGTCAAAATTTACTATCGAATCATTAGGCCCTTAAACAGTCCCAATTATGCCTCAAATTCACCATTAAAACTTGAAATTTTGACATTTTAACAATTTAATCCTTAAATCAAAATCTAATAAAAATCACTTCACAAAACAACCAAATACCACAATCAAAGCTTCAAACACATCATTATCATAAAAAAAAAAAATTCAAGATTCATCAATGGCAACTTCTAAAATTTTTAACCGATTCAAAACAAAGGTACGGGCTAGTTGGACCTAGTTGCAATGATCTCAAAAACATAAAAATTACTAAGTATAAACTCAAATAGAACTCACATGCAAGAGGAATTATGGTCGAACCTTCCTACGCTCTTCAATGGTGTTTTTCCCTTTCAAATTTTAGTGCAAGAACATAGAGAAGATGATGCAATTTTTATTTTTATTATTCTTTATCTTATTATTACTTAATTACAATTTTATCCCTATTAATAAACATACCAAATGACAATTTAATTATCCTTTACCATCCATCTAACTTCTCTATGATCTAATTACTACTTAAGTTCCTTCTCCTTTGATAATTAAACCATCAAATCATTACAATTCAATAATTACTAAGTTTTGCATCTTTCACAATTTAATCTTTTTTCCTTAATTAACTGTCTAAACGTTAAAATTTCATCACCAAAATTTAACACGAATCCAGTGCAACCCTATAAAAATTAATTAAATTATAAAAATTCAACTTCACATATTGGAGTTTTGATCTTGAAACTACTATTCCGTTACCATTGAAAAACAGGATATTACTATTGAGTCCACGGTGGCCCCAACAACAAGAAAACATCACTGAAAAGGGGGTATCGTGATATCAAAGCATGGAAGTATTGATATCCTTGACAGTGTTGAAAAAAAAGATGATAGAGCCACCAACAATGGTATTGCTATACCTAAACTCCCAAAGGACCCCTATTTCAATACTAATAAAGATATAGCATTACTGGACCATGGGTATCGTGATATCACTATCAAGGGATATAAAAATATGAGCGTAGGGGTAGTCTTTGTCCAACATGTCTTCCAACCAAAATTAGACAATCAAGGGCAATTTGGTCACCTTTTGGATTGTAATTAATCCAAAAGCCTTCTTTTGGCTGAGAAAAAAAGAGAGACCTTTAGTTATTCATTTTTTTCATCTTTTTAGCTTAGGGTTTAGTGTTTTTCTCATCTTTTTAGGATTCAAACTCTTTCTTTTGTGGTTCAATGTTAAGTTAGTTAGTTAGTTAGTTAGGTTTACTGTAGCTAAGTGCTAATTACCTTTGACTTCAACTTTCCTTGTAGTTATATTTTAATCCTATGATTTAATCTTATTTATCTTTGTTTCATTTCACCTGTTAAAAGTCATTTCTTTAGTGTTTTTGTTCATTTATTCTACTGCCATTGTGGGTCATTTCACCTGTTAAAAATCGTTTCTTTAGTGTTTTTGTTCATTTATTCTGCTGCCATTGTGGTTTTCTCCAAGCTTTTGAAAGAAAGCTTGGGTTTTTATTGTCTTACTTTCTGGTTAAGTTAATGGAATTTTTTATTGATTATCTATTGTTAAGGTGTTTAGAGATAAGCATGAGTATCTAAATTAGAGATAGTTGGTTGATGGAAATGTGGGGAAGTTGATTTTTGGGTTTATGGACTAAATAAAATAGACTTCAAAACTTACAATTAACGCCCTTAAGGGAAAATTAAGATAAGTGAGACGAAGAAGAGATCTTATCAGGCACCAATTTGATAGTCCTAGGTTAGTTCAATGAGGTCGAGAGATAAATCAGACTAATTTGTCTAAATTAGTAAAATTAAGACCGAGAGGTAAAATTGAACCAATTTAGGAGTATTAGCAATTTAGATCCTTAATTCAAAGGTTAACCAACCACATGGGAATCAGCCAACCGCTGTTTGTTATAGTATTTATTAGTTTCATACTTTGCTCATTTTACGATTTAGTCATTGTTTACTTCTAGGTAGTTAATCAGTGTAATTAACCTCTTGTATGGCTTGTCGTAATATAATTGCTTAGTGATTAGTTAGCTAGATCCTTTTAGTTGCATGTCCATACTTTAGAAATCAGTTAATCACTGACTCATTTGGGTTCGACCATTGGGATACTCCGGTGTTCTATTGAACACTATAATATTACAACAAACACTTTACGCTTGCAATTAAAATTGTAGTTTTAATTTTTTTTATAAAATTGTTTGTTTTTTGCACACACATGCAGCTAGGTCATTGTTTGAGCTAAACCTTTAAAATAACATCAAGTTACTTGTTCGAGCTAAACCTGTGTTACATGTATTTGTGAGTCCGCAACAAATGTTTGATCTCAGAAACATTTTTTATCAATCCCATACAAGTGCGTACAAAACCCTATTAGCATGCAAATCGTATCCTAACATATACTAAGTTCACATAGGCATCTATGACACATATAATCATCACTTTTCAATTTAATCCAATTCTCACCTTTTTGTACCAATTTATAACCAATTTAGATTACAATCAAACATACATATTTAGATTGGATTCAATTCTTCAGGGACTAAATCTTCATGAACTTACCTGGTCAAAACAAAAAATAAATGAATCTTTAGGGACTAATCGACAATTTTGGCTTTTCCTCGGTTATCATCGATTTGATTCAATTCTTGATCTATACAATTATTTCATTCAATAAAAAACATTTATTCAATGTGCTATGACATGAATGAACCTATACAATCTTATTTTTTGATACCTTTAAAGTTTTACATTTCATTCAATTTAGTCCCTTAAATGGAAATAACAATATCTTTCAATTTAAAAGTTGAATTCAATTACATCCCTTAGGGACCCTCTACTTTCTATTTATACTAAAGTTTTACAGTAATTTTACATTTTATACACTTTAGTCCTTATGTACAAAACAAACCATTAACTTTACAATCTAGTCCTTTTTCATAATCCAAGCTTAAAATCTATAAATTTAACACCAATTTCTTCAAGAAATAAAAATAAAAACTTTTAAAAACTTTAATAGTTTTGCAAATTAGTACATGGGCTATGTAACGCCCCAAATTTTGAGCCTAGAAGTATTGGGCCTTGAGTTTTGGATTGATTAAAAGGCGGCTTAAATAATTCAAATGTGTGATTTTGGAGTGTTTGGAGGGTACTATGAAGTCCCGGGTTTAAATTAGGCCATAAGAAAAATTTTGATTTTTAGCCTTAGTGGAACCCTGATCTCAAGTGGTATGACTCTTAAATAAATCAAGGTAAAATAAGGCAAAAAAATGAGTGTGGTGTAGTGGCAAAGTGGTGCTACTTAGGTGACAATGAAGTGACGTCATAAAGGAAGCAAAGGGGTCCAAGGTTCAAGTCTTGGCTCTCGTAATTTATTTTGGATTTTCTTTTAAATAAATCTGGAAGCGAGTAGGCGGGCTTTAAAGTTAAATGTGCCGGACTTATGACACAAAGGAGCTTGTGTCCTAGTGGTGGTGGCGTGACATGGTTATTGAGAGGACCATGGTTCAAATCCCTTTACACGCAAATGTTGATTATTTTGCTAATGCTTTAGTTTTAGGGGATTGATGGAGAGTCTCACATCGGGAAGCTAACATGAGAATAAGTGAGGAGCTGGCCTTAAATAGAGCAAACCATGATGAGAGTAGGCATACCTTTCTTGGCTTATCCCTTTCACGTTGTGGCGTGTTCTTTTGGGTTAGGCGTTGGATCATTCGTTGATCTATATACCATTGGGTCATGGTGGTGGTGACTGTAGTTGATTGACACACCCCCTAGGAAGTCAAGGGTGAGATTATTGTTGGCTTCTGGGCATAGCAATGTTCAAAACGTGGAGTAGCTTCATATATCTATCAGGTGTGTACTTCACCCTACTAGCTGTAGAACGGTAAATGTCGAAATGTCGAAATGGGCCATGTGGGCCCAATCGGCCCGTGGGCCCAATCAGGCAAATTGTATGATTGTGTAGTAAATATTGGAGTAGACTAGGTGAATCTCATATCTGTGGCTAGTTTTGGGCTAAAGGGCCACACGAGCGTGTGGGCCCACTTGGGCCGAGAATAGGCCTTACGCCCATTCGTAACGTTATCTCTGTTTAGAATACTTGAGTCGCTTGAGGCAGCTGTAAACTTTCTGAGGGATTGATAAAATTACTAAAATACCCTTATTGGGTAGAATTACTGTAATACCCCCGATTTGCAAAATTACCAAAATACCTCTAGTTTGTGAAATTACCGAAATACATCGTTTTACCCCTAATTTGTAAAATTACCGTTTTACCCATGATTTGTAAAGTTATCGTTTTACCCCTGATTTGTAAAGTTATCGTTTTACCCTGATTTGTTAGAATTACTGTTTTACCCTCAGTTTACAAAATTACAAAAATACCCCAGTTTACAAATTACGGAAATACCCTGAATTTCAAAATTACCAAAATAGCCCTGATTAACAAAATTACAAAAATACCACTGGTTTGTAAAATTACCGAAATACCCCAGGTTTGTGAAATTACCGAAATATCCCTAGGTTGCAAAATTACTGAAATAGCCCTATAGGGTAGAATTACCTAAATACCCTATTAGGGTAGAATTACCGAAATAGCCTTGTAGGGTAGAATTACCAAAATACTCTTGTAGGGTAGAATTATCGAAATAGCCCTGTAGGGTAGAATTACCGAAATACCCCTTTAGGGTAGAATTATCGAAATACCCCTGTATGGTAGAATTACCGAAATACCCCTAAAGGGTAGAATTATCGAAATACCCCTGTAAGGTAGAATTACCGAAATACCCCTGTAAGGTAGAATTACCGAGATACCCCTATGGGGTAAAATTACCATTTTGCCTCTAGGGTGTTAAATGACTGTTTTGCCCTTGTGGGCAAGTAACTGACTTGGACTGTGTGTTTGACGGATTTGACTGTGTTTGTATGACAGTGATTTGACTGACGTGACCGTGGTTGTGTGATTGATATGTTTTAATATGTGTTTAAATGACTGATACTGAACATGGCCATTCTACATACATGTGTGATGATTGAGCATAGGATACACGACATAGTGGGTTGGGACATTGATATGGAGGAAGTTCTATTCTGATAGGATCGCAAGAGTCGCACGAGACGACTGTGGATCTAGTAATAATCTGATAAGGTCGCACGGGTCGCACGAGAAGACTGTGGACCGACTGAGGGCTTAATGCTAGTTATTCTGAGTATGGCTCTGTGCTAACCAACATATGGCTCTGTGCTATCGGGATCATGGCTTTGTGCCGATTATATTTGCCTAAGGCTATGTACCTATCTTTTTTACTAATGACTGTGTGTCGATCACATTTACCCATGGCTGTATGCCGGTTATATTACCCTAATTGATGGCTATGTGCCAATCCTATTACAGTTACTGATGGCTTTGTCCCAATTATAATACTGCTACTAAAGGCTTAAAGCCGCATTTAAATTAGCAGTATGGTTGCGTCATTGATGTGTAGGGCTGGGTGGGTCGAGTTATTCCCCACATGGTGTGTTGGGTTGGTACGGGTGGTGTGATGGCTGGACTGGGTTGGGATTGCATTCACATATTGTTATGATTCTGCTATGAGCTTGGCCCACACTATTTTGTATAGGGCTAAGGCCCAGACTGATCTATTCTGTATAGGGCTTCAGCCTAGTCTGTTCTGTATATCTATATTACACAGTTACTGATTTTGTTTTGGGCTTAGGCCCACCTGATTCTGATTCTAATTTTGATTCTAATCTGATAATGTTTCTGATTTTGTAATGGGCTAAGGCCCATCAGGTACTGTTTGTTATAGTGGGTTAAGGCCCAATTGATACTGGAATTATAGCAGGGCTGGAGCCCAGACTTTTAATTCTTTTGTATGACTGACTGTTCGTTTTATATGGTAGGGGATTACACACTGAGTTTTCATAAAACTCACCTCGTTTAATAATAGTGTAGGTAATCCCTAGCTTTAGGAGGATCGGTGCTGCGAGGGACTCAGAGAAGGCCACATATTACTTATGCTTTGTCTTGATTTACTTTTAAGTACTTTATTCCAGTTTGGGTTGTAATAAGGCCTTTTAAACTTTTTGGTTTTTACATTTGGGATTTTATTTATTGTTTTATAATTGCTAGAAGTCAGACATGGTTTTTCCGGAACAACAACTATTTTTCGAAATATAACATTTCCGCAATTGTTTTAAATTAGGCTTCCGTAACAATTAAGGTTTTAAAGGTAATAACATTTTACAAGAGAATGTCTTTTAATAAACCACGTTTTAAAAATATGCATATGAAATTCGAGATTTTACACAAGTTTTAAATGGCAACAAGTTTTAATAAGAAGGGTTTTCAATGGAAACAAGGTTTTCGAAAAACACCTCAATGTGACACGCTAGATTCAGGCCTAACTTCTAGGCCGAGTTTGGGGTGTTACAGGCTAGCTAAAATCAAGCTCCCATGACCTCAAAAACATATAAATTATAAGAAAAGGGCTTCAAATTGCTTACCAATCAAAGGCCAGAAGTTGAATTCTTTAAAAATAGTTTTTCTTAGGTTTTCAAAGCTTGGTTGGTTGAGAGATGAAGAAGATGAATGAAATCCACTAAAGTTTTCTTTATATACCCTAATTAAATCTCTAATTAGTCAATTAACTTAATTAAACTTAATCACCATTAATCAAAATAAGTGGATTCTTCTAGTACGAAGACTAATTCATAATAAAAATGGCTTAATTACCATTTTGGACCTTTGTCTAATTGTAATTTAAGTCCCTAAATATTTGGCCAATTACAAACTTGTAGCAATTGGACTTTTACAATTTAATCCATGTACCATAATTAAGCAATTAATAGAAAAAAATTAAAAGACCAAACATCAATATTCTTTTATACCAACTCCGTAAATATTCAAATTTAATATTTACAAACTTAACTTATGGAAATAAGTTTCTGAAATTGCCTTTTTGGTACCACTCGAGCTATTACATCAAGAATTGATTAGAAAGGGGTGTTAAATGTATTTAGCATATATCCTGGATTCGAGAATATTAGTATCCAATTTAGATTGATTTCCCATAGTACGTGAATTTCCAAATGTTTTTCCTGAGGAATTACTAGTCTACCGCCTGAAAAAGAGGTTAAATTTATTATTAAGGTGGCACTTGGAACTGCACCGATCTCAATTGTGCCATATAGAACGGCTCCAGCCAAGTTAAAAGCCCAGTTTCAAAAGCTTCTAAATTGAGAATTTATCCTACCTTGTGTTGTCGTGGGGAGCCCTAGTCCTGTTTGTAAAGAAAAAAGATAAAACTTTGAGACTGTGTATTGATTACCAACTAGTTAAATAAGGTAATGATAAAGAAAACACATTCATTTGTGAATGTAACCCATTTCTCTAACTTCATCATTTCCATCCATTTTTGTTCATTTGGTTCTACACGTAATTCATTTATGGTTTCAACAAGCTAGCGGAGGGACCAATTGGACATATGTAATTAGGGATTAAATAATTTATAATTAAGTTCCAACTTTTCACCTATTAATTATAACCTTATTTAGTCATGAATTCATTCCATTGTAGTATCGTGATTGAACTCTCCCTAGTTACATACCATTACGAAAGCTACACAATCAGTGCTTATCCAATGACGTTGTCATAAGTGTGTTACCATCATAGGATATCATTAATCTCTTTGGGATAAATCCATTCTCCCAATAAGATCATATTTTATCTCATAGTAATCATTACATTTTTCTTCATAAAAAGTCAATTACTATCAAATAGTAATCAAGTCATTTATCACAGAGACAAATGACTTGTGGCCACGTTTACTTTCCATATATTATATAATGTCAATAAGAGGATATTATTTACCCATTAGTTGGGCTATGAATTCCACTATTGTAAATGACGCTAAATACTACAGAAGTCATATACCCAACTCATTATCTTTTGGCTCAATATCTATTTGAACTGAGGTTTTTACTTACATCAAAGTATACGAGTCACGCATACATAGTCCATCATTCCCTTAGGATTAAGGTATGCCACACTATGAATGTCAAAAGTGAATAAATCCATAAACAAATCTAGGATCTATTCTACTTGGGTCCTATCTGATGTATTATCAGTCTAGCCAGTCATATCTATATCTCTATTATAACACCCTCACTCATCTCTGTCACTGAATTAGGGTTACATGAATTTACAACAATTAATAGAACAAACATAGATAATTTCAATTAAAAATTTTAATTTTAAATCAAACATTAATAAAATCAAACAACCAACATGTCATTCAAAATAAAATGGGACTTAAATCGAGCCTACACAACATTAAAAGTGATTGAGAAACAACCAAGGATCAAATTGAATCAAAATATGAAAATGGGGTAAAAACAGAAAACAATGGTCATTGGGCCGTGTGGTTAAGCCGTGGGATAGGACTTAGCCCATTTGGAGCAGAAACATGGCCATGTGGCCAAACTGTGTAATAACCTATGCCTGTGTAACTCGTGGTCACACGGCCATGTCGCTAGGCTATGTAACTCTTTGAGACCATATGAACCTAAAATCACTAAAATTAAACAAAGTACATGACTGTGTAGCAAACCATATCACATGTCATGTGTACCCAAAAACACCTTCAAACACAAGCCATTTCGCACACCCTTTCTTAGGTTCCAAGCCATGCATTAACCAACATCCAAACCTAATAAAATGTGTCAAAACATGTCCAAATATACCAATTCACAATGTAACAACCCATTTTCAGTCAAATCAGAATAGTGGTTTCGGGACCATAAATCTAAAGTCAAAAAATTTATTTTATTATTATTTTATGGTCTACATCATAATAGAAATATCATATAAAAATTTTGTTAAGAAATTTTGTCGTTTACATGCTTAATTTGATAAAAAGGACTTAATCACATAAAGTGCAAAAGTTGAGCTCTAATAGCTAAAGGTATTAAATAGCTATAGGGCTTTAAAGTGGAGGTTCTTATATGGTAATTAGACCATTATCTTTTTAATGGATGATCATGGTTGGCATTTTGTGTAATTGTTAAAGTTTATAAAGGTTAATTAGGTAATTAAGTAAATAAATGATAATTAAAATAAAACCAAATTAGTATCATCTTTTCTTTCATCTTCCTCAACCTAATATCAAGGAGAAGAAACAATTTTTCTTAAATCTAGGTTCAACCAAACTTATTTTGCTTAATTGGTAAGTGATTTTTGTCTCGTTTTTAATGATTTCTATGTTTCTGAGATCGTTTTAGCTTAATCTAGCTAGCCCGGGGACTAATTTGTGAAACTGTTAAACTGCTAAGGTTTTACCATTGATGAACATGCTTGAGTTTTGAAGTTTGATGTTAGAAAATGAATGGTTGTTGTTAGATAAATAACTTTTATAAAGGAATTTTTAATGAAATTATCAATTAGGGGCTAAACTGAAAAATGTGATAAATTCATGGTAAAATTTGTGAATTTGTGAAATATGTATGTTTCTATTAATATGTATAAAAATTGGCTAGGCTTTGTAAGGGTTAAATTACATGAATTTCATTTTTTGAGTCTAGGGACTAAATTGCAAAGAAATTAAAAGTACAAGGCATTTTGCCAAAATATGTGTTGGACTAAATTGATTGATAAATATATTAAATTGAGTTAAATTTATCTGTATAGATCCAATTAGACCTCATATGGAGTTAGATCGAGCAGATTAATCGCCTTCATATCTACGTGTACTCGTCGAGATAAGTTCGTGTAATTAAATTGAATATTTATATGTTTTAATTGAATTATATGTATGTGATTTGCATAATTACCATGTATAAATACCGATTGCATATCTAATGACGTACGATGATTATCGAGCCTCGTTTGAACATTAGAAATACGTAGCATACAAATGACATGTCATTAGGGTTACCGATTTGGTTGTGGTCTTGCATGTGTTACGGACACACCACAACTCATATGAGCTTACTGATTTTAGCTCATGAGAGCTTACCAATTCTTAGTTTGTATGAGCTTACTGATTGTTAGCTCATGAGAGCATATCGATTCATAGCTCATATGAGCATACATGTACATGAATTGATGGATTACAGTTTAGCACACTATGTGTGAGCTATCCTGCATATCCAACGATATTCTAAATGGTTCAACGGGTAATGTTCTGATACGATGTGACATAAGTTCGATACGAACTACTACAGGTATAGATATGAATTACATGGAAAATGCTATTACATGGTATATAGGTATATGAAATGGATGATACATGTATATGTAATTTGATTAATTTTTGAGCTCATCCATGACTTGGTTTATATATGTGTTTACATGACTAACATGGTTGATGTATATGTGCTTAGGCATTTGGCCAATATATGTTGGGATATGCTTTGTTTACTTACCTTATATGTGAATAAATGGTAAGTTGAATTCCATGTTATACAAACATACTAAGCTTAAATGCTTACTTTGTGTTATTTTTCATGTTTTATAGTAAATCGGAAGCTCGTCCAGGTTGGAAGCTTATCGGAGCTATATCACACTATCCCCCAGCTCTTTTGGTACTTTTGGTTGGTTTAAATTTGGTTGTAATGGCATGCATAGGTTATTTTGGCTAATATTAGTCTATGTGTTTTGGTTGTGGATATGACCATTTGGTTTGGTTTGCATTTTGGCCTTGCATTCGTGAAATGGTATATTTTGATGTGTATATAAGTTGCTTTATATGGTTGAAGAATGGCTTGATAAGGTAGAATGATGGAAGGTAAAATGATGGTTTGAATATACATTATGTGTAAGCCTTAAATGGTTGTGAATTGGTCAAGTGGCATAATATGACTTAGTTTTGGTCAAGCCTTTGTTGGTTAAATGAGCAAATTGTGTTTATATTTGCACATGTTTTTGAATTGTCATTTGAGGTGCCTAAGGGCATATTGGTTGTATGTGAATATAATACATGTTTAAGTCTTGATTTTGCTTGTTTTGGATGCCTTAATATGGCTATTTACATGCACAATGTTGAGTGCAGGTTGATGCCATGGCTTGTAAAATGGCCTATTTTTGTCCACACGGGCAAAGACACGGGTGTGTGTCTTAGTCGTCAGTGACACACGGCCAGATGACATGGCTATGTGTCTCATGTAGTTTTCAAATGGTTGCAAGTCAGGCTATTACATAGCCTAGCACAAGGCCTGGTGCACGGGCATGTGAGGTTACTTCAAAGGGTACACGGCCTAGTACACGGGTGTGTGGCTTGGCTGTGTAACCAAGTCAGAGAGTTACACAGGCATGGACACAGGCTGGGACATGGCCGTGTGTCCCCATTTTGAATGTCTACATGGCCAAATGACCCTTACAGTTTTGAAATTTTTCAATGTTTTTCAAAAAATTCTCTAAGTTTCTAATTTAGTCCCGATTTGTTTCTAATGCATATTTTGGGCCTCGAAGGCTCGTATATGGGACAATATGAATGATTTTGATTAGTTTTTGATATGAAAATTGATATGTTATGAAATGTTTGAAATTCTATTTGTTTGTGTTGTAAACTCCGATAATACTCTGTCATCATGTTCCGGTTACGGATACTAGTTAGGGGTGTTACACACAATCAACCTAAGTGCCTAACCAATATGCCAAAATCTTCCATTTATACCAACTTTCCAAAGGTCAACATAATCATTCCAAAAACTATAAGTTACCAAAAATCTAAATGACCATTTCCACATCTATTCTCCAACTAAAACACCAAAACCAATTACCATTTCAAAACACCAAACACCAAATACCAAGCCATGCTTACCATTCAAATGGCACAAAACACCAACTCACCAAATAGGGTCAACATGATATAACCAAGCTTGCAAATTTAACAAGAACTTCAAATTTAACAACTTTAAAACCTTACATACATGCCACAAAGTGAAAACCCAAATCAAAAACTACCAAAACAGAAACTTGATAGTGTGAGCCTTGAAGTTGACCTGCTCGACCAGTTCTACAAAACATTAACTACAGAAAACAAGAACAAACAAAGTAAGCTTAAATAGCTTAGTAAGTTCATAGATGAAATTCAAATCAACTTAGCTCAATTAACAATATAAAAACTAATATAACTTAGATTAATTTAACCTGGCAGTCATGTGCGAGAATTCACATGATTAGTATAAGATTAGTTCCTCAAATAATTCATGCTCATTAACGGTTTAACTAGAACCATCATTTACATAACATAGACATTTCATTTCATCAATACCAAATAAAATGTTCAAACATGATATTACTTTAATACAAACCTTTTAATAGATAATAATTGAAAATAACTAGTCATTTTGAGATTAATCATAATTTTCATAGCATGATAAACTATAGCATCATGAATTGGATACACAGGTTTCCTCAAAACACACTAGAGAGCATTGAAATGCTCATAGTGGCACCGAAGTGCAATCCTGTACAAGCGCACGTTCTAACCCTATTGACAAGCCAATCAGATCCTAATTGTTTACTACGTTCAAATAGGCATTTAACTGAATTATTAACATTACAAATTAGAGGCACTTCAATAATATCTATACACATGCTATAAATCAATTACGTTAATTTTAATATCAATTAACCGTATTATTCACCAACTACTGAATAATCATTTCTCACCTATACTTAATTGTAAACATTTTATAATTTCAATTTACTATCAAAATTCAACCTGAACACAATTTAACCAAATCATAATATCACAAGTTATAAATATATATTCATCTATACTATAAACTTACCTAGGACATTCTATCGGTTGACTCGTAAGGACTAATATGCAATTTTTCCTTTTTTCGGTATTACGAGGTTTCTATACCTCATTTTCTGAACCCACTTGACTTTAAGGACAAACCATTTATACTTAGCTCTTTGTTCAATTAGCAAAATTTTATCAAATCAAAATTTAATGTAAACTTTATTGACTTGTATGAAATAAATAATAAATACGGACTAAATAGTCAGATTTGTGATCCTGAGACTACTATTTCCGACATCACTAAAAAGGGCTGTTACATCTATTTTCTAGGAGTCACCCACTTTGATGCTCAAGAGAAAACAATGCCCTAATTGGACTTACTAGACGACATAGTATTCTTTCAATCGGTTTGCTCATTTCTAATTAGACTAAAGACATGCTTATGTTCATTTACTAATACAAACTATTTTTTCGTATTACAATCTAACCACGTAATACAGCTTAATATTAGTTAAATAGTATATAACTAGTGAGTCAATATTTGCTTCCATTTTGCTTTGCATGCAAAAACTTTGAGGATAATATAAAAATGATATTAAGTGTAACAGCCTAAAATTTCAGTGGTGTCGGAACAGTGATTCGAGATCACTAAATCTGACAAGTACGATTAGGAAATTAAAATAAAGTAATATTTAGAAGTGAATGAAATATTAGAAATATTTTAATAGGTTAAATTAAAATTTAAAAGAGAAATTATTAAATAAATTAAGTAAAAAATGAGGTATCGAGGCCCGATCTCATGAAATCGAGCCGTAAATATTTTTATAAATATTTATGGAGTGTTAGTAATGTGGTGTTAAAATTTCGTTAGAAAATTTTATCGTTTGGATGGTTAATTAAATAAAAAGGACTAAACTGTAACAAATGCACAATTTGCTAGAAGGATTAAATAGCTTAAGTGTTAAAAGAAAGAGGATTTAAAGGGCAATTAAGCCTAAAAGTGAATAGGTTGGACGGCAAGGGCAAGAAAATCAGCAGAAAAATAAGGGAAATAAGGGCAAAATTGGAAATTTTATAATTTTAACATATAAAATAAGGATAAAATTGAGAAATCTAGAGATCTCTTCATATTTCTCAGCCAAAACGCCATAGAAGGTCTGGAGAAAGCTGGTTTTTCATATTTTTACATCATGTGAGTTTAATTCTTGCTTTTTCTTGATAATTTTTATGTTTTTATGACTTTTACAATTAGGTCCACTTATAGAATTCATTAGTTTTTGATTTGGTGGGTGAAATTGGAAGTTACCCTAGATGATTAAGGGAATTTTATGATGAATTATTATGAAATTTAAGTTCTAATTTCATATTAAGGTGGTTTTGTTAAGTGATTTTGATAGAAAATGGTATTTAGGACCTAATTGTGAAAAAGTTGTGAATTAGAGGTTGGTGTTGAAATTCAGAATATCAAAGGTTGTGAAATAGTTTATAATGATAAAATAAAGTGTTAATTGAGAAAAATTAGTTCAATTGATGGGTGAATTGAGCCGGGACTGAATTGTAAAAACTGTAAATTTTGAGGTAAAAGTGCAATTTTGAAAGTTGAACAGCATAAATTGTGAAGTGAAATAGAAATTAAATAAATGCTAATGAGTGAAAATATTTTACATTATAGATCAAGAATCCAAAGAAGAACGAGGAAAAGAAAAAGTTGCGGAATAGTCCCTGAATTTCAATATCTTCTACAAATCAGTCGGGTAAGTTCATATGGTTGAATGTTCATGCTTAATTGTGAATGATTAAATGATGTAATGTGTTATTAAATATGAATTTGTCGTGGAATTGTGAAAATTGTGATAAAATGGAATAACAAAGGCGGTAATCCAAATTAGGAAAAACGCAGGAATTGAGTACGTTCGTATCGTGATATGTGATGAATTGACGGATAAGACCATGGTTGTTCCATGGCAAAGTGTGAAATGTAGGTATGGTATCATCCATACTAAGTTGCGAAATGTAGGTATGGTATTATCAAATCCATACTGAGTTAAGAAATGTAGGTATGGCATTTCCCATACCGAGTTGTAAAATGTAGGTATGGTATTTCAATGAGGAAAACCATACTGAGTTATGAATCGTGGCACTGAATAACGACGTACTCAATTTCATAAGCCGTTTCCTAATTTGATATTAAGAAATACAAGAGAAGTGAACCAAATGAAAGAGATGAAGTAGTTGTTAATGTTGAGCTCAACTATGTAAAGTATTATAACAGTGGTTGTGAATGGCAGGAAACTTTAGTAAATGTTTTGGTATTGTTTGGAATTATTATATTTGGTAAGCATTACTTTTAAACCTATGAACTTACTAAGCTTCAATAAGCTTACTTGTGTGTGGTTGACATTGTTATGTAGATTGAACTAAAGTGAAGTTGGTAGATCGGATCAACACAACAAGACACACTATCCAGATCAATTCCAGTAGCTTTTGTTTTATGGTTATAGATTTATATGACATGTATAGAGATTAAATGAAACGAAGTAAGGATGTTATAAACAAGTTAACAATATTTTGTACTAAAACAGTTTTTGGTTGGTAGCAGTAGTTCAACTTTGAAAATTCACTATAAATCATGGAAATTGAATTATAGGTTGAATAAGATATGAAATTAAATCCCATTGAATCTAGTTTCATATAGAAGAAACGGTGTAAGCAAAAGACTTTTATATTAGGAGATATTTGAATTTATGTGAGACAAGATCAGAGTGATTTCGAGCTCCCCTGTTCTGATTTTAGAAATTCACTAAAAATTGTACAAAAATAATTAGGAGCCATGCTATACATGTACAGATTCCTTATTGAGTCTAGTTTTAAGGAAAATAAACAACATAGACATTTGAATTCTGTACAGAGAGAAAAGTGATTTGTAAGTGACAGAGGTCAAAGCAGTCTAGCACTGAAACAGGGGAGACTTTAACTAATAAACTGAACTAATTGGCCCAACCAAAAATTCTGGAAAAAAATTAGTAGATATACATATGAGTCTAGTTTCTGGGAAAATTTACGGATTTCAGTTTCGAGTTTTTTAACTCGAGATATGATTTTTTAAGCGACTATGACGCAGATAAATAGCTTATTCCGAAAGGTAAAGTAAAGGGTTTCAAAATTGTTTAAGTGCTAAATTAAGTTTATTAACACCTCAAACTCGACTCCGGCAATGGTCTCGGGTATGGGGGCGTTACATTAAGGTAATTAATGGATATTATTAAACCAATTTGCTCGAAAAATACAAGTATATAAAACAAATAAACTACACTTAGGACACTAGATCTAACATCTACTAGGTTTTCGAGACCTACAAAAACATAAAAACTTACTTGAAAATATTAACTAGTAGAAAGCGACAAGTAGGATTGTATCGACAAAGACACGTGATAACTTTATTTATTTAATAAACAATAAAAATAAAATAAGGGGTTTAAAATTAAAAACAAAAGTTAATTAAAACAAAGTAAAAGACATCGTAAAATAAAATAAAAGAAAATCAACGAGGGAAAAACTCTAGCCAAAGGTGAAATCTCCAGTTGATTCATAGATTCAATCATCGACGTAAAGATAACTTTAATGCCTTTAATAAATTAGTTCTAGTTGTTGACTCAGTATCGGGTAACCAATCACTCCTTACGTGTTCGATAACTAAGAGACAATTCGTTTGAAATTACTTATTGACAACGTTAACAACAGGAGAGACCTAATTTTAACCAACAAACTTACCTCAGCAGGGTTTATTTAAGCTAAACCACGCATCCACACCACATAATGTAAACTATGATATAAATGAGTTATGCAATTTGTCACTCGTATTAGAATGAATTAAATAATCACAAATTTAATTATTTTAATTGACAAGACAACCGTTCTAAGTTATCAAATACTGATCAATATTTAATAAACCTAAGTGATTGTAATTATAATAGAAGATACATGAATACCAAATAACAAAAAAGAATTAAAGTGTAAATTAAGTATCATGAATTTATTAAATCAAACTTCGATTTACCTTCAACCAGAAAAGTGAAAATAAAAATTCATAAAATAACAAAAATAAAATAAAACTAAAAGTTGCTATGAATAAGTCTAAGTATCTCCAAATTTTAACCTAATAATATCTACTTATAAAGTAAAAAAATAATAACATGGAGATAATGCAAAAGTGCTCTTAATTAAATGAAACAGAAATTTTTTAAGATATCTTGACAGTTTTTATTTAAACTTTCAAGTCATTTTTGGGTGCCTTCCTAATAATTTTGGGCTTAACTTTAGTTAGATTTTTCAGTTCCCTTCAAGTCACTATATTATTGTCCAAAGACAGATGTTTATAGCTTAAGTTATAGCTAAAATATTAAAATTATTCTGTGTGAAAGTCCAAAATATAAAAACTTGTCAAAAATAAATTTTAAGTTTTTTTTAGTTATTCCTTAAATTAATAATAAATAAAATATAATTATAAATAATATATTTAATAATATAAATAGCATAATTCAAGATAAAAAAAATCATAAATAATTAAAAATTACGCAGATAACAGACTCAAAACTTCAAGCTTAAGTAAAAAATAAAGTTCTGCCATCCTTAAAAATTCTTTCTTCCCTTTTTTCTTATTCAAATTCCAATTTCAAAATATTTATAATTCATCTTTTCTTTTTTTCTCTTATTCTAATTCCCCCATGCTAGCTTTGAAAAAGAAAAGAAAAAGGTGTCAACATTGTTCATATTCCCTGGTGTATCCATCATTCCGTCCTTAATGGTCTTTGCAAAAACGAAAATGTAAATTAACTTTGAACCAATAAAAGCACAAGATGTTGCAACTGTTCTTCATTATTTGAATTAAGGGAGCACCATCGGTTCTCATAAACAACATAATAAAGTCAAAATAGTTTGCACCACATTTTGAGTGTCAATGTTATTTTTAGACTAGGTCCATAAAATTTTCACTCAAATATCAATAAATAATTTAAGAGTGTGATTAGTATTATTTCTAAAAATTACTTTTAAGACAAAAGTATTTTCAATAAACCGATTGTTGAGAAAAATAAAAAGTACTTCTATCAAACCAAAAAATAGATCAAAAGCAATTGTTTAAGAAATTGAAAATTTTAGTTTCTCTCTAAAAATGATTTTTCCCAAAAATAATTTTAAAAAATATTTCTAAACTAGACCTAAGTCTGATGATCTTACATTCTCTCCAACAATATTCTTACTATATAACTAAGACATTTGCTAATTAGCTGTACAACTTTCCTCCATGATCTCACATATTTCTCGTGATCTTTAAAATTAGCTATGATGAGCTAAAGAAAAGAAAAAAAAATTGTAAGGGATGCATGTGATGTAAAAAATTGCTTGATATTAAAATTAATGATAAATTACACTAATAGTCACTTAATTTTAGAGAGCTAACAAAACAATTACTTAAATTTCAATTCAGTCATTCAACTTTTAAAAAATAACAAAATAAACACCACTAATTATTTTCTGTTATAAATTAACAGAGCTACCATTTTCTGTTACAAACTTAATGAAAATGTCATTTTCCATCCACCTATCACTGCTCTCTCATCCCTCTCCCTTTTCCCCACTATCCCTCATCCTGCTATGATTCTTTCCCATCCCTCTCCCTTTTCCCCACCATCCCTCCTCCTGATTCTTTCCCTCTCGCCCATTTTCCCTTTACTAACCCTCTTCCGCATGTTTGAAAAGTAAAGCCAAATTCATCGTAATTTTACCTGTTTACCAAATTCTATTCCTCTCTTACTCTTCCCAACTTCAACGCAAAATTTAGCTTTCAATCTCTTTCAGACCACCCTCCCCCAAAAAATCTCTTTACCTTTTTTGATGAATTTCTCGATTGATGATCATTAGCAGAAGGTAATCCTTACATGAACTTTTCTTTTTTTTCTTCAATACGATGATCAAAATTATTTGTTCAAGTTTTTATAGCTTTCCCATTATTCTTCCTTAGATTGTTAAACAGTATAATAAAAGTTGAAAATTTCCCTTTTTAGATCTTGTTGAAGATTTTAATTGATTTTATGGGCCTTCGCTAAATTTCGGTCGTAATTAGATATGGGATTCTAGAGCTTTGGAGGATTCTTGGGATATTTATATGATAATAGGTCATAAATTTTAAGTCCATCCCAGTTTCTCAGTACTTTCCTATTTAGTTAGTAAGAAGAAGGTAGGTGTTATAACTTACAGCTTTTTAGGGTTTTTTCCAGGTTGATATGAGAGAGAAACTTGGTTTAATTGACCGCAACTAATTAAGTCGGGTCTATGAGGTTGATTTTCTCTTTTATTGAATATTCCAATAATAGATAAACAATGGAACTTTAAGTTTGTTTTTCCTGCAAGAAAAAATAAAATTGGGGGATATGGATTTCGACCGTAGATGGATGAATCGGGTTTGGGATGCAGGTTTTTATCAAGTCTGAATGGAGGGTTGTTTGATCTTGAGCCATACATTCAGAGAGAGCAGCATCCACAGAACCATATGGTCATGATGATTGGCCTCGAAAACGAGCACAGCTCCACTAGATTAACAGAATCAAAAGGCTCAAACTAGAAAGGTTTTTTGATGAATTTTGGTAAAGGGAGGGGAGTTAATCCGGTGATTGCTATAACTAATGGAAGCATGAGTGAAGAAGATGAACCAAGTTACAGCGAAGATGGAAATGGTGAGAAGTGCAAGAATGGATGGCCATGGAAGAGAATAAAATGGAAGGACAATGTGGTTAGGCTTCTAATAGCAATGGTGGTGGGGAAGAGGGGGAGAGAGAGAGAGAACTAGAGAAGGGGGAGGGATGGTGGGGAAGAGGGAGAGGGATGGGACAGCAGTGATAGATGGATGAAAAATAACATTTTCGTTAAGACTGTAACAAAAAATGGTAGCTCTCTTACATGTGTAACTAAAAATGGCAGTTTTGTTACATCTGTAACGGAAAATGGTTAATGGTGACAGTTTTGTTATTTTTCAGAAGTTGAGTGATTAAATTGAAACTTAAGTGACTGTTTTGTCAATACCTCAAAATTGAGTGACTATTAGTATAATTTACCCTAAAATTAACTATCAAGGAATTGAATAACGACAGTCTTTACTTCCTTGTTGACATATAAAACAATCTTAAAAGGTCGGAAAGTGTTTATAGAGCCTCCAGTTAAAATTCTTAAGATTGGCTGTCAATTCTTTTACTTGAAGTAGGAAATGATTTTTCTAATTGTATTTACAAATTCAAATCCTAGTTAAATTTAAATTCTGAAAAAAAGAAAAAAAAAAGACGACGATAGCAGTAGAAATTGACCATCGACTGGCGTGGAAATTTGCCATATTAATGCCTTTCTTCCCACGTGGCATTAAATTCCCTTTTGTTTTAAGGTATCAATGAAGCCGGAAAATAGCACAAATGCGCGAATGCTACACTCTAAATTCGTTTTCGCTGTCAAGTATTGAGGGTATTTATAAATCGCAATTTTTTATATTAATTATAGAGTATGTCTATTCAAAATTATCGTAGATTAAAGTTGAAATTATCACTGTGAAAATGATGATATCATATTTATATTATTTTTCTCTAATTAATTAAGAGATACATATTAAAATGTTATGTAAAGCCCAAATTTTACCCGGGCTCAATAAATTAACCGTTTAAGTTTTTTTTTTATATAGATCCAAATACAAAACAACAAGCCCAACAAACTCAATCCAAACCAATTCAAAACTATACCTAATTCTAGCCCAATTAAACCTAGCTCAACTAAGCCTACAACAGGAAAAAAAAAAAAAAAAACCTAGGTCTCTAGGTTTGTCGCCGCCTCTAGCCGCCGAACCTACCCTGCGTCGCCTCCGCACCTTGTAACACCCCTTACCCGTGTCCAATGCCGGGATGAGGTACGAGGCATTACCGTACTTAACTTACTCGAATGTGTAAAGTCGAACCATAAAATTTCATTTCCATTTAAAAACTTTTCATACATTCTCTTAAAATCCTTATCATTGGCCTACGAGGCCCAAAACATACGTCGGGAGTGGTTTGAAACCAATCCGGAAACTTTCGGGCACTTAGAAATTTTTTGCTCAAAATAGGGCCACACGCTTGTGTAAAGTGGGACATGCCCGTGTGGGCAGGCCGTGTGGTCACACACGCCCATGTCTCTAGCCCATGTCGAATTTATTTTTCATTTCGAACCTACAGGGGTTTTCACAAGGCCTGGCACATACTTGTGTCCCTCGCCCGTCTCCTTCACACAGCCTCGACACGCCCGTGCCTTAGCCCATGTGTGAAAACTTGGGCATTCTGTTTATGATGTCAGCATGCAATTTAGGTCACACGGCGAAGCCACATGCTTGTGTGCTAGGCCGTGCCCTCCACATGGTTGAGACACACGGCCGTGTCTTCGCCCGTGTAAAAATTATTGGGCATTCTGTTTTGCATAAATTAGGTGCAGGGGACACACGGCCTATCAACACGCCTGTGGGGCTGACCGTGTGTCACACACGGCCTAGACACACACTCATGTGCCTACCCGTGTGGACAAATATAGGCTATTTTCCAAGCCCTTTGCCACCCTAAAACTTAATCAAACACAAGGCCAACTTCAATAACACATAATATGACATTTATAAACATCTAATACACAAAACTTAAGGCAGTCACATGCCACAAAATATAACGTTAATCATGCATTCATCATCATTCATTTTTCCTACTTGAATATGCAATTTTATGCTAGCACAATTGACATTCACTTTGCATAATTAAGCTTAATCAATATTAGCCCATTTCTAACGGCCATTACAACTTGACTTAAGTAACATCAATAGCCAACACTTTTGGCTACCCAAAATGACAACTATCAAAATGACCAAGTTTTCTATACATGTCATACTCAAAATAATTAGACTTTACTATACCAAAATGGAATGCTTGATAGTGTGACTTCGAGCTCCGACTGTTAACGATCCCCAAGCTAGCTTGGCAAAACTACAAGGAAAAGGGAAAAGAAAGGGAGAAAGCATAATTGCTTAGTAAGTTGTATGAAATAAATAGCAAGGAAATAATCATCTGAATAAGGTATCATGAATACCACATAATCTCTTTACACATTAAGGCGGCTTACTCATGCTCTTTCGTACCGGCACATTCATATCATTTCGTATTCATTTCCCGTGAATTACTCATGTACACCTGTATCACTCATCACATAATTTTAGTCTTTCTCGTTAAATCCATCAACTTAAATACTTTTCCCATTAAATTACCTAAAATACCGAAGGATACCCGAAATTCCATTCTCATGGTAAGATGCCAATGCCATATCCTAGATATGGTCTTACATGGGATCACATGTCGATGCCGAAGCCATATCCCAGATACGGTATTACATGGGATCTCATATCGATGTCGATGCCATGTCCTAGACATGGTCTTACACGAGATCGTAAACTGATACCGATGCCATGTCCCAGACATGGTCTTATACGGTATCACTCTTAGATGCCCACGCTATGTCCCAGACATGATCTTACAAGAGATCTAAATCTCTTCTCGGTGCCGACACCATGTCCGAGACATGGTCTTATATGGGACCACATGTCGATGCCAATGCCCTGTCCTAGACATGGTCTTACATGGGATCTCAATTCAGTGCCGATGCCATGTCCCAGACATGGTCTTACACGGGACCTACAATTTCTCATGTCATGACTACGGTATCCCTCGTATTCCTTAAAATTTAACCGTGATTTCTCTATTATAACACCATCATTTCTTTATTAAAATCATATAAAAAAATCTCATGAAAATAACATGAATTTCATAGACTATCATCACAATAAATTTTCATAATACATAATGCTAATTTATTACATACAACGTACCTCGGATCCAAAATATGGGTAGGTGTACAGTTTAGTCCACTACCTTATTCTTTCCCCGGTTTCGATCCGGGCTTCGTGTTTTTTGATCTAAAATGACAAATTTCACTTATTTAGTATTCACATTGGCTAAGTAGCCCATAATTTATACTTTAGAAAAATTTATAATTTTACCCCTAAACTTTTACATATTTGCAAAATGGTCCCTAGGCTCGTAAAATGAAATGCACTTATTTTCTTGGTTACCTAAGCCTAGCCGAACCATTTATGTGCTCATAACAGCCCCTATTTCTCATCAACTTACACCTTTACTACACATTTTATCATATTTGCAATTTGATCCCTATTAGGGTTTTTCATGAAAAAATCACTTAGAAAAAGATGTTTACTACACTTTAAACTTTCATATTCTACCACTAGACATCAAAATACATGCATGTCATGTATGGGTATATTTTTACACATAAACCCTAGCTCAAATTAGTGGTGGAAATAGTTAAATTAAGCTACGAGGATTTCAAAAATACGAAGAGAATTAAAAACGGGGCTAAATTGCACTTACTAGTGAGCTTGAAAATGAAATAAACCCTAGCTGTGGAGTCCCTTAAGTTTTCGGCAGCCTTGAGAAGAAGATGGACAATATTTTTGCTTCTTTTTCCCTTTTTATTTCATTAAATAACCAAATGACCAAAATGCCCTTATGCCCTTTCTTTAGAAAATTTTCCTTCCTTGGGCATTTTTGCCCATCATACTAATAAATGGTCTAATTGCTAAATAAGGACCTTTAATAGTTTTTATAATGCCAATTCATCCCTAAAACTTCTAGAAACTCATATTTTGCAACTTTTGCAATTTAGTCCTAAAGGACAATTTAACCACTATCTCATAAAAATTTCTTTATGAAAATTTCTCACTATCATGCAATCATATTATAAACTTAAAAATAATCATGAAATTTATAATTCTACTTCAGATTTGTGGTTTCGAAACCACTATTCTGACTTGGATTCTAATTCGGGCTGTTACACACCTAGCCGCCGCCTCTCCATCACATCGGCCACTTGCCACCGCCAATGTTGACCTTTTGAACCTGCAAAATCAACAATAGAAAAGACATTAAACGATAGCAAAAAATGTATGTGAAATATTGTAATGAGATCGTCTATAAAAGCCACAAAGAACTCAATGTATTTTTTTTACGGAGAATAAAAAAGATTCAAACAAAGAAGAAAAAGGTGATTTTTTTACTCATTTTATTTTTTATTTTATTAAAACATACAAAAGAAGAAAAAAGAGAAGGGTTGATACCTGTTTTGTTCGATGGAGAAGAGGAAGCCGAAAGGTTTTCTTACCTTTTACTTGATTTTGGCCAAGATCCCTGTGTTTTCAACCCCAAAAAGGGAATCCTCGCGAAAAGGAGGCCAAAATGGAACAGTTTGGCACTTTTCGGCCATCGTGGATGGCGGCGACGTTGCCGGTGGCCGACAGCAGATTGCCGGAGCCAAGGCCAACTGATGACCGGAGAAGGGAGTTTTTAGTGAAAAAAAGAAAATGGATTTAAGTTTTTTTAGGGGAAAGACTGAAAATGATTTTTTTAAAAAATTTTAACTTAAATAGGGGTTCCAAAATGACTTCGTTTTGGCCAGGTACCTCAAGTACCAAAACAACGCTATTTTGACTTGGCCCGATCTGACCGACCTGACCCACCAGCAGGATTCGCGTGTTTTTTAAAAGTGGACTATTTGCACATTTAGCCCTTCTGCATTTTTTGGCTTTTAAATTTTTTTATTTTTGAATTTATACCCTAGAATTTTTTTTGCGATTTCAATATGGTCCATTTGAAACGGTGTGTTCTGGAGGATGGGGAATATTTCTCATTTGGTCCCTCCTTGTTATTCGTGCGTTACAACTTGGTCCTTCACCCTATTTTTATTCCCAATTTTTACCCAAAATTCCGTTTTGATTTCAATTTAGTATTTTTTTTTGTTATTATTAGTATTATTATATTATTAAACTGTTTAATTTAATATTTAATATTTATTTTTGTTTATTTACTTATTATTATTTTTTAAATAGACTTATTTTATTTTTATTATTACTCTTATTATTGTAATTTTATTTATTTACTTATTTATATCTTTTTATATGCTTTCAAAATTTAGATTATTATTATTATTATTATTATTATTATTATTATTATTATTATAATTTTTTATTTGTTTTATTTAATTTTTTATTCTTTTATTTATTTGCTTATTTTCAAAAATTTTTTAATTAAACTTTTTATTAGTTTATTTATTTATTTATTTACCTATTACTTTTTTATTATTATTTACAATTAGCCTTATTTATTTATTTATCTTATTGTTTTTTTTTTCTGGTTTTATTATTGTCATTCATATTATCGCATTTATTATCATTTTGTTATGCACATTAGTACCGCGATTTTTTTATATTTTATCAAGCATATTATGCCATTATTATTACAAATTCATTTCGCATTAATCTTTCCAATACATCAAAAAGAAAAATTTCAAATTTAAGGCAATGTGTCGTATTTGGAAATTCGAAATGTCGTTCCCTAACTTATAGGGTTTCAATTTTCTCGATAAATCCAAATAACTGAACATCCTTCTTTTTTTAAAACATGAGATTTTAATTAAAATATTCTCGAGAATCAAGAAAAATTGTGTTCTAAATTGTGAAATATGATTTCTTTCTAAAAACCGTGTTAGTCAAGTCTATTTCAAAAAATAAAATTTTTGTGTTTATTCTTGTTTCGAGAATTTAAGACATTGTGTCCTAACTTATGGGACGTGATCTTTTTTCTCGATTAACTAAAAAATAAAGTTATTTTCGTGTTAATAATATTTTAACAAAAGGATCGTATTTTTAAAATTTCCTCAAATTTTTAACTTTCGACACTAAAGACACCAAGTAATCAATTATGTACTAATTTTGGGCATATCGAGAGTGCTAACCCTTCCTCGTGCGTAACCAACTCTCGAACTCGTTTTCTGGATTTTGTAGACCAAAAATCATCGATTTAGTAAACTTTTATTAAAATGATTGAATTACGAGGTGAACCAATCACACCTCATATAAAAAAAAGGATTGGTGGCAACTCCCATTTTTCATTTTAAAAATCAAAAGTCGACCTTTTCAAAAAAATGGTTTCGACAGCTTGGCGACTCTACTGGGGACTAAAAATACCAGAGTTAAGCTACGAGTTGATTATTTTTTGTATTTTGTCGAAAATTGAAATTTTGGTTTAAATTTACGATCCTTTCGTTGCATTTCATCTATTATTTTTGTGGTCTTTATCGCTTTGATCATCGTGATTTGTTAGCTTTATTGGTTCGAGCTTTTTGATATATTTTCGCATATTGCATTACATAACCGCTCGATTATATCCTTTTAAGTAGGAGTGAGAAACTATACCTTCGCGAGGTCTTCACCTCTGTGTAGGACAGTGAATCACTTTCGGGATACATCTGTAGTTATGTCTTCATGAGATTTTTATCTCTGTGTAGCCATAGGGAAATGTATTCCCCTGAACTGCACTTGGTTCGTATGAGCCTATAATGGATAAGGATCGAAGAATCTGCTGATTTAGGTACATTTACTTTAGAATCAAACCACATATAGTGAACCCTAAAAGCTCACCTTTGGTAGAACCACACCAAATCCTAGTGGTCACTCGAATAGGCGCTTTATTTATTTTTACTTGCTTTGAATTCGAGCTTGATATGAAATGTACTGACCTATTTTGTTTTGTTATGACTGTGATTGCATGGCATTTTCATCATAAAAAAATGTGTTGATTTATGTTCAGTTGCTAAATAGAGAACTTGTCATGGAAAAGGAGTTTCTTGATAAAGTGGAGGATAATGCGGCTATCCGAATATGGTCTAAGAGAACGCAATAAGCGAAGGGTCATAGTCTGACGAAGGCGTACGTGTTAGAATTGTGGGATTTCACTCACATTGGCGTGACTCAGAACAATCTCCAATAGTTGAAAGAAATGTGGGGCCAATGGGGTGACAAAATCAAGCAGCTATTTTACTGTAATTATGGTGACTTGCCCTATCTACTCGATATCAAAGTGGAGAAGCATTTATTCTGAGCTCTCGCCCAGTATTGGAATCCTACCTATAGTTGCTTTACTTTTGGGAAGGTAGATTTGGTACCTATTGTAGAAGAGTATACGACCTTGCTTCATTGCTCGAGGATTCAAGCTGACAAAGTTTATTCTAGGGCCGCCAACATCTCGACTTTCTTAAAGAAGTTGATGAACATCACGGGGATGAGTGAGCAATGGGTCACGGTCTGAATTAAGCAAAAATAAGACAGTAAATGCATCCCTTGAAAAAGTCTACAAGATTTGATCTTGGTACATCCTAATATGAAAAAAAGGGTCGACATCTTTGCTTTGAGCATTTACGGGTTGGTCATCTTTCCTAAAGCATTTGGGAATATAGATGAGGCAGTTTTAGATTTACTTGACCGACTTGACAAAAGGGTCACACCCATCCCAATAATCTTAGCCGAAACTTTCAGATCTTTGAATGCATGTCGAAGATTAGATGAAGAAAGATTCATCGGATGTGCACAACTTTTGTTAGTTTGGTTTCATAGCCACTTTTGGAAGATAGAAAAGGTCTCTTATTGGGTATTTTTTGAGAATTATTCTCCAGTGAAGGAATTTGTGGCTACACTGAGACGAGATGATATTTTTGAATAAAAATAGATGGAAATTCTCCAAAATCTCCAAGATGAAGAGGTGGAATGGAAAGCCCCTTAGATGATTCCTGACGAGATCCTGTACCGGTGTAGAGACTTCAACTGGGTCCCTCTACTCGAGGTATAGGGAGCTATTGGATATGTTCCTCTACTTATGTTGAGGTAGTATAGATCAAGACAATTTATACCAGCAACACAAGGATTGGCTCAGTGTGAATTTGCGTACAAGGGTGATAATTATAAGAAAAAAGTTTTTGAAATATCGAACGCTTGGAACCAAACTCGCAGAATGAAAATATTTGCCGCAAATCCAATGATGACCCCCAAATATGATTGATGGAGAAGTAAAAGAGTCAATGATAACATCCCTGTGCCAAGTCAAGAAAACACTTGGCTGATATAAGAACATTTACAAGTAATCCCGTCTGAGTTAGAAATCATAAAGCAAGACTTTGAAAAGAAGAATTTTGAGCAAGAGAAAAAGATAGAACAGTTGGAAGAGGAAAAGATGCAGCTTGGATTAGATGTCAAAGTCCTGAAGTTAGAATCTGAAAAAAAGAGAAAAGGAAAGAACAAGGTTGAAGAAGACTTAGACAGCCTAAAAAGGGATTATAAGAAGCTGCGCTTGTCGATAAGGACTACCGTGTTGGGCAAAACATCAGAACAGTTGTAACATCCCAAAATAAATGGACAGTGGTTGCAAAACCACGAATCTGAGATAGAAAAGTTTATTCCGATAAATTTTTATGATTTACCGAGTGATTAAATGCATGTGTTAGAATATTGATAGAAAATTTCATGAATTGCATGTTTAATTTGCCTATTAGGGCTTAATTGCAAAAGTTGATAAATATGAGTTCTAGATAGGAAAGGATTAAATTGAAGAGCATAATTGAAGAACATAATTCAAGTAGAGGTCCTTAAATGGTAATTATACCATTAGGTTTTCATGGTCAAAAATGGACATACATAGGTAGAAATAACCAAAGTTTTAATGAAGGACATTTTAGTCATTTGGTAATTAAAAAGATTAAAAAGGGAAAAAGATGGAAAAATGTTATCATCTTCTTCATTAGGCCGGATGTCAAGGGTTCTCCATAGCTCGGGTTTGTTTCAAGCTTTCAAGCTCCATAGTAAGTGATTTTCAGCCCCGTTTTTAATGTTCTTTACGTTTTTGGAGTCCCGATAACTTGATTTAGTTTATTCTAGCAATAATTTAACCTAGGGTTCATATTTGGAAAAATACCCATAGGTGAAATGTGTTTATTTTGATGTTTTATGATGGAATATAAGGTTTTAAATTATGTTAAACAACTTGTGCTACTCGGTTTTAAGTAAAAATGAGTAAAACGACATAATCGGTAAAAATACCTAATGTTCATAAGTACATGTTTGTAATGGCCCCACGCGCGAGACCGTCGCCGGAGTCAAGCTTGAGGTGTTACTGAACATAATTTACCACTTAAAGAACTTTGAATCCTTTATTTCTACATTCGCAACCTGCTGTCTATCTGCATCACAGTTACAAAAAAAAAATCATATCTTGAGTTACGAAACTCAAAATCAAGATCCGTAAATTTTCCCTGAATCTAGATTCATTTATATATTTACTAATTTTTTTCTAGAATTTTTGGTTGGGCCAATTAGTACAGTTTATTAGTTAAAGTTACCCCTGTTTTAGGACTCGACTGCACTAACCTCTGCTTACCACGAACCACTTTTCTCTTTGTAAAAAATTCATGTGACTATGCTGTTTATTTCTCTTAAAACTAGACTCAATAAGGATTCTGAATATATAAAGTAAATCTCCTAATTATTTTTGTAAAATTTATGGTGAATTTCCAAAGTTGGAACAGGGGATCCAGAAATCGCTCTGACCCTATTTCACTAAAACTCAAATATCTCACAACATATAACTCCTTTACCTATTTCGATTCTTCCATATGAAATTAGACACAATAAGCTTCAATTTAATATTTAATTCATCACCTTTTTCTATTTCTACTATTTTTAGTGATTTTTCAAACTCACGTCACTGCTGTTACAATATTCTGTTTTATGACAAATTTCACTTTTCTATGAATATTCATGGACTATTATCACTTTGAACATACATGGTCTCATACATGATCTAAATAAGCCATTCCAAGGACTAATCATTATTAGGCATTTTCTCAACCAAACCACAACCATATCACAAGATTAATTACACAAAACAAATATATTGCTATACATGCCATATTCAAAATACAAGCCATTATACCAAATTGTCCCGGATAGTGTGATCGTTCCTTCGACCCTTCCCGATTTCCGAGCTAGCTTGTCAAAACTACAATGAATGAAAAGAAGGGAGTAAGCATAAATGCTTAGTAAGTTCACATGCAAATAACAAGTAACATAACAAATTAATTATACCAAATAACACTAGCATGGTATCACCAAAACAATATCACATTTCTAATCATCATTTATCATCTTACCACCTTATTGTTGTTGTATCGAGTTTCAAACCGAGGGTTAAGTACATACCTGTCCAAAGTGTCCATTTCACAACACTTATAAAAATGACACTTGCATCTTGAGTATTCTTCCATTTCACTAGAATTTTACCCGTTGAACACATCGGAATATAACTCGGATACATGGATAATTTGCACATAAGTGCCACATATGTAATCAAATGACCATGTAACCCGCCCATAAGCGAACTTGGACTCAACTCAATGAGCTCGAGCGTTCACATCCATAAGTGAACTCGGACTCAACTCAACGAGCTCGGATGCCTAGTTACATATCATGAACTCGGACTCAACTCAACGAGTTCGGACATTCGCATCCATAAGTGAACTCGGACTCAACTCAACGAGTTCGGATGCCCAACCATCCTAGTGACATGTCACTTGTATCCTAATCTATTCCCAAGGTTCAAACGGGATTTTCCTCAATCACACATTTCCCAGTCGTTCTCCTCAGAATATCGGAACCAATACGTTGCTTGCATCTCATACTTATCAATTTAATCAGATACTTTTTATACCAACACATAATATTTAACAAAGCATAATATTCATAATAACAAGTATCATAGCATATAAATAGCATTAAATCACTTAAAATAGCAATTATGTTACATTATTTACACATGAACTTACTTCGGTACAAAATATAGAAATTTTGCAATTTAGTTCACAATCTTTTCTTTTCCTTGATCAAGATCGATTCCACGTCTTTCTTGATCTAAAATAACACATTTAGCTTATTTAATACTCACATTTATCAAAATAGTCCTTAACTCTAACTTTGGAAAAATTACGATTTTGCCCCTAAACTTTTACATATTTACACTTTTACCCCAAAGCTCGGAAATTAAAATTTTTCCAAAATTCTTATGTTTTAGGACATGCTGATCATTTTTTTACTAACAGCAACCTCAAATTCCCACTATAACATGCACTTATGAACAATTGGTATTTTTACCGATTAAGCCGTTTTACTCGTTTTTACTTAAAACCGAGTAGCACAAGTTGTTTAACATAATCTGAAACCTCATATTCTATCATAAAACATCAAAATACACAATTATTCAACATGGGTCAATTTTTGAAATCAAACCCTAGCTCAAATAAATGGTAGAAATAGAGAAATCATGTTACCGGGATTTCAAAAACGTAAAAATCATTAAAAACGAGGCTAGAACGGACTTACAATCGAGCTTGGAAGCTTGAAAAACCCTAGCCATGGTTTCTCCATGCTATTTTCGGCCTTGAGGAAGAAGATGAGCAAAAATTGGCTTTTAATTTGATTTTTAATTCATTTAATCACTAAATGACCAAAATGCCCCTAACTTAAAAATATTCTTTTTTCTCACCCATTTCATGTCCAGTTTTGTCCAATAAATTAACCAATGGTCTAATTACCATTTAAGGACCTCCAATTTAAATTTTCATAACAATTAGACACCTCTAACATATAGAACTCAACTTTTGCACTTTTTACAATTTAGTCCTTTTGACTAAATTGAGTGCCCAAACATTAAAATTTTCGTACGAAATTTTTTTAAAAAAATAATTTCATAAAAATTTAAACCATAAAAATATAAATAAAACACATTTCAATTTAACACCTTTACCATTTGACAAAAATGCCCTTAATGCCTTTCTTTGTAATTTTTCATGTACAAGCCCATTTTTGTCCAAAATTTTAGAAATTGGTCAAATTTCTATTTAAGACCTCCTAATTAATATTCCAAAGCAATGTCATACTAAAAACTTCTAGAATGCAAATTTTGCAACTAATTCAATTTAGCCCCTAATTTCAAATTAAGCACTTTACGCATAGAATTTCTTCATGAAATTTTCACAGAATCATGCAATCATATCATAAACCTCAAAATAATTATAAAATAATTATTTCTATCTCGGATTTGTGGTCACGAAACCACTATTCTGATTAGGCCCTAATTCGGGATATTACAATGTTAAAGTGAGAATTTGATGTTGCCATTAAGGGAAAATGGTCAGATTGTCATAAAACATAAGAATTAGGGATAAAGTTTAATTTTTGAGCTTTGGGGAAAAAGTGTAAATATACAAAAGTTAGGGTTAAAATAGTAATTTTGCCAAAGTTAGAGTTAAGGACTATTTTGATAAATGTGAGTATTAAATAAGCTAAATTTGCTATTATAGATCAAGAAGAATGAAATTTAGGAGTAGATAAAGGAAAGAAAAAGGTAGAAGATTAAGTTGTCAAGTTGATCGTATTTTGCACCGAGGTAAATTTACGGTAAATAAATGCAATATTTTGATATTTTATATTAATGTTGTTAATTTCCAGCACATATAAATTTATTTTATGAGAATATTCCAAGTTGAATCAAAGATGAGGTAACAGAGAAAAAGTATCAGAAAGCCCGTTTGAACCTTAGGGGTGTTTGGAATACGAAATGTCATCGCATTTTGGGTTGAGACAGTTGAGGAACATCCCATGTAAGTCCATATCAAACATATGGCATTGGCAGGTTGAGACAGTTGAGGAACATCCCATGTAAGTCCATATCAGATATATGGCTTTGGCAGGGCAATGAACATCCCATGTAAGACTATGCCTAGAGCATGGCATTGGCAGGCTATTATCAGGCAGGAAAACCCAAGTATCCTGAGTATTCCAAACGGTTCATTGGGCTAATATAAAAGCTATGTTACAAGAACGTTTAGGTAAATGAATGATAAACAGGAAAGTTAAAGAGTAAGTGGAGAAGTAAAATAAAGATTTTGTTAGTTAATGTAATAATATGAGTATATTTATACTTGGTGAATGTTGCATTTATTTATCTATAAACTTACTAAGCATTGTAGCTTACTTCTTTTCCTTTCTCTCTTTTATAGTGTAGCCAATCCAATTCGGGAACCAAAAGGATGTCGGAGTTCATCTCACACTATCAAAGGCTATCTCGGTATTTTGTAGTTTGAAATGTTTTGAGTTATGGCATGTATAGGGACTTGACTATTTTGTGTGTATGTTCTTATGATATGACTAAAGAATGGAATGGGAATACTTGATAATGATTAGCTATTGAAATGGCTAATTAAGAACATGTTTTGATGTTATGTATGCCTAAATGATAGTTTATGCAAAGAAATGATGAATGAGTAAAAGTTGGCTATGAAACAATTTTGTAACAGTAGTAGTGATGTGAATGTGAATAATCACTAAAAATTGTAGAAAAGGAATTAAATAGTTAATAAGAGATAGAATTAAATCTTATTGAGTATATTTCCATAGGAAAGAAACAGAGCAAGCAAAGGAAGTCTATATTCTAAGATATTTAGACTATTGTGAGGCTGGTTCAGAGTGACATCGTGATCTCTTGTTTTGAATTTTGAAATTTACTAAAAATTGTACAAAAAGAATTATGAGTTATAATTTATACGTATGGATTCCTTAGCAAGTCTATTTTCATTAGAAAGAGGCAAAAACATTATATGAAAATTGTACTAAGAGATAATTGATTTTTAATAAGGAGTGGCTAGAACTGTTGGACTGTGAAACAGGGGAACTTTTAATGAATAAACTGTACTAATTGGCCAAACCAAAAATTTTGGAAAAATTATGCTAAGAAGATATATGAGTCTAGTTTCAGGAAATATTTGCAGATTTAAATTTTGAATTTCTTAACTCGAGTTATAATTAATTTAGTGACTGTTACGCAAGTGGACAGTTTTATTATTAATAGGGAAACAAATTGTTTTAATTTGTGTAAGTAATCATAAAATTTTTAATGTTCCCGGTTTGGTCCCGAACCATTTCAATTGCACGTTTTAGGGCCTCGAGGGCCTTTTTAAGGATATTGGATGAATGTGAGCGAATTAATTTTAAAAGAAAATTTTTATGCCCCGAATTAGTAAGATAAGTCTAGCAACGCCCTGTGCTCGACTCCGGTGACGGTCTCGGGTAAAAGGTATTATATTTATTGGTATCAGAGCAAAAGTTTAGTCTGTTCTCGAAATATTCAGTATGAGTAAGAGTCTAGCTATACATGCCATACTTATATTTTGATAGTGTGACGACTCCTAACAATTTTAAAATGCTTTTCTCTTATAGCTATGGATCCCAAATGAGTTGGTGCAGATGATGTAGAAAGTAATGCGCCCGCTCCCGTAGAAGGGACGGTGCCACCAGATAGTAGTGAAAGGCTTGTTATAGTTAGTCAGGGAGGAGGGTCTCGAGAAGCCTTCTTCTAAGCTATGAATGAATGGTTTGCCGAGTTCGTTCGTACGAATCCAGCCGTTAGACCTCTACCCCCTCATGATCCTCAGACTACCCATGTAGCTCCCTCAGTTACAGATACAGTCAGAAGAGAAAAGCCACCAGTAGACAAGATTAGAAAACAAGAGGCCGAAGAGTTTCGGGCTACTAAAGATGGTGATGCAGAGAAAGCTGAATTTTGGCTCGAAAATACTATCAGAGTTTTTGATGAGTTATCTTGCACACCAGAAGAGTGTATAAAGTGTGTGGTGTCACTTCTTAGAGATTCAACTTACCATTGGTGGAAGACACTTATGTCAGTAGTACCGAAAGAAAGAGTTACTTGGGATTTCTTTCAGGAAGAGTTCCGTAAGAAGTACATCAGTTAGAGGTTCATCGACTAGAAAAGAAAGGAATTCCTTGAACTAAAGTAGGGTAAGATGACAGTAACTGAGTATGAGCGTGAATTTGTCAGACTCAGTAATTATGCTAAAGAGTGTCTGTCAACTGAAGCTATTATGTGCAAGAGATTTGAAGATGGGCTCAATGATGATATTCGACTGTCCGTTGGTGTTTTATAGATAAAAGACTTTGTTGTTTTAGTTGACAGAGCCTGTGAGGCAGAGGAGTTACTGAAAGAAAAAGAAAAAGGCAAAGCTAGAATTGAGACACAAGATACAAAGAACAGACAAATGAGCAGTTCGTTTTAGTCTACATCCAAGAGGCTTAGAGAGTTCTCTACTAGATTAAATTTTTAGCTGGGTATTCGAGTAGAAACAGAGATAACAAAAATATGGGTTCGAAAGTACCTCGATTGCGAGTGTAGGTAGTGTCTAATCGGGCAGACTAGAGTGTCCACGTTGCGGTAGACGTCATTTTGGCCAGTGTCGAGCAGATGAGAGTAGCTGTTACAAGTGTAGTGCTCCAGATAATTTTATGCGAGAATGTCCATAAATGGTTAAAAAGGAAGAATTACAGAGTGCTAGGTCTGGGAATGTTCCAGTCTGAGGTAGACTACAAAGAAGCCCAGGAATAGGGGCAGGTAATAGAGGTGTGTCTAGAGATTCAGCAGGGAGACCAGTTAGAGCACCCGCAAAGACCTATGCCATCCGTGCTTATGAAGAGACATCCTCCCCCGACATAATTACGGGTACATTTTCTCTTCATGATGTTAATGTTATTGCTTTGATTGATTCAGGTTCGACCCATTCCTATGTCTGCATGAAATTTATGGCTAATATGAACATGTCCATAGAGCCTACGGAATTTATGATTAAAGTATCGAATCCATTGGGTCAGTATGTATTAGTAGACAAAGTATGTAAAAATTGCCCTTTGATGATTAGAGGTTACTGTTTTTCGGCCGATCTCATGCTATTGTCATTTGATGAGTTTGATGTGATTCTTGGTATGGATTGGTTGACTATGCATGATGTGATAGTGAATTGTGGAAAGAAATTCATTGAGTTGAAATGTAAAAATGGTGAAATTCTTCGAGTTAATTCAGATGAGTCAGATAGTTCATTTGCCATGATTTCTATTATGTCTGCTAAGAAATGTTTGAGGAAAGGATATGAAGCTTATCTTTCTTTTGTGTTGAATACTAAAGATCTAGAGTTGAAAACTGAATCAGTGCCTGTGGTATGTGAGTTTCCCGATGTGTTTTTGGAAGAACTACCAGGTTTGCCTCCTATCAGAGAAGTTGAGTTTGGTATTGAGTTGGTTCTGGGTACAACACCCATTTTTATTGCTCCTTATAGAATGGATCCAATGAAATTGAAAAAATTGAAAGTTCAGTTGTAGGAATTAACAGATAAAGGCTTTAGAAGACCTAGCTGTTCACCATGGGGTGCACTAGTACTCTTTATGAAAAAGAAAGATGGTTCAATGAGATTGTGCATAGATTATCGACAGCTTAACAAGGTAACTATTAAGAACAAGTATCCGCTGCCTAGAATTGATAATTTGTTTGATCAATTGAAGGGAGCTACTGTGTTCTCCAAGATAGATTTAAGATCCGGATATTATCAATTGCGAGTTAAAGAGTTAGATGTTCCGAAGACTGCTTTCCGGACTAGGTATGGCCATTATGAGTTTCTTGAGATGCCATTTGGCTTTACTAATGCTCCTACCATTTTCATGGACTTAATGAATCGAATTACTTGGATAAATCTGTAGTTGTGTTCATTGATGATATCTTGATTTATTCTCATGATGAGACTGAGCATTCAAAGCATTTGAGAACAATTTTACAGACTTTGAGAGATAATCAGCTTTATGCCAAGTTTAGCAAAAGTGAGTTTTAGTTACGAGAAGTTGATTTTCTTGGACATGTGGTCTCAGATGAAGGTATTAAAGTTGATCCGAGCAAGATTTCAGCCATTGTTGATTAGAAGCCTCCTAGAAATGTATCACAGGTCAGAAGTTTTCTTGGTCTTGCTGGTTATTATAAATGATTTGTAGAGGGATTTTCCATGATAGCTACCCCATTGACAAGATTGGTATAAAAAGATGTCAAATTTGAATGGACTGAAAAGTGTCAGCAGAGTTTTGACAAGTTAAAGGCATTGTTGACTGAAGCTCTTATCTTAGTACAACCAGAACAGGGTAAAGATTTTGTGATTTACAGTGATACGTCCTTGAATAGACTAGGCTATGTGCTTATGCAGGAAGGAAAGGTAATTGCTTATGCCTCTAGATAGCTAAAGCCACATGAGAAAAATTATCTGACACATGATTTAGAACTAGCTGCCATTGTATTTGCGTTGAAATTATGGAGACATCACTTGTATGGTGAAAAATACCGAATATTTACTGATCATAAAAGTTTGAAATACCTGATGACTCAGAAAGATTTGAACTTGAGGCAAAGAAGATGGGTAGAGTTGATTAAAGATTATGAACTAGTAATCGATTATCACCCGGGTAAGGTAAATGTAGTTGCTGATGCTTTGAATAGAAAATCTTTATTTGCATTAAGAGCCTTGAACACTAGTTTAACCTTATCAGATGATGATTCCATCTTAGCCGAATTAAGAGCTAAGCCAATGTTCCTTGAAGAAATTTGTGAAGTTCAGAAAGATGATAGTGAATTGCAAGCTAAAAGAGCTCAGTGTAAGTCGGGTATAGAGTCAAATTTTCAGATTAGTTCTGACGGTTGTTTGATGTTTAGAAATCGGATATGTGTACCAAAGAATGATGAGCTTATTCGAAAGATCTTAGAGGAAGCACATAGCAGTTCCTTGTCTATTCATCCAGGTAGTACAAAGATGTATAATGATTTGAAGAAAATGTATTGGTGGGTAGGAATAAAGAGATATATCTCAGAGTTTGTTTTAGATGCTTGATCTATCAGCAGGTAAAAGCTGAACATTTGGTACCTTCAAGTTTATTGCAGCCTGTGTTAGTTCCTAATTGGAAATGAAATCAAGTTGCTATGGATTTTGTAACAGGATTACCGTTGACACCGAGAAAAAAAGATGCAATATGGGTTGTGATTGATAAGCTAACGAAGTCAGCTCATTTATTCCAGTTCGTATGGATTATTCACTTGACAAGTTGGCCGAGTTGTATATTTCAGAGATAGTCGACTACATGGAGTACCATTATCGATTATTTCAGATGGAGACTCGAGATTTACTTCACGGTTTTGGAAGAAGTTACAGGAAGCTTTGGGCGCGAAGTTGAGTTTTAGTACAACTTTCCATCCTCAGACCGATGTTCAGTCAGAGAGAGTTATTCAGATACTTGAGGATATGCTCAGATGTTGTGTCTTAGAATTTCAAAGTAGTTGGGAGAAATATTTGCCGTTGGTAGAGTTTGCCTATAATAATAGTTACCAGTCGAGTTTGAAGATGGCACCTTATGAAGCTTTGTATGAACGTAAATGTTTCACGCCTTTGCATTGGACAGATCTTAAAGAAAATAAGATTTACGGGGTTGACTTAGTTAAAGAAACTGAAGAGGAAGTGAAAGTTATCAGAGATTGCTTGAAACCAGCTTTAGATAGATAGAAGTCTTATGGAGATTTGAAAAGAAAAGAGATTGAGTATCAAGTTGGTGACAAAGTGTTCTTGAAAGTATCCCTGTGGAAGAAAGTCTTTAGATTTGGCAAGAAAGGCAAACTAAGTCCACGTTTTATTAGACCGTTTGAGGTGATTGAAAGAGTTAGGCCATTAGCATATCGGTTGGCATTGCCGATAGAGTTAGAGAAGATTCATGATGTGTTCCATGTGTCCATGTTACGTTGTTACCGTTCTGATCTGTCACATGTGATCTCACATACAAAGTTTGAGATTCAACCAGATGTGACTTACGGTGAAAAACCGGTAAAGATTTTAGCCGAGAGGTTAAGAAACTAAGGAACAAAAGTATTGCACTTGTAAAAGTATTATGAAATAGACATAGGGTAGACGATGCTAGATGGGAGCCCGAGGAGACTATGCGAAAATAGTGTCCAAAGCTATTCGCAGGTAAGATTTTCAGGGACAAAAATCCCTAAAGGGGGAGAAATGTAACATCTCGAAATAGGGCCTAAACGGAATAGTGGTTGCAAAACCACGAATCTGAGATAGAAAAGTTTATTCTGATAAGAAAAGTTTATTCTGATAAATTTTTATGATTTACCGAGTGATTAGACGCATGTGTTAGAATATTGATAGAAAATTTCATGAATTGCATGTTTAATTTGCCTATTAGGGCTTAATTGCAAAAGTTGATAAATATGAGTTCTAGATAGGAAAGGATTAAATTGAAGAGCATAATTGAAGTAAAGGCCCTTAAATGGTAATTATACCATTAGGTTTTCATGGACAAAAATGGACATACATAGGTAGAAATAACCAAAGTTTTAATGAAGGGCATTTTAGTCATTTGGTAATTAAAAAGATTAAAAAGGGAAAAAGATGGAAAAATGTTATCATCTTCTTCATTAGGCCGAATGTCAAGGGTTCTCCATAGCTAGCATTTGTTTCAAGCTTCCAAGCTCCACAGTAAGTGATTCCAAGCCCCGTTTTTAATTTTCTTTACGTTTTTGGAGTCCCGGTAACTTAATTTAGTTTATTCTAGCAATAATTTAACCTAGGGTTCATATTTGGAAAAATACACATAGGTGAAATGTGTTTATTTTGATGTTTTATGATAGAATATGAGGTTTTAAATTATGTTAAACAACTTGTGCTACTCGGTTTTAAGTAAAAACGAGTAAAACGACATAATCAGTAAAAATACCTAATGTTCATAAGTGCATGTTAGAGTGAGAATTTGATGTTGCCATAAGGGAAAATGATCAGCATGTCATAAAACATAAGAATTAGGGGTAAAGTTTAATTTCCGAGCTTTGGGGCAAAAGTGTAAATATGCAAAAGTTTAGGGTTAAAATTGTAATTTTGCCAAAGTTAGAGTTAAGGACTGTTTTGATAAATTTGAGTATTAAATAAGCTAAATTTGCTATTATAGATCAAGAAGAACGAAATTTGGGAGTAGATAAAGGAAAGAAAAAGGTAGAAGATTAAGTTGTCAAGTTGATCGTATTTTGCACCGGGGTAAGTTTACGGTAAATAAATGCAATATTTAAATATTTTATATTAATTTTGTTAATTTCCAGCCTATATACATTTATTTTATGAGAATATTCCAAGTTGAATCAAAGATGAGGTAACAAAGAAAAAGTATCAGAAAGCCCGTTTGAACCTTAGGGGTGTTTGGGATATGAAATGTCATGACATTTTGGGTTGAGACAGTTGAGGAACATCCCATGTAAGTCCATATCAAACATATGGCATTGGCAGGTTGAGACAGTTAAGGAACATCCCATGTAAGTCCATATCAGATATATGGCTTTAGCAAGACAGGGAACATCCCATGTAAGACCATGCCTAGAGCATGGCATTGGCAGGCTATTATCAGGTAGGAAAACCCAAGTATCCTGAGTATTCCAAACGGTTCATTGGGCTAATATACAAGCTATGTTACAAGAAAATTTTGGTAAACGAATGATAAATAGGAAAGTTAAAAGAGTAAGTGGAGAAGTAAAATAAAGATTTTGTTAGTTGATGGTATAATATGAGTATATTTATACTTGGTGAATGTTGCATTTATTTATTTGTAAACTTACTAAGCATTGTAGCATACTTCTTTTCCTTTCTCTCTTTTATAATGTAGCCATGCCAATTCGAGAACCAAAAGGACGTCGAAATTCCTCTCACATTATCAAAGGCTATCTCGGTATTTTGTAGTTTGAAATGTTTTGAGTTATGGCATGTATAGGGACTTAACTATTTTGTGTGTATGTTCTTATGATCTGACTAAAGAATGGCATGGGAATACTTGATAATGATTAGCTATTGAAATGGCTAATTAAGAACATGTTTTGATGTTATGTATGCCTAAATGATAGTTTATGCAAAGAAATGATGAAGGAGTAAAAGTTGGCTATGAAACAATTTTGTAACAGCAGCAGTGACGTGAATGTGAAAAATCACTAAAAATTGTAGAAATGGAATTAAATGGTGAATGAGGGATAGAATTAAATCTTATTGAGTCTATTTCCATAGGAAAGAAACAGACCAAGCAAAGGAAGTCTATATTCTGAGGTAATTAGACTATTGCGAGATTGGTTCAGAGTGACATCATGATCCCCTGTTCTAAATTTTGAAATTCACTAAAAATTGTACAAAAAGCATTATGAGTTATAATTTATATGTATGGATTTTTAGTGAGTTTATTTTCATTAGAAAGAAGCAAGAACATTATATGAAAATTGTACTAAGAGATAATTGATTTTTAGTGAGGAGTGGCCAGAACTGTTGGACTGTGAAATAGGGGAAATTTTAACGAATAAACTGTACTAATTGGCCAAACCAAAAATTCTGGAAAAATTATTGTAAGAAGATATAGAGTCTAGTTTCAAGTTTAGTAACTCGAGTTATAATTAATTTAGTGACTGTTATGTAGGTGGACAGTTTTATTATGAACAGTGAAACAAATTGTTTTAATTTGTGTAAGTAATCGTAAAATTTTTAATGTTCCCGGTTTGGTCCCGAACCATTTCAATTGCATGTTTTAGGGCCTCGAGGGCCCTTTTTAGGATATTGGATGAATGTGAGTGAATTAATTTTAAAAGTAAACTTTTATGCCCCGAATTAGTAAGATAAGTCTAGTAACGCCTCGTGCTCGACTCTGGCGACGGTCTCAGGTAAGGGGTATTACAACATTGACGTCAAGAGATCAAAGAGGAAAAGAATAAAGCTGATCAGTGGCAAAAGAAATTTCAAGATGCTCGAGTTTGAGAAGATGCTCTGGAATGGAATCTGTTAGAAAGTCGAAATGAAAAGGTTGAATTGAGAGCCCAAATGGCAAAATTAGAAATGTCACTATATCAATATCGTAGTTGCAACATTGCAATCAAGTTGAAAGCAAGCTTGAATAAGATTGAGGAATTGAAAGGAAAAATAGAAGAACTCGAGATCACATCACAGAATTGTGAACTTCGAGTTGAGCTTCTTGAGACAAACAATGAACAATGGAAGGGGCGATTCCAACATTCTTAAGATCAGATTAGGGATAGAGATTATATCATGGGTGAAACTGTGGCTCAAGTATAGGAAGTAGTTGATCATGTGCAAACTTTAGCAGTGCAAGCTGATGTACTGAGTTTAAAATATGAATTAGAATCGGATTGGGGTCGAGAGTTAGCTAAACTTCTTAGGAAAGTTAAAGCCTTGGGCATTAGGGCAAGGCAGTATATGTAAAATATCCACTCTATGTAAAGAGATTTGTTTTCTAGTAAAGTTGATCTAATGGGATTGAATCAGAACCAATGCCTCTTTTTACATTCATGCATTTGCATTATATTGCATTATACATTAATTGCATCATGTGCATCACATTCCATAAAAAAATCCTTAATTAATAAAAAATTATGACAGTTAACCTAGAAACCAACAAGAGTCTACCAACGGAATATCATTATGGTACTTGTGGCAAGACCAAACCAGTGGATCAAAGATTAGAAAGATTAGAACATAACTAAAAGGACATGCGAGACCAATTGCGAGTGCAGTTACAAGAACAGTTAGCAAAAGTACAATAGGACATGAGGGATCAATTATAGGAATCCCAAAGGAGTATGATAAACCAGTTGATGCAATTGCTGGGTGGAGGACTCGAAAAAAAGGAAGAGCACCATGGTGAACTTGGGAGATGATAATAAAGATCCTACCTACCCTGTAAGCTTTACGGCGGTAAATGTCCAGGCCCAACCAAACGCATATCTACGGATGACACCTGTTACCATTAGGCCTCAACTGTACCAAGCCAGTTCTTCGGCACCGTTGAACTACCCAATAGGTTCAGGTATCAATCTTGGAAATAACCTGACCAACCCAGTTGTTCTTAATCTAGACAACATGGTTAAAATAGACAAAGCAAAGATAGAACTACTAAAAGAACTAGAATATCAGTGCAGGTGGTTGGAAGAAAAATTCAAAGCAATGGAAAATGCTGACTACCATTTCTGGATTGATGCTAAGGATTTAAGTTTGGTCCCAAATCTAGTGCTCCCACCGAAGTTCAGGATCCTAGAATTTGAAAAGTATAACGGGACTAGTTGTCTGAAGTTCACATCACGATGTTCTATCGAAGGATGGTGGGATATGTTAATAATGACCAATTATTAATCCACTACTTCCAAGATAGTCTGATCGGGGCCACGACCAAATGGTACAATCAACTGAGCCATGACAAAATCAATTCATGGAAGGACTTGGCACAGGCTTTCATGAAACAATATAGCCATGTGATAGACATAACATTTGATAGAATTACATTGCAGAATATGGAAAAGAAACAAAATGAAAGCTTTAGGCAGTATGCCCAAAGATGGAAAGAGGTGGCAACGTAAGTCCAACCACCTCTCTTGGAGAAAGAAACCACAATGCTTTTCATCAATACTTTAAAAACCCCGTTCATCAACCATATGTTAGGGGGCGCTACTAAGAGCTTCTCAGATATAGTAATGTCCGGTGAAATGATTGAAAATACAGTGAAGAGTGGCAAGATAGATACAGGGGGAAACGCTAAAAAATCAGCCCCAAGGAAGAAGGAACGTGAGGTGAATAATGTGAGCATATATAATAAAGGTTACTCTAAATCGGTCATTGTAGGCCAGCTATGAGTCGTAACTACCAGCCATCAGGGCCCTCTGAGGTAAGAATCCAACCCAAGGCCAAACATAGAAAGACCCCAGTTCACGCCGATCCAGATGACATATAAGAAGCTATATCAGAATTTGTTCAATGCACATGTGGTATCCCCGTTCTACTTGAAACCCATGCAACCTCCATTCCCAAAATGGTATGACGCAAATGCTCAATACGAGTACCACACAAGAATAACAGGATATTCAATTGCAAACTGTACAACATTTAAAAAGTTAGTGGAAAAGTTCATCAAAATGGGCATCGTGAAATTCGATGAATCGTCAAGACCTAATGTAGCAGGAAATTTGTTACCTAATCATTCAGGTCAAGGGGTAAATGTGATAATTGAGAATGAAGGAAAGAAAACCAAAACTACTATTGCAGAAGTAAAAACCCCCACTGAAATAGGTTTTGAAACAAATGATAAACATGGGATTAACCATTCAAGGTTTGAAAGAGATACCCAAAGGGATGATGAACTATTGTGAGTTCCATGTTGAAAAAAGTCACAAGATCTAGGAATGCGCTGAATTCAGAGCTTTGGTATAAAATTTGATGGATAACAAAGAGTTGGAATTCTTTGAAGAAGTCAAGGACTTAGAAGGAGGAGATATTTGTGCCTTAGAGGAAGGATTAATAGAAAAGGCCCACAAGGCCAATTATCCGGTAGTGATTATTTCATGACTAAGAAGCAATGAAGTAGGAGCACAAGTGACGCCAAAGGTTATAATTTAGAAACCTATAGCTTTTCCTTACAAGGATAGCAAAAGTGTTCCATGGAATTATAACTGTAACATGATAATCCTGGGAGAAGAGAACCCGGTTAACGCTTCAGAAGAAGGCCATGAGGTGGGTTTCTACACATGCAGTGGGAGGCGCTATGATCCACCTAATGCAAGAGCTAAGCCTATAAAAAGAAAAGCCTTGGCAGTTGAACAAGAGAGAGAAAAGACGGCCAAATCACTTGTTAATGAGCTGGTAATTGAGAAAAAGGCTAAAGAATTCTTGAAATTCTTAAATCATAGCGAGTATAGTGTTGTTGAATAGTTGTACAAACAACTAGCTCACATATCAGTACTAGCTTTACTTTTAAGCTCGGAGGCACATCGTAGCGCGCTGATAAAAGTGTTAAATGAAACTTATGTCACTAACGATTTCTTTATAAACAAGCTAGACAGTCTGGTCAATAACATAAGTGCCGATAATTTCATCTTCTTTAATGATGATAAAATACTGCCAGGGGCATAGGATCGACAAAGGCTTTGCACATCACTACCCGTTGCAAGGGGTATACATTGCCAAGGGTGTTAATTGACAATGGGTCTGCACTGAATATTTTGCCCCTATCCATACTGAATAGGTTGCCTGTGGATAGCTCTCATATGAAGACTTGCCAAAACATAGTGAAAGCATTCGATGGTACCAACAGGAGGCTGACAGGAAGGTTGAGATACCCCTTTTGATTGGTCCAAACACGTATGAGGTAGATTTCTTAGTGATGGATATCAAGCCCTTTTATAATTGCTTGTTAAGGAGGCTTTGGATTCACTCAGAGGGGGTAGTGCCGTTATCACTGCACCAAAAGCTAAAGTTGGTAACAGAGAGTCGATTGTTAATAATAAACACAGAAAAAGACATTATTACATCTGTAACTAATAAGTCGTCATACATAGGGGCATATGATGAAGCGATAGAATGTTTCTTTTGATCACTGGAGTTTGTCAATGTAACCTTCATTATTGAAGGGAATAAGATCCCAATGCCCAAAACATCTAAAACTACAAAGATGGGTCTCCAGCTGACGATTGGAAAAGAAGCCTTGCTTGGAAGGGGACTCGAGAAATGCCTCCAAGGGAGAGTCGAGGTACCAATTTTGATGGACAAATGAGATCGCTTTGGCTTAGAATACAAGCCAGATGCAAATCAAAGGAAAAAGGAGCTAGAGAAGAAGCAAGAAAGGAGAAGAGCTTGATTGAGTAGGGAAGAAGTCAAGTGGGAACCGATGATTTTTCCTCATATATCCAAAATGTTTGTGTCAAGAGGAATTATTCACCCTGAACGAAAAATTTCAAGAAAAGAAAATGCTGAAGAAATTATGGGAAATCTAAACATCAACGCCATATCCGAAGAAGGAATTAGAAGAGAAAGTTTATCAGGCATTTGTCTTTATGAGCCTGGAAGTGTTTTGAACAATTGGATTGCAGAAGAGATTCTTGTAGTTTTTAGAGCTAATTCAGAGTAATTTTCAAAACACGCTTATTGCTTTAAGCTTAAGAGCAATAAGAATCCTTTTGTGAAACATGCTTATGTCTAATATCTTTATTTCAATAAAAATGCATCTTTGTGTCTCATTCTGAGCAAATATTCTTTTACTCTTTCATTTCATTCATAATCATATCATACAAATAGTTACTCTTAGATTCTTTTGTTCTTTGGGTTTTCTTTCATCCCTATAACAGGTCCCCTGATATCAACAATATGAGCGACGCTGATACTGACTCAGAGTCTCCTTTTGAGCAGGATATGTGTTCGGAGGAACCTCAAGATTTTGAAGATGATTGAAGCTGTAGCGTATCTCCTGATTTGTTAAGAATGATAGAACAAGATGAGAAACAAATCCTGCTTTACAAAGAGTCAGTGAAAATTATGAGCCTAGGAGAAGGAAAAGAACTGAAGATTGGAGCTTGCATCGTCGAAGAGACAAAGTGAGACCTTATTGAGTTATTTCAAGAATTCAACCATGTCTTCGTATGGTCATATCAAGATATACCAGGGTTAAGCACTGATATCATGGTACACAGACTCCCCATAAAAGAAGAGTGTAAGCTAGTTTAACAGAAGCTCCAAAGGATGAGGCCCAACATCTTGATGAAAATAAAAGAATAAGTCAAAAAGTAATTCGATGCTGGTTTCTTACAAGTAGTTAAATACTCAAAATGGGTAGCCAATATTGTCCCCGTCCCTAAAAAAGATAGGAAAGTATGAATGTGTGTAGACTACAGGGACTTAAACAAGGCCAACTAAAAAGACAATTTCCCATTGCCTCATATTGACACCTTAGTGGACAATATGGCAGGTTACTTACTGTTCTCCTTCATGGATGGCTTCTCTGGATAAAATCAGATAAAGATGCATCCCAAAGACATAGATAAGACCACATTCGTAACCATATGGGGAACATTTTGCTATAAAGTGATGCCATTTGGATTAAAAAAAAGTGGGAGCGACATATCAAAGAGCCATGGTAACCCTATTCCATGATATGATGCATAAAGAGATCGAAGTTTATGTCGACGATATGATTGCCAAATCCTGAACAGAAAAGGAGCATGTACAAGTCTTGAAGAAATTATTCTTTAGATTGAGAAAATTCCAACTAAAGCTCAATCCAGCAAAGTGTACCTTCGGGGTTAGGTCGGGAAAATTGCTAGGATTCGTAGTAAGTGAAAATGGGACTGAGATCGACCCAGATAAAGTCAAGGTATACAGAAGCTACCTCCGCCATGTACTGAAAAAAAAGTTTGAGCTTTCTTTGAGAGGTTAAATTATATCGCCTGGTTCATTCCATAACTAACTGAGAAATGTGACCCTATATTTCGTGTCTTTAAGAAACACAATTAGGTGTATGGGATAAGAAATGCCAGGAAACCTTTGACAAGGTCAAACATTACTTGTCTAATGCCCTAGTGCTGATGCCACCTAGTCCAGATAGGCCACTAATACTATACTTGGCAGTATTTGGGAATTCTGTGGGATGTGTGCTTGGCCAACATGATAAGTCAGGAGAAAAGAAAGAGTGATATATTACCTCAGTAAGAATTTTACTGAATGTGAGACAAGATATTCACCAATTGAAAAGTTAAGTTGTGCCTTAATTTGGACAACCTGAAGATTAAGATAGTACATGCTGTACCACACAATGTGGTTCATCTCTAAAATGGATCTTCTAAAGTACATGATGGAGTCGACTACTTTGAATAGAAGAATGGTCATATGAAAATTCTACTTTTTGAATTTGATATAATCTATGTGAGTCAGAAAGTAGTAAAAAAGAGTGCTATAGTAGATTTTCTAGCCAGTAGAGCTCTAGAAGATTATGAGCCATTGAACTTTGATTTTCTAAACGAAGATCTAATGTATGTTGCAACCACTGAAGAAGACACTCAAAAAGGCCATCCTTGGAAACTAAACTTCGACAGAGTGTCAAACACTATAGGTAAAGGAATTGGGGTAGTTCTGGTGTCCCCACACGGAGATTATTATCCCTTTACTAGTAAATTAGATTTTGATTGCACAAATAATATGGTAGAATACGAAGCCTATATCATGGGTATCCGTGCAGCTATAGAATGCAAGATCAAAGTACTGAGGTATATAGGGATTTTGCACTAGTGATATATCAACTCAAAGAAGTATGGGAGACGAAAGATCCCATGTTGGTTGAGTATAAAAGGTTGGTCTTGGAGTTAATTAAGGAGTTTGATGACATGACCTTCTACTACCTCCCACGAGAATAAAATTAGATGGCTGACGCCCTAGCTACTTTAGCTTCCATGGTCAAAATAAAAAAATAAGAGGATGTGAAACCTGTCCAGATGAGTGTTTATGAGGCTCTGGCTTATTGTTATAACATCGGAGAAGAAAAAAAGGATGACCACCCTTGGTACCACGATATACTGAGATATGTAAAGAACCATGAATACCCTGACCAAGCAACTGAGAATGATAAAAGAATGTTAAGAAGGCTAGCCAGTGACTATGTCTTAGATGGGAAGATCCTATACAAAAGAAGAAAGGATCAGGAGGATTAGGTGCTACTAAGATGTGTAGACCCTGTCGAGGCTAAGAAAATCTTAGAAGAAGTCCATGAAGGTGTTTGCGGAACACATGCTAATGGTTTTATAATGTCCAGGCAAATCATGAGATTCGGGTATTATTGGTCCACCATAGAAGGGGATTGTATCAATTATGCCAAAAGATGTCATACGTGCCAAATTTATGGTGACAAAATTCATGTGCCTCCTTCACCTCTTCATGTTATGACTTCTCCACGGCCTTTTTCTATGTGGGTAATGGATTTCATTAGGCCAATCTTTCCTAAAGCTTCCAATGGGCATCGATTCATCTTCGTGGTCATTGATTACTTCACTAAGTGTTTAGAGGCCACTTCTTACGCCAATGTTACAAAGTCGGTAGTTAGCAAATTCTTAAAGAAAGAGATAATTTGTCAGTACGGGATGTCAGAAAGGATCATATCTGACAATGCATTGAATTTAAACGACAGTACAATAGCGGAGGTCTGTAGCCAGTTCAAGATCCAACACCATAAATCATCACCATATTGCCCAAAAATGAATGGTGCAGTTGAGGCAGCCAATAAGAACATTAAGAAGATCATGGGGAAAATGACTGAGACTTATAAAGATTGGTATGAGAAGTTACCATTTGCCCTCTATGCTTATCGAACATCTATCAGAACCTTTATCGGGGCAACGCCTTTCTTATTGGTCTACAGAATGGAAACGATTTTACCCATTGAAGTTGAGATTTTTTCTCTCTGAATTTTGTCAGAGCTAAAGTTGGATGAAGTAGAATTGATCCAATCCTAATATGATCAGCTAAACTTGATTGAAGAGAAAAGGTTGAAACCCATCCGTCATGGTTAGATGTACCAAAAATGAATGATGCAAGCTTACAACAAAAAAAGGTTCGCCTTAGAGAATTCCATGAGGGGGACCTAGTATTGAAAAGGATCCTTCCTATACAAAAAGACTTCAGAGGAAAGTAGATGTCAAACTGGGAATGACCTTAGGTGGTAAAGAAGGCCTTTTCTAGAGGAGCATTGATTTTGATTGAAATGGATGGCAAAACTTTACCTAATTTAGTGAATTCAGATTTGGTCAAGAAGTACTTCACCTAAAAAAATGGAGAGGCCAAGGCAAAAACCCACAAAGGGCGCTTTGAGACCAAAGAGATTTGAGTTGAAAACCTGTAAAGAGGAAGCTCAAATTTGGATTGAAGATTGAACATGTGATCTTGGGGCATCAACAAAGTACTCTAGATCTCCAAAACACATATTGAGCTCAAAATGGTCCTCAAGAAGTTTGTGTAGAGAAGTTCATGCTGCGATATTTGGGGCACTTATTTTCCTTTTCCTCATTCTGTATTCTAGCAATATTTGCTATCTTTGATTAATCTATTCATTTCAAGTTCTGTTCTTGATAAATTTTAGTTTTGTCCATCACTATGATCTTTTTAAAACATTTTACATTGAAATAACGATTAATGGACTAATAATACTAGCATAAAAGGAGTTTTGCATATTACTCTGAAAAGTTTTCTAAATAGTACAAGAACCTGAAACAGGATTATTAGTCAGAAGTAACCAAATTTAAGAATTGGAAACATTTGAAAAAGAATAGCCCAAATTGTGATTATTCCCTTGGGTTTTCTATAAAAGATACCAGCTGAACAAGAAGATAGCGTAATGCATCAGTGATAGAACCTTGATAAACAACAAACAATGTTAACCTAAACATTAAAAGGGGATCATTCTCAAAAAATGACATTCTACATTCATGCAAATATCATTCATACACATTCAATTAGGAGCATTTGATTCATTCTGATCATGACATCCTAATCATTTGGCATAAAAATAGGTCCATAAAATGGATTCTACAGGTCATGTTCCCCAGAAGACGGTGTAACAAGATCAGTGAATCCATAAGTCCTATCTCCCTAAGTTGCAGTGGAGCAGATTGAAGATAGCAAGCCTTATCTCCCTGAAGTTGCAGTGGAGCAGGTTGAAGTTATAAGTCTTATCTCCTTAAAGTTGCAGTGGAGCAGAATGAAGATACCAATCTTATCTCCCTGAAGTTGCAGTGTAGCAGATTGGAGCTACTAATCCTATCTCCCTGAAGTTGCAGTGGAGCAAATTAAAGCGACAAATCCTATACCCCTGAAGTTGCAGTACGTCAGATTAAATCTACTATAACTACAAATCTCATCTCCCTAAAGTTGCAGCAGAGTAGATTGAAGCTATAAGTCTTATCTCTCTGAAGTTGCAGTAGAGCAGATTAAAGCTATAAACCTTATCTCCCTGAAGTTGCAGTGGAGCAGGTTGAAGTTACAGGTCTTATCTCCTTGAAGTTACAGTGGAGTAGACTGAAGATAGCGAATCTTATTTCCCTGAATTCGTAGTGGGGTAGATTAAAGCTACAAATTACAAATATTATCTCCCTGAAGTAGTAGTGGGGCAGATTGAAGATAGCAAACCTTATCTCTCTGAAGTTGCAGTGGAGTAGACTGAAGATAGCGAATCTTATTTCCCTAATGTTGCAGTAGAGTAGATCAAATCCTATACCTCTGAAGTTGCAATAGGTCGGATAAATATACCATAGCAAGTCTTATCTCCCTGACGTTGTAGTGGAGTAGACTAAAACCACAAATCTCATCTCCCTGAAGTTACAGCGGAGTATATTGAAACTACAAGTCTTATCTCTCTAAAGTTGCAGTAAAGTGTATTGAAGCAACAAGATGTAGTGGAGTGGAATGAGCTACTTAGAAAGGAGAAATGTAATATCCCGAATTAGGGCCTAATCGGAATAGTGGTTTCGTGACCACAAATCTGAGGTAGAAATAATTATTTTATAATTATTTTGAGGTTTATGGTATGATTGCATGATTGTGTGAAAATTTCGTGAAGAAATTCTATGCGTAAAGTGCTTAATTTAAAATTAGGGACTAAATCGAATAAGTTGTAAAACTTACATTCTAGAAGTTTCTAGTATGAAATTGCTTTGAAATATTAATTAAGAGGTCTTAAATAGTAATTTGGCCAATTTTAAGTTCATGGACAAAATTTGGACATGGATGGAATTTTTGAAAGTTTGGTAAGGAGGGGCATTTTGGTCATTTGGATATTAACATGAAATAAAAAGGGAAAAATAACACAAAATTGATCATCTTCTTCATTATCACGAAATTTCAAGGGTTCTCCATAGCTAGGGTTTGTTTCAAGCTTCCAAGCTCCATAGTAAGTGATTCCAAGCCCCGTTTTTAATGATTTTTACGTTTTTGAAATCCCTGTAGCATGATTTCTCTATTTCTACCATTTATTTGAGCTAGGGTTTGATTTCAAAAATTGACCCATGTTGAATAATTGTGTATTTTGATGTTTTATGATAGAATATGAGGTTTTAATTTATGTTAAACAACTTGTGCTACTCGGTTTTAAGTAAAAACGAGTAAAACGGCTTAATTGGTAAAAATACCTATTGTTCATAAGTACATGTTATAGTGGGAATTTGAGGTTGCTATTAGTAAATAAATGATCAGCATGTCCTAAAACATAGGAATTATGGAAAAAGTTTAATTTTCGAGCTTTGGGGCAAAAGTGTAAATATGCAAAAGTTTAGGGGCAAAATTATAATTTTTCCAAAGTTAGAGTTAAGGACTATTTTGATAAATGTGAGTATTAAATAAGCTAAATGTGTTATTTTAGATCAAGAAAGACGTGGAATCGACCTTAATCGAGGAAAAGAAAAGATTGTGGACTAAATTGCAAAATTTCTATATTTTGTACCGAGGTAAGTTCATGTGTAAATAATGTAAAATAATTGTTATTTTTAAGTTAATTGATGTTATTTATATGATATGCTGATTTTTATCATGAAATATATGCTTTGTGGTTATTATCAAATAATATGCAAATTATGTGTGCTACTTGTTAAATATAAATTGCTACCGAGTATTGGTTTCGGTATTCTGTGGAAGACGGCAAGGATATGTGATTGAGGAAAATCCCGTTTGAACCTTAGGAATAGATTAGGATACAAGTGACAGGTCACTAGGATGGTTGAGCATCCGAGCTCGTTGAGTTGAGTCCAAGTTCACTTATGGATGCGAATGTCCGAACTTGTTGAGTTGAGTCCAAGTTCGTGAGATGTAACTAGGCATCCGAGCTCGTTGAGTTGAGTCCGAGTTCACTTATGGATGCGAACGCCCGAGCTCGTTGAGTTGAGTCCGAGTTCGCTTATGGGCGGGTTACATGGTCGCTTGATTACATATGTGGCACTTATGTGCAAATTATCCATGTATCCGAGTTATATTCCGATGTGCTCAACGGGTAAAATTTTAGCGAAATGGAAGAATGCTTGAGATGCAAATGATATTTTGGTAAGTGTCGCGAAAGGCACACTTTGGACAGGTATGTACTTAACCCTCGGGTTGAAACTTGAGACACGATGGCTAGAAATGTGGAATATGTCTTAGTGATAACATGCTATTGTTGTTTGGTATAATTGCTTTGTTATGTTACTAGTTATTTGCATATGGACTTACTAAGCATTTATGCTTACTCCCTCTTTTCCATTCATTGTAGTGTTGGACAAGCCGGCTCAGGAATCGGGATAGGTCGAAGGCTCGATCACACTATCCGAAGGACTTTTTGGTAAAATGGCTTGTATAACTTAAGTATGGCATGTATAGCAATGTTCTTATTTTGTGTAAATAATCTTATGATATGGTTGTGGTTTGGTTAAGAAAATGCTTGGTAATGATTAGTCATTGGAATGGCTAGCCTAGATAATGTTGGATGCTATGTGAGACTAATATGTTATGTAGTTCATGAAAATTCATAAAAAGATGAAATGTGCCACAAAACAGAACATTACTGTAACAATGACATGAGCTTGAAAAATAACTAAAAATAGTAGAAACCAAATTTGGTAATAAATTAAATATGAAATTAAAGCTTATTGTGTCTACTTTCATATGAAGAAGCAAAACAGGTAAAGGAGTTATATGTGATGAGATATTTGGGTTTTAGTGAGACAGGGCCAGAGCAATTTCTAGATCCCCTATTCCAACTTTGGGAATTCACCATAAATTGTACAAAAATAATTAGGAGGTATGATTTATATGTTCAAAATCCTTATTTAGTCTAGTTTTAAGAGAAACAAACGGCATAGTCATATGAATTTTTTAGAGAGAGAAAAGTGGTTCGTAGTAAGCAGAGGTCAGTGCAGTTGAGTCCTAAAACAGGGGTAACTTTAACTAATAAACGGTACTAATAGGCCCGACCAAAAATTCTAGAAAAAAATTAGTATATAGATATATGAGTCTAGTTTCAGAAAAAATTTACGGATCTTGATTTCGTGTTTCATAACTCGAGATATGATTTTTTTTATAACTGTAATGCAGGTAAACAGTATGCTGTGAATGTAGAATTAAATGTTTCAAAGTTCTTAAAATGGAAAATTATGTTCAGTAACACCTCAAGCTCGACTCCGGCGATGGTCTCGGGCGTGGGGGCGTTACAAGGAACACTAAAGAAATTGAGACTCAGCGAGACCGGGCAAAATTGGTCTTTCTTAAAAGTCTTTTTTATGTTCTCATTACACAACAATGAGCAAAGAGGGGCAGCTGTAAAGCCTAATAAATTAACAGTCCATGTTTTTTTATATAGACCCAAATACAAAACAACAAGCCCAACAAACCCAATCCAAACTAATCCAAAACTAAACCTAATTCTAGCCTAATTAAACCTAGCCCAACTAAGCCTACAACAGAAAAAAACAAATAACCCTAGGTCTCTAGGTCTGCTGCCGAACCTAGCTTGCGCCGCCGCTGCACCAAGTCGCCGCCACTCCGTCATGTTGGCCACTTGCCACCGCCAATGTTGACCTTCTAGACCTGCAAAATCAACAATAGAAAAGACAGTAAACGATAGCAAAAAGTGTATGTGAGATATTGTAATGAGATCTACTATAAAAGCCACAAAGAACTCAATGTATTTTTTTTACGGAGAATAGAAAAGAAAGAAAAAAAATATTTAAACAAAGAAGAAAAAGGTAATTTTTTACTCGTTCTATTTTTTATTCTATTAAAACATACAAAAGAAGAAAAAAGAGAAAGGTTGATACTTGTTTTGTTTACTGGAGAAGATGAAGCTGAAAGGTTTTCTCATATTTTACCCGATTTTGGCTGAGATCCCAATATTTTCAACCCCAAAACGGGGATCCTCGTGAAAAGGAGGCCAAAACGGAAGAGTTTGGCACTTTCTGGCCACCATGGATGGCAGCAACCTCGCCTGTAGCCGACGGCCGATGCAGCGACCGGTGGCCAGAGCCAAGGCCGATAGATGACCGGAGAAGGGAGTTTTCAGAGAAAAAAAGAAAAGGGATTTCAGTTTTTTTAGGGAAAGGCTGAAAATGATTTTTTTTAAAAAAATTCTAACTTAAATAGGGGTTCCAAAATGATGTCATTTTGGCCAGGTACCTCAAATACCAAAACGACGCTGTTTTGACCTGGCCCGATCCGACCGACCCTACCCACCAGTAAGATTCGCGTATTTTTTAAAAGTGGGCTTTTTGCGCATTTAGCCCTTCCGCATTTTTTGGCTTTTAATTTTTTTATTTTTAAATTTATACCCTAGAATTTTATTGCGATTTCAATGTGGTCCATTTGAAACGGTGCGTTCTAGAAGATGGGGAATATTTCCCATTTGGTCCCTCATAGTTATTCACGCGTTACAACTTGGTCCTTCACCCTATTTTCATTCCCAATTTTTACCCAAAATTCTGTTATGATTTCAATTTAGTCCTTTTTTGTTATTATTATATTATTAAACTATTTTTGTTTGTTTACTTATTATTATTTTTTAAATAGACTTGTTTTATTTTTATTATTACTCTTATTATTTTAATTTTATTTATTTACTTATTTGTATCTTTTTATATGCTTTCAAAATTTAGATTATTATTATTATCATCATCATCATCATCATTATCATTATCATTTTTTAATTTGTTTTGTTTAATAATTTTTATTCTTTTATTAAATTGCTTATTTTCAAAATTTTTTTAGTTAAACTTTTTATTAGTTTTATTTATTTATTTATTTACATATTATTTTTTATTATTTATAATTAGCCTTATTTATTTATTTATCTTATTGTTATTTTTTTGCTTTTATTATTGTCATTCATATTGCTGCATTTATTATCATTCTATTATACACATTAGTACCGTGATTTTTTTTATATTTTATCAAGTATATTATGCCATTATTATTACAAATTCATGTCGCATTATTCTTTCCGATACATCAAAAAGGAAATTTTTAAAGTTAAGGCAATGTGTCGTATTTGGAAATTCGAAAGGTCGTTCCCTAACTTACGAGTTTTCGATTTTCTCGATAAATCCAAATAACAGAACATCCTTCTTTTTTTTAAAACATGGATTTTAATTAAAATATTCTCGGGAATCAAGAAAAATCGTGTTCTAACTTATGAAATATGATTTCTTTCTAACAACCGAGATAGTCAAATCTATTTCAAAAAATAAAATTTTTCGTGCGTATTCTTGTTTCCAGAATTTAAGAAATTGTGTCCTAACTTATGGGACGTAATCCTTTTTCTCAATTAACTCAAAAATAAAGTTATTTTTGTGTTAATAATGTTTTAACAAAAGCATCGTATTTTTAAAATTTCCTCAAATTTTTAACTTTCGATACTAAAGACACCAAGTAATCAACTAGGTATCAATTTTGAGCGTATCGAGGGTGCTAACCCTTCATCGTGCGTAACCAACTCCCGAACTCGTTTTCTGGATTTTGTAGACCAAAAATCGTCATTTTAGTAAACTTTTATTAAAATGATTGAAATACGAGGTGAACCGATCACACCTCATATAAAAAAAGGATTGGTGGCGACTCCTATTTTTCGTTTTAAAAACCAAAAGTCGATCTTTTCAAAAAAAATGGTTTCGACATGTTATATTATCATTAAAAATAAAATAGTTAAGTGATAATATCAAATGATTATTTATCTCTAATTAATTAAATTAATAAAAGATAAATAATAAATAAAAAATTTAAATCTTCGTAGAACAATTAAATGGAGGAGTTAAATTCTACAAGAACTCTCTTTTATTAATGTGATCAAATGAAGTAATTAAATTCTATAAGAATTGTCTTTTATTCATGTTATTGACATTATAAAAGGGAACACACAAGCTATTCTACATATACACAAAGCCAAAAAAATATCTACAGAAGTTTTTGAATAAGTCGAAGAACTTGAAAAAATTCTAACGAACACCATAACAGTTCTGAAGATATGTCACCTTCCGAGTTTATGAAAAAAGTCAGTTTTCAATCCAAATCAATTGAAAAAAAGGATGTCCAAACCCATTTTAAGAGCAAGTCAACACGACACTTGATGTAATTCGGATCCATCCAAGATAATGTCAGGTGACCCTTAGATCAAAATAAAACTGAAGAGAAGAATCAAAGGATATTTTTCTTTATATTTGAGAAGTTTCTAGAGATTGTAATTTTTTTCCAAAGTTATCAATAAATTTAACTCCAAATGTACAAGTCAACTTTCGACTCGAAATTTGTGTGTACACTATTCTATATTAGTGCTTTGATATGTAGGCATTACGTTAGTCACTTGTAAAGCAATGCACTTCTATCCTATGATCTTGTTCCTTTTTGTTTTATCTAAATTGATCTCAAAGGTCTATAGAGATCCAATCAACTCATCATATGCATAACATCAATGTTTTTTTGCTTCATTTATGACTTTTACCTTGATACTAAATCTTTCAAGTAAGGATTGAAGAACCTCTCAAACCATCTTTGAATTTAAGTACTCATCTCCAAGAGCAAAAGTCTAATTAGATAAATCACAAAGTTTGACATAATACTCGTCAATTGTCTTATTCTCCTACATCTTCAAGGTTTAGTACTTAGTAGTGAGATTTTTTGTTTCAATTGCTTCATAGTATTAGTGTCTCATTGAGTTGTTTCAAGAATATTGTAGACTTACTTTGTAACAACCCGTTTTTAATGAAATCGGAACAGTGGTTTCGGGACCACAAATCTAAGGTCACAAAAATTATTTTATTATTATTTTAATGTCTACAGTATGATAGTAGAGTTGTAAAAATTTCATTAAGAAATTTTATCGTTTGCATGCTTAATTTCTAAAAAAAGACTAAATCGTGTAAAATGTAAAACTTGAGTTCTATAAGATAAAGGTTTCAATTTGCTATGAAATGAAATGGTTGGAGGGTTTATGTTGTAATTAAACCATTGACATGTTGAGTGGACATTTTTGGACATGTATTAAGTGATTTTAATGTTAATTAATAAGGTTAATTTAGGAAAATAAAAAATATGTTAAGATAAAATAAGTAAAACAAATATATCATCTTTTTAGTTCATCTCTTCCACCAAAAATAGAGCTAGAAAACTCCATTGAAGAAGCTTAAACATTAGGCTACTCAAGTCCCTTGCATGGTATGATTTTTTCATCCCGTTTTTAATATTTTTATGTTTTTGAGGTCATTGTAGCTTAATCTAGCTAGCCCAGGGATTAATTTGCAAAAATTTTAATGAGTTAGGGTTTTACCATTAATGAATGTATAAGTATTTTGATGTTAGATTGTAATGCCCTAAAATTTTGGCTTTTGTGATTTATTGTGCATGAAAAATTCTGAAATTGTTTTGCGATTATTTGACACAATTAAATGTCTGCTTTAATGGTTATATGCTTTGGGTGTATTGGGAAGGTCCCAAGTTCAAGCCAAGACTTGGGTTAAATTTTGGTTTTTTATTTGAATAAAGCCTAACCCTTGGTCAATAGGCTTAAAAGAATTTATTTATAAAAACATATCAGAATGAGTCTGTTGGTCTGGTGGTTAAGTGGTGTGGTTATGAGTGAGAGGTCTCATGTTCGAATCTCTATTGTGGCAAGAGTATTATTTTTGTTGCAAATTTTGGCTAGTGTTTGAATTGGAGTGGAACACTTAGTGATGGAGTAATTAGGGGATGGGAAGTTACCTAGTAATTTTGATTTTGCAAAAGTTTAATTCTCTCTTTTATCCCAAAACCTCTCTTTGCCGTTTTTCCCAAAGTTCCCATTCTTGCTGCCGATCTCTACTATTATTTGTTGCCGAAATCTTCCTTTCCTTTTGATTCATTCTTCCTTTCTTCCGATTCGTTTCTAGGAGGCTTAGATTATTCTCATTGCTCGGTAAGTTTTAATCGTGTGACAAACTTGAACGTGTTTCTATTTATCGTTTAAGCGGGATTTCCTTGCTGTTTAGGAGACAATCGCGTTATTGTAGACTGCTAATTGACGTTTAAATCAGCGAAGAGTCACCGTATTTCATTGGGGGTAAGGTCGATCTCTCGTTTCGAGATTTGTATATTCTTAGTAAACTCAATTAAAGTGATTGAATTGCGGCTTGAAATTGTCAATTCTAGGTTTTGGAGTGCTCAGAGGTCGTTTGGGCTTCAATCGGAACCAAGTGTGTACTCCTAACCACTAAAAATGCGATTCGGCGAAAGCTAAAAATGAAGTCGTCGATGCCACACGGGCGTGTGAACTGCTTATGTGGAGGCTGTGTAGCGATACACGGCCGTGTGATCGACAAGCGTAGCACGTGCACGACGGGCACGGGCGTGTAAGAATAGCTAGGCCGTGTGTGAGGCATGGGCTAGGCCAATTAGGCCGTGAGGGCCACACGGGCATGTGGGCCCACACGGGTGAACCATACGGACGTGTGGGGTTTAGGGGCAGGCCATGTGATCTACACGGGCAAGGTCAAGTTGGGCCGTGTGGGCCCACACGGGCAGGCCACATGGGCGTGTGAGCCCATTAATCTGAATTGTTCTGAAAAGTTACACGAGTCGCCCTAATCGAATGTGACCGGTTAAAGGGGTCGGTAAGCGTTACTTAGGCCCCGTTTTGTGATATGATTCTAAGATGTATGGTAGCAGGTTATACTTTGCATGTGTATTAATACTATTCTGATCTGATCTGAATATGATACGTATGATCTGTTTACTGTATGAAAGCATGCCATAACATTATTTATGTTGCATTGCATTGGGTTGGGTTTGATATTGAAGAGAAGGAAGACTATAAGGCTTTTAGCCGTTTGACTGGTAGCTGTACTGCCTTTATTTATTATGTGCCGTTTATGATACCACATGGTGTGTAGGGTTGGATGGGTTGATTTTATCCCCATACTTGGTGTGTAGGGTTGAGTGGGTCGATTTTGTCCTTACATGGTGTGCAGGGTGGACGGAGATGGTGTGCAGGGTTGGTGGGCATTTACTGTAATGATTGATATGCATGTATATTTGTATGGGCTAAGGCCTGAATGTATCTGATACTGTTCTGAGTGGGCTAAGGCCTACACTGATTCTGTTAAGAGCTCAGGCTCGATTATGACTGCTTGACTGTTATCTAATTTCATGCATGCTTTACTGTGGGGATATATACACTGAGTTTGTGAAAACTCATCCCTTTATTTTATTTTTCTGTCAGGTAATCCCCAATAATGGATGGATTGATGCTGCGAAGGGTTTGAGGGTGTCCATTGAGGGACACTTTACTAGGACTCCATGTTTTTATTACTGGTTATCTATTATTTTATTATTTTGGGAGTTATATGTATTGTGGACCTTTGGACTGTTTTGTTCTATACTTTGGGTTTTTAATTTGTTATTTTCATTGAGTTAAAAACTTTGACTTTACAAACGTGTTTTAAAACTTAATCTCAGATTTTCATATGAATGAAAGTTTTCAATGCTTTCGGGATAAATGAAAGATAATAATTTGAACAAAGTTTTTGATACTCGAAATGGTTTTCCAAAAACACTCTCATGTGACACCAGCAAATTCAGCCATAACGTCTAGGCTGGGTTTAGGGTGTTACATAAATGGAAGAAAATAAATCTTTGTTGTTAGATAAACAACATTTGTTAAGTGATTTTGAATGAATTGCAAATTAGGGATTTATTTGTAAAATATGAAAAATTATGTGGTAAATGTGTAAATTAATGAAATGAATGGGCTGTTATAAGCATAGATGACATTCGGCTAGCATGAGTGTGGACTAAATTGCATGAATTTATATTTTTATGAGCTAGAGACTAAATTGTAAAGAAGTTAAATGTTTAAGGGTAAAATAGTAATTTTAGAAAAATATGATTTTTGGATTTAATTGAATAGAATAAGGATTAAATTAGCTAATTTTGATTATATAGATCAAGAAAAGCAATGTGCTGAATTAGATCGAGGAAAAGACAAAGTTATCGATTAGACGATCGTTTTCCATTGTTCAAATTCGAGGTAAGTTTGTATGTTTAATAAGTATTAAATTATATATGTTTAAATGCTTAATTGATATAATTGTAATAATACGACACTGTGGAGATTCTCGACGAGGTATCGGCCATATATGAATCCTGGTTGAACCTTAGGAATAGATAAGATACAAATGACATGCATTAGGGGTTACCGTGTTTATTTTTAGGTGCTAGTCCCGTACATTCTACCGGTGGCTGAGTTTTTTGGCATGTGCTGTGGTTACTCGTTAGCTTGTGTGAGCAGCACTGTGTATCTATGTTTTGACCATCAACTTGTGTGAGCAGACCCAGTGATGGCTAGAGAGTGAGCATTTATATGAGATACGAGATAGTGGTGGTTTCAATCATGTATTGGCATTTAGTGTGTGAGATACTTGAGTATCCAATATTATTCCAAATGGTTCAATGGGCACAGATAATGGTACGAGGATATAAGAGATGATACAAACCAGTTCAGGTATTTGTGAGTAGTATGATAAGTAATTCATAGTTGATGTATTCATACATGACTAATATGGTTGTGGTTATGTGCTAATCTTTGGATTGATTGAAACTTACCTATGTTTACTTATGCTTCTTTAAATTGTGGATAAATGGTAAGTTGTACTTATTAGCCATACGAGCTTACTAAGCTTAATTGCTTACTCTGTTTACTTTTCCGTGTTTTATATTGATTCGGAAGCTCACTCGGATTGAAAGTTGTCGGAGATCTCATCACACTACCTAATATCTATTTGGTATTTATGAATTATGTTTTTTTGGTTAAATGGCATGTATTGGTCATTTGGCTAATGAAAGCCTATATGTTTTGAAATATAATTAGCCATGTGGTTTGGCTTGATTTGGTATATGTGTTGGTAAGTATATATATAAATATATAAGTGTAATTAGCCTCGTTTTATATGTTCTATGATTTCCTTGAGAATGCCTTGTTTGAGAATTGGTAGACTGGTACCTAATAGGTGAATTTGATAAGTAAGAAGCATGTTAAGTTAGGCAAAAAAAAAAAAAAAAAAAAACATATATGAGATTAACCATTAGGGGACCATTTAGGTAGTTTTTTTGGAGATGATATTTACCTATTTATAAAGGTCATTTGTGATGCCTAATAGCTCTTGGGTTAATGGTATTGAATTGGCATATTTTAGACTTGATTTTGGTTTGTTTGAATGCCTAATGAACATATGGTCATATGCTATTAAAGTGTATAGGTTGGTATGTAACGCCCCCAACCTGAATCCGTCACTGGAATAGAGTTACGGAGCATTACCGGAGTTACTAATTTATTTATCAGATATTTTATTTCATCTAGCATTCATATTTAGAACCAATTAAAATTAAACATATTGTCCCCTAAACGTGCTTATATTTCTCGACATGTTTTACTTGAATTTTATTACTCGTCTCAGTATGCTTAATTTTCTTGTATCATCGTATCAAAAATAATCACATATTTACATGTCAAGATGAATATCATTTTCTTGCCATTTCTTCATAAACTTAAATCAGGTAATTCATTATATCAAGATTTCATGTATTTAAAAATACAATTCAAGCTACACTAATTTACCTCGTTGCTTGTTTATGTTTATAATTTCACTAATCCGATATCTTTTCTTTTCCATGTTCAAGTCTCGTATTTTAGTTGCACGGATCTTTATAAATAAATTTAATCATCATTTTCATTCATTTCATATTCTAATACATTTAATTAATGCTCTAGGCAAAATTTCTATTTTACCCTTAAAACTTTTAGTTAATTACAATTTCATCCTTGATTTCAGAAAAATAAAATTATTGTCATTTAATCCTTGTTTATAGCCATTATTCTTATACATATTAATAACATCCCATGAATTTTATGAAATATCAGAATTTTCCATAATTTTAACACTTTTCAATTTAATCCCTAAAACATGTTTTCGCCTGATCTTGATCTAAATTAATATTTTTATTCAATTTTGTAATTTAAATAATAAAATAATCCATTACATGCAATTTAATCATTTTTGACATTTTTACAAAATCGCCCATAAAGTTCTACTTTTATTCAATTTAGTCCCTGAGCCTAAAACATGCAAATTAGCCATGCTAGTTGAATATTCATACATATTTTCCTCCTCCTCCTCTCCATTCCACATCCTTAATTTATATAACATGCTATAAGTAACATTATCAATAATTTCACTATTTACTTATATGTATATTCAAAACTGTCCATTTGCATCATGGTCATGAATTTCTTTATATCTTGAGCTACAGAACTCAAAATTAAGATAAGTAAATTTTTCTTGAAACTAGACTCACATATCGTCTTACCATAAAATTTTCAGAATTTTTGGTTTAGCCAATAAGTACATTTTTTTTCTTTGAAGTCGGCCCTATTCTGTTGTCTGACAGTTTCGACCCTTCCTCACTAAAAATCAGTTATCTCCTCATACGGTATTTGGATGATGTTCCCATTTATTTCTATTGAAAATAGACTCATTCAGGAATCTAACTATATAAATTATGTCTCAAAATTATTTTTATACAATTTTTAATGATTTTTCCAATTCAGAATAGGGGAGCCCGAAATCATTCTGAATAAGTCTCACAAAAATATAAATATCTCAGAATATAGAATTCCTTTACTTTCTTTATTTCTTTTATATGAAAATAGACTCAATAAAATTTAATTCCATATCTCACTCAACTTATAATTCAATTTCTAACATTTTTGGTGATTTTTCAAAGTTGACCAACTGCTGCTGTCCAAAACAGTTTTAGTGCAAAATATTGATTATCAAGTTTATAACACTCTTATTTCCCTTCTCTACAATATTTTCCATCACTTTCTCTTATTTTCTCTTCACTAACATATCAAGAATATAGAACCATATATAAGAAAACTCTACTTTAACATCATTTCCATGCTTTTTCAATAATATCAAGCTTAAAAATATATGGAAATCTTGATGTTCTTATCTTGTCCCCTTGGTTTCAATCTTTAATTTGATTTTCTCTCTCTTTCAGCTTCCATTTCTTGAATCTATCTTGACATTCTAACTTCCCATAGTCTCCTTAATATTTTCTCTTTTGGTAGCTATGGAAATTCTTTTGATTTTTGGGTGAAAATGGTAAAATTTTAATGGAATGACTAAATTGTAAAGAAAGAAAAATTTCTTTCTTCTCTTCTCTCCTCTCACGTTGGTTGCATGCATCGGAAGATGAAGAGAATTCTTCATCTTTCCTTCCTTATATACTAAATAGATAATAATAAAATAATAATAAATATCTTATTAAAATAATATTTATCTAATTAATTAATTTAAAATATCTTCAATATAATCATTACATTCTAGAATTCTCTCTCTTACTAATTGACCATTTTGCCCTTCATGATCTTTTAAAATTCCATCCTTGAGTCATCACTTAATTTGGGAAAATTGCTATTTAGTCCCTCATAATTCTTCACTTATTCAATTTGGTCCTAATTCATCCATTTTCCTTAGTTTCTAGATCATTCCACCCATAAAATATTTGCACTATTGGTCCTTCAAATTTTTCAAATTTACACTTTAACTCCTCAAATTTTGAATATTTACTCTTGGACAACAAAACTTTTCTCACATTTACAATTTAGTCATTTCTTGAATTAATATGTCATAATATACTTTCTAATGACATAACTCAATTTTCCTCTTCTTGTCACTTTATTTCTTATTTTACTATATCAAGGATAATATCTTATTGTAGAAATTTTCGGGGTATTACATGGTACCAAAGTTGGGTGAGAAAAGTGGCTTAGAAAATAGCTTATCTTCGCCTACACGGGTAGAGACACGGACGTGTGTCTCCTGAGATTTCTAATGAAAACAAGTTAGGGAGTTACACGGGCTAGTCACACAGCGTGTGGTTGGTCGTATAACTCAAGTGAGTGAGTTACACGGGGTCAGGCACGGGCTGGAACACGGCCATGTGATCCCATTTCGAATGCCTACACGGTTTGAGAGATAGGCGTGTCTCTTGGCCGTGTGAGACACACGGCTTGCCCATACGGGCGCGTGTCCCCTGTTCTTTGAAAATTTTCAATGTTTTCCCAAAATTTTCTTGAGTTCTCAATTTAGTCCCAAAATATTTTTAATGATTGTTTTGGGCCTCAAGGGCTCGTATTAGGGATTATATGATTGAATTTGAATGACTAATGCTTGAATTTGAGAAATGAGTATGAAAATGTATGATCTTTTATGTGATAAGTCCGGTAATGCACCGTAACCCTATTCTGACGATGAATATGGGTTAGGGGTGTTACATCCTTGACAACAATACATTTGGAGATTCTTTTGAACTATTGAGCATCTACACCATAGAAAATTGCATAGAGAACTTCTGGATTAGCATTGACAACTTTTTCCTCTTCAGTAGTCCAAATCAACTTTAACTTAGGTGACTTAACTCTAGAGACTTCAAAGAATGGACGCTTCCATCCTCTAAGACCGGATTTTTGGGCTTTTTCATCAATTGACTTGATGAAAGCCATCGTCCTAGCATGAAAGTAAGCATAGTTAACATTATCGAGAATAGGGAAATGAGACATTGATAAACCTTCTATTGCAAGCAAATATCAACACCAGAAAATTCACTAAATATGTCAACTGGTAGGCTCTAATACCAATTGAAAAATTTAAAACAATATTTGTAGGCAAAACTGAGCAATGTTAGAGGTAGTGCCAACTGCTTTAGGCACTAGTGATGAAAAAAATCAATAAAACAAAGAAAACTCGATATGTTTATGCAATTTGTTTTCCTTACGTCAGTGGGGCCTTGCCTAAAGAGATAATTTACTATCTTAATAACTCGTACAACAAATGATTACAATCTCTAACACTCACCATATTAAACTTTTCACTTTTGCACCTAAGATCTAGATAATAAGACAAAACCAAGTTACACACTTGATTTTGCACTTAGGCTCCGTTTGTTTATTGAAAATCATTTTCGAAAAATGATTTCTAGAAAATAACTTACTTTTCTGGAAAAGCTAATATTTTTTTATGTTTGGATGAATCTATGTAAAATATTTTCTATTATTTGGCAAATTTCTTGAAAATATTTCATAAAAGTTATTTTCAATGAAACAAACATATATTTGAGATTTTATTATCTTTTCATTGTTTAGTTGAGTTTATTTCATAAAGCTTATTTATATTTAATTAATTATGTTTTAGTTTTAATTAATCTTAATTTACTTAGTTAAGCTTAATAATTAGTTTCATACATTAGGGATAAATTTATATTCAATTAAGTTGAAAGTGGTAAATATTTATTTTGAATATTATTTAGATGAGTAAGTTGAAAAATGATTTAATTTGATAAAAATTGAAGTAAGGACCAAATTGTAAAATTTATAAATTTTTGAATTCTAAGGGTTTGAGTAGTGGAATCTAAAACATTGATGTAGTAACTAAATTATATGATTATGAAACATGAAAATTTAGAAAGTTGGGCATAAAATAGTGAAGTTTGAAACTATAAGGGTTAAATTGTAAATATTTCATAACTTCAGTTTTAAGACTAATTTACGTTATTTGAGAATATACAATTATGAAAAATAGAATATGAATGTCTAACTGTTCAAAAATCAAGGACTAATTTTCGGAATTTTTTACAATTTTAGTTGTAAGGATTAAATTATAAATTTAAAAATTTTAGAAAAGGGACTGCTTTGCAAAACTGTACAAAACGAGGTTTAGAACTGAACTGTAAAATAAGAAAATTTGTTTTTGAGGAATTAAATTGTAGAATAGTGAAAATTTCTATTTTAGGGATTAAATCGTAAAAAAATATAAAATTAAAATATAAGGGACTGTTTTCTTCGACAGTTAAGAGAGTTTCCATTTTGTTACTCCAAAAGCTTTCCCTTTTTGTTTCTTCAATAGTGAAGACAATGAACAAAACCTTATCAATTTGAAAAATGTCTTACGGAAAAAAATTTGGTAAAACATTTTCATTAAAAAAAAAAACATTGATTTTACCCTTTTTTGGAGAATGATTTCCTTTGGAATTCATTTTCCACCAAACAAATACCATAAAAGAATGAAAATATTTTACATGCAAACAAACGGATCTTAATATACTCACAATAGATGTTCCTCAATGAATAAATGCTCTCAAATTAGTACATTAACTATAGAAGTCTCCTCAACTTATATGGAACCGAAACTTGCTAATATACTATATCGTTTATAATTAATCTTTTTCATAAAACATGATAATAACATGAAGAATATCTTCAATAAGCTTAGGACAAATCTTCAAAATAGACTTTCAAGTTTACCTTAATCAATCTAATCTCTTCAAAGTTGAGAGGTCAATATTCATAATTCAATCTGAACTAATCTTCAAAATATGTTGTGATAAATAATTGCGATATCATAGATAAACTTATAATCAACTAAAGAATCGCAAAAATAAAAACTAAATAAATTTATTACCAAAACTTATCAACACAAAATATTATACACTTATAAAAAAAATCAGACTCCAAAAAATTATTACCAAAATTTATAGTTTATGAATTGAACTGCCTCGATAAAACTATAACCCCAATATAGTCGTTCTTTTATGAATGCAAGGAAGAGGACGTATACACGTGGGTGGGTCGTCTGGTCATATATCCCAAATAAATCTAAGGGTAAAGGCTAGTGTTCTAAAGGAGAAGATGGAACCAAGGTACCACTATTTAACATAATTATTTTAAATCTATAAATATTTTAAAATGATGATAAAACCAAAACTGTAAATTAGAAGAGACCGGAATGGACAAACGGTAATCCAACCTGATTTCGGAAAATCTACTATTCGATCATTATTTAAATATGATATTTTTATCCTTCACTTCAAATAATAGGTGATTCTTTGTTTTCTCCCTCTTCTTTTTCTTTCTTTCTTTGCTATAATCCCATGAAACAGCAAATAATAAAACTGGTGAGAAATGGATTGTACAAAGAAGCACTCCATCTATACAGTGAAGACCTCATTGCATCATTACTTCCCAACAAATTCACATTCCCTCCACTCTTCAAAGCTTGTGCCAAGCTCAACTCACCAATTCAAGGCCAAATCCTCCACACTCACCTCATCAAGACTGGGTTTTCCCACGACATCTATGCTGCCACTGCTCTCACGGATATGTACATGAAATTGCACTGCTTTGAATGTGCCCTCAAGGTGTTTAATGAAATGCCTGACCGAAACTTGGCTTCCTTAAACACGATCATTTCCGGGTTTTGGAGAAACGGATATTGTAATGAAGCTCTTATATTGTTTAAGGAGATTTGTTTTGGATTGTGGAGGCCTAATTCACTCACTATAGCTACCGTCTTGCCAGCTTGTCAAAGTCTTGAACTTGGTATGCAAGTTCATACTTTGGCCATTAAGTTGGGAGTTGAGTTGGACGTTTACGTGGCAACTTCGTTGCTGACTATGTATTCTAACTGTGGAGAAATAGTTTTAGCCATTAACATGTTCGTAGAGATGACTGATAAGAATGTTGTCAGCTATAATGCTTTTCTTTCAGGGCTTCTGCAAAATGGGGTTCCACTTATGGTATTGCAGGTGTTTAAGAACATGATGGGGAGTTGTCAAGTAGGACAACCCAATTGTGTTACTTTCATTTCTATTATATCTGCATGTGCAAGTCTTTTCTACCTACAGTTTGGCAGACAGGTTCATGGGGTTCTTATGAAAATTGAGACACAGTTTGATACTATGGTTGGAACTGCACTTGTTGATATGTATTCAAACTGTCGGGCTTGGCAATGGGGCTATGATGTTTTCAAGGAGATGAAAGGAAGCAGGAACTTGATAACTTGGAATTCAATGGTAGCAGGGTTGATGTTAAATAATCAAAGTGAGATGGCCGTTGCACTGTTCGAGGAGGTAGAATTTGAAGGAATGAAACCTGATTCAGCAACATGGAATTCAATGATAAGGGGGTTTTCGCAGTTAGGGAAAGGATTTGAAGCTTTTAAGTATTTTGAGAAGATGCAGTCTGCTGGTGTAGAACTGAGTTTAAAATGCATTACCAGTCTTTTGCCAGCTTGTTCAATCTTGTGTGCTTTAAAGCAGGGAAAAGAGATCCATGGTCTTGCTATAAGAAGTGGTATTAGTAACGAGGAGTTCATGGCTACAGCACTCATTAACGTGTATATGAACTGTGGGTATTCCTCTTGTGCGCGTAAAATCTTTGATCAGTTCGAGTCAAAGCCTGATGATCCGGCATTCTGGAATGCAATGATTTCCGGTTATGGAAGAAATGGAGAGAGTGGATCAGCATTTGAAATTTTTGATTTGATGCGGGAGGAAAAAGTAAAGCCAAATTCAGCAACTTTCATTGGTGTTCTATCTTCATGTAGTCACACTGGACAAGTTGACAGAGGATTACAAGTTTTCAGAATGATGAATAAAGTTTGTAACTTGAGCCCAAATCTAGAGCATTTTGGTTGCATAGTTGATCTTTTGGGTCGATGCGGCAAATTAGAGGAAGCCAAAGATCTAATACAAGAACTTCCAGACCCTCCTGCTGCAATTTTTGCTTCTCTGCTTGGTGCTTGTAAGTGTCACTTAAATTATGAGCTAGGAGAAGAAATAGCTATGAAGCTTTCAGAGTTGGAGCCAGAGAATCCAGAACCTTTTGTGATACTGTCCAGCATATACGCTGCAGTAGGAAGGTGGGGAGATGTGGAAAGAATAAGACTAATGATAGACGACAGAGGGTTGAGAAAATTCCCCGGATTTAGTTCAATATCCGTGGCATGAAAAGGAACTTTTTATAGCCTCCGAAATTTTTTTTGGCTCTACCATATTCAAACTTTTCATCTTCTTGGTATATCCAGGTTACTGGGAAAAAAGTTTCACCACCCAGTATTTGCCTCTCTGGACCTAACTTTTAGTCTATTTAAGCTCATGGAAGGAAAGCAGTAAATTTCATTGGATTTAGTTCATTTGAAATTACATGTAAAGGAACTGCTTAGACAAGATGGCAAGAAATTGTAAACTAAATCAAATTCAATTGCATGTCTGGCATCTTCTTGGGTTGTGATTACAAGGGACAGTTCACTTATTCAACATTTCTTTCACTGAAAACCCAAAATAGTTATCGAAAAAGTTTGGGGGCTCAAATATGAAGCAAGAGATCACATCTCTAAGAGTAATTACACCTGTAACTTCATTCTCATCTACTATATAGATTCTGTGCACCCTTTTGGTGGCAAGGCTCTGGATCACAGTACCAAGAGTTGAATCTACCCTACATGTTATTGGTGTGGTGACTCTAACAATTTCTTGGCCGGTTGAGACAACAGTACTAATGAAATCCTCCACGGTGAGCTGCCTGTAATTAAGAATCAAGCAGATAAAAGCATTGTTAAACCACCCTTGGTTGCATGGAACACTGTTTGCTAAAATAGTAGATATAAGTTTTGGAGAGGCAGACTAGGTAAGCATCTTCAGTAGTGACCTAACTCGGAATCATCGAATTTTCCATGGCTCTGTTTGCTAATTATCACTTGTTGGTAAAGAGTAGTTTTTCTATGGTAATTTAAAATTTCAACATTTAAATTTGAGATAATGCTATGCAGGTTAAAAGCTGCATGTCATTCACTGTACCTGAAATTGGAGAAAAGTTCGGGTTTGAGCAGCAAGTGTCTTATGTCTCTTATGCTTACATTCCCAACAATCTTTTTGCTTGGCCCCTCTACAACCGGAAGACCCCCAACATGGTTGTCTCTCATTCTTTTGAAAGCTTCAAGAACCAGGTCATCATTTTGGATGCTAATAACCTGACAAAGAAGATAAGTAATTGAAGTTTAGTGTTGAAATTAGCTTGAAAAAAAATATTTACTAGTTACTTGAAGTGACAGTAAAGTTTCACCTCATTAGAAGACATGAAAGGGAGTCCCATATCCGAAATAGGCCGTGCAGCAATACAATCAAACCAGTCCCTCCCTTTGCATCCTTCCAGACCTCCAACAACTGCAGATTGAGTAATGTAGTTTTGAATTTCGGGATTTCCTGGCTCAATTACAGGTACATTTCTTAGTCTATATTTTGAGAGTAGCAGTAGGACACTCAACATGGAACTGTCTGTTGCAACCGGAATAAAAGGAGCCCACCTGTATGATTTAACTATTGACTTCACCTGAAAAACATAAGTCACATGTTTCATGATGGCATTAAAGAGGACTGGATCTTCATTCTGGTCTCTAGTTGTGTTTGTCTACGTTCAATCAGAATATCTTATGATGGGGGCATTTAGGGTTAAGATTATTTGAAAGAAAACCAAGGATTTAAAGATAAACAAAGATGGCCTACTTGACCTGCTGAGCCAGTAAAACTGAATGTATGGTAAAGTGAACCCAACTCTTTGAATATATAAGCAGCATTGCACTAAGCTTACAGTGGTTGACTTGAAGGGTTCTTCTTGAAGGATAACTTTGTAAAATTCTTTGCCCAAGTTGTCAGCAGCAGCTGGAGCATCTCCTCCTGATGCTTGATCAGCTGCAACACCACCAGCTACAGCGGCTCCTACTGCAGCAACAGTTAGTCCAGCAACTGCAGCTGGACCCGTCACACCAACTGCTAATGCTCCAAGAGCACCGACAGCTCCGGCACCTAAACCAACAGCTGTAGCTGTGCTGGCTGATAAAGCAACAGCAGCAACCTCTGCAGTCTCTAGTACCCAGAGGACTATTGCTGAGTAATCTATGATCCCCAAGTACCTCTCCCTCCAGTTCATGCTAGTGGCTGCATCTGGGTTTATCACAGGTGCAGACAAAATGTTGCATTCTGATAGAACCTTAACAGCATCAGCAACTGTTGTGTCTGCTTGAATTTCAATCACTAGAAAAAGAAATTTGTTGCCACACATTAGACATTGAGGCATATCCATTACTCATAATAAGTACATCAACTTAAAATTGCTTAAGCTGCACCTTTGCCAGCAGGAACTTGCGGGAAAGATGAAACAGGGATTCTTGCAAAAGCGGTTGTTAAAGTCTCTTGCAACGGTTGCGGTAATTTCTTCCTGGAATTTACTTTCTCAAAGTAAGCTTCACAGCTTGAAAGTGCTGAACTTTCCCTGGTTTGTTGTGCTTGTGCCATCTCTACAGTCAATATGTAGCATAAATTGGTAACTACCCCAATTTATAAAACCACAAGCTAATCCTAGTAAGGTTCTAAAATGGGAATATACCATATGCGAAGTAGACTAATTATCGAAAACACGATCTTGATTTTTCTTTCAAATGAGTGGAGACTCAAACCTCTGATTTTGCACCTCCAAAGGAAAGGTCATCAATCAATCACCACAAGGTTTGGCCATGTTTATTTTATTTTTTAAACTTGGGTTATAAAACCCATGTATTTTTCAAAAAATGTGATCAAATCTCTCAAACGAAAACCAAATCCAATTAAACCCTACCCTTACATGTTAAAAAGGCCTCAATTAAATTCTTTATGCAGATGCATCAGCAATGATTATGGACATGGCATGGTCATGCCAAAAAAGAAGAAAAAAATTTCGTTCTCATTAATTTTGTAGCATATTTTTTAAAGCTATTCAAGCTACCCCTTTATCGTTTTAGAACCCATGTATCTGCATTTTTTTTTTCTTCTCCAATCATGATAAAGGAAAATAACTAATGACATAATTCGATTAACATCAAAACTCCAAATCCCCGTTAAAACAAATCCAAACTCCAAATGGTTGGATTAACATCATTTTTTTCTTTCTCCAAATGGTTCGACCTCTGCCATCTCAATCACTTGAATTAAAATAATCAATTTACAACTCCAAATGGTTCGATTAACATCAAAACACTTTTTTTTTTTTTGAAAAAAATTCCTGTAATTTGCATTTGGAAATCAATACATGAAACCTAACAGGGATGGGATTAGTTGTAACAACTGTAAAACATAAGCAGAAATTTGCAGAGATAATAACAGAAGAAAAGTAGCTACATATAAAAAGAAAATCCCAAGGAATTGAGATGAAATACCTGCAGAAAAATTGTTGAGTAAACTAGGGATCGTGATTCAGTTTGCAGGGCAAAAGCAGTTTCATTTCATTTGTCCGTAGGAGAGAATGTTATTAGAAAGTTTACGGTTTATGCATGGGGTTGTTAATGCCACGTGTAGCCATTTCACAACATTGCATGCCACCTGTTGTTTGAAATTGTCCGAAGAGCGAAACAATTAAGCTAACAATTAAGCTTTTTAACTGATTTGAAATAGTCCGATGAGCAAAACAATTATCCTGTGGGATATCCATGACTTTGTGTTAAATGATGAATTGAAGTTGACCCTCCGGTCTTTTCTTTCAAAAAAAAAAAAAAGAAAAAGAAATAGTCCGATGAGCAAAACAATTTTGCTTTTAACAGAAGCAGGCTGCAGGCCTTGTGTGGAATTCAACTTGTTTCTACAATTTCACGCACAGCGAATAAAAATCTACGACAAATGCACACAGATAATTTTATAAAAGCTAATTGATTAAATATGATTTATTTAATTTATTTGAATTGATTTTATTTGTGAAATATATAGAGAAATTTATCTACTTAAAGTTTTAGTGACTTAATGAGATATTTCAATAAAATTAAAGTTATCATGGCTAATGTAAATTTTAAAAAATAAGATTGTATAGAGTTTAAATCCGTACTCTCATCTTGTAGATAAGTATTATCTCAGCCGTTTATGTAATTCAATCCATATCGTTGGATCTGGGGAGCTCAACTATAAATTGAGGCCTTCACCCTCATTTATATTCATCCTATTGTACTACATTCAAAGTTGTTGAATATAATTGAGAGCAATTACCTAAATACTTGATGTGCTATTATTTTCTTGTGGCTTTACTGTTTAGTTCAAGTCTCTTTGTCTTTTCTTGTTGCTTCCACTTTATTTCAATACCTTAAAGGAATTCCTTTGTGAATTCACATTTTTCAGAGTAAAGTTGACTTAGATGGATTTGAAATAAATAAATTGCCTAAGGTCGAGTGATTTGCCAGAATAAAGTTCTAGCCTCGTGATAGTTGGTATTCGAGCCAAGGTTCAAAGTCCCTGTTTGAGATGACGAAAGGAGTAAACGAGTAGATTGAGCTTAGGGAGACTTGTGGTGGGGGTAAAAAAGCTAGCAGCTCGAGGGATATACTATTAGCTTTGAAAGATAGGGTTGCCAAACTTGAGGGCTCCACGAGTGATGTGAGTGAGACCCTTGAAGAAGTTGATGGGCGTACCATAGAGATGGAATCGAGGCAAGATCAACTCAAGGAACAAGTGGTAGAGACCCTCAGTGCTAATGTGGTTGCAATGCAAGGGGTCCTCAATACCACTATTGTAACCTCCTAAACCTGACCTAGACATTATGGTCAAATCGGGAAGGCCACATTGAACACCTTAGTGTTGAACTTACCCTAATAATAGTTAAAAACCTTCAAGTACTTCTTTTTATAAAACATTGGTTTATATTATTAGCTTTGGAAAACGTCCATTTACTTAGTCCAACCATGCTTAGGTCAAATTAGCAAATTATGTGAGTTTTTGTAAAACCTTACTAACGACGTTGCCTTTGAAAAAAAAATCATTTCATTATCTTTTTAACAATAGAAATATAACATTACTAGTCAGATTATTAATTTAGTCATATGTCATGCATAGTCCTTTTCAACATATTATAAAAACTATGTACCTTATACCAAATATGTGTGTCATGCATGCATGAAAAACCCCAAAATCTCGAACAGTCCTAAAACACAGTTTAAAGAAACTTTACAATCCAAAACCAAATAATAATAATAAAATAACCTAAAAATATAATTAAGTTAAAATAATATGACGAAGTAAAGTCCGAAGTCCGCCGTATGTACGCATGCCAACTCCAATCTTAAGTTTGATCATTACCTGAGAAGTTGAGATAATGGGATGAGCTTAACAAGCTTAGTGTGAGTCTAAACGAGTATTAAGCATTCATATAGGCAATTTCATAGAGGTACCAATAGCATAACCAAACATTAACAATACAAAATTTCAAATGCATATGATCATGAAAAATGCACATGTGAGATCTTACCCATACCATCCGCTACACACTACGAGTTTCCTAGAACCCGTCTGCCAAATTCCAACGCATGTGAGCAATGCTCGATGTGGTAAAACCACCAATAATCAATAATGAAGTGAAACTGCCAAATATATATTGCGATATAATCGCCAATCCCCTCGGTACTCCAAATGCAGTGCACTAACTAAAAATATATGCGGACTTAATATGCCACTGGTACTCCACAGAACTCCTCCGTCAACCATAAAATCCTATCTCAATGCACATGCAATATGTCATACAAATTCATACTCAATCATATTTCAATACTTTTCACTTTTATTCGACATGCTCAATATGTCCCCAATAATCACATACTTTCAGAGAAAGGAAACAATGTTCCAATTTTGAAATTAACATTAAGATGGTATCCATCAATATCGTTCAATTCACATACTTTAGGAATTTCATTGTGCACCAATAGCAACCTCACGTAAATATATCATAGTAAATATTTCATGCATCTAAATCATGCATAAAACTAATATCTCAACATTTCATACCATTCCATGAAACATTCTCCTAAGACATAATATAACTATACATAACAATCTCACACATTCATATAGTCAAACTAGCAAATTTGCCAACACATCAACCTTCTAAGGCTCGAAATGTACTTGGTTCGGCCGTTCGCAAAACTAATATTTTGGCTACTCTGCCAAACCAATCAGCAAGCTAATTATAAAATATAACCTAACATTTATCATTATGAACAAATTTTACAATTTTAGGACCCACACCTTATATTTTGCTTTCCCACAACACCCTATTTAATCTTTTAATTTTCCTTAATAAACCTTTATACCATCCTAAACCAAAATTCAAAATAAATGTAACATCCCAATTTTGGGCCTAGTCGGAACAATGGTTTCGAGGCCACAAATCTGACAAGGAAAATATTATTTTTATTATATGTTTATGATCTACGATTTTACGGAAAGATTTTGTGAAAATTTCGTTTGAAAATTTCAACGTTTGGGCACTCAATTTAGTCAAAAGGACTAGATTATAGATAGTGCAAAAGTTGAGTTCCATATGTAGAAGTGTCCAATTGTTATGAAGTTTTAAATTGAAGGTCCTTAAATAGTAATTAGACCATTGGTCAAATTTTTGGACAAAAATGGGCATGATTAAGACAAATTTGAAAGAAAAGTCTTTAAGGGCATTTTGGTTATTTAGTAATTTAAAAGAATTAAAAAGGGAAAATGAAGCAAAAATTTGCTCATCTTCTTCCTCAAGGCCGAATATAGCATGGAGAAACCATGGCTAGGGTTTTTCAAGCTTCCAAGCTTGATTGTAAGTCTGTTCTACTCCCGTTTTTAATGATTTTTATGTTTTTGAAATCCCGGTAACATGATTTCTCTATTTCTACCATTTATTTAAGCTAGGTTTTGATTTCAAAAATTGACCTATGTTGAATAATTATGCATTTTGATGAATTATGGTAGATTATGCATGTTTATGGTTAGAGGAACGGTTTTTACCGAGTGATTTTCGACGAAAACGTCTAAAAGGACTAAATCATAAAAGTTATAAAATTGGTCATAAGTGTGAGTTTTAATGAGAATTGTGGGCTGCCATATTTATGAAATGGTTCAGTTAGGCCTAAAATGCAAATAATTTGAATAAAAATTTATTTCCGAGCTTTGTGCAAGAGTGTAAATATGCAAAAGTTTAGGAGTAAAAATGTAAATTTTGTAAAAAGATGTTTTAGTTCCAAAATGATTAGTACATTGATTAAATAAGTGAAATATGATATTTTAGATCCCGGAAAAAGATATTTGGACCTAGAACGAGAGAAAAAACCAAAAATCGGGAAAGTTTGTCAAAATGGCCATATTGGTATCGATGTAAGTTCATGTGTTTAATAAGCATTTAATTAAGCATGTTTGAATGCTAAATTGATATATTAGTTATAAATGTTTTAGTATAGATTTTTGAATATAATGATAATAATCAACAAATGTTCGATATTGATTTGTCTTTAAAAATGAGAATTCGAATATGTTTACAAATAAGACCATAGTGGTAATGTGGTTTTGTATAAGATCAAGAAAGTATTGAATAGCATAATTTGAGGAAAGTAAGATAAATTGAGGATATGATGAGATTGAGAATGTAAGTATGTAAGTTGAGTAGTATTTTATTATTATGCAATTGTTGCTATTATTATTATTGAGTTATGTGATTGACCTTGAGAATTTTGAACAAGTATGTTTTAGCTATGATTTTCCAAGGCATTGATATTTCAAAATCCATGTTTATAACATGGAAACTAAGGAAGAATTGACGAAAAAAAAAAAAAAGAGACCATGGTTGACCCATGGCAACATAAGATAAGGACACCAAGTAAAATCATGCCAAGGCATGGCATTGGTAAGTTTTACAAGGCAAGAAAATCATGTAAGACCATGTCAAGAGAAACAAACATCTGAATTCCGTATAATGAGATAATTGATTTTTAGTGAAGAGAGGTTAGGTCTGTTGGACTGCGAAACAAGAGAAATTTTAATGAATAAACTGTACTAGTTGACCAAACAAAAAATTCTGGAAAAATTATGGTAAGAAGATATATGAGTCTAGTTTCAGGAAAAATTTATAGACTTAAATTTTAAATTTCGTAACTTGAGTTATAATTAATTTAGTGACTGTTACGTAGGTGGACAATTTTATTATGAATAGTGAAATAAATTGTTTTGATTTGTGTAAGTAATTGGAAAATTTTTAATGTTCTCGGTTTGGTCCCAAACCATTTCAATTGCATGTTTTAGGGCATCGAGGGCCCTTTGTAGGGATGTATTGGATCAATGTAAGAAAATTAATTTTAAAAGTAAATTTTTATGCCCTGAACTAGTAAGATAAGTTTGGTAACGCCTCGTGCTCGACTCCGGCGACGGTCTCGGGTAAGGGGTGTTACAATAAATTAAATCGATTTACCACTTAACCAACTCCCAATTACCCACTTATGTGTTCAAACCAATTGTCGAATTAATAACTATTTTACGAATTCAACTAGTTCGATTCCTTACCTTGTATCGATGTGAACCATACGTATGATCGTTCTTTGACTTTACGGTTGATTCGAGGCATTTGGATTAGCAACTAATTCCATAATATACTAGAAAATCAGTAGCTAATAATTATTCAATTCTTTCATTTAATCAATCCATAACATTTACCCTACAACTATGTCAAAGCAACAATTAAATTTACACTTAACCGTACTTACGCTTCCCGATTTGTGAGATTCGAATGTCCAAACAATCAAGAAATTTTTTTTCCCTAATTGACATGGGTTTAATAGATGATTAGGAGGGTTCAAGAACTCAAATTAAGGCTAGAATTAATTGGGAAAGATTCAAGAAACAGAACAGCCCCCTATTCTACACATGTGCGCACGCACCACTACCCATGGTGGTCGAAATTTGGGCTGAATTTTAAAATAACCTAATTAAAATTTTGAAAAATAAATTTAAAAACATTTAAAATCCCCTAAATTCCAGAATTGGAAATTTAGGTTTTTAATGGACAAGATTAATTAAGAAATTGAAGAGAGAAGAGACATTACACAAGCTAGTCGAGAGAAACGGCAATGGCACTTCTACGCGATGTTTGCGGATTGATCTTGTAGTACAAAATTTTTGATTTAGGGCTAATTTAATTGAGGGAAATTTGCAGCAATATAGCAAAGGATATGGTGCACAATCTTGATGTAAAAAGAAGAAGAAGATGATGATAAAGGGTTAGGTGTAGGCAATGATAACAATAGAGGAAAAAGGGAAAAGAAAAAAAAAAGATGAAGAGAGGGAGAGGGGGTTAGAGATGGCTAAGGTAGAAGAAAATGATTAAAAAGATGATTATTTTGATAAAAAAAATTGTATTTATACCTAGGTTTACTAAACTTGGATGCCAACACATAAAAAAAAAAAGGGAATTTGCAAAAAATTAATTTATTTTGTAAAAGTTGAGACTTGAACTTGGGACCTCCAGCTAACCTTCAAGCTTTCACATTTAATGACTAACCATTGGGTCAATTCCCTATTCTTGATATATTTTTAAATTTTATGGAGCTAAATTTGAGATGTTACAGCTTTACCCCCTTAAAGAAATTTTGTCCTCGAAATTACCTGTTTCGAAGAGATGAGGATATTGAAGTCGAATTGAGTCTTCTGGCTCCCAAGTAGCCACTTCGATGCCATGATTTCTCCACAGTACTTTAACTAATGGAATTTTCTTTCGTCTTAGAACTTTGGTCTCACGTTCTAATATTTGAACTGGTTTCTCTTCAAATGATAAATCCGGTCTAACCTCAATCTCCTCAACTGGAACAATATGCGAGGGATTAGATCGATACTGTATAAACATCGAGACATGAAACACATCGTGAATACGATCTAACTCAGGTGGCAACTCCAATTGATAAGCCACAGAACCAACCCTTTAAGCACTCAATAGGGACCAATGAATCTAGGGCTTAACTTGCCTTTTCGACTAAATCACAAAACTTTCTTCCATGGAGAGATTTTAAGGAAAACGAAATCCCCCACATTGAACTCATTGCCCTTGTGCTTCAAATCAACATATGACTTCTGTCTATCAGAAGCTACCTGTAATCTTTCTTGAATTAATCAAATTTTATCCTCAGTTTCTATAACCAATTCTGGACCAATCAGCTTCCTTTCGCCCACTTCAGTCCAACATAAAGGTGAGTGACATTTATGACTATAAAGAGCTTCTTAAGTTGCCATTTAGATACTTGACTGAAAACTGTTATTATAGGCAAATTCTACCATCGGTAAATACTCCTCCCAACTATTTTGGAAGTCGATTACATAACTCCTCAACATATCTTCTAATATTTAAATGACCCTTTCTGAATGAACATCGAATTGTGGATGCAAAGTCGTACTAAAATCCAATCAAGTACCTAAAGTCTCGTGCAACTTCTTCCAGAATCGAGACGTGAATCTAGGATCCCGATTTGAAATAATCGACACTGGCACACCATGCAATCTCACTATCTCAGAAACATAAAGCTTACCTAACTTCTAGAGAGAGTAACCAGTATGAACAGGAACAAAATGGGCAGACTCAGTCAATCTATCAACCCCAACCCAAATTGAATCTTTCTTAATAGGCGTTAAGGGCAACCCACTAACAAAGTCTATTGTCACTTTCTCTCACTTCCATTTTGGAATTCGAATCGGTTGGAGCAACCCTGATAAAAACTGATGTTTAGCTTTAACCTGCTGGTAAGTCAAACATTTGGATACAAATTCGGTCACTTCATGTTTAAGACCCGGCCACCAATACACTTCCTTCAAATCACGATACACTTAGTACTACCAAGATGCATAGCATAAGGGTTGTTATGTGCTTCCTGAAGTATGGGCTGTCTCAAATTTTAATCATTAGGCATAGAATATCTTCTCTTAAAGCATAAAATTCCATCAGAATTAATCCCAAAGTCCTCAGTCAAACCATCCTCGACCTGTTTAAACCGAGTTGTTAGGGTTTCATCCAAACTCTGTTTATCCTTGATTTCTTGAACCCACAGAAGCCTTACTTGCAATTCAGCCAAGATACCCCCATCATAAAAAAAAATCAAGTGAGTGAACATAACCCTCAAATCAAACATTGCCTTTCTGTTCAAGGCATCAGCCACTACATTGGCCTTTCCGAGGTGATACTCAATCGTACAATCATAGTCCTTTAACAACTCAATCCACCTTCACTGCCTCAAATTAAGTTCCTTCTGGGTGAGTAGATATTTGTGACTATTGTAATAAGTGTTAATAATACACTTCTCACCATACAAGTAGTGTCTCCAAATTTTGAGAGCAAAAACAACAGCTGCCAACTCCAAATCATGAGTGGGGTAATTACATTCATGTGGCCTAAGTTGACTTGAGGCATATGCTACAACTTTGCCATCTTGCATCAGAACACAACGAAGCCTAACATGCGAAGCCTCATTATACACAACATATTTCTTACCAGATTCCGGTTGAATTAAGACGGGAGCTTTTGTCAACACGGACTTCAACTTTTTGAAACTGGCTTGTTGTTTGTCTTCCCACTTAAATGGAGTATTCTTCCTCAACAACTTAATCAATGGGGCTGCTATCAAGGAAAAACCCTTGACAAACCTTCGATAATACCCATAAGACCCAAAAAACTCTGAATTTCTAAAACATTCTTCGGTTGCTTCCAATCTAGTATAGCTTCAACCTTCCTAGGATCTACGCGAATACCCTCAGCTGATACCACGTGACCCAAAAACAGCACTTCCTTCAACCAAAATTCACACTTACTAAGTTTGGCAAAAAGTTGTTTTTCACAGAGTATCTGCAAAACCACTCTTAAATGCTCATCATGCTCGATTTTTGTCTTGGAGTAAACAAGGATGTCGTCAATGAAAACCAAGATGAACTGATCAAGGAAAGGTTGGATTCATAAGATCCATGAAGGCTGCTGGTGTATTAGTTGGCCCAAAAGGCATGACAAGGAACTCATAATGTTCATAACGAGTCCTAAAAGTAGTTTTGGGAATATTAGATTCTTTCACTTTGAGTTGGTAATACCCAAATCTTAAGTCAATTTTGGAAAAGATAGTTGTACCTCTGAACTGATCGAATAGGTCATCAATCCTTGGTAGAGAGTACTTATTCTTGATAGTTAATTTATTCAGTTGCCGATAATCAATGCAAAACTGTAAGGTTCCATTATTCTTCTTTACAAATAAAACTGGTGCACCCCATGGCGAAACACTGGGTCTAATAAAACCCTTATCCAACTGTTCTTGCAACTACATCTTCAACTCCTTAAGCTCTTTCGGTGCCATGCGGTGCCGTTCTCGGCAACAACTCAATTTCAAATTCCAATTCCCTCTCCAGAGGTAACCCTAGTAGTTGATCAGGAAATACATTGGGAAATTCCCTCACTGTATGAATACCTTTAACTACAGGGTCAACAAAGCTTGTATCTCGAAGCACCCTTTTCAAACCATTTTTTCTACTACTAAAGTAGAGATTATATAAATAATTCTGACGTTCCCCTACCATAATAACTTCTTTCCCAGACTTAGTCACCAAAGTCACCCTCTTTAATGCACAATCTAATCGAGCTTGATGCTCAACCAACCAGTCTATCCCCAAAATCAAATCAAATTCATTGAAAGGAACTTCCATCAAATCGGCAAGGAACACCTCTCTTTGAACCTCTAAAGGACATCTGTTATAAAATTTATTCACAAGTGTGGAGGATCCTAAAGGACTAACTATAATTACAGTGTTTTTGATTTCTTCTACCTCAATCCCCAATTTTACAGCCACATTACAAGCAACATATCAATGGGTAGATCCTATGTCAATCAAAGCAAAATAAGGTATTGAGTAAATAGTGAAGGTACTTGGTATGATATTAGACCTTTCGGTGCCTAGCCACATACACCAAGGTAGGTTGTCTCACCTCAACTTGGTTCGCACCTTGTGCTGGTTCTCTCTGACCCCGATTACCATTTCCATTTCAATTTTGGTTACGACCCCTCTGAGCACCCTGATTACCTCTCTAGGGTCCACTGCTTCCCTATTCTGCACTGGCCTAGTCTCTCTGGCCCGCTTAATAGGTCACGAATTTGGGCCAGTAGGGCCCATTTCTCTTTTGGGATGATCCCTCTATTTCCCTTTCCTCTCGTGCTCCACGCGTTTAATCTCCTCAATAATTTTGGTCTTCTCGACCAAAGCCTCAAATACACACTCTTGGTCTGGAGCTATCTGAACCTTGAGGTCATACCTTAGACTTTCTTGAAAACGAAAACTCTTTTCATGCTCAGATGCCACCATACTAGGTACATAGTGGCTCAACCTTAGAAATTCTGCCTCATACTTAGAAACTGTCTTGTCTCCCTATTTAAGTTCAATAAATTCCAACCGTCGGGCCTCCACATAACAAGGGCCTACTATAACGGTTGGTTTGTGCAAGTGTACATAGTTGCTCAAGTAATAAGTAAGTATAAAGAGTTATCATCTCCACAGGGATTGTATTAGCACAAAGTCGATTAATTATAAAATTATATTAACAATTCGGTGAATCAAAACTCAATTTGATTGGTGGTGATGATTAAAAAGAATTACAATAACTAGATGCAATGATCCCTGATGCAAATTATCCTAAGTATGCAACTATATGAATGAAATAGATTTTAGCAAATTTAACATGATATGCAACAATTCTAACATAAATAAACTAGGATAATTACTTTAATTAAACTTAATTTATTTTCAACATGCTTAATAATATTCGGAAAAACATTCTATGGCAACTCGACCTTTCATGAGTTTGAAAATCATTTTAGGATTTCTTAGTATTCATGTGAAGTAACAGGGACGGATTAAGGTATGAAACAATTTAATCACACAAATCTAAAAACTATGCAGATAATAGAGCCGTACTAGGGATGTTATGCAACCTACAATTTAATCGGTTTAATGATCTAAATTGAGCATGCACATTTCAATTATGCGTCCATTAGCCGTCGTCTAGTTAGGATCGCTCAGCTAATTCAGGTGCATTTCAATCACGTATGAACGAAATACAGACTTGATTTTAATTGAAAACATGATCGATTGAGGCACAAAACATTTTAAGCATGAATCAAATAAATATTATTTAATTAAAATAATCATCCTAGCTTAAATAAAATTAAGCTTTCATTGTTGAAAACAAGAACAAAGAACTCATAGCAAACATTTAAATTAAATTTAAGAAAAGAAAGATTAAACCCTATTCAGACGGCTGTCACCCAAGACTCTGAATGGTGAGAACTCCTTCGATTCTTGTTTGCTCCTTTGTTGATGGCTCTCCGAGGTGGCCAACCAAGGTTTCTTGATAGGCTAAATAGCTAAAACCTCTTAAGAAATAAAGGTGGATGGCGTAGGGAAAAGAGAGAATCGAGAGAAAATGAGAGAAGAGAAGAGAATGGATGAATGAGGGATGGTTTGAGAAGTGGGGTGAAGTGTCTTATTTATAGGTGAGGTTGGGGTGTGAGTTTACTAAAAATGGAAGTGTTCATCCACTTCAAATCCTTCCCAAGTGTGGCCGACCATACATGTAGGTAAGGTGGCTGATTTTTTAGCTTGATACATATGCCACATCACGCAGGAGCAAGACTCAGTCTCCGGTGAATCTTTAGGTAAATCTCCGATTTCTTTAAATCTTCAGGGACTTCGTGCAATTAACCCAAATGTGGACTTACTAACCTCCATGTGCAGTCGAAATTACGGGCTAATTTAGTCCAATTGGGATGGCATTGCAATTGAATTAAAGCTCTCCCACCTGTCTGAAAATAACAGAAAAATCAGGGGACTAAACAATGCAAATTAACCACTTTAATTAATTAATTTTACTTAATTAATTAAACCCAATTTTATTAATGAGACATATCGAAATAATTTATTAAATATAACTTTATATTTTATTATAAAATTAAATCATTCATGGCCCATTTTATAACTTAAAAATATAATATGCTCAAATTAATATAAAATAGCCATTTTATACATAAAAACCATATAATAAAACATAAAATTACATTTTAATAATTTCCATGTCCTAATTTCATTTTTCCACATATTTCATTAATTTAATAAGCAATTAATAAGTTTTAGCAATAAAATTAAGCAAAAAGGTGATGAATTATATAGGAAAAATCCTATATATTTTCCCGTTTATACACCCCCAAACTTAAATTATTACTCGTCCCAAGTAATGTTTATGCACAACAAGTTTTGCTAAGGCAAATTTAGCTAAGAATGTGAGTCGCATCAATCCTTGTCCCATAATCATGCTTCAATAAATTCATACTCATAGATCTTCTTCATTAATAATTAACTCATATGCACACATTTGAGAGTTTCATACTAAGTTTCAAGATATGCCAACATGAATCATGATATGCATGCATGCCATTGCCGAAAATAATATTCTTCATTCAACATAATTTCTCATCAATCAACCAAAACAATCACAAGGCTTATTTATGCTCTTCATATGTTGAACTTAGTACTTCCTCTCCACTAATGTAGGTGACATAATCATCAAATCAATAGGTCTTTCATAAGGTTGTAATGGGGCTTGGTCAAAGGTAGGGATTTTAAGAGATGGGAAATTTTGATTTCAAAATCTTAACCTTTAACTTTGTCTTGGACTTAAAATTCAATCTTCTTCTTCAAGTGAACCTTTGGAACACCCCCAAACTTATTTTGAACCTATACTCATATATTTTTCTTTTTCGAGACTGAGCAAACTTTTCTTCACTCTTTTTTTTTTTAAATATGAGCACATACATCTTCTAAACATTTAAACATTGACTATCAAGACCACTTAAGTTAAGATAGGTGTACAACATTGGGATAACTTTCAAAAGATGGGAACATGGCTTGTAATGTAGGTTCATCGCAATAAATAGGCCATTAAGCTCAAAATTTTGGTTTCAAGGGTCAAATGTTGCAACGTTGGCTTTGAAAGGCTCAAACATTCCAAAGAAATGGTGCCTATATCATTGTAGATTTTTATATCTCCTAGGAATTTGCCTCAAGAAAGTCACTAAGTCAATTCTAAAGATATAAACCTTCATGTATGTCTAATCTCAGAAAAAACTAAGTTTTCATGGCAAACATTACCTACGGCTAAGTTCATACAATTATTCCATTCTTCAAGATAAAATACAATCACTTAGATAAAATCATCATTCATGCTTGCATATGAGCTATCTTAAAAAAAAATTCTTGAAACATTCATTTATTAAAGCATACTTATGAAAAAATTGATTGAAACAACAAAACTCGTGCAACCTATTTGCCTTACCCCCTTTAAAAAGAAGCAATGTCCTCATTGCAAGAACAAAGTAATGAGTGAAAACTAAAGACCAGGTAGGGTTGAAAAAAAAGAGAGGTGAGTCATTAAGATTGCTTAAATACCAAGTCTTTCCTCATAACCCAATCCTAGACATGTTCATTCCTATTACCACATTACTTAGTCTTTTTCTTTCTAAAGAAGTATTTATTCATGCTTGCTAAGTTTTATTTTGCAAGCATTAAATCCTAAATACTAAAGAAATAAGTTCCTAGAATAATAAAAAAAAAAGACAAGAATCCCCCCTTTTTATTTTTTGCCTCATTCCCTTTGTCTTTCTAAGCTCTATCCCCACTTGCATCATCACTTTCTTCTGTCCATGTCTCGAAGATATCATCTGGGAACTCAAGCACAAAAGTATTAGAGATATTCTTAAAGGTGTTTTGAATGGAATCATCTCTAATTTTTGCATATTTCCAGTAAGTTTGCAGTTGTTTGTGCATGAACTTGCACATATCCATCATAATTGACAACTACGATTTCTTTGAAGTACTTGCATGGGTTGGTATTGGAGTTACAAATTTGGGTTCAACACTCGGCTTAATTGGTTCTTTTTCTGGCTCAACCCTAGGTTTAGGGTTTATAGTTCCTTCAGCTGGATTAGGACCTGCTAGTTCTATTTCAGATTCTTTTTCTTCATATTCTGTAATTGAGTTAGATTCAGTTTCAGCTGCATTTGTCGACTCTTCGGTTTCTGGCTCAGATGGCTCTGCCTGCTTACCTTGGTTTAGCTCTTGCACCCTTCCTACTAATCTCTCAAGGTCATGAATTGTAATGCACCCTTGAACATATTACCCCTTCAGATTTGCTTGTGTTTTCACACGGGCCCGTAAGCAAAGTGAAGTGATTGATGCTGGGAAATAAGCACTTCCTTTCTTCTTTTTAGCACAATCATAAATCTCTTTGAGAATAATTTTCCCAATATTAATGGACTTTTTTGTCAAGATAGCATATAACAACAACATCCGTTCCATCAAGATAGTGGAACTATGTGAGATAGGCATAAAACTATAGCGAACAAAGTAAAATCATACCTTTGCTACTGGCTTTAGGTATTCCTTTCGGCAAGAATGGCTCCCATACTTTCTTATAATCTATTGGGATCCCGGATTTGTCACAACATTAAGTACTTGTTAAAGTAAATCCCAATTGATGTTGTTCATCATAGGGTAGTACTCATCTTCTTCAACATCAGGTAAATTGAACAAATCATTGATGGATTTAGAAGTAAGAGGTACCTTTTTTCTTCGAACTATAACCTCGGTAGCATCTTGTGTAGTCAAACTTGCATAAAATTCTCGAACTAGTTCATCATCAGGAAGTGATCGAGCATCACAGAATTGTTCCCACTTGAGGGCGTTGATTACTCTTCTAATCGGCACAGGAACAACCTTTACATCATTGCTCCTTAAGTTGAAACCTTTTTCCGGCATCATGGGTTGATGCTTGAAAATTGAATCAAACATCTCTTTCACCTCTTCGTCGATCACAATTGGATTTTCTAGAGTAGTCTTTGACGATCTAGTTCTTTTGCGAGACGTGGTCCTTTTTCCCGAAAATTCAGCAAAGTTTCGGCAAAATAGGGAGAAAAGGATCAGCAAGGTGATGGGATTTACTAGGAAAACCCTTGCAAAAGTGACGGAATTGCGGCAGTGATGACGACGTGCGGTAATGACGTAGGTTTGTGACGGTGACGGAAGTGACTTGCGGCAGCAATGCCAATGCTTCAGCAAACCTTTTTCGACGACACTAGGGTATTTTGGCTAGGGGAAAAGAAAGAGAAAACTAGGGATTTCTTTAGGGATTTGAGGCTAGCAACACAAGAAGAGAATTTCAAGATTTTTTAGGCTAAACAACTTACTTGATGGATGTGAGAAAAAGTAGAATGAAGAGGGGTTTATATAGGAAAATTTAGGGCAACATGTAGTAAAAATTTTAGCCACATTAGGGTTACTTGGGCGGCAAGGAATGGAAGTGGCGGCAAGGGCATTAATTTTTCCCTTCTTTTTGCTAACTTAGGCCTCAAATTTGGACTGTATGTACAGACTCACTTAACAGAAAAACTGATTAGTACTTAGGCCAATTTTTGGCCTCTTTTATTAACATAAAAAACATTTAAAATTTAATTAAAATTTCTTCTTAACAAATTACATTAAATTAATTCCCAGGAAAGGTTGGAGGGGTCACAACGGTCCCGCTTAAATTCCAATCTCTTTAGACAGAATTAATTAAATGTCCCAAATTAAGAAAATAAATTTTAATTATTTATTTATTTACAAAACAAATTTGTGAAAATCAAGGGTCTGTTAATTTGAACGAGGATTCAACTCGCTCAACTTCACCATCCCAATAGTGTTTGAGATATTGACCATTAACTTTAAACGTACCTCTGTAATTGTCGTATAATTCAACAACTCCATAAGGATAAACTCGATAGATGGTGTAGGGTCCTCTTCATCGGGATTTTATCTTCCCAGGAAATAACTTTAGCCTTGAATTAAATAACAACACCTTCTGACCTTCCTTAAACTCGCGAGGCTGTATGTGACTATCATGCCATATTTTTTATCTTTCTTTACACATTTTGCCATTCTCATAGGAAAACAACCTCAACTCTTCCAACTCATCCAATTGTAACATCCTTCTCTCACCGGCTTGCTCAAGATCAAAATTTAACTTATTCAAAGCCCAGTGAGCTCTGTTTTCCAACTCTAACGGCAAATGACATGCCTTCCCAAAGACTAACCAATAGGGAGTCATCCCTAGCGGTGTCTTGAATGCTGTACGATAGGCCCACAATGCATCATCGAGCCTTCGAGACCAATCTTTTCTACTAGGGCATACTACCTTTTCAAGGATGCCTTTGATTTCACAGTTCACTCTTTCAACTTATCCATTGGATTGGGGGTGATAAGCAGTAGCAATCTTGTGCTTAACATCATACTTGTCAAGCAACCACTTAAGCCACTTGTTCACAAAATAAGAACCTTCATCACTAATAGCTCTTGGTGTCCCAAATCGTGTAAACACATGCTTATACAGGAATCGCATGACTACTTTAGCATCATGCTCGATCTCGCAATGAGTACGGGAACAACTTTAGCCTCAATGCGTCATCAGTCACACCGGCTATCTTGAATGAATCACTCACCTCCATAAACAATCGAAGGTGGAGATGTGGATCTTCTGTGAGCATACCACTGAACTGGCCCACCGTTTGTAGCATTTGAAACATCACCGGTTTCAATTCGAACTGGGTTGCCTCAACATTTGGCCTTTTAATTCCTGGATTCAACTCATTGAAGAGTGGCACAGCATATTGTCTGATGCATCAGTCCCTATCATCGGCGATGAGGATGGGATTTTGTGGATGATCGACTTCATTACCTTGGTCTTAATTTTGATTTCCAAGGTCTATCTCGTTGTGTCTTTGGGCTATTTGTTCACATCTTCTTTATCTAACAGTCCGTTTGATTTCAGGGTCTACAGGGAGTAAATTGATAATCCAATCTATAATCATAAACTCCTGAAAGAAATTCACAAAATTTAAAAGAATAAGTTAGTAATGTTAGAAATAAACCAAATTGAAAAATAAATAATTTCACAAAAAATAACTCTGGTGACAATTAACAATCCTTGGCAACAGTGCCAAAAATTTGTAACGGTTTGTGCAAGTGTACACAGTCGCTCAAGTAATAAGTAAGTATAAAGAGTTATTGTCTCCACTGGGATTGTATTAGCGCAAAGTTAATTAATTATAAAATTATATTAACAATTTGGTGAATAAAAACTCAATTTGGTTGGTGGTGATGATTAAAAAGAATTATAATAACTCGATGTAATGATCTCTGATACAAATTATCCTAAGTATGCAACTATATGAATGAAATAGATTTTAGCAAATTTAACATGATATGCAACAATTCTAACATAAATAAACTAGGATAATTACTTTAATTAAACTTAATTTATTTTCAACATGCTTAATAATATTCGGAAAAACATTCCATGGCAACTCGACTTTTCATGAGTTTGAAAACCATTTTAGGATTTCTTAGTATTCATGCGAAGTAACAGGGAAGGATTAAGGTATGAAATAATTTACTCACACAAATCTAAAAACTATGCAGATAACAGAGCTGTACTAGGGATGTTGTGCAACCTACAATTTAATCGGTTTAATGATCTAAATTGAGCATGCACATTTCAATTATGTGTCCAGTAGCCGTCATCTGGTTAGGATCAATCAGCTAATTCAGGTGCATTTCAATCACGTATGAACGAAATACAGACTTGATTTTAATTGAAAACATGATCGATTGAGGCACAAAACATTTTAAGCATGAATCAAATAAATATTATTTAATTAAAATAACCATCCTAGCTTAAATAAAATTAAGCTTTCATTGTTGAAAACAAGAACAAAGAACTCATAACAAACATTCAAATTAAATTTAAGAAAAGAAAGATTAAACCCTATTCAGACGGCTGTTACCCAAGACTCTGAATGGTGAGAACTCCTTCGATTCTTGCTTGCTCCTTTGCTGATGGCTATCTGAGGTAGCCAACCAAGGTTTCTTGATAGGCTAAATAGCTAAAACCTCTTAAGGAATAAAGGTGGATGGCATGGGGAGAAGAAAGAATTGAGAGAAAATGAGAGAAGAGAAGAGAATAGATGAATGAGGGATGATTTAAGAAGTGGGGTGAAAGGTCTTATTTATAGGTGAGGTTGGGGTTTGAGTTTACTAAAAATAGAAGTGTTCATCCACTTCAAATCCTTCCAAGTGTGGTCGACCATACATGTAGGTAAGGTGGCTGATTTTTAGCTTGATTCATGTGCCACATCACGCAGGAGCAAGACTCAGTCTCCAGTGAATCTTCAGGTAAATCTCCAATTTCTTTAAATCTTCAGGGACTTCATGCAATTAACCCAAATGTGGACTTACTAACCTCCATGTGTAGCCGAAATTAAGGGCTAATTTAGTCCAATTGGGACGGCATTGCAATTGAATTAAAGCTCTCCCACCTGTCTGAAAATAACAGAAAAATCAGGGGACCAAACAATGCAAATTAATCACATTAATTAATTAATTTTACTTAATTAATTAAACCCAATTTTATTAATGAAACATATAGAAATAATTTATTAAATATAACTTTATATTTTATTATAAAATTAAATCATGCATGGCCCATTTTATAACTTAAAAATATAATATGCTCAAATTAATATAAAATAGCCATTTTATGCATAAAAACCATATAATAAAAAATAAACTTACATTTTAATAATTTCCATGTCCTACTTTCATTTTTCCACATATTTCAATAATTTAATAAACAATTACTAAGTTTTAGCAATAAAATTAAGGAAAAAGGTGATGAATTATATAGGAAAAATCCTATATATTTTCCCGTGTACACTTACCTACTTACCCTAAAAGGCCTCCTGAAAATAAGCCCAATCAATACGCTCTGGCACCGTTCCTCTAACCACTGATTGCCACCACCAATATGCCTTGTCCCTTAACAGAGACACGATACCCTTAAGTTTCTGCTCTGGAGTGCATTCCAAATCCTCCAAAATTCATTTAGTGGTTTCCATCCAGTACTCAGCCACAGTAGGAGTAGTTCTAGCAATACCCCTAAACAATTTTGCCCCACTAGAGTAGAGCCTTTCAGCAATCGTCCCACAACTAGCACCTCCTATTGGTGCCTTAACAACCCTATTCAAAGCCCTCAATAAAGCCCGTGTTCCTGGATCATTCAACATGGTCATCATTTGTGTTCCCGTTTTCCATATTCCCACTTTTAGTAGTGGGTTCACTATTAACCTTGTTCTGTTCATTATCGAATTCATGCCCTAATGATGTAGTTGACTCAACCGGAGCCCTCAGAGGTCGGCCCCTACAGTCCTTTCTACCATGAGTTATCATTCCACGTGCATTCATTTTGATGTTTTATGGATCTACAATTTTACAAGTAAGAGCTTTTAGTACCTTGTTTTATTCTTTTACGCACTCACATTTTATAATTCTTTTAAAAAAGTTTTATGCAATAGTCTCTATAATCTTAATAGATTTTCAGTACTGTTTCTATGGACTTGGCATCAGAACTTCGGACTTCGTCATTTCCTGTATAAAACATTTTCCAAATCCATTGTGGTTTGTTTTTCCCCAAAAATTTCCCTTTTTATATATGTATACATGCTGACAAACTCAAGTAGATTTAAAATTTTAGTTCGAGGTTTTGAACCTGGCTGTGATACCACCAAATGTAACCTCCCAAACCTGGCCTAGACGTTATGGTCGAATCGGGAAGGCCACATTGAACACCTTAGTGTTGAACTTACCCTAATGATAGTTAAAAACCTTCAAGTACTTCTTTTTATAAAACATTGGTTTCTATTGTTAGCTTTGGAAAACATCAATTTACTTAGTCCAACCATGCTTAAGTCAAATTAGGGACTTAGGTGAGTTTTTGTAAAACCTTATTGACGGCGTCACCTCTGAAAAAATCATTTCGTTATTTTTTTAAGAGTAGAAATGTACAATTACTAGTCAAATTATTAATTTAGTCATATGTCATGTGTAACGCCCCAATTTTGAGGGTTTTTAAATTTTTGCTTGAATTTATTTTTGCATGGCTTAATGTGATGAAGTAGTGATTTGAGTGTGTTTAGTGGACCTTTAGAAGGCCTAGGTTTAACTTTGAAGGCTGGCAGAATTTTAATTTTGCCTTATGTGAGAATGGACTTTGGCAGAGTAGGCTTTTAAATTAATGTTATGGATTTGGGGCACAAGGAAGCCTGTGGTGAAGTGGCAAGGTAGCGCCACTTAAAGGACAAGGAGGTGGCGTGTGGTAGCTTGTAAAGGAGCTAAGGTTCGGATCTCCCTAATGGCAAAATCCTGTAATTTTGCTACATGAGCATGGTAAGAGGTGGACTTCAAGTTAAATTCTAAGGGAAGGTGTTTGAGTTGCTCATGGGATTGGATTAAGGAGTGATAAGCGGAGATTTTCAAGAAGAAAATTCAGGGATTGAGTTTGAGGGGAGAGTTGGCCAAATGTGGGAAGCTTGGAAGAACAAATTCGGCTACTAACTTTTGTGTGTGTATTTTCGGCAAATTAAGGAGTGTGGGTGCTAATTTCTCCTTTTGGTATTTAGGAATTCACATTTTGGGAGCACTTTGTGCATTCGGGTTTGTAAGTAGGTATTGTGCCGAAATTATCCTCCTCTCTTTTGTCCTTCAAATTGTCTCTTTTTGTCAAAAAAACGTCACCTTGGCCGATTGACTCAAGAGCCAAACCTACCATTCTTTCTTCTACTCATTCGTACCCTTTGATTCGACATTCTCCACTCTAGCCGAATATCAAAGCTTTCTCCTCCTCTTTTTTTTCTAACTCTTCCATCTTGAGTTGATAACCTTAAATCTCTTCTTGGCCAATTTCTTCAAAGCTAAAACTCACATCTTTCTCTCCTTTTTCATACTCTATACTTTGTTAAGACCAAACTTAATCATTCTCTACCCAGTTCTTGCATAGCCGAATACCATTCTCTTTTGTTAAACAAGTCCCTAAACCAATTACCCTTCTTCAAGTGTTCACCCCTCTTGTGTTGTCTGCAATAGCTGAATAGTTGGATCTCTCCTCCTGCATCGAGTTTCGATTAGATCTACAAGAGTGATAAGTTTGGGATGAGCGACTCTACTAGATTTCAATAGATTGGTTAAGCGAATTGGGTGCCTAGATCTGACATCGTTCAATCAATCCCAGAGGGAAACGTTGAATTTAAGTGATTATAGGCAAGCGGAGCAGTGGTAAATAATCGTTGAGTAAGTTTTGTATATAGTTTCGTTAAGTACTGGTTAAGGTTTTGATGGTCATTGTTATGGTAATAGGTTGAGCGCGTACCGACTATGGGAATCGCGAAATCAGGTGTGTAACGACACCCTCTAGTAGCATAGATCGACAAAAGCCGAAAAGCTAAAATACCAAAATACTGGCATTTCGAGGACTTGCGAGCGTGCGAACACTCGCGGGTCAATCCAAAATCATGAATTTGGAATATTGGACTGTAAGAGCTGCTATGCGCGTTTTCGTGCACTTAAGCTGTTTTGGGCCTCGATGGGCAGAAATTGGGCCTAATGGGCTTACGGCCCCATATGGGTAAAAGTATGCAGGAAGTAATTTCTAGTAAATTAGATATTAAATCTGAGATAATATGTGTAAAATTAGACTGAGCGGGCCACATAAGCATGTGGGCTCCCTCAGGCCCATTAGGGGTTTTGGGGCCCGATTCATTATGTGATTGTATGGACTTTCTGAGTCGCTCGGAGCGATGTTAGACCTACTATAAGGCCGTATTAAGCATGAAACCTCGAAACGTAGCTAAATGACCGAAATACCCCTAAAGGGTAGAAATTACCATTTTACCCCTAGTTGCCAAAAGATTGTTTTACCCTTAGAAATAGTTAATTGATTTGCATATATCTGTATCTGATAAGCTTTATGCTTAAGTCACGTAGTACTCTAGGTTACATGGGGTTGGGTTTCGGATATGGAGGATGTTCTATTTAGTGGCACTGCCACGTGATCTGCTTAGAGGCTCCGCCTCGTATTTCTATTCTAGTGGCTCTGCCAGGATTTCTGTATTAGCAGCTCTGCTGCGTCTATGGTGTTTAGGGCCAGGTGGGTTGAGTTATTCCCTACATGGTGTGATGGGCTGGTACGGATGCTGTGTTGGGCTGGATTGGGATTGGGCTTTGCATACATACATATATATATTTTGTTCTGTATCTGTAATGGGCCCAAGGCTCACTCTGTTCCTGAATAGGGCCAAGCCTAGTTTGATCTGTATCTGAATAGGGCTTCAGCCCAGACTGAGTTGCTTGACTGATCTCTGATACTAGTTGGGTTAAATTATGCACTGAGTTTTCACAAACTCACCCTATTATTTCCATCCATGCAAGTAACCCCCAACCATAGTGGACTTAGAGCTGAGAGAGACTCGGGGTGGCCTCGTGAATCATGCTTATGGGTTTTAATTTGGTTAAAATCTATTTTTATTTCTATTCCATTTTTAATTTCAGATTTATGTTGTAATAAGGCCACTTGGGTATTTGGTTTTGGGTTTCTTTATTATTTGTTTTAAAACGGTAGACTAGATTATACAAGTTTTCAAACTTAATCACAAACATTTTAAACATGCCTTACGTATTGACTGGATAGCTTAATAACGATAACACAACAATAAGATTTTGATATAAACTTTACTTGGTAATTAAAACGGTTTCTAAATCCTATAATGTTCAACAATTACAAGCTGTTAGTCATGGTTTTCCAACAAATAACACAGCGTTTTGTTAAAAATGATCGTAAATGAACCAATCGTTCATGTGACACACCAGATCTAGCCATAACATCCGGGCCGAGTTTGGGGTGTTACATATAGTGGTATCAGAGCTCGATTGCAACAACTCGGCTGTGGAACGGGTTCAAATGTTTTCTTAAAATTTAAGCCCTAACTTGTTTTTGGAATTCAGTTTTAGAAAACTCCCTTAAGAAAATTCTTTTAAAATTGATTTCCTCTCCAAAAATATTTTTATTTTCCAAAAATCTAAGGATTTTGAAAAGTTCCCAACAAAGTTTATTAAAAATATTTATCATCGACAAAACTTGAGTTTCTCTGAATTTGGTTTCTAAAGAGTGGCACACCGAGTCTCTGGCACCAAGTCTGTAAGTATCTTCTGCTTTACTGTATTTAATTGTGATACTGTAATACTGTGATACTACTGTAGATAGTGCTAAGACCCTACTGAAATTCCGTAGTTAGGGTGACACTGAGACTGTAGAAGACTGAGACAGTAGGAAACTGAAAACTCTAAAAGACTGAAACTGTAGCTAGACTGCGATTCTGCGAAAAAAAGCTCTAAAATACTATTTCTGCATAAAACATTTGTAATAAATACTGAAAGTTTGAACTAATTCATAAAATTTGTAAATCAGATAATACGATATGAGTACGAGGGCAGCACGTGGAAGAGGCCGTTGTCATAGCCGAAGAAGTACTTGGGCTGGATCTTCATCCTCGGGACATATGCCAGCTGGAGAGGCACGTGCACCACCAGCAACTAAGACAGGGTCTTATGATCGGGCTGCAGGGGATGATGCTTTATCCCAGGTGATGCTCCATGTTCTCGAAAGGGTTGCCGGAGCGAGTACTGGAACGGTGAATCAAGGATCGATTTCTAAACGACTTCGAGCTAATGGAGGGGAGATTTTCAGGGGTGTATCTGGTGTGGCCCCGAATGTGGTCGAGTATTGGTTGGAGGTCACTGAGTGGATAATGGACGACCTGGACTACTCGGTGGAGTAGAAGCTGAAAGGATGTAATATCCTGAATTAGGGCCTAATCGGAATAGTGGTTTTGTGACCACAAATCTGAGATAGAAATAATTATTTTATTATTATTTTGATGTTTATGATGTGATTGCATAATGGTGTGAAAATTTCATAAAGAAATTCTATGCATAAAGTGCTTAAGTTGAAATTAGGGACTAAATCGAATAAGTTGCAAAACTTGCATTCTAGAAGCTTTTAGTATGAAATTGCTTTGGAATATTAATTAGGAGGTCTTAAATAGCAATTTGACCAATATTTAAAATTTTGGACAAAAATGGGCTTGTACATGAAAAATTTCAAAGAAAGGCATTAAGGGTATTTTGGTCATTTGGTAATTGAAAGATTAAAAAAGGGAAAAAGATGGCAAAATATGTCCATCTTCTTCATTACCACGAAATTTCAAGGGTTCTCCATAGTTAGGCTTTGTTTCAAGCTTCCAAGCTCAATAGTAAATGATTCCAAGCCCCGTTTTTAATGTTCTTTACGTTTTCGGAGTCTCGGTAACTTGATTTAGCTTATGTTAGCAATAATTCAACCTAGGGTTCATATTTGGAAAAGTAACCATAGGTGAAATTTGTTTATTTTTGTGTTTTATGATAGAATATGAGGTTTTAAATTATGTTAGACAACTTGTGCTGCTCGGTTTTAAGTAAAAACGAGTAAAACGGCTTAATCGGTAAAAATACCTATTGTTCATAAGTGCATGTTGTAGGTTGGAATTTGAGCTTGCTAATGGTAAATAAATGATCAGCATGTCCTAAAACATAAGAATTTGGGATAAAGTTTAATTTCCGAGCTTTGGGGCAAAAGCGTAAATATGCAAAAGTTTAGGGGCAAATTTGTAATTTTGACAAAGTTAGAGTTAAGGACTTTTTTGATAAATGTGAGTATTGAATAAGCTAAATGTGTTATTTTAGATCAAGAAAGACGTGGAATCGACCTTGATCAAGGAAAAGAAAAGATTGTGGACTAAATTGCAAAATTTCTATATTTTGTACCGAGGTAAGTTCATGTGTAAATAATGTAACGTAATTGCTATTTTAAGTGATTTAATGCTATTTATATGATATGATACTTGTTATTATGAATATTATGCTTTGTGAAATATTATGTATTGGTATGAAAAGTATGTGATTAAATTGGTAAGTATGAGATGCAAGCAATGTATTGGTTCCGATATTCCGAGGAGAACGACTGGGAAATGTGTGATTGTGGAAAATCCCGTTTGAACCTTGGGAATAGATTAGGATACCAGTGACATGTCACTAGGATGGTTGGGCATCCGAACTCGTTGGGTTAAGTCTGAGTTCACTTATGGATGCAAATGTCCGAACTCATTGAGTTGAGTCTGAGTTCGTGAGATGTAACTAGGCATCCAAGCTCGTTGAGTTGAGTCCGAGTTCACTTATGGATGCGAACGTCCAAGCTCGTTGAGTTGAGTCCGAGTTCGCTTATGGGCGAGTTACATGGTTACTTGATTATATATGTGGCACTTATGTGTAAATTATCCATGTATCCGAGTTATATTCCGAGGTGTTCAACGGGTAAAATTCTAGCAAAATGGAAGAACACTCAAGAGGCAAGTATCATTTTAATAAGTGTTGTGAAATGAACACTTTGGACAGGTATGTACTTAACCCTCGGGTTGAAACTTGATACAACAACAATAATGTGGTAAGATGATGAATGATGATTAGAAATGTGATATATGTTTTGGTGATACCATGCTAGTGTTATTTGGAAGAATTGCTTTGTTATGTTACTTATTATTTGCATGTGAACTTACTAAGCATTTATGCTTACTCCTTCCTTTCCATTCATTATAGTTTTGGACAAGCCGGCTTGGGAATCGGGATAGGTCGAAGGCTCGTTCACACTATCCGAAGAAGTAGTTTGGTAAAATGGCTTGTATAACTCAAATATGGCATGTATAGCAATATACTTGTTTTGTGTAATTAATCTTGCGATATGATTGTGGTTTGGTTGAGAAAATGCCTGAAAATGATTAGTCCTTGGAATGGTTAATTTAGATCATGTATGAGACCATGTATGTTCAAACTGTTAATAGTTCATGAATTTCCATAGAAAAGTGAAAATTTGTCATAAACAGAATGTTGTAACAACAGTGACGTGAGTTTGAAAAATCACTAAAAATAGTAGGAACCGAATTAGGTGATGCATTAAACATGAAATTGAAGCTTAATGTGTTTACTTTCAAATGGAAGAAGCGAAACAGGTAAAGGAGTTATTGTTATGAGATAATTGAGTTTTAGTGAAACAGGGCCAAAGCAATTTCTGGATCCCCTATTCCAATTTTGGAAATTCACTAAAAATTGTAAAAAAATAATTAGGAGTCATGCTATATATGTACAGATTCCTTATTGAGTCTAGTTTTAAGATAAATAAATGGCATAGCCTTTTGAATTCTGTATAGAGAGAAAAGTGGTTCGTAGTTAACATAGGTTAGAGCAGTCAAACACTGAAATAGGGGAAACTTTAACTAATAAACTGTACTAATTGGCCCAACCAAAAATTCTAGAAAAAAATTAGTAGATAGATATATGAGTCTAGTTTTAGGGAAAATTTATGGACCTTAATTTCGAGTTTTGTAACTCGAGATATGATTTTTTTGAGCGACCATGATGCAGAAAGACAGCTTATTCAGAAAGTTAAAATAAATGGTTTAAAGTTGTTTAAATGGTAAATTAAGTTTAGTAACACCTCAAGCTCGACTCCGGTCACGGTCTCAGGTAAGAGGGCGTTACAAAGGAGCAGTATTTTTGCTGCATGACAAGGCCTACCAATGGTGGATCACTGTGAGAGATGGTACACCAGCTGAGCGAGTGACTTGGGAATTTTTTAAGATGACCTTCAAAGGGAAGTACGTTGGGGCAAGCTGTGTGGATGCCCGAAGGAAGGAATTCCTGAATCTGACTCAGGGTAGTAAGACTGTAGTGGAATATGAAGCTAAATTTTTAAGGTTAAGCCGGTATGCTGGTGGAATAGTCGCTACGGAATATGAATGTAGCGTGCAATTCGATGATGGCCTCAGGGATGAGCTAAGAGTATAGATTGCTCCACAGAGGGAGTGTGATTTTGCTGCTCTAGTGGAAAAAGCCAAGATTGCTGAGGAGGTGAAGCGCTCAGAGCGCCAGAACCATGAGAAAGACAGAAACCGATTCAGGAGGGATTCAGGGCCCTTAGGTGTTGCCGGTAGGTCTGTTAAAAGAGCTAGAGTGGACGAGCCGGTTTGAGCAGTTCCGATGAATGTGGTTAGACCGCAAGCTTGTGCGGACTGTGGAAAGGTACACCTGGGCAATTGTTAAAGTTGTTTTGGAGCATGTTTTTGGTGTGGGTCCAAAGATCGTCGAGTCAAAGATTGCCCTCAGAGGCCGGGGCAGATGCAAGCTGCTGAACTGAGGGTTGTTCAGCTAGTGAGAGGTGGTCAACAACCACCGAGAGGCCATGGTTAGGCTAGGGGCAGTAATGGAAATAGACGTGGACGTGGAGCATCGGGCAAGGGTGCTGGAAATGCTGAAGCACGACAGTTGACGTTGGTTTATGCTGCTCGTCCCCGAGAGGAGGGTGACGCACCTAACGTCATAACCGGTACTTTTTTAATTTATAGCACACCATATACTGCTTTGATTGACATTGGATCTACACATTCGTATGTTGCTTGTGATGTGTCTGGGACGTTGGGTGTGCAATCTAAGAATATTGTGAGTGGGGTATCTATGATAAGTCCACTGGGTCACTTGGTTAAGGTAGACAAACTTTTTAGGGATGTACCCTTATAGGCACAAGGTAGAATTTTCTCTGCGGACTTGATGGAGTTACTATTTGGAGAGTTTAATCTCATCTTAGGTATGAATTGGCTTGCAAAGCATTGGGTGACTTTGGATTGTGCTGCCAAGTGGATGGTGTTAAAGACCATGGAGGATGAGGAGGTAACTGTAATAGGGGAGCGAAGAGATTACTTGTCCAATGTTATCTCAGCTTTAAGAGCTAAAAAGCTGATTCGTAAAGGTTCCGAGGCATTTCTGGCGTATGTGAGTAAGTCAGACTTTAAGGGTTTGTCTATAGGGAAAGTTAGAACCGTCAAGGAGTTTTTGGATGTTTTTTCAAATGAGCTTCCTGGGCTGCCTCTGAACCAAGAAGTCAAATTTGGAATCGACTTGTTGCCTGGAACGGCTCCGGTGTCCATCGCTCCTTATAGAATGGCACCGAAGGAGTTGGTAGAGGTGAAAGCACAAATCTAAAAACTTTTGGATCGAGGTTTTATCAGACCAAGTGTGTCTCCATGGGGAGCACCGGTCTTGTTCGTTAAGAAGAAGGATGGGACGATGATGTGCATTGATTATCGTTAGTTGAACAAACTGACTATTAAGAACAAGTACACTCTACCGAGGATCGACGACCTATTTGACCAACTAAGAGGAGCTTCGGTATTTTCCAAGATCGACCTTCAATCCGGGTATCATCAACTAAGGGTCAAAGAGGAGGATATTCATAAGAAGGCGTTCAGGACTTGATATGGTCATTACGAGTTTCTGGTGATGCCATTTGGGTTGACAAATGCACCAGTGGCCTTCATGGATTTGATGAACCGGGTATTTCAACCCTATTTAGACCAATTTGTGGTCGTCCTTATAGATGATATTCTGGTGTATTCAAAAACATAGGAGAATCATGATGCGCATCTCCAAATTGTTCTGCAAGTGCTGAGGGAGAAGCAGTTGTACGCAAAATTTAGCAAGTGCGAATTTTGGTTGCGAGAGGTGACATTCTTGGGTCATGTTGTCTCTACTGAGGGGATTAGGGTGGATCCTCAGAAAATTCAGGCGGTTCTAGAGTGGAAGCCACCGAGATCTGTGTAAAAAATTCAGAGTTTTCTGGGTTTGGCAGGGTATTATAGAAGATTTGTGGAAGGATTTTCCTTAATTGCAACAACGTTGACGAAACTTTTGAGAAAAGCTGGATTGAGAAACAACAAGAAAGTTTTGAGAAGTTGAAGAAAGTTTTGACTGAGGCACTTATGATAATTCAGCTGGAGTCTGGAAGGGATTTTACTGTGTATAGCGATGCATCGCACGTTGGATTAGGCTGCATGTTGATGCAAGAGGGTAAAGTGGTTGCTTATGCATCGCGACAACTTAAGCTTCACGAGGCGAATTACCCTACACATGATCTGGAATTGGTAGCGGGAATTTTTGCGCTAAAGATCTGGAGGCACTACTTGTATGGAGAAAAGTGTATCATATACACGGACCATAAGAGCCTCAAGTATCTTTTGACTCAGAAAGAGTTGAACCTTAGGCAACGAAGATGGATAGAGTTACTTAAGGATTATGACTATTCTATTGAGTATCACTCGGGCAAAGCTAATGTGGTAGCTGATGCACTGAGTTGAAGAGCTGTATCTGATCTGATAGCGATGTTCGCTTGTCTTGGTCTGTATGATGGTAGCTTGTTAGCTGAATTGCAAGTAAGGCCAACCTGGATGGAGCAAATTAAGGGGAAGCAATTATTGGATGAGTCATTGGTTCCTCAGTTTTGACAGGTTGAAGAGGGTGGAACCTCTGATTTTGGTTTGAATAATGAAGGCGTTTTGTGTTTTCGTGGGAGAGTTTGTGTCCCAAAAGACTCTGGTTAGAGGCAGTCTATACTGCAAGAGGCTCATAGCGGTCTTTGTGCCATGCATCCTGGCGGGAATAAGTTGTATCGGGATTTACAGGAATTGTATTGGTGGCCTAGACTTAAGCGGGAAGTAACAGAGTTTGTGGGTAAGTGTCTGACATGCCAACAAGTGAAAGCTGAACATCAACTACCTTCTAGACTTCTACAGCCGGTTAAGATTCCACTTTGGAAGTGGGAAAGGGTAACCATGGACTTTGTGAGTGGGCTACCCTTGATGCCTACCAAGAAAGACTCGGTTTGGGTGATTGTGGATAGGCTGACCAAATCTACACATTTTATACCCGTTAGAACTGACTTTTCACCTCAAAAATTAGCAAAGTTGTATGTAGTGGAGATAGTGCGACTTCATGGGGTGCCAGTTTCAATTATTTCTGATCAGGACCCTAGGTTTACATCTCGATTCTAGTAGAAGTTGCATGAGGCGTCGGGGACACGGCTAGACTTCAGCACTGCTTTTCACCTTTAGACAGATGGACAGTCAGAGAGGGTGATTCAGGTTCTGGAAGATATGTTAAGAGGGTGTATTATTGATTTCAGGGGTAGCTGGGAGGATTACTTGCCGTTAGCGGAGTTTGCATATAACAATAGTTACCAGGCAAGTATTCGAACGGCACCATTGAGGCGCTGTATGGTCGTAGGTGTCGTACGCCTACATGTTGGATAGAATTGGGAGAACATCAGGTTCTTGGGCTAGAATTAGTAGCAGATACAGAAAATAAGGTCAAGCTGATCAGGGATCAGTTAAAGGAGGCATCTGATAGGCAAAAATCTTATGCCGACTTGAAGCGTAAGGAAATTGAGCAGTCTGTGGGAGATTTGGTTTTCTTGAAGGTCTCACCTTGGGAGAAAATATTAAGGTTCAGAAAGAAGAGCAAGTTAAGTTCGCGGTTCATCGGGCCCTATCGAGTTCTTAAACATGTGGGTCCGACAGCATATCGGCTGGAACTACCTCTGGAGTTGGAGCGAATTCACGACGTCTTTCATGTCTCCATGTTGAGATGATATCGGTCTGATCCTTCCCACATTGTACCAGGTGAGGAAATTGAAGTTAAATCTGATCTGACTTTCGAGGAAGAGCTTGTGCAGATTCTGGACCATGATGCCAAGATGTTAAGGAAGAAATCAGTCCCTTTGGTAAAAGTGCTCTGGCGTAATCATGACACTGAAGAAGCTACTTAGAGCCTAAGGAGGCGATACGCCAATAGTACCCTCACCTGTTTTGATTAGGTAAAATTTTGAGGCCGAAATTTCTTTAAGGGGGTAGAGTTGTAATGCCCCAATTTTTAGGGTTTTTGAATTTTTGCTTGAATTTATTTTTGCATGGCTTGATATGATAAAGTAGTGATTTGAGTGTGTTTAGTAGACCTTTAGAAGGCCTAGGTTTAAGTTTGAAGCCTAGAAGAATTTTAATTTTGCCTTATGTGAGAATGGACTTTGGTAGAGTGGGCTTTTAAATTAATGTTATGGATTTGAGGCACAAGGAAGCCTGTGGCAAAGTGGCAAGGTAGCGCCACTTAAAGCACAGGGAGGTGGTGTGTGGTAGCTTGTGAAGGAACTAAGGTTCGGATCTCCCTGATGGCAAAATCCTTTAATTTTGCTACATGAGCATGGTAAGAGGTGGGCTTCAAGTTAAATTCTGAGGGAAGGTGTTTGAGTTGCTCATGGGATTGCATTAAGGAGTGATAAGGGGATATTTTCAAGGAGAAAATTTAGGGATTGAGTTTGAGGGGAGAGTTGGCCGAATGTGGGAAGCTTGGAAGAGCAAATTCGGCTACTAACCTTTTGTGTGCGTATTTTTGGCAAATTAGGGAGTGTGGGTTCCAATTTCTCCTTTTGGTATTTAGGAATTCACGTTTTGGGAGCACTTTGCGCATTCGGGTTTGTAAGTAGGTATTATGCCGAAATTCTCCTTTCTTTTGTCCTTCAAATTGTCTCTTTTTGTCAAAAAAATCACCTTGGCCGATTGACTCAAGAGCCGAAGCTACCATTTTTTGTTCTACTCATTCGTACCCTTTGATTCGGTATTCTCCACTCTAGCCGAATATCAAAGCTTTCTCCTCCTCTTCTTTTTCCTATTGAATCTTCTTCTTCTGCTGTCACTAAGCCTTGTTTCTTTCAAAATCGAATAGTGGCCTTTCAAGTAAAGCCAACTCTTTTTCTGCTTCTGGTCGATTATTTTCTCCCCATTCCCAAAATAGATTCCATCATTTTTCTTGTTAACCGAATCTCTGCTGTCCTGATATTCTCCCTCTCTTGGTCGGTCATAGGCCGTACTTCTCTTGTAAGCATTCTAGTTATAGGGTAAATCTCAGTAAGTGCTTTCTCTTCCGTATCTTTTGGATGTTTTTGGTAGAAGTCGAATAGCTTATCTACTCCCTTGCTAATTGTCAATTCTTCTCTGTAAATGAGGTTTCCAAAGGACGCAAACGTGACCAGATCTTCGTATCTGGAATCAATTAAGCAAGGTAACGACCTTGGGGTGGTAAGGTTGGCCGATTGTCTCTTTTCTGTTGAGGCATATATTTTATTTTCATTAGTTTATCATAGGAGTGGCATTGTATTATGGTTGTGATTTGACGAGTATGCTCATGATTCAGGTTTTGTGCAAGGAGGTAAGGGCGTTCATTATTAAACTTTCTGTCAAGGGTTAAGCCATTGTTGATAAGGTAGGTATTGATTAAGGGTTTAGGTATAAGTTCGTTTGGGTCTTTTGTCGACAGGGAGATTGATGACAACTCTTGATTGATTATAGGTTTAAGATTCGTAAGCTCGTGTGTGGTTTCTCTAAACAAAAGGTGTGTACACACACTGTACACACGATAGATCGGGAAATCCTAAAAAGCTGGAGAGCCGAAAAGCCAAAAAGCTGAAAAGCCAAAAACTTGGCTACGACAACCCCACCAGTGTGCGAACACTCATATGGAGAGATTGATACAACGATAGAGGCCTCATGAGTGATCTCATGGACTTGGGCCACTTTTTGGCCAATTGGGCCAAAATGGGCTGAATAGGCCTGATGGGCTTGTGGGCCCAACACGAGTAAATTTGATGGATTGGTAAGAATTGACGAGCCAGTCATGTTGACTGCATGGCCAATGGTTGATTTGGGCTGAATGGGCCATATGAGAGATTTGGGCCACGTATTGGGCTTTTGGGCCCTATATTGTTTGTAATTGCTAAAAATGTCATTAAATGCTCTAATGATAGTGGACTTGTTACCGAGATATGCACTTCAGCCATAGTAATAGTAAATGACCGTAATGCCTTTAAGGGCGAAAGGACTAAAATACCCCTACTTATTTTATCACTGATTTTGCATGCCATATTTGATACGTTATGTTGCATTCATGCTTGCATGTGGGATGGGTTTATGCTAGAGGAAGTGTTATGTGAGGATCACATAGTCACTTGACAATCGTGGATCAACCAATGGCTTTTAAGCCTAGTATATGATTGGCAGCTTTGCTACAACACTGAGTAGTGCCGCAACCGGTGCTACAACGGGAGTGTAGGGATGAATGGGTCGATATATATAACCCCACAGGAGTGTAGGGCTGGACAGGAGATGGAGTGCAGGGTTGGTATGGGCATTTAAGCATTGCATGTATTGATTTTGATATTTGATATGGGCTAAAACCCAACCAAGGCTAATTTGGGCTAAGGCCCAATTGCCACTGTTAATGTTGATGGGCCAAGGCCCTAATCTGATGTGACTTATTTTGTTGATTGATGACGGTTGCACACACTGAGTTTTCGAAAACTCACCCCCTCTTTTAATTTTTCAGGTAATCCCCAATAGGAAGTTCGACGTATGGGAGGACTCGAATGTGGCCACACTGCGAGCTGTTTGATATTTTTGTAGATGCTCTCATATTATCTTTAATTGTTTTTATTTTATTTTATTGGGTTGTAATAAGGTCTTTATATCTAGTTTCATTTTGGTTGGATTCTTGCTCTCTTTTTGCTCAACTTTTAAGTTTAAAATTGATTTTTTGAACGTGGAACTAAAGTAATATTTTTACGCAAACTTAACTTAAGAAACAAACGTTTTCAAAATAAGAGCTTCCGCTGTAAATAAACAAAGAACTTAACTAAGGTCTGCGAACTCCAGTTTTCGAATTAACATATTCCAAGTTCTATTTAAACTTGCAAAATTACACGGTTTGGATTTTGGTTTGAACTAAAATACATTTATTGGGCATGGCTTTATTTTAAGAAACTTATTGGATTTTAATACGCCGAATAACCAAGTGATTTAGGGGTTTTCCAACAACTTTGACTTAAATGTACTACTTTCAATGTGACACTGCTGGATTCAGCCATAACGTCCGAGCCAGGTTTGGGGTGTTACAAAAGGTATTAGCTTATATTGCTTCATTGTAAGTGGCCATGAGATGTGGCTCATATTGGTTATGATTATGTAAACTTATTTATACATTCATGTGTTAAGACATTGTGTGATATGAGTAGATTATGTTTATTTTTCATGAATGTTTAGTGATATATTACATGTATTTGAATGTATAAGTGTGTAAGTAATTAAGGGCAACACAAAGGGCTTGGAAAATAGCTTAGGTGTTGGCTACACGGGCAGAGACACGACCGTTTGTCTTAACTGTGTGGAGGACACGGTCTAGCACACGGGGGTGTGACTTGGCCGTGTGCCCCTAAATGTTTGATGATGTCATAAACAAAGAGTTACACGGGTGGAGGACACGGGTGTGTCCAGAACCACATAGGCGTGTGAGACCATACAACCTGCCCACATGGGCGTGTGACTCTCCAAAATAGGGAAATTTTAATCATGACTCAAAAGTTTTAAAAGTTTTTAGTTTAGTCCCAAACCATTATTGGTATACGTTTTGGGCCTCGTAGGCCTGTGTAAGGGACTTTAAGATGGAAATTGAAAAGTTTTAATTTTGAAAGAAATTTTATGGCCCGGTTCAAGAAGTTTAAGTATGTTCAAGCACGGTAATGCCTCGAACCCTATCCCGGTGTTGGATACGGGTAAGGGGTGTTACAAAACTTTACTATACCAAAAGAAATGCTTGATAGTGTGAATCGAGCTTTGACATCCTTTGGTCCTTGAACTAGCTTGACGATACTACAAGGAAAGGGAAAAGAGAGGGAGTAAGCTTAAAGCTTAGTAAGTTGCATGCAATAAATAACAATATAAACTTGAATTAACGGCGACAAGGCACATCATAAATTATGACATAATTATCATAGATCATTGTCATAGCTTACTCATGCTCTTTCTTACTGACAAATTATATTATACAGCTTATTTCTCGTGAGTTTCTCATGTGTACCTGTATCACTCATCACATAATTTTAGTCTTTCTCATCTTTAATATCAACTTAAATTCTTTACCTATTGATTCGCTAGGAATACCAAAGGATACTTAGAAATGTCATTCATGAAATAGAGTGCCAATGCCATATCCAGAATATGGTCTTACATGGGATCACATGTCGATGCCGATGCCATATCCCAGATACAGTCTTCTACTGTAACACCCCTTACCCTTATACGACGCCGGAATAGGGTACGAGGCATTACCTTACTAAGACACAAGCAATTAATCCATCTTAAACCACTGAAATACGTCCCAATTTAAAACTTCTTCAAACATAGCTATTCGATCCTTCACATGGGACTAAGAGGCCTAAAACATGGTTTTGAAACAATCTAGGACCATTTCAGGCACTAGAAAACTTTCATGAAATTCCAGTTAAACCAGGGCACATGCGCGTGTGGAAGGGCAACATGCTAGTGTGGCCTCAAGCAATAGCCGTGCTAATGGCGCGTGTACCTTACATGGCCTAAGCAATCAAGGGACATGCCCATGCCCCTTTTCCGTGTGGATTTATTTTCTAACATTGAGCCTACAAGGGTTTTCACATGGCCTGGCACATGCCCATGTGCCCAGCCCGTGTCCCTCATACGGCCATGACACGTCCGTGTCGCAGCCCGTGTGTAAAAGCCTTAACATTCTGTTTCTGACATTAGCAAACACACAGCCATGGCACACACCTGTGTGCTCAGCCTGTGTCCCTCACACGGCCATGACACGCCCGTGTCTCAGCCCGTGTGCTAAAACCTGGGTATTCTATTTCTGACGTAAGCGAACACATGGTCGTGACACACGCCCGTGTCTCGACCGTCCCTCACACAGTTGAGACACACGGTCGTGTCTCATGTCCATGTAGAACACTTATGGGCATTTAATTCTATGCATGTAAGGTGCAAGGAACATACGGTCTAAGTACATGACCATGGGGTGAACTGTATGTCACACACGGCCTAGGCAGATGCCCGTGTGTCTACCTGTGTGGAAAAAAATAGGCTATCTACCAAGCCTCTTTGCCACCCTGAAACAAAATCAACACATTCAAACATCCCTAAGATTCTCATACTCTACCAATAGCCATAATTTGGCATCCACACAACTTAATATGATTCATCTAAACAACCATCATACAACTACCATAGCAATTATATCCATCACACCACTTTGCATAAACATGAAATATCAACATTTCATTCATTGACCAAATGTAAATTTTCAGCCAATACTTTTGGCTTAATACAAAAGATAGTATTTCAAACTCAAGCCAACATATTTCGCTCCCAAAATAATATGACACTTACAAAAGAATAGGGTCCTATACATGCCATACTTCTCAAAATGTAAAAACTAACTATACCGAGTGATCAAGCCAATAGTGTGAACGAGATCTCTGACGTCTGATGATCTACGAACTAGCTAGGCGACACTATAGGAAAATGGAAAAGAGAGGGGTAAGCATAAAGCTTACTAAGTCTATATGCAAGCATTTAATACCATAACCATGCATTGAACAATTAAAAGATAACGCAACCATACCGATACCTTCACAACATAATTTCACTTATTCATCCAACACTTTACTCAATATCCTCAACACAAGTTCACGCACAAAGCTCAACTCATCAATACATACATTCCCTACACTGATTGACCAGCACAACACTCATGAATTCTAATTCAACGGTTCCACAATATACACATCCTTGCATAAGCCATACAAGATAAATTCAAATATTAATGAATAAGGCGGTTTCGCACTTAGCCCACCATTATCAATAGCTTACGATAGTGTCACAACCTACCTTTTTCGATAATTTACAAATGATAACGAACTTAGCTCGCCAATTTCAATTATTATCCGGTGGTTTTGCACATGGCCCACCTTTATCGACAACTTATGGTGATAACACACTTAGCTCATTTTTATTTATAATTTACGGTGGTTTCGCACATAGCCCACCTTTAGCATTGATTTACGAAATTTTACCCGTACCCTCATTTCTCACATTTTCGTCCAATGACAATACAATCAACCACATATCGTATAAGGCAAGTATGAATAAAAGCATTAGTAAGGTAGGTATCGTTTACATATAAACTTACCTCGGTATATAAAATGTGGGAAATAGGGAATTTAATCCGAAGCATTACCCTTGCCTCGATCTCTTCTTGATCTATATGTATACAAATTCACCCATTTAATTACTACATTAATCAAAGCAATCCAAAATTCACACTTTGTTAAAATGACCATTTTTCCCCTAGTCTTTTGGCAAAATAACCATTTTGCCCCTAGGCTCGAAAATCCATTTTCATTGAATTTCCTTATCCACCTAGCTCAGCTAAATCTTTTTCACTCTTATGACAGCCCCAAATTCTCATTATTTCACACAATTACCATCTAATTTGTCACTTTCACAAAGTCATCCATTCTATACTTTTTCATGCAAACTCTTGTACAAAAGTTGTTCATTACACAACTACAACCCATTTTCTTCCATAAAAGCTCAGCAAATAATACTTATTCACTCATGGAAACATCCTAAGCTTTTTTACTATTTTGCAAAATACACCCCTCTGAAGGTAGCTCATGCTACGAGGGTCTCAAAAGTGCAAAAATATTTAAGAAAAGCCTTAAAAACCACTTACTTATGAGTGCTTGAGGTTGCTGAAAATTTAAGCTTCTAAAACCCCCAAGGATGGCTGATAATTTTAGTGAAAGAGAGGACTAAGATGAAGAAGAAAAGAAGGCTAGGCAAGAGTAGGTACTATTCTATCATTTTATTCACTTAATGCACCTAAGCCTTTGACTTTTCTTATTTTTCTTGTCCCTTTCTTCTCCTTGGCCAGCCATGCTAGATAAAATGGGCCTAATTGACCTTTAAAACCCCCAAATGTTTGTTCTCTAGCTATTTAACTCAATTTACTAGTAATTTGCAACTTTCTCCTTTTATGCGATTTAGTCCATTTTTGCTATTAAGTCTTCAATCGCGTAAATTTATTTCATTAAAATTTTCACACATACTTATAAAAATAATACAACAAATATATTAACACTAAAATTAATTTTTTGAAATCTCGAGAAGTGATTTCAAAATTACTATTCTGAGAAAGCCCAACTTTAGGTTGTTACAATTCTCCCCCTTAGAGATTTTCATCTCCGAAAATCTTACCATTGAAGAGGTTCGGGTATTAATCTCTCATCATCTCCTCTAGTTCCCATGTGGCTTCCTCGATTCAATTTCGATGTCATAGCACCTTCACTAATGCTATACTCTTGTTTCTCAATTGCTTGATCTCTCGAGCCAAAATCTTGACTGGCTCTTCACCATAGGTCATATCCGACTAAATCTCAACCTCAGTCGGCACAATCATGTGTGAAAGGTCAGAGTGGTATCAGTGCAACATGGATACATGAAAGACATCATGAATCTTTTCTATCTTAGGTGGCAAGGCTAACTGGTAGGCTAGGGGTCCAATTCTCTCGGTCACCTAGCAAGGTCCAATAAATCGTGGACTCAACTTGCCTTTTCTTCCGAACTGAAGGACTTTCTTTCATGGGAAAACTTTTAAGAACACCTTATCCCTGACTTGAAGCTCAATTTCTTTTCTTTTCAAATCCGCGTAGGATTTCTGTCTATCCAAGGTAACTTTCAAGCATTCTCGAATCACCCTAACCTTCTCTTCAGTCTCTTTGACCAAGTCAACCTCGTATATCTGATTCTCTTTAAGCTCTGACCAATACAAGGGCGTCCGACACTTGCACCCGTACAAAGCCTCATAAGGCACCATCTGAAGACTCGATTGATAGCTATTGTTGTAGGCAAATTCTACCAACGGCAAGTACTTTTCCTAGCTACCTTGAAACTCTATAACACAATACCACAACATATCCTCGAGTATCTGGATGACTCTCTCTTATTGGTCATCTATCTGTGGGTGAAAAACTGTGCTAAAATTTAACTTCGTCGCCAATGCTTCTTGTAACTTTTTCCAAAACCGAGATGTGAATCTCAGATCTCTATTTGAAATTATCGACATAGGTGCTCCATGTAGTCTCACTATCTTGGAGACATATAAATCGGCTAATTTCTTAAGTGAGTAATCCGTGATAACTGGTATAAAGTAAGCCAACTTTGTTAGCCTATCCATAACAACCCACACTGAATCTTGCTTCTTGGGCATCAAAGGCAGCCCTGACATGAAATCCATAGTACCTCGGTCCCACTTCCACTCAGGAACCGTTATGGGCTGTAATAAACCCAAAAGTACTTGGTGTTTCGACTTTACTTGCTGACAAATTAGGCACTTAGAGCAAACTCTAAAATGTCTCTTTTCATTCCCGACCACCAGTACATTTTCTTCAAGTCATTATACATTTTCACGCTACCTGGGTTAATCGATAAACATCTATTATGTGCCTCCTGCAAAATCCTCTAAATAAGCTCAGCATCCTTAGGTACACAGATTTAGTTTCGATACATTAAACAACCGCTGACACCAACTCTGAAGTCTGATTCATTTCCTGTCTCACACTAGGGTCTCTTAGCTTGTAGTTCCTTGCTACTTTTCTGAGCTTCGATGATCTCTTGCAAAAATGTTGGTCTAGCTCTCAACTCAGCCAAAATTGAACTATCATCGATCATAGACAATCAAGCATCCATAACCTTTAAGGAAAACAAAGACTTCCTACTCAATGCTACAACTACATTCGCCTTACCTGGGTGATAGTTGATTATCAACTCATAATCCTTTATCAGTTCCAACCATCTCCGTTACCGCAAGTTCAACTCCTTTTGAGTTATCAAATACTTCAAACTTTTGTGGTTTGTGAAAATTCGGCATCTCTCGCCATACAAATAGTGTCTCCAAATCTTTAGCGCAAAAATGATGGCAGCCAACTCTAAGTCATGAGTAGGGTAGTTCTTCTTGTGTGGCTTTAACTGTCTCGAAGCGTATGCAATTACTTTGCCCTCTTGCATTAACATGCACCCTAATCCATTTAAGGAAGCATCACTATACACTACAAACTCTTTTCCTAGTTCGGGTTGTACTAAAATTGGGGCTTCAGTCAACAAAGCCTTTAATCTTTCAAAACTCTGTTGGCACTTGTCAGTCCACTCGAATTTAACATCCTTTTGAAGTAACTTTGTCATTGGAGTAGTGATCATTGAAAACCCTTTCACAAATCGTCTGTAGTAACCTGCTAATCCCAAAAGCTTCTAATCTCTGTTACCCTCCTCGGTGGCTTCCACTCAATTATAGCCAAGATCTTGCTCGGGTCAACTCTGATCCCATCTCCTAACACAATGTGTCCTAAGAGTCCAACCTCTCGTAGCCAAAATTCACTATTGCTGAACTTGGCGTATAACTATTTATCTCTCAAGGTCTACAATACAGTTCTCAAGTGCTCCGTATGCTCACCCTCATTACGAGAATATACCAGTATGTCATCAATAAAGACAACAACAAACTTGTCTAAGTAGGGTCAGAAAATGCGGTTCATCAAGTCCATCAATACCGTAGGGGCATTTGTCAAACCAAAAGGCATGACAAGGAACTCATAATGGCCGTACCTCATCCGAAAGACGGTTTTCAGCACATCTTGTTCCTTAACTCTTAATTGATAGTACCCTGACCTTAGGTCAATCTTGGAGAACACAATTGCTCCTTTCAACTGATCAAATAAGTCATCGATCCTTGGCAAAGGATACTTATTCTTCATCGTAGCCTTGTTGAGCTATCAGTTGTCTATACACAATCTTATCAAACCATCCTTTGTAACACCCCATACCCAGCCTAAAAGTTAGGCCCGAGTCTGGCGTGCCACATTGAAGTGTTTTTCGAAAACCTTGTTTTCAAAGAAACCCTTCTTAAAGAAACTTGTTGCAAACTAAAACTTGTGTTTGTTTATCTTCAAAACGTGGTCAACTAAAAGTTAATCCCTTTTAAAAACATTATTACCTTTAAAACCTTCTTTATTGCGAAAGCTTAATTTAGTTAGTTGCGGAAGACGTAGTGTTCAAAAATAATTAACATTTTGGAAAACCGTGATTCACCTCTAGCAGATATAATTCAAAGTAAATAAAAACCTTAAAATAAAAATCTAGAAATTATAAAAGGCCTTATTACAAATCAAACCCAAAATAAAGTACTTGAGAGTAAATAATCAAAACATAAAGCATAAGTAGTGTGTGGCCTTCTCTGAGTCCCTTGCAGCTCCAATCCGTCTAAAGTTGGGGATTACCTGAAAGGTTAATAAACGGGGTGAGTTTATGAAAACTCAGTGTGTAATCCCCTACTACAAATACGAACAGTCAGTCATGTAAAAGAATTAAAAAGTTTGCCCTACCACAGTTCTAGTATCAATTGAGCCTTAGCCCACTATAACAGACTGCACCAGATAGGCCTTAGCTCATTACAAAATCAAAAACATTATCAGAACTAGAATCAAAATGAGAATCAGAATCAAAATCAAAATTAGAATAAGAGTCAGTATCAGTATCAGAATCAGAATCAGTATCAATTAATAGAATCAGAATCAGAATGTGAATGCAATCCCAACCCAGTCCAGCCATCGCACCACCCGTACCAACCATATACACCATGTGGGGAGACAACTCGACCCACCTATCCGCTACACACCACAGAATTTGCAGCAGAGCTGCCAGAACAGATAATGTGACTGAGTCACCAGATACAGATATTGTGGCAGAGCCACCAGAACAGATATTTGTGGCAAAGCCACTTAATAGAATACGTGGCACAAAGCCATTGGTAACGTGTCTATAATCGGTAAAAAGCCTGTGATATTGGCACAAAGCCTTCGGTAATGGCACAAAGCCCATAATAAGTAGCCCACAATATCGATACAAAGCCCACAATAACAGTACACAACCTTCGATAACATGATCGGCACTCAGCCATCGATCGGTCCACAGTCGTCTCGGGCGACCCGTGCGACCTTATCAAATCAGTAAGAATATACGGCTCTTAAGCCTTAGATGGATCCATAGTCGTCAAGCAACCATGCGATCCTAACAGATCAGATCTTCCTCCATACAAAATCCCAACCCATGCAACATGTCATGTATGCAAAATGTCATGCCCATATTTGAATCAAACAATCACTGTCAAGTCATTCATATCACCAACATATATTCACAATCAAATCCGTCAAACACACAGTCCAAGTCAGTCACTTGCCCACAAGGGCAAAACAGTCATTTAACACCCTAGGGACAAAATGGTAATTTTACCCCACAGGGGTATCTCGGTAATTCTACCCTATAGGGGTATTTCCATAATTCTACCCTAAAGGGGTATTTCAATAATTTTGCAAATCAAGGGTAAAACGATAATTTTACAAATTAGGGGTAAAACGGTAATTTTACAAATTAGGGGCAAAACGGTAGTTTTACAAATCAAGAGTAAAACGGTAATTTTACAAATTAGGGGTAAAATGATAATTTTACAAATTAGGGGTAAAACGGTAATTTTACAAATTAGGGGTAAAATGGTAATTTTACAAATTAGGGGTAAAACGGTATTTTTACAAATCAGGGGTATTACAGTAGTTCTACCCTATAAGGGTATTTCAGTAATTTTACAAACCAGGGGTATTTTAGTAATTTTCCAGATCAGGGGTATTTCTGTAATTTTACAAACTAAGGGTATTTTGGTAATTTGCTAATCGAGGGTATTTCAGTAATTTTTTCCAAACCAAGGGTATTTCAATAATTTTGCAAATTAGGGGTACTTTGGTAATTTTACAAGTCGAGGGTATTTCAGCAATTTGGTAAACTAAAGTATTCTAAACAGAGATAACAATGTGAATGGGCCTAGGGCCCAATCTCGGCCCAAATGGGCCCACACGCTCGTGTGGCCCTTTTAGCCCAAATCTAGCCACAGATATGCGATTCACCTAGTCTAGTCCAATATTTACTACACAATCAAACAACTTATCCAATTGGGCCCCGTAGGCCTATTGGGCCCACATGGCCCCTTTTGGCCCATCGCGGCCCGAAGTAGCCGTCCTACAGCTCGAGTAATGAGAAATACACACCTGATAGGAGATTGTAGTTAATCCGCGCTCTAAGCACTCTTAGCCGACGCCCAACCCAAACGAGCACGCCATAAAGCGAAAGGGATCAGCCAAGAAAAGTACCTTTACTCTCCTTATAGTTCTCCTTATTTAAAGCCAGCTTCGCATCCACTCTTATGTTAGCTTCCCGATGTGGGATCCCTCCATCATCAGAGTTTAAATTCAACACCAACTCTTGCCGCCCCCTGTTAGCAAAATAAATGCTCTTTGATTGCCATGAGTTTCGAACCCTGGACCTCCTTGCCAACTCTATGACGCCACCTTCCTGCCTCTTATGTGGCGCTACTTTGCCACTAGACCACAAGGCTTTTTGTGGCACAATTTCTCCAACAATATTCTTAAGGCCTACCTACTACACCCAGGGTTTAATTTACCTTAAACCAAAATTTTTGCTAGAGTCCAGGTTTGAACCCAAGACTTCTCCAACACTTCTCAGCACACTTAACCACTGAAACAAGCCCTCATTAACGGAATTTACATGCACAACAAAATATTATAAGCTGCCTTCAACCGTTCCCATGCTTAAGGCCCAAAACTTCTAGGCCCAAATTCAGGGTGTTACATCCTTTTTATTGACAAATAAGACTGGCACTCCCCACAGAGAATAGCTCAGTCTAGCGAATCCCTTATTCGTTAGCTCTTGTAGTTGAATTTTAGTTCCTTTAACTCCGTCGGTACCATCCTATACAGAGCAATTGAGATAGGGGTCGTACCAGGGACCAACTTGATACCAAACTCTAGTTCCCTCTCTGGCGGTAATCCGAGCAACTCTTCTGGGAACACATCTGGGTACTCGCATACTACTGGTACCAAATCAACTTTCTTCTCAGATACTTGGGTGTTCAACACAAAAGTGAGATATGCTTTACACCCCTTTCTCAAATTCTTTCTATAGTCAAACACGAAACTACTTCTAGCAGGTTATTAGGTCCACCTGATTCTACCCAAAGTTCATCTCCATTTTCACATCTCAATTTAATAATTTTCCTCCCACAATCCACTATCACATTATGTGTAGACAACCAATCCATATCGAGGATTACATCGAACTCCTCAAATAGTAATAACATAAGATTGGCCGAAAAATAATAACCTCTAATTGTCAAAGGACAGTTTCTACATACTTGATCAACTAACACGTGTTTACCTAGCGGATTAGTCACTTTTACCACGAATTTCGTAGACTCAACTAGCACATTTATTCTAGGTGCCAACCTCCTACATATATAAGAATAGGTAGACCCGGAATCAACTAAAGTAAGAATAGATATATCATGAATAGAGAAAGTATCCGTAATCACATCTGGGGATGAGGCTTCCTCTCGAGCATGAATGGCATAGGTCCTTACTGGCGCTCTGCCCTTACATCTCATAGCCGGATCTCTAAGCATACTTTTACTGCCAGCCCCACTCCTCAGGTTCTTCTGTGGTTTACCCCTCGACGGTGCACTACTCGGTCAGTTATTCTGAAACCCCTCTTCCTCAACTCTCTCAGTGCAGTCTTTAATAAAGTGGTCTCGAGAACCACATTTGTAGCAGGCTCGACTATTTCTCCAACACTCGCCAAAATGCTATTTATCACATTGTGAGCACTTAGGTTTATTCGATCGAGCACTGCCAACACTCAGAACAGAGGTAGTCTGAGCTTTAGGTGCCATGTGTTGTTTATTCTTGCTTCCACCTGAATATCCCACTGAAGCATCCGATCGTGTCGGGAACTCTCTTGATCTTTTAGAAGAGGATTGATGTGATTTCTCCATCTAACTTTTCTTGGAGTCACGAGACTCTATATTAGCCTTTCTCTTCTCTTTGGCCAACTATTCGACCTTACACGCTCTCTCAACGAGCACCACAAACTCTTAAATCTCTAGAATCCCCAACAACAATCGCTTACACATAGTGGCTTCAGAAGACACACACTCCCTAGCATACTTGCTAAGCCTCATGAACTCACACTTGTACTCGATGACCGTCATTCGACCTTACTTCAGTTCAAGAAATTCTTTTCTCCTTTGGTCGACGAACCTTTGGCTAATGTACTTTTTGCGAGATTTTTCTTGAAAGAACTCCCAAGTTACTCTTTCTCTCGGTACTACTGACACGAGAGTATTCCACTACTGGTAGGCTGCGTCTCGCAGAAGTGACACCATGCACTTCATGCACTCTTCAGGCGTGCATGATAACTCATTGAACACCCTAATGGTGTCCTCTATCCAGAACTTGGCTCTCTCCAGGTCACCATCTTTATTCGTCTGGAATTCCTTAGCCCCATGCTTTTCTAATTCGGTCTACTGGGGGTTTATCTTTTCTAACATTGTCTCTTCCTTGAGGAGTTATTGGGGCATGGTGATAAATTGGAAGAGGTGGGAAAGGTGGAGTGTTCGGGTTCGCACGAACATACTCCGTATACTAGGCATCCATCATTTAAAGGTAGGCCTATCTTGCCCCTTCACACTAACTCATTGTCATGAGCTCAGTTTCTACTGGCACGGTCCCTTCAGTGGGAGCCAGCGCATTGCTTTCTACGTCATCCGCCACAGGCTAATTGGGACCCATTACTATATGAAAACACAATTCATAGTTGTCAGGAGTTGTCACACTATCATTTTATAACTATGGCATGTATAGCTAGACTCAAACACGAGCTAGGTCAAGCCAGAATAGGGTACGAGGCGTTACATTACTAAAACGCAAGTAATTAATCAATCTTAAACCACTAAAATACGTCCCAATTTAAAACTTTTTCAAACATAGCTCTTCGGTCCTTCACATGGGCCTTCGAGTCCTAAAACATGGTTTTGAAACAATCCCGGACCATTTTGTGCACTAGAAAACTTTCATGAAATTCCACTTAAAACAGGGCACACGCCTGTGTAGAAGGGCAACACGCTTGTGTGGCCTCAAGACATGGCCATGCTAATGGCTCGTGTACCTTACACGGCCTAAGCAATCTAGGGACACGACCGTGCCCCTTGTCCGTGCAGATTTATTTTCTAACATTGAACCTATAGGGGTTTTCACACGGCCTGTTACACACCCATGTGCCCAGCCCGTGTCCCTCACACGGCCATGACACGTCCGTGTTGTAGCCCGTGTGTAAAAACCATGACATTTTGTTCCTAACATCAGCAAACACATGGCCTGGCACACGCCCGTGTGCTCAGCCCGTGTCAATCACACGATCATGGCACGTCTGTGGCTCAGCCTGTGTACTAAAACTTGGGTATTCTGTTTCTGACGTCAGCGAACACACGGTTGTGACACACGCCCGTGTCTCAGCCGTGTCCCTCACACGGTTGAGACACACGACCATATCTCATGTCTGTGTGGAAAACTGATGGGCATTTAATTCTATCCATGCAAGGTGCAGGGGACACATGGCCTAGACACAAGCCCGTGTGTCTACCCATGTGGACAAAAATAGGCTATCTACCAAGCCTCTTTGCCGCCCTAAAACAAAATCAACACATTCAAACATCCCTAAGGTTCCCATACTCCACCAATAGCCATAATTTGACATCCACACAACTTAATATGATTCATCTAAACAACCATCATACAACTACCATAGCAATTGCATCCATCACACCACTTTGCCTAAACATGAAATATCAACATTTCATTCATTGACCAAATGTAAATTTTCAGCCAATACTTTTGGCTTAATACAAAAGATAGTATTTCAAACTCAAGACAAGACATTTGGCTCCTAAAATAATATGACACTTACAAAAGAATAGGGTCCTATACATGCCATACTTCTCAAAATGTAAGAACTAACTATACCGAGTGATCAAGCCAATAGTGTGAACGAGACTTTCAATGTCCGATGATCTACAAACTAGCTAGGCGGTACTATAGGAAATTGGAAAAGAGAGGGGTAAACATAAAGCTTAGTAAGTCTATATGCAAACATTTAATACCATAACCATGCATTGAGCAATTAAAAGATAACTCAACCATACCAATACCTTCACAACATAATTTCACTTACTCATCCCACACTTTACTCAATATCCTCAACACAAGTTCACGCACAAAGCTCAACTCATCAATACAAACATTCCTTGTATTTATTGACCACCACAACACTCATGAATTCTAATTCAACGATTCCACAATATACACAACCTTGCATAAACCATACAATATAAATTTGAACGTAAATATTAATAAATAAGGCGGTTTCGCATTTAGCCCACCATTATCAACAGCTTACGGTGGTTTTGTACACAACCCACCTTTTTTAATAATTTATGAATGATAACGCACTTAGCTCACCAATTTTAGTTATTATCCGGTGGTTTCGTACATAGCCCACCTTTATCGACAACTTACGATGATAACACACTTTGCTCATCTTTATTTATAATTTACGGTGGTTTCACACATAGCCCACCTTTAACATTGATTTATGAAATTTTACTCGTACCCTCATTTCTCATATTTTCGTCCAATGACAATACAATCAACCACATATCGTATAAGGCAATTATGAATAAAAGCATTTGTAAGGTAGGTATCATTCACATATAAACTTACCTCGATATATAAAATGAGGGAAATGCGAAATTTAATCTAAAGCCTTGCCCTTGCCTCGGTCAAGGTTGACTCCACGCTCTTCTTGATCTATATGTACACAAATTCACCCATTTAATTACTACGTTAATCAAAGCAATCCAAAATTCACACTTTGTCGAAATGACCATTTTGCCCCTAGTCTCTTGGCAAAATGACCATTTTGTCCATAAGCTTAAAAATTGATTTTTATCGAATTTCCTTATTCACCTACTCAGCTGAATCTTTTTCATGCTTATGACAGCCCCAAATTCTCATTATTTCACACAATTACCACCTAATTTGTCACTTTCACAAAGTAATCCATTTTATACTTTTCCATGCAAACTCTTGTACAAAAGTTGTTCATTACATAACTACAACCCATTTTCTTCCATAAAAGGTCAGCAAATAATACTTATTCACTCATGGCAGCATTCTAAACTTTGTACCATTTTGCAAAATACACCCTCAAAAGGTAGCTCATGCTACAAGGATCTCAAAAGTGCAAAAATATTTAAGAAAAGCCTTAGAAATCACTTACTTATGAGGGCTTGAAGTTGATGAAAATTTAAGCGTCTAAAACCCCCAAGGATGGCTGATAATTTCAATGAAAGAGAGGACTAAGATGAGGAAGAAAAGAAGGCTAGGCAAGAGTAGGTACTATTCTATCATTTTAGTCACCTAATGCACCTAAGCCTTTGACCTTTCTTGTTTTCTTGTTTTCTTGTCCCTTTCTTCTCCTTGCTCGGCCATGCTTGATAAAATGGGCCTAATTGCCCTTTAAAACCCCCAAATGTTTGTTCTCTAGCTATTTAACTCAATTTACTAGTAATTTACAACTTTCTCCTTTTATGCGATTTAGTCCATTTTCGGGATTAAGACTTCAATCACGTAAATTTATTTCACTAAAATTTTCACACATACTTATAAAAATAATACAATACATAAAATAACACTAAAATTAATTTTCTTAAACCTCGGGAAGTGATTTTGAAATCACTAGTCTGACTAAGCCCAATTTCAGGCTGTTACATATATGGTATTATACGAGATTGTATAACGATGTCGACGCCATGTCCTAGACATGGTCTTACACGAGATTGTATGTCGATGCCGATGCCGGTGCCATACCTAGATATGGTCTTAAACGGGATCTCACCTCGATGCTGATGCCATATCTTAGATATGGTCTTATATGTGACCTCTTTAGTCTCATGTCATGACAATGGTATCCTTTGTATTCTTAAAGTTTAACCAAGATTTCTATATAATATAACATCATTATTTCTTTATCAAAATCTCATTAACAAATTTCATGGAGATGACATACATTTTATACAACATTAAGACATTAAATACATAATATCATAATATTGATTTATTACACTCAAACTTACCTCGGATCCAAAATACAGGTAGATGTTCGATTTAATCTACCACGTTGTCCTCTTCCGGTTTAGGTCTGGACTTCGTGTTTCTTGATCTATAATGACAAATTACACTTATTTAATCACCACATTGACTAGAACAGTCCATGGATCATATGTTGGAAAAATTATGAATTTGCCCCTAAACTTTTACATATTTACAAAATGATCCCTAGGCTCATATGATGAAATGTACTCATTTTCTTGGTGACCCAAGCCTAGCCGAACCTATCTTAAGCTTATAATAGCTCACATTTTCCTTCAATTCAGAGTTTTACTACACATTTTTCCTCTTTTATAATTTGGTCCCTATTAGGTGTTTTCATGGAAAATCAACTAGAAAAAGATATTCATCACACATCCAACGTTCATATTCTACCATTAAACATCAAAATACAATCATGTTACACATGTGTAAATTTTTGAACATAACCCATAGCTCAAAATAATGGTAGAAATAGCTAAACCGAGCTACGAGGATCTCAAAAATGTAAAGAGCATTTAAAAATGGGGCTTGGATGTACTTACTTGTGAGCTTGAAATGTCAAAAACCCTAGCTATGGTGGCTTATGAATTTCGGAACCCTTGGAGAAGGAGATGGACACATTTTTTGTAACAGCCCATTTTAGACCCTGATCAGAACGCGTGGTTTCAGGACCACTTAACTGAGTTGAAATATTATTTTTATTGCTTTAATATGTTTTACAGCAAGATAGATATATGGTGTGAAAGTTTCGTATAGAAACTTTATCGTTTAAATAGCTAATTCGGTAAAAAGGACTAAATCGCATAAAGCGATAAACTTGAGTTCTATTGTATAGGTAGCTTAATTTGATTTAGCCTTTGATTATGGGGTTCTTATTTAGTTATTATACCATTAAATGCATGTGTGGTCATAAATGGACTTATTAAACATGATTTATATGTTTATGTATAAAGGTTATTTTAGTAAATGAATTATAAGTTATATGTTATAATAAAACAAACAAATTTTCTTTCCATTTTATCATCACTTTCCACCGATTTTGAACAAAATAAAAATGGTTTTAAAGCTTTCCTATTTTCGGCTACTTCCAAGCATAATTGAGGCATGTTTTGTAATCAGTTTTTACTAATTTTTACATTTTTGAGATCGTTGCTTTGTATATTAGCTGGCCTATGCCTCAATTTCTGATATTGGTTGTGTTTTGAAATGTTCCATTGATGAATACATGGTTATTTTGATGATTTTTGATGGATTATTGACGGTTATTTGGAAATATACAAGTTTTACAAAGTAGTTTTTGATGAAAATGAGTTTTGGGGATTAAATTGAAAAAGGTAGAATTTTTGTGGCTGGAATTGCGAATAAATGAAATATATGTGTTTAAATGAGGTATATGAATATTCGGCTATAATGAATTAATGGCCTTATAATGTATTTGCTATTTTGTGAATTTAGGACTAAAGTGTTAAAGTATGAAAAGTTAAGGGCTAATTTGTAAATAGGCCAAAATACATGTTTTTGGACTAAATTGAAAGTGTTGGTGATTAAATAGTTGAATTTGTATTAATATAGATAAAGACAATCAAATTCTGGAACTTGATCGGGGAAAATGAAAGGTAGAAGAGTAGATATCGTGAAATCGATGTAAGTTCGTATAATTAGAATTGAATTGTAAATGCTTATAATTGTGGTTTAATTTGTCATGTGAATGTATGATTCTTTATAGAAATGAAATTTGCCTATTGATTATATGTATATGAATTGATATGGAAATGTTTAAAGATTAGAAGTGTGATATGATTACCGAGTCCCGTTCGAATAGTAGAAGTCATAGGATACAAGTGACATGTCACTAGGGCCACAGGGTGGTTCGAGCTCTTGCATTTGTTGTGGACTCACCATAGCTCATGAGCTATATGTTCATCATTTGGGATTACATGTTCAGTCTTCAGACTTACGTTTAGCCTACGGGCTTACCGTTCATCCTTTGGGATTACATGTTCAGGCTTCAGGCTTACCGTTACAGGCTCAAAAGAGCATACATGATGCATTGACGGATTACAGGTTATACGTATATACACTGTGTGTGTATCACTCGAGTATCCCTTGATGTTCTTAAAGGTTCAACGGGCAATTGTTGATACATGTTACACGATGATTTAAGAGTATATGAATTACAAGTTACATGAGCTACATGATTTATATGAACTATATGATATGAATTACATGAGTTGTACCTCATAAGTAAATGATATATGTTGTGTTCTGTGGAGGATTCATTTGGAGAATGAATGATCACAAGATTTTGCAAGTACTAACTTGTGTATGATTGATGAGTAGCGAATATGAGCATATGACTTGGTTTGACATTAATTATGTGCTCATTCCTAATGTTCGGCAAGTTTAATTCTACATTATACGGGCTTATAAGCTTTTAAAGCTTACTCCGTTTACTTTTCCTCTGTTTTATAGATTTGGAAGCTAGCTCGATTTTTAAACGAGTTAGAGACTTGCTACACACTATCCATCAAACTTTTTGGTACTTTTGAATCTTTGTAAATGTGATGGTCATGGCATGTGTAGGCTAGTTGTTAAGTGAATGATTTGGTTAGCTTTGATAAGGAATTTAGTATGTTTTGGACACCTATTCAAGCTATGAGATGTGGCTTGTTTTGTATATGCTAATCTATTTTGAATGACTATCATGATGTATTTCTATGTGATAAATTGCAAAGTGTTATGATGTTACTTAGGTAGAAATATTAGCTATTGAATTGATGAGTGAATTAGTAAGAAATGATGCTTATTTGGTACATGTTTAGATGATGAATAATGTTTGTAAATTGTGTTTGAAATGACCCATTTGGGTGGCAAAATGGCTTAAACCAAGCCTATATTGTACCACACGGTCAAAACACACGGACTGGACACATGGGCGTGTCTAGTGACCATGTGGGGTTTGGCAGTGTTGCCCACGGTTTGAGTGTTTGGGTGTGTCTAGTAGGGCATGACCGTGTTGATATGCACGGGCTAGGGACACGGCCATGTGTCCCTAACTTGAAAATTTTCTCAATGTTTTCTCTATCTTTCATATATTTTCAATCTGATCCTAAATGAATGTGTGTATGATTATATGAGCTTTAAAGCATGATTGGGTGAATGATTATAGAACTATGTTATTAATTGTAAAGTTCAAAATTTTTTGTTCTGATCTGTGTCACAAGTCCGGTAATGCCCCTTACCTATTCTGGCAACCTTTATCAGATAGGGGTGTTACATTTTATTAGTATCGGAGATACGGTTTAGTCGATTCTAGGACTACCGTAGTAAGTACAAGTCTAGCTATACATGCGATGTTCATGAAATGCGATAGTGTGATATCTCCTAACATCCTCTGAAATCTGTTTTATATAGTAATGGATCCGAATCGAGCAATAGCCGACGATGTTAAAAGTATTGTGCCAGCACCTGCTCAAAGGGTTGTGCCTTCTAAATTAGGCCCTGCTGTGGGTAATCAGGAAGAAGCTAAACAAGCTTTCTTCCAAATGATGTCTGAATGGTTTAATGAGTTTGTGCAGCAAACCCAGCTGCTCCACAACCTCCACCCCCTCAGGCCCCACAACCTAACTCTGAAAATGTATGAGTTATGGATCCTCTGCGACTGAGTAGAGCTCCTGTTGACAAGATGCAGAAATATGGGGCTAAATAATTCAGAGCTTCAGCGAGCGATGATGCAGAGAGGGCTAAGTTCTGGCTTGAGAATACGATTAGGGTTTTTAATGAATTAGCTTGTACACCTGATGAATGTTTGAGATGTGCTATTTCTTTGCTACGGGATCCAGCATACCAGTGGTGGAATACTTTGATATCGGTTGTTCCGCGAGAATGACTTAATTGGGACTTCTTTCAGACATAATTCAGAAAGAAGTACATTAGCCAACGATTCATCAATTAGGAAAGAAAGCAATTTCTAGAGCTGAAGTAGGGTCGAATGTCCGTGACTGAGTATGAGAGAGAGTTTATATGACTCAGTAAATATGCTCGTGAATGTGTCTCTACTGAAGTAATTATGTGTAAACGGTTCGAAGATGGGTTAAATGAAGAAATTCGACAGTTAGTTGGGATACTGGAACTGAAAGAGTTTGTAGTTCTAGTTTATCGGGCTTGTAAAGCCGAAGAACTTGTTAAAGAAAAACTTAAAGCTGATTTTGAGTCCAGAGAATTTAGAAAGAGAATTGCGAGTAAGTCGCACCAGTCTGGATCCAAAAGATCAAAAGACTTTCATCCTCGTTCTACTACTTCTACGGGTATATCCATCAAAGAAAGAAATGTTAGATCTTCTCATTCGAGACCTCAGGCAACCTCTGTGGCTAGTGTGGATAGTGTAAGAACTCCCGGGCCTGATTGCAAGTATTGTAACTAGAAGCATTTTTGTGAATGTCGATTGAAAAGCGAAGCTTGTTTCAGATGCAGATCGCTGGATCACTATTTACGAGAATGTCCTGAAAGATCTGTAGCTGATAAAGAACCATCAACTAAAGCAAATAATACTGTAACCAGAGGTAGATTGTCCCGTAATACCGGGAATCAGAGCAGAAATCACAATACTTCGCGAGATGCTAATGTGAGATCTGAGACACGCACTCCTGCTAGAGCCTATGCAATACGTGCATGCGTGGAAGCCTCGTCATCTGAGTTATTATCGGTACTTTTTCTCTTTATAACACTGATATTGTTGCGTTGGTAGATCCTGGATCAACTCATTCATATATCTGTATGGAATTAGTGTTTAAGAAGAGTCTACATGTTGAGTCTATAGAATTTGTAGTTAAAGTATTGAATCCGTTAGGCAAGTCAGTGTTAGTTGATAAAATATGTAAGAAATGTCCATTGATGACTCGGGGATATTGTTTTCCGGTTGACTTGATGCTCCTCCCATTTAATGAGTTTGATGTGATACTAGGTATGGATTGGTTAAATGTACATGAGGCAGTTGTAAATTGCAGACGAAAGAGTATCGAGTTGAAATGTCAAGATGGCGAAATTCTTCAGATTGAGTCAAATGATTCAAATGAAGTACCGATAGTGATATCTGCTATACGAGCTCAGAAGTATGTAAGAAAGGGCTGTGATGCATACTTAGCGTACATGTTAGATACTAAAGTGTCAGAATCGAAGATTGAATCTGTACCAGTGGTTTGTGAGTTTCCAAATGTCTTTCCAGAAGAGTTACCGGGTTTACCGCCAATCAGTGAGATTGAATTTGGTATAGATTTATTACTAGGTACTACACCGATATCGATAGATCCTTACAGAATGGCACCGACTGAATTGAGAGAGTTGAAAGCACAGTTACACAAATTAACAGATAGAGGCTTTGCGAGACCCAGCTTTTCACCTTGGGGTGCTCCAGTATTGTTTGTGAAAAAGAAAGATGGGTCAATGAGAATGTGTATTGATTATCGGCAACTGAATAAAGTAACAGTAAAGAATAAATACTTTCTTCCGCGAATTGATGATTTGTTTGATCAGCTAAAATAAGCTACTGTATTTTCAAAGGTTAATCTGAGATCGGGTTATTACCAGTTACGAGTTAAAGAGTCAAACATACCGAAGACTGCTTTCAAAACACGGTACGGTCATTATGAATTTTTAGTTATGCCTTTTGAATTAACTAATGCCCTGGCAGTGTTTATGGATTTGATAAATAGTATTTTTAGACTGTACCTAGATAAGTTTGTTGTTGTATTCATTGACGACATTCTGATCTATTCACGTGATAAGACGGAACATACTGAACATCTGAGAATCGTCTTACAGACTTTGAGAGATAAACAGTTATTTGCTAAATTTAGCAAATATGAATTTTGGCTTCGAAAAGTTGGATTTCTGGGTCACATTGTTTCTGCGGAAGGCATAAGAGTTGACCCGAGTAAAATATCTACAATTATAGACTAGAAACCACCGAGAAATGTCTCTGAGATTAGAAGTTTTCTTGGATTAGCAGGATATTACCAAAGATTTGTAAAAGAATTTTTGATGATTGCAGTACTGTTAACTCAAATGCTTCAAAAAGATATAAAATTTGAGTGGCAGATAAATGCCAACAGAGTTTCGAACAGTTGAAAGCTTTGTTAACAGAAGCACCGGTTTTAGTTCAACTTGAATCGGGAAAAGAGTTTGTGATTTACAGTGACGCATCGATTGTTAGACCGGGTTGTGTATTGATGCAAGATGGGAAGGTTATAGCGTATGCCTCCCGACAGTTGAAACCACACGAGAAGAATTACCTGACACATGATCTTGAGTTAGCTGTAATAGTTTTCACTTTAAAGATTTGGCAACATTATCTATATAGTGAGAAATGTCGAATCTTTACAGATCATAAGAGTTTGAAATACTTGATGTCACAAAAAGAATTGAATATGCGACAGCGTAGATGGCTCGAATTACTGAAAGACTATGAGTTTGTAATCGATTATCATCCAAGAAAAGCTAATGTTGTAGCTGACGCTCTGAGTCAAAAGTCTTTATTTGCTTTGCGGACTTTGAATACTCATATAAAGTTATGTGATGACGGATCTATTATAGCTGAGTTAAACATTAAACCGATGATTCTGCAACAAATCTACGAGGCTCAGAAGAATGATCATGAACTGCAAGCGAAGCAACTTCACTGTCAGTTAAATTCTGATTCTGAATTTTCTATTGGGGCTGATGATTGTTTAATGTTCCGAAATAGAATTTGCATACCGAAAAATAGTGAACTCATTCAGAATGTTGTGCACGAAGCACGTGATAGTCGTTTTTCAATTCATCCGGGTGGCACGAAAATGTATAATGATTTGAAGCAATTATACTGGTGGTCGGGAATGAAACGAGATATATCAAAATTTGTATCTAAATGTCTGGCCAAACATCAGGTACCGTCAGGTTTATTACAACCTATTCTAATTCTGGAATGGAAATGGGATAAAGTTACAATGGATTTTGTATCAGCACTACCTCTGACTCCGAAGAAGAAAAATGAAATCTGGGTCATTGTTGATAGATTGACCAAATCTGCTCATTTTATACCGGTATGTACAAACTATTCTCTGGATAGATTAGCTGAATTGTATTTATCAGAGATTGTACGACTACACGGTGTACCGTTGTCTATTATTTTTTTATCGAGATCAGAGATTTATTTCAAGATTCTGGAAGAAATTGCAAGAAGCTTTGGGAACGAAATTGAATTTCAGTACAGCATTTCATCCCCAGACCGATGGTCAGTTTGAAAGAATTATTCAAATTTTAGAAGATATGTTACGATGTTGTATTCTTGAATTTGAAAGTGGCTGGGAGAAATATTTACCCCTGATTAAATTTGCGTATAACAACAACTTCCAGACGAGTTTGAAAATGGCTTCGTACGAAGCACTATACGGTCGTAAATGTCGAACACCGTTATACTGGACTGAATTGAGTGAGAAAAAGTTGCACGGGGTTGATTTAATTCGAGAAACGGAAGATAAGGTAAAAGTGATTCGCAACAATTTGAAAGCAGCCTCTGACAGACAAAAATCTTATGTAGATTTGAAACGAAAAGAAATAGAGTTTCAAGTCAGAGATCGTGTATTTCTGAAAGTGTCACTGTGGAAGAAAATTCTTCGTTTTGGTCAGAAAGGAAAGTTAAGTCCTCGATTTATTGGGCCGTATGAAGTTGTGGAAAGAATAGGACCTGTAGCTTATCGACTATCATTACTGTCTGAACTTGAAAAGATTCATAATGTGTTTCACGTATCGATGGGTAATCGATATCGATCTGATCCGTCTCATGTCATCTGTCCCATTGATGTGGAAATACAGTCTGATTTGTCATATACTGAAAAACCAATCAGAATTCTAACTCGAGAGATCAAAGAACTGAGAAATAAGTGAATAGCACTTGTAAAGGTTCTCTGGTGTAAACACGGGATAGAGGAAGCTACGTGGGAAACTGAGGAAGCTATGCGAAAACAATACCCTAACCTGTTTACCGGTAAGATTTTCGGGGACGAAAATCTCTCAAGGGGGAAAGTTGTAACAGCCCATTTTAGACCCTAATCAGAACGAGTGGTTTTGGGACCACTTAACCGAGTTGAAATATTATTTTTATTGCTTTAATATGTTTTACAATAAGATAGATATATGGTGTGAAAGTTTCGTATAGAAACTTTATCGTTTAAATAGCTAATTCGGTAAAAAGGACTAAATCGCATAAAGCGATAAACTTGAGTTCTATTGTATAGGTAGCTTAATTTGATTTAGCCTTTGATTATGGGGTCCTTATTTAGTTATTATACCATTAAATGCATGTGTGGTCATAAATGGCCTTATTAAACATGATTTATATGTTTATGTATAAAGGTTATTTTAGTAAATGAATTATAAGTTATATGTTATAATAAAACAAACAAATTTTCTTTCTATTTTATCATCACTTTCCATCGATTTTGAACAAAATAAAAAGGGTTTTAAAGCTTTCCTATTTTCGGCTACTTCAAGCATAATTGAGGTATGTTTTGTAATCGGTTTTTGATAATTTTTACATTTTTGAGATCGTTGCTTTGTATATTAGATGACCCATACCTCAATTTCTGAAATTGGTTGTGTTTTGAAATGTGCCATTGATGAATATATGGTTATTTTGCTGATTTTTGATGAATTATTGAAGGTAATTTGGACATATATAAGTTTTACAAAGTAGTTTTTGATGAAAATGAGTTTTGGAGATTAAATTGAAAAAGGTAGAATTTTTGTAGTTGGAATTGCAAATAAATGAAATATATGTGTTTAAATGAGGTATATGAATATTCGGCTATAATGAATTAAGGGCCTTATAATGTATTTGCTATTTTGTGAATTTAGGACTAAAGTGTTAAAGTATGAAAAGTTAAGGGCTAATTTGTAAAGAGGCCAAAATACTTGTTTTTGGACTAAACTGAAAGTGTTGGTGATTAGATAGTTGAATTTGTATTAATATAGATAAAGACAATCAAATCCCAGAACTTGATCGGGGAAAATGAAAGGTAGACGAGTAGATATCGGGAAATCGAGGTAAGTTCGTATAATTAGAATTGAATTGTAAATGCTTATAATTGTGGTTTAATTTGTCATGTGAATGTATGATTCTTTATAGAAATGAAATTTGCCTATTGATTATATGTATATGAATTGATATGGAAATGTTTAAAGATTACAAGTGTGATATAATTACTGAGTCCCGTTCGAACTATAGAAGTCGTAGGATACAAGTGACATGTCACTAGGGCTACAGGGTGGTTCGAGCTCTTGCATTTGTTACGGAATCATCACAGCTCATGAGTTATATATTTATCCTTTAGGATTACATGTTCAGTCTTCGAACTTACCGTCCAGCCTACGGGCTTACCGTTCATCCTTCGGGATTACATCTTCAGCCTTCAGGCTTACTGTTACAGGCTTGAAAGAGCATACATGATGCATTGGCAGATTACAGGTTATATGTATATACACTGTGTGTGTATCACCCGAGTATCCCTTGATGTTCTTAAAGGTTCAACGGGCAATTGTTGATTCATGTTACACGATGATTTAAGAGTATATGAATTACAAGTTACATGAGCTACATGATTTATATGAACTATATGATATGAATTACATGAGTTGTACCTCATAAGTAAATGATATATGTTGTGTTATGTGGAGGATTCATTTGGAGAATGAATGATCACAAGATTTTGCAAGTACTAACTTGGTATGATTGATGAGTAGGCAATATGAGCTTATGACTTGGTTTGACATTAATTTTGTGCTCATTCCTAATGTTTGGTAAGTTTAATTCTACATTATATGGGCTTACTAAGCTTTTAAAGCTTACTCCGTTTACTTTTCCTCTGTTTTATAGATTCGGAAGCTAGCTCGATTTTCGGACGAGTCGGAAACTTGCTATCACACTATCCATCAAACTTTTTGGTACTTTTGAATCTTTGTAAATGTGATGGTCATGGCATGTATAGGCTAGTTGTTAAGTGAATGATTTGGTTAGCTTTGATAAGGAATGTAGTATGTTTTGGACACCTATTCAAGCTATGAGATGTGGCTTGTTTTGTATATGCTAATCTATTTTGAATGACTATCATGATGTATTTCTATGTGATAAATTGCAAAGTGTTATGATGTTACTTAGGTAGAAATATTAGCTATTGAATTGATGAGTGAATTAGTAAGAAATGATGCTTATTTGGTACATGTTTAAATGATGAATAATGTTTGTAAATTGTGTTTGAAATGACCCATTTAGGTGGCAAAATGGCTTAAACCAAGCCTACATTGTGCCACTTGGTCAGAACACACGGGCGTGTGACTCGGCTGTGTAACCCCTGCACCTAATAGATTTTAGGCAGTCTTGCCCACGGCTTAAACACACGGGCGTGTCTGGTAGTCGTGTTGTAATTGACAGTGTTGGGTACGGACCGGACAGACGGGCGTGTCTACTGACCGTGTGGGGTTTGGCAGTGTTGCCCACGATTTGAGTGTTTGGGTGTGTCAGTAGGGCACGACCGTGTTGATATGCACGGGCTAGGGACACGACCGTGTGTCCCTAACTTGAAAATTTTCTCAATGTTTTCTCTATCTTTCATATATTTTCAATCTGATCCTAAATGAATGTGTGTATGATTATATGAGCTTTAAATCATGATTGGGTGAATGATTATAAAACTATGTTATTAATTGTAAAGTTCAAAATTCTTCTGTTCTGATCTGTGTCACAAGTCTGGTAATACTCCTTACCTATTTCGGCAACGGTTATGGGTAGGGGTGTTACATTTTTGGTTCTTTTTCCCTTTTATTTCATTAATTAACCAAGTGACCAAAATGCCCTTATGACCTTTCTTTAGAAATTTTTCCCTCCTTGGACATTTTTGTCCACCATGCCATAAAATGGTCTAATTGCTAAATAAGGACCTCTAATAATTTTTCTAATGCTATTCGATCCTTGAAACTTTTAGAAACTCATATTTTGAAATTTTTGCAATTTAGTCCTAAAGGACAAATTAATCACTTATTCATAAAATTCCTTCATGAAATTTTCACACAATCATGCAGTCACGTCATAGACCTTAAAATAATCATGAAACATATATTTCTATTTTAGATTTGTGGTCTCGCAACCACTATTATGACTAGGCCAAAATCGGGCTATTACAATATACATGCCATAGACTTAAAATGCTAGAAAATCATTCGTACCCATCAATAGCTTGTTAGTGCGATAGGATCTCCGACGACCTCCAACTCGATCTTGCATTTGTGACAGTATAGGGGAAACAGAAAGGAAGAGAGAGTAAGCATATAGCTTAGTAAGTAGGTATGTAAATAATAAACAATTTATTAACATAATTTTAACAATCCTCATGATATGTTCTCAAGGTAGCACAATCATAATTGCACAAAGTTTTACTATTCACTTATGTTCATATCAAGTTGTCTACGCGAGTCATAGTCATTAATTTATTTATATCGTGAGCTACAGAACTCCGAATTAAGTTCTGCAAATTTTTCCTGAAACTAGACTCACATATCTCCTTGCCATAAAATTTCCATAATTTTTGGTTTAGCCAATAATTACAGTTTATTCCTTAAAGTCTCCCCTATTCTGCTGTCTGTTAGTTCTGGCCCTTCTTCACTAAAAATGAATTTTCTCTTGGTACGGGACTCGAATGATATTCTTTGTTTCTCTTGAAAATAGACTTGTTCAGGATTTTAAAAATATAAATTATAAACCACAATCATTTTTAAAATTTTTTTTTAATGATTTTCCAAATTCAAAATAGGGGATCCCGAAATCATTCTAACTCTGTCTCACGAAAATTTAAATATCTCATAATATGAAATTCTTTTGCTTATACTGTTTCTTTTATGTGAAAATAGACTCAATACCTTTCACTTCATATCTTATTCACCCTCTAATTCAATTCCCACCATGTTTGGTGATTTTTCAAAGTCATGTAACTACTGCTGTTTGAAACTGTTTGATTTCTAATTTACTCTTTCATGATTTATTTGTTTTAACTTTCATTTAAACATACATATCACTAAAACATATCCATAACTAGCCATTGGCAAATACTTACATGCCATTCATTGGCCAATTCAATCTATACATCCACGACAAAGACTTGAACATATCATTTCTCAATTTAATTTGGCCTAAAAGCCTCACACTTGATCATCAATCAAATTTACCACATATTCATACTTCATAAGTATAGACCTATAATTACAAGGTCACCATAAGATCATCCTCATATGTATAACTTACTCGTTTATATTCTTACCAAGATTCGATCACATACAGAGCATATTGCTCATGAGTGTACATATACATGGACTTGCATCAACTTGTAGTATAACCCTTTCCACTTGCTTTTATACTATGTCATATCATCGAACTACAAGTTGAACAACTTGGGATACTAAGGATATTCGATAAGCCTCATACAAAAAGGGTAAGATGCCAAAGCCATATCCCAGATATGGTCTTACATGGGATCATGCATTGATGCCGATAGCCCAACTATGGTCTTACAAGATATCTCATACTGATGTCGATGCCATATCCTAGATATTGTCTTACACGAGATCGTGTATTGATGTCGAGCCATGTCCCAGGCATGGTCTTACACGAGATCACATATCAATGCCGATGCCATGTCCCAGACATGGTCTTATTCGGGATGTCATATCAATGCTTATGCCATGTCCCAGACATGGTCTTATACGGGATCACATGTCGATGCCATATCCCAGATATGGTCTTACACGAGATCGTATCGATGCCATGTCCCAGACATGGTCTTACACGATTTCATACCGAACAGGCCCTAGACGTGGTCTTACACGGAATAGCATATCGATGCCGATGCCATGTCCCAGACATGGTCTTATATGGTATCACTTGTTGACACTTCGTCAATTATAGTCATCATTCAATTGCATTACACAAAATATATTAAAACATGAAAATATAAGTAAAGTAGAGGCTTTATTTACACACAAACTTAACTCGGCCCAAGATATCAAATTTTTGCGTTTTAGTCCAAAACTTTTCCTTCCCCCATTTTAAGTCTAAATCTCGTCTTCTTTTATCTATAACAACATATTTAACTCATTTATTCATCATGCTACTCAATTTAGCCCAATTTCACATTTTCGTAAAATTACATTTTTACCCTTAAACTTTCTCATATTTACACTTTTCGCCCTAGGCTCGTAAAATGATTTTTATTTAATTTCCTTGTATTTTAGGCCTAGCCGAACCATTTTCATAACTATAGCAGCCCAAAATTTGCATTCCTTCACACATTTACACACATTTTACATCTTTTTACAAACTAGTCCTTTTATGCAATTTCTTCGAAAATCACTTAGTAAAAAGTCGTTTATTACACACCGAACATTCATATTCTACCATTAGACATCAAAACACATGCATGTATTCCATTTGGTAAATTTTTAAAAATAGACTCTAGCTCAAAATAATGGTAGAAATAGCTAAACCGAGTTACGAGGATCTAAAAAATGTAAACATTAAAAACGGGGCTTGGATGCACTTACTATTGAGCTTGAAAGATGAACAAACCCTAGCCATGGTGTCTCCATGCTACATTCGGCCTTGGTGAAGAAGATGGACACAATTTTGCTTGATTTTCCCTTTTTAATTCTTTAAATTACCAAATGACCAAAATGCCCTTCATTAAAACCTTTGGTATTTTATCATTCCAAGTCCATTTTTGTCCAAAGTAAAGTATAATGGTCTAATTACCACATAAGGACCTCTAATTTAAAAACCCATTCCAATCAAGTACCTTTATGAACTAGAACACACATTTTTCATCTATTTCAATTTAGTCCTAATTATCAAATTGGACACCCAATCGATAAAATTTCTTAACGAAAATTTCACACTAGCATCCAATCACATAGTAAACATTAAGACTTAATCACAATAGATTTTTCAACTTCAGATTCGTGGTTTTTGAAACCACTGTTCCTTTTAGGCCTTAATTCGGGCTATTACAACACTATCGCAGGTTTATATATGGCATGAATAGCTAGACTTTCACACACGCTATGTTAGTTAGAGAATTGACTAAACTGTAGCTTTGATGCCAAATAAAATGTAACACCCCTAACCCGTATCCGTTGCCAGAATAGGGTAAGAGGCATTACTAAACTTATTAGATCATTTGCACATTCATTTTCTCAATTATTAATGTTCACAAACATTCTTCATTCAAACACAATCATATTGTCCCTTAAACGAGCCTACGAGGCCCTAAATATGCAATAGAGGTGGTTCAGGACTAAACCGATAACTCAGGATCACTTCAAAAAAACTTAGAAAATTTTATCAAAACAAGGGACACATACCCGTGTGAATAGGCCGTGTGTCTCACACAGCCACCAGACACGCCCGTGTCACAGGCAGTGAAGACATTCGAAATAAGAGCACATGGTTGTGTCCCAGACCGTGTCCTACCCCGTGTAACTCTCTGACTTGTGTCACACCGGCGACCACACACTCGTGTGTCTAGGCCGTGTAACTTACTGACTTGTTTCTATTAAATGCTTTAGGAGACACAAGACCATGTACCATGACCGTGTGTCACAAACGGCTGAGACACAAACCCATGTTTCTGCCCGTGTGGACAAAAATAAGCTATTTACTTAGCCATTTTGCCACCCAACTTGCACACACCTACAACAATTCAAATGGTACCATTTCTATACATATTTAGGCATCCAACCAATATCATTTCATACACAAATCATGCCATTTCAACTCCATCCATTTCAAGAAACAATTCAATACCATTTATATTTTCAATTTACATACCAAAACATCATGCTTTTCAAGCCATAAACCACATACCAAACATAGCCTATAATTAACCATTGCATCAACCAAAATCAATCCACAACAAGCATATCACAACCAACTACATACCTCATACTCTGATAACTATTTGAGCATCAAAACTCATCATCAAACATACGAAAATATCTCATAACACAAAACAACTGTAACACCCGAACCCATATCCGTCGCTAGTAGGGTTATGACGCATTACCGGACAATTTTAAATTTTCATATATCCACATGCTCACCAAATTAATTGATAATATCATCCAAACATATAAACTTTTACGAACCATTTTCATGTCACGAAACATATATATAATGATATTTAATTAAAGAATTATACACAACAAATAAACTGAACATTTCCATACTCTACCATTCTATATTCAACAATGACTATAAAAGAAAATAAAGTTAAATATTTTATTTACACTATTCATTTGGTACATTCCTCATAAATTCAGCCATTTCAGCTATGCATAATAATTACATTCCATCCAATAATGAATTAAGCATGTAATTAACATTTTCACCTAAGACCATATGCACACCTTAATACTTTCAACCTAACATATGATTCATTCAAATAAACAACTCATTACTAAGTCAATATTCACTAATTCATTTTGCATATAATCAATTCACTAGGACATGTAACTCTTGCTAAATAAAAGGTCAACTTCCGAATTATCCAAAGTACATAGCAAGGTCAAATAACTTATAAATCATTAAAAACATATACTTAACCGAAACAACATCCAAATATATTCATACTAAAATTCTTTGTACTCTCTCTATAATACTCATTAAGTACATTGTCTCAAACTAACCGAATTTCATTGCCAATATACTACACAAATTATTTAGCAAAGCCGAACCATTATCACAAGCATACATTAAACATCTAGTTAGATCATCACTCTTATAAAGTAGCGACTGAAACATTTAAACTAAAATTCACATATAAACATGAGTTTATCAAGATATAAAACCAACATAACACTATACGCAAGCCATATTCGCATGGCTATATATGTTTATATACATAATCAAAATATACCATTCAAAATGCTATCCAAACTATAGATGCCATAAGTTAAGTTTTACAAAACATTGAATACCAAGTGGTAGATAGTGCGATGAGTTGTCTGACGATCCCCGAGCTTAAAGCTGAACTCAAAGATCTACACAACAAAGAGACAAAGCATTCAAAGTAAGCTTTTATAAGCTTAGTAAGTCTTAAGCAAATACAATTTCAATTAAATATTCAATTCATTTTATACAAACCAAAATGTATCATTAATAATAAAAAGACAATATTTTAACTCAATTAGCAAGCTTGGCTGAATATACAAGATTCTTATAATCTCATATTCAATCGAATAAGTCATAACCATATAAGCTCATTCTCAATCAATTATCCCAACTCAATATACGTTTATCTTCAATCAAATATACCAAATTCACATATGCACTTATTTTACTAGAGATGCAAACTCGATTTAACACTTCATAATGGCCGAACAATGTACCATGTAAACCATATGCTCATAATATAACTCTTTGAATTACAAACTTGTTTTATCTCATTCAAACACACAACTATCATTCATTTTTATATCACATAATATAAAGCTCATAACGTAACACATGCGTACCTTATTACGAATTTACGATAATTAAGCTTATACTTGGCTTTTCATTCGTTTCAGCTTGTTTATTAGCACATCAACCCGCAATTTCAAATTATCACACTGGCAATCACATTAGCTTTAAGTCGAAAATCACTGTTTGCTTTAAGTCAAAAATTAGCACGTAAAGTAAACAGTGATTTTCGACTTAAAGCATCAGCAACCACATTAGCCTTTCCTGGATGATAATCAATCACAAGCTCGTCATCTTTAAGTAACTCTAACCACCGTTGATGTCTCAAGTTCAGATCCTTTTGGGTCATCAAGTGTTTGAGACTTTTGTGATCGGAATAAACGTGACATTTTTCTCCAAACAAATAGTGGCACCAAATTTTCAAAGCAAAAACAATAGCAGCCAATTCGAGATCGTGTGTTAAATAATTCTTCTCATGAGGCTTTAATTGTCTCAAGGCATAAGCTACAACTTTTCCTTGTTGCATCAAAACGCAGCCAAGTCCATTCAGATATGCATCGCTGTAAATCACAAATTCTTTACCAGATTCTGGCTGAACTAATACCGGAGCTTCGGTCAAAAGGGTTTTCAACTGATCAAAACATTTCTGACACCTTTTCAACAAATTGAACTTGACCTCTTTCTAAAGTAACTGTGTCAACGGCGTAGCTATCATCGAAAAACCTTTCACAAATCGTCTATAGTAACCAGCCAGTCCCAAGAAGCTTCAAACTTCTGAAACATTCTTTGGAGGCTTCCAATCAAGTATGGCCGAAATTTTGCTCGGATCAACCCGGATACCTGATGCTGAAACAACATGCCCCAGAAAGCTAACTTCTCGTAACCAAAATTCACATTTACTGAACTTTGCGTACAATTGCTTATCACGTAAAATCTATAACACAAGTCTTAAGTGTTTGGCATGCTCGGTTTCATTGCGTGAATAGATCAAAATGTCATCTATAAAAACAACTACAAACCGATCCAAAAATTCTCTGAAAATCTGATTCATCATATCCATGAATATCGCAGGGGCATTAGTGAGTCCAAACGGCATCACTAAGAACTTATAATGTTTGTATATCATTCTGAAAGCAGTCTTAGACACATCTAAATCTCTAACTAGTAACTGGTAGTAGCCCGACCTTAAATCTATTTTCGAAAACACTAAAGCTCCCTTTAGCTGATCGAATAAATCATCAACACGTGGCAATGGGTATTTATTCTTTATAGTCACTTTATTTAGCTGCCGATAGTCAATGCACATTCTCATAGTTCCATCTTTCTTTTTCACGAACAACATTGGTGCACCCTAGGGAGGGAAACTCGGTCGAGCAAAACCTCTGTCCGTCAACTCTTGCAACTGAGCTTTCAATTCTTTTAATTCGGTCGGTGCCATTCGATACGGAGCTATTGAAATCGGAGTCGTTCCTAGTACTAACTTGATACCAAAATCTACCTCTTGAACAGGTGGCAAACCCTGTAATTCCTCAGGAAATACATCAGGATAATCACATACAACTGCCACGGTTTCGAGCTTCCTTTTAGATACTTTACTATCCAACACATACACGAGATAAGCTTCGTAACCCCTTCGCATATACTTCCGAGCCAACATCAAAGATATTACTGCCGGTAATCTGTTTAAATCAGTAGATTCATTTCGAATAATCTCATCATTTTGACATCGCAGCTCAATGGTCTTTCGTTTGTAATTCACTACAGCATCATGCACAGTTAACCAATCCATACCGAGAATGATATCAAATTCGTCAAATGGTAATAACATCAAATTAGCTGGAAAACATGAATCTCGAATCATCAGGGGACACTTCTTGCATACTTTATCAGCTAGCACACACCAGCCCAGAGGGTTCGAAACCCGAATCACAAACTCAGTAGACTTTATAGGTAAAGTCTTACTGGACACTAATGTTTCACACACATATAAATGAGTCGAACTAGGATCAATCAAAGCAATCACACTAGTATCATAAAGAGTGAAAGTACCAGTAATAACATCTGGTGATGAAGCATCCTCCTGAGCACAGATGGCATAAGCTCTGGCAGGAGCACGAGCCTCAGATCGAACAGCTGTATCTTTTGTCCCTCTCTGACTACCACTAACATTACCCGCGTGTCTGGGTGGTCTGCCTCGTGATGACGTATTACTCGGTCGAGCATTCTGAATGGTATTTTGCTCGGCTAACATCGGACACTCCCTATGAAAATGATTTGTCAATCCACATTTGAAACAGAAGCGATTACACAGTCTACAGTCTCCTGAATGCCATTTACCACAGTGTTTACACTCAGCTCTCTACTATCATATGTTGCCAACACTGGCAATAGATGTAGTTCGCGATCTCATAGGAGGTCGATCTCGATCTCGTCTAGAATGGCTCACATCAGCTTTAGATCGACCAGTATCTTTTCTGAACTTCTTTGAGGATGACTGAAATGTTTTACTCGTGGATCTTTTATGGGAATCTCTAGCTTTGAAATCAGCCTTTCTCTTTTCCTTTCTCAGCTCTTCAGCTTTACAAGCTCGCTCAACAAGTACTACGAACTCTTTAATTTCAAGTATGCCGACCAACAATTTGATATCTTCATTCAACCTGTCTTCGAAGCGTTTACGCATGGTAGCTGCGGTCGAGATACATTCCCGAGCATATCTACTGAGTCGTACGAATTCTTGTTTATATTTAATAACTGTCATTCGACCCTGCTTAAGTTCGAGAAATTCTTTACGTTTTTGGTCGATAAACCTCTGGCTGATGTACTTTTTACGGAACTCTGTCAGAAAGAATTCCCAGGTAACCCGCTCTCTCGGCACAACCAAAACCAAAGTGTTCCACCAATGATAGGCAACATCACGTAACAGGGATACAGCACACTTCAGGCACTTGTTGGGAGTACATGATAGCTCATCGAATACGCAGATAGTATTATCGAGGCAGAACTCGACCCGCTCAGTATCATCACTAACTGTGGCTCTGGATTCTTCGGCCCCGTATTTTCTTATTTTATCAACTGGGGGCTTATTCAACCTTAACAGATCGATCACTGGAGGTACCAGATGTATCAGAAGTGGATTATTCGGGGGCGGAGGTGGTTATGTAGCCAGATTATTTCGTACAAATTCAAAGAACCATTCATTCATCATTTGGAAGAAGGCTTGTTTAACCTCTCCTTCATTGCCAGAAATAGGCCGAGATTCAGCCGGTGCTGTCCCTTGCGAGGGAGCAGGCGCTACACTCTCTACGTCATCAGCTAAAGCTTGATCAGGATCCATTTGCTACATAAAACACAATTTTAGATGTCAGAAGTCATCACACTATCATTTTATCACATTATGGCATGTATAGCTAGACTCACACACGCTGTGTTAGTCTTAGAATTGACTAAACCATAGCTGTGATACCAATAAAATGTAACAACCGAACCCATATCCGTCGCCAGCAGGGTTACGAGGCATTACCGGACAATTTTAAATTTTTATATATCCACATGCTCACCAAATTAATTGATAATATCATCTAAACATATAAACTTTTACGAACCATTTTCATGCCACGAAACATATATATATAATGATATTTAATTAAAGAATTATACACAATAAATAAAATGAACGTTTCCATACTCTACCATTCTATATTCGGCAATGACTATAAAAGAAAATAAAGTTAAATATTTTATTTACACTATTCATTTGGTACATTTCTCATAAATTCAGCCATTTCAACTATGCATAATAATTACATTCCATCCAACAATGAATTAAGCATGTAATTAAAATTTTCACCTAAGAACCTATGCGCACGTTAATACTTTCAACCTAACATATGATTCATTCAAATAACCAACTCACTACTAAGTCAATATTCACTAATTCATTTTGCATATAATTAATTCACTAGGACATGTAACTCTTGCTAAATAAAAGGTCAACTTCCGAATTATCCAAAGTACATAGCAAGGTCAAATAAATTATAAATCATTAAAAACATACACTTAACCGAAACAACATCCAAACATATTCATACTAAAATTCTATAAACTCTCTCTATAATACTCATCAAGTACATTGTCTCAAACTAACCGAATTTCATTGCCAGTATACTACACCAAATTATTTAGCAAAGCCGAACCATTATCACAAGCATACATTAAACATCTAGTTAGATCATCACTCTTATAAAGTAGCGACTGAAACATTTAAACTAAAATTCACATATAAACATGAGTTTATCAAGATGTAAAACCAACATAACATTATACGCAAGCCATATTCGCATGGCTATATATGTTTATATACATAATCAAAATATACCATTCAAAATACTATCCAAACTATACATGCCATAAGTTAAGTTTTACAAACATTGAATACCAAGTGGTAGATAGTGTGATGAGTTGTCTGACGATCCCCAAGCTTAAAGCTGAACTCAAAGATCTATACAACAAAGAGACAAAGCATTCAAAGTAAGCTTTTATAAGCTTAGTAAGTCTTAAGCAAATAAAATTTCAATTAAATATTCAATTCATTTTATACAAACCAAAATGTATCATTAATAATAAAAAGACAATATTTTAACTCAATTAGCAAGCTTGGTCGAATATAAAGGTTTCTTATAATCTCATATTCAATCGAATAAGTCATAACCATATAGGCTCATACTCAATCAATTATCCCAACTCAATATACGTTTGTCTTCAATCAAATATACCAAATTCACATATACACTTATTTCACTAGAGATGCAAATTTGATTTAACACTTCATAATGGCCGAACAATATACCATGTAAACCATATGCTCATAATATAACTCTTTGAATTACAAACTTGTTTTATCTCATTCAAACACACAACCATCATTCGTTCATATATCACATAATATAAAGCTCATAACGTAACACATGCGTACCTTATTACGAATTTACGATAATTAAGCTCATACTTGGCTTTTCATTCGTTTCAACTTGTTTATTAGCATATCAACCCGCAATTTCAAATTATCACACCGGCACATAGCTTCCTAGGTCTCAGCCCGATTTAAATTACACCGGCACAATGCCTGCTAGGCTTTTAGCCTGAAATCACACACCAGCACTAAGCCTGCTATGTATTAACCCGATTTAAAATTACAACGGCACAATGCCTGTAACGTCCCCACGCCCAAAACCGTCACCGGAGTCGAGCTTGAGGCGTCACTAAACGTAATTTATCATTTTAAACAACTTTACAAAAACTATTTTCATTTTCGGAATAAACTATCTCCTGCGTCATGGTCGCTCGAAAAATCATATCTCGAGTTACGAAACTCGAAATCAAGATCCGTAAATTTTCCCTGAATTTAGACTCATATATCTATTCACTAATTTTTTTCTAGAATTTTTGGCTGGGCCGATTAGTACAGTTTATTAGTTAAAGTTGCCCCTGTTTCAGAACTTGACTGTACTGACCTCTGTTTATTACGGACCACTTTTCTCTCTGTACAAAACTCATATAATTGTGCCGTTTATCTCTCTTAAAACTACATTCAATAAGGATTCTAAGAATATAAAATACACCTCCTAATTAGTTTTGTACAATTTATGGTGAATTTTCAAAATTAGAACAGGGGATCCAGAAATCGTTCTGGCCCTGTCTCACTAAAACTCAAATATCTCCTAACGTGTAACTCCTTTACCTATTTTGCTTCTTCCATATGAAAGTAGAAACAATAAGCTTCAATTTCATAACTAATACATTACCAAATTCGATTTCTATGATTTTTAGTGAATTTTCAAACTCACGTCAGTGTTGCTGCAATGTTCTGTTTTATGGCTAGTTCCATTTTCATACAAGCTTCCATGTACTAATTAATCTATTATTCTTTCATGACATCAAACATAACCTATATTGGCCATTTCAATGACTCATCATTGTCAAGCATTTCCTCAACCAAACACCACCATATCACAAGATTATTTACACATAGTAGGTATATTGCTATACATGCCATTCTAAGTTCTATAAGCCGTTTACCAAAAAGTCCTTCGGATAGTGTGATCGAGTCTTCGACCTATCCCGATTCTCGAGCCGGCTTGTCCAAAACTACAATGAATAAAAAGGAGGGAGTAAGCATAAATGCTTAGTAAGTTCACATGCAAATAACAAGTAACATAACAAAGTCATTATGCCAAACAACATTAACATAGCATCACCAAACATATGTCACCATTCTAATCATCATACTTCATCTTACCACATCTTTGTTGTTGTGTCGAATTTCAACCCGAGGGTTAAGTACATACCTGTCCAATGTGGCCATTTCTCAACATTACCGAATTGTCACTTACACCTTGAGTATTCTTCCATTCCGCTAGAATTTTACCCGTTGAACACATCGGAATATAACTCGGATACACGGATCATTTGCACATAAATGCCACATATGTAATCAATCCATCATGTAACCCGCCCATAAGTGAACTCGGACTCAACTCAACGAGCTCGGGCGTTCGCATCCATAAGTGAACTCGGACTCAACTCAACGAGCTCGGATGCCTAGTTACATTTCACGAACTCGGACTCAACTCAACGAGTTCAAACATTTGCATCCATAAGTGAACTCGGACTCAACTCAACGAGTTCGGATGCTCAACCATCCTAGTGACATGTCACTTGTATCCTAATCTATTCCTAAGGTTCAAACGGGATTTTCCCTCAAATTTCACCTTTTTGGCCATCTTCCTCGGAATGTCAGTACAAATAATCGCTAGCATTTCATGCTTATCAAGCTAATTACATACTTTGCATACCAATAAATAATAATTCACAAGGCATAATATTCCATGATAGTAAGTACCAATCATATAAATAACATTAAATTACTTAAAATAACAATTATGTTACATTATTTACATATGAACTTACCTTAGTACCAAAATACAACGATTTTGCAATTTAGTCCGTAATCTTTTCTTTTCCCCGATTGAGGTCGATTCCACGTCTTTCTTGATCTAAAATAACACATTTAGCTTGTTTAATATTCACATTTTAAAATTAGACCTTAATTCAAATTTTGGAAAAATTACAATTTTGCCCCTAAACTTTTGCATATTTACACTTTTGCCCCAAAGCTCGGAAATTTACTTTATCACAAATTCTTATGTTTTAAGACATGCTGATCATTTATTTACCATTAGAATTCTCAAATTCCCACTAAAACACATACTTATGAACAATATGTATTTTTACCGATTAAGCCGTTTTACTCGTTTTTGCTCAAAACCGAGTAGCACAAGTTGTCTAACATAATTTAAAACCTCATATTCTATCATAAAACATCAAAATACACAAATTTCACCTATGGGTATTTTTCCAAATGTGAACCCTAACTTAAAATAATGCTAACATAAGCTTTATCAAGCTACCGGGATCTCAAAAACGTAAAAATCTTTAAAAACGGGGCTTAGATGCACTTACTATGAAGCTTGAAAGTTGAAGAAACCCTAGCTATGGAGAGAGCAAGTTTCGGCAGCAACCAAATGAAGATGATAACAATTTTGTGTTATTTTTCCCTTTTAATTCATGTTAATAACCAAATGACCAAAATACCCCTCCTTACTAAACTTTCAAAAATTCCTCCCATGTCCTAATTTGTCCATGAACTTAAAATTGGTCTAATTACCATTTAAGACCTCCTAATTAATATTTCAAAGCAATTTCATACTAAAAACTTCTAGAATGCAAGTTTTGCAACTTATTCGATTTAATCCCTAACTCCAAATTAAGCACTTTACGCTTAGAATTTCTTCACGAAATTTTCACACCATCATAAAATCATATCATAAACATCAAAATAATTATAATATAATTATTTCTACCTCGGATTTGTGGTCACGAAACCACTATTCCGATTAGGCCCTAATTCGGGATATTACAATGCCTGCTAGGCTTTTAGCCTGAATAATTCAATTACTTAAATTGTACTTCATATCAATAACCAAATGTCTTTGGTTTATCGCTTTCCTATCAAAATTTCACTCGACGATTTCAGTACTCAATAATTCAACCAATTCATAACTTTATATCCAAATCGGCAATCATAAAATATCATAGCTATTACAATTTAACCATTCACACATTTCACTCGGTAATGACATAATAATTTCTAATAATTTAATTCAGCTCTTATATCTAACATTTATTCAATTTTAGTATAAAACATAGCTTAAGGACTTACCTCGGATATTTTTACTTGGTGAGTCAACTACTCGATTAACTTTGCTTTACCCCGATCCGTCTCTTATCTCTTTTGTTCTTGAGGTAAATAAATTTCAAATTGAATTCATTAAATTGAATTTCATCCAATTCAATCTTAACTATACATTCGAACAAATTTCCCACTTGTCCTTTGCATTTTACATTTTTATAACATAGTCCAATATGCATATATCATAAAATACATTCAATCCTTCCAAAATTACAAGAGCCGAATGTTCACCTAATTTATTCAAGCCCTTACATTTTATTTAATTCAAAACCTAATCTCTCCATTCATAAATTTTACCAATTCATTCATTAAACACAAAATCACATAAAACTTTTAATACAACTTTTAATAATCTAACATATAGTCTTCATTTTCTAACATCAAACCACAACCAATTCAAAATTTCTCATGACCGAATATCAAAATACAATTAAATTCAAAAATTAACATATGGGCTATGAATATACCATGACAAACGTCTCTAAAACATAATTTAAATCAAAATCTAAACTAAAACTAACCTTGGATTTTGGCTTTCCTTGACCGAAAGTGAGAAAGTTTTTCTCTTTTTCTTATTCTTTAATTTCGGCAATGTAAGAGAACATGCAAAAGGGGTATCTCTTTCCTTTGTTTTTTTTTTCTATTATAAATTCATTCATATTATAATTAACTAATATACTTTAATATATATATAAAATATCATATAAAATGAGCCATTACCGTCCACTAACTTATTCATGGCATAATTACATTTTAAAACCCTCAAATATATTTACCACATCAATTTAATACTCACATATAAGACATCCAAATTTTCTTGTTTTTTAATTAGAAACTTTTTATTAATTCGTATTCAAAAAGAAAAAATTAAAACACGAAACTTTCACGGAATCAACTTCACACATCCTAAAGCACAGAAATAATATTTAATTATTTTTTTGACTTGGATTCGTGGTCCCGAAACCACCATTCTGATTAAGGTCAAAATCGAGATGTCACAACAACATATACATCACATATCACATATCACATATCATTTGAACCACACAACATCATCATAACTACATTACCAAACTCATAAAATAAGGCAACCTATATGGCCTTATACATATCAAACTTTACATCATTTACAAGCCAAATCTCATGGCCATAAATTCATAACTCAAAACATACCAAAAGATCACGTAGCCTATACATGCCATATACCATAAATACAGAATTTCAAAAGTACCAAATAGATGTTTGATAGTGCGATGAAGTCTCTTACGATCCTCAGATCCGAGCTAGCTTTGAAACACTATAAAACATGGAAAGTAAAACAAAGTAGGCTTTATAGCTTAGTAAGCTCGTATGATAGTAAACTTAACATATCAAATAAGTGCAATTCAATCAAGTAAGCATAATATGGTATAACACATATCAATTCCCAAACCTTTCTCATGTTATAAACATGATCAAACATGAATTCAACACTTACCTCCAATTGATACTTATATAGGTTCCGTACGTACCTGTACCACATGAATCGATCTTACTTTCATTCTCGTCTTGATTATGCCCGTTGAACCATTCAGAATCACTAAAGGATACACAAGAGTCACACATATATAGTACCAATGCCATATCTTAGATATGGTCTTACATGCAATCTCGTACCGATGCTATAACCCAGCTATAGTCTCACACGAATCTCATATCGATGCCATATCCTAGATATGGTCTTACACGAAATCTCAGTAACCCTAATGTCATGACATTTCTATCTTAAACTATTCTTAAGGTTCTTATGGGACTTTCATCTATCAATTCTCTGTCGATCATGTCTCGTAAACTCATATCCACCATCTCGCAATTCAATTCAATAATAATAGTGCATTTATAACACAATTTAACAACATTCATTAGCATACAAACTTACCTCGTATTCAAAAATTACGAAACTAGTCGATTAGCCGGGTACTTTGTTCTTGCCTCGATCTAAGTCTAAATTCTTCCTTTCTTGATCTATATGTAATCAAAATCAACATATTTAATATTCTAATTATTCAATTTAGCCCCAAAATATGCATTAGGACATTTTCCCCTAAACTTTCAAATTTTTACAATTTAGTCCTAATTTCATAAAATCACAAATTCATGAAATTCCTTTAATACCCATGATAGCCGAATTACCCTTATGCCCCTAGCGGCCCATATTTATCACTTTTTTACACATTTAACCACACATTTTCACCTTTTCACAAATTAGTCCCTAATTTTCATTTTCACTCAAAATCACTTAATAAAACTTGTAAAACTATCAACAAATATTAATATTTCATCATCAAACATCCAAGAACACATGTTTCAACAATGGCAACTATCAAAACATTTAACAGTTTTGCCAAATAGTCCTTGGGCTAGCTAGAACTAGTTGCAATGATCACAAAACATAAAAATCATAAAAAATAAGTTAAATATTATACCATGCATAGACAACTAGGACCGAAAGCTTGAAACTCTTTAATGGCTTCCTTTCTTTCTAATTTCAGTGGAATGAACAAGAAGATGGACAGACTTTAATGTTTATTTTATTTAATCATAACTTATTTTCATAATTACTAATATAACCTTATTTAATAAACAACAAATTTATATAATATATGTCCATTAATGTCCATCCACACTACCAATGGTCTAATTACATCATAAGGACTTTCACATTTCAATTCCATAAATATTAAGCACTTTAAACTATGAGAACATCACTTTTTCATTTTATGCGATCTAGTCCTTTTTATCGAATTAAGCATTCAAACGATAAAATTATTTCACGAAAATTTCACACCATCATACTAACATGCTATAAACACTTAAAATAATATTAAAATAATTTTTTGACCTCAGATTTGTGGTTTCAAAACCACTATTTTGATTTAGGTAAAAATGGGCTATTACAAATTGCTAGAGTTGAAACAGGGTTGTATGACCGTAACATAGTATGAAAGAGAATTTGTGAAACTGAGCAAGTACGCTCGAGAGTGTGTCTCCAATGAAGAAATCATGTGTAGATGATCCGAAGACAGGTTAAATAAAGACATTAAGTTTTAGTTGGGATTCTTGAGCTGAAAGATTTTGTTGTGCTAGTTGACTAGGCTTGCAAGTCGAGGAGCTTAGTAAAGAAAAGAGAAAAGCTGAATTTGAAGCTAGAGATTCGGGAAAGAGATTTTTTGGGAAAGTCTCATCAATCAGCATCGAAGAAATTTAAAGAACATCACTATCGTCCTACTATTTCTACAGGACATTCTAGTCGAGATAGGGATGCAAGAAACTTTACTCCTAAACCTCATGCTACATCAGTATCTAGTATGGGTAGCGTTAGAAATGCTGGACCCAAGTGCAAACATTGCAATAGGCCACACTATGGTGAGTGTCGAGTGAAGAGCAGAGCATGTTTTAGATGTGGATCTCTTGACCACTACCTTAGAGATTGCCTAGAAAAGTCTTTAGATGAAAAAGCTCAAACAGGAAACCAAGTAACATGGCTGCTAGACGGAGGCCACCCAGAAACACTGGAAATATGAGTGGTAGTCGTGGTGCTACGAGAGATTTTAGGGTGAGATCTGAATCACGGGCGCCAACTAGAGCTTATGCCATTCATGCTCGCAAGGATGCGTTATCACCAAATGTTATCACCGGTATATTTTCTCTTTATGACACTAATGTAATTGCTTTGATAGATCCTGGATTGAATCATTTATATGTCTATATGAATCTAGTATCTAATAAGAGTTTACCTATTGAGTCCACTGAATTTGTGATTAAAGTATCGAACCCCTTAGGCAAGTATGTCCTAGTTGATAAAGTTTGCAAGAACTGTCCTTCGATGACTCAGGGTTATTATTTTCCGATTGATTTGATGCTTTTACCATTTGATGAATTCGACATGATTCTGGGTATGGATTGGTTAACTTTACATGATGCAATGGTGAATTGTTGACGAAAGATTATTGAGTTGAAATGTCAAAATGATGAAATTCTCCATATTGAATCCGATGATTCAAGTGGATTACCTATTGTGATATTATTTATGTTAGCTCAAAAATATGTGAGAAAGGGTTATGATGCATATCTTGCTTATGTACTAGATACAGAACTGTCTGAATTAAAGATTGAATTAGTACCAGTGGTTTGTAAATATCCAGATGTGTTTCTAGAAGAGTTACCTAGGTTGTCACCAGTCCAAGAAGTTGAGTTTGCTATCGAATTAGTACCAGGGACATCACCAATATCGATAGCTCCGTATAGAATGGCTCCTATAGAGTTGAAAGAGTTGAAAGCTTAACTGCAAGAGTTAATAGTTAGAGGTTTTGCACGACCTAGTTTTTCGCCCTAGGGTCCACCAGTTCTATTCGTAAAGAAGAAAGATAGATTGATGAGAATGTGTATTGATTATCAATAGCTCAATAAAGTTACGATCAAGAATAAGTATCCTTTACAGCAAATCGATGATTTATTTGATCAGTTGAAAGGGGCAATAATGTTTTCTAAGATTGATTTGCGATTTGGTTTTTATCAGTTGAGAGTTAAAGATTCGGATGTGCCAAAAATTGTGTTTAGAACCTGGTACGGACACTATGAATTTCTTGTTATGCCATTTGGGTTAACTAATGCTCCTGCAGTTTTTATGGACTTGATGAATAGAATCTTCAGACCATTTTTAAATAGATTTGTTGTTATATTCATTGATAACATTCTGATCTATTCTTGAAACGAATCTAAACATGCCGAGCATTTGAGAATTGTATTACAGACGCTATAAGATAAACAACTATTTGTTAAATTTAGTAAATGTGAGTTTTGACTCCAAGACGTTGGATTTTTGGGACACATTATTTCAACGGAAGGCATCTGAGTAGATCCGAGTAAGATTTTAGCAATTATTGACTGGAAACTGCCAAGAAACATATCTGAGCTCAGAAGTTTTTAGGGATTAGCTGGCTATTATCGGAGATTTGTAAAAGGGTTCTCGATAATAGCTACACTAATTACGAGGTTATTGTAAAAAGATTTGAAATTTTAATGGTCTAAAAAATGTCAACAGAGTTTCGATCAGTTGAAAGCACTGTTAACTGAAGTGTAACACCTCCTACCCGTATCCGATGCTGAGACAAGGTATGAGGCGTCACCTTACTAAAACACTTGCAAACATTCGACTTATGCCAACAAAATGCGTCCCAATTTAAAACTTTTTCAAACATTTCCCTACGAAACTTTATATGGGCCTACGAGGCCTAAAACATGATTTGGAAACAATCCAGGACCATTCTGGGTACTTGAGAAAATTTCACTAAAAACTATTAAAAACAGGGCTCATGCCGATGCGGCCTCTAGACATGGCCATGCTAATGGCCATCGTGGTTCACACAGCCTAAGCACCTAGGGACACGAACGTACCCCTCATCCGTATGGATTTATTTTCTAACATCGAAACTACAAGGGTTTTCACATGGAATGGCACACGCCCATGTGCTCAGCCCCGTGTCCTCACACGACTATGACACGTCCGTACCGCAACTTGTGTGAAAAAACCTTGACATTCTGTTTCTGATGTCAGCAACCACACAGTCGTGGCACATGCTTGTGTGCTAGGCTGTGTCCTTCACACGGTAGAGACACATGGCTATGTCTCAGCCCTTGTGTTTACTACTGGGCATTTAATTCTACCAATTCAAGGTGTAGGGGACACACGGCCTAACCACATACCCGTGGGGCGGACCGTTGTCACACACGGCCTAAACACACACCCGTGTGGACAAAATAAGGCTATCTACCAAGCCTCTTTGCCACCCTGAAATAAGATCAAACATATACTAAACATAACAAGTCTCCAAGACTCACACAAAAGCCATAATTTGGAAACCACACAACTCAATATAAATGATCCAACCATGCATTCAATCTATTACTCCTAGCACATACAATCACTCATGCTAAATTCTCATTCTTGCTAACATCATCATTTGTATTTAATAACCAATAGTGAATATTTGCCAATATCTTTGGCCTTATACGAAATGAGGTACTTCAAGAAATAAAGCCAACACAACTGACCCAAAATAAAATGACATTAAACTAAGTCTAGTCCCTATACATGCCATTCCTCAAAAAGCTAGAAACTAACTATACCAAAAACTTTGAATGATAGTGTGAACGAAGCTCTAACGTCAGTTGACCCACGAGCTAGTTAGGCGACACTAAAGAAAATGGAAAGGAGAGGGGTAAGTGTAAAGCTTAGTAAGTTATAAGTAAATAAAAGACAATAATTTACCATGCTAAGACATGCTTTCAGTGCATCATAGTTTATGCATGATACAGAGTATGGCCATAACATAACTTACTCGTTTTCATACTTTACTAATCATACATCATTCTATTGAGCTCGTATTTTATACATTTCATTTAGGTACCTACACCACTCACAAAATCATCATAATACCTCTCGAAGTTATCACTAACTTTAAAATTTTCCATTGAACTATTTAGAATACGAAAGGATATTCGATGTGCCTCCAACATAGGGTATCGAGCCGATGCCATGTCTCAGATATGGTCTTACACTGGCTCTCCTCTATCCGTGATGATGCCATATCCTAGACATGGTCTTACACTGACACGTATCCAAGTCAATGCCATATCCTAGACATGGTCTTACACTAGCACTCGTATCAATACAGATTCCATGTCCCAGACATGGTCTTACACTGGCTAGCACATATTCGTGTTCATGCCATGTCCCAAACATGGTCTTACACTAGCTCTCATATATCACTCGTATCTCGGTAAAGAATATCCAATCTATTCCTACAGTTCAACCGGGCTCTATTACAAATGTTCTCATCATTTCATGACTAAAAATCATCATTCAACAATTCATGCTCAAATAACATTCTCATACATAGCTCACTTCACAATGCATTATCTTATGACGAAACAATAATTTCATGCATAAAAGTTAGTAATGTTGTATTATTTACCTATAACTTACCTCGATTGATAAACGATAAATTATACATATTTTTACCTCATGTTTAGCCTATATTTTGGATGGATTATCATTAATTTTGTAAGAATTGGTGCTCTTAATCTTTCTATTTCATATCTTATACTCAGCAGAGCATAGGGAAGAGAAAAGAACGAAAAATGGACCAAAAACGGAGAAAATGGGCCAAATTGTGAAAATGACACGGCCCAAGAAGTCACCACACGGTCGTGGCACACGGCCGTGCCACACGAAGACCACACGGTCCAGCCCCCGACAAGCACGGCTAGGCCACACGGTCGTGCCTCCATCGACAGACTCTCACACGGCCTCTTGTCGTGGCACACGGGCGTGTCCCTGTCGTGAGGAAGAGGAATTTCACTCAGATTTGGATACTTAAAGGCTAAGAAAGCCATTCTAAACTCTATATAAAGACCCTAAAAGGCAACTCTAAAGATATACTCTTTTCTCTTAAGAAAGAGCGCCATAATTCTGCCAACACAAGTAGTGAAAACAAGGAATTACTCTAAGGGAAGCCGATTGATTCATCCCAGAAGCCAGAATTCTACATCAAGACAGAGGATCTCCCTAAATTCCTTCAGGGGTTTTTGGGTTTTTTATGTTTTGCTATCTTAATTCTTCTGAGATGTTTTCTTTCTTTATTCTGAACGAAACCCCTCAAATACTTGAGGGGGATGAAACCTAAGATAGATCTTGTTATTATTTATTCTTGAATTATTTGATAAATACTTGAATTTTTCTTAATTATGTCTTCTTCATTCTTGATTTAATAATCCTAGGTATTACTTCAAGAACTTGATGTGCTTAGGCAGAGGAGAAAAAGTCACTGTTTTAAGAGTAGATCTACCATAATTAAGCGGAGTTGTATGCAACCCTAGACATAGGGCGACATAAATCTGCCGGATTAGGGTCAAACCTAATAGGGGGATCCATAGATCGAATTAATGAAACCTAGGGTGTTAATTAATAAAGAAACTTTAGTTAACAGCCTAGGCCTAGTTGTTCTTATCCTTGAAAGAGGTATTAACATAAGTTAGAGTGCTCTACGGATCAAGTCAAGTAAAGACATCATCTAGTTTAAGAAGTTAATAACAAGTGAAGTCTAGGTGGATTCTCCCTTAGGTATTGCTCATATCAATCAGCTTTTCCCTAAAGTTTTCTTCAATTTACTTTTTGTGCACTTTTAGTTAGTTTTAGAATTAGTTTCAATCAATCCTCTTTTATTTTTAGGCTAGATAATAGAAAGGAAGTAAGTATTAGTACTTTTGGTTCCCTTGGGTGCGGTAACTCGATCTTGCTGCTAAACTATACTACTGTTCGATAGGTGCGCTTGACTTTAAAATCATGATATTAGTTAGTTTTGGTGTGATCAGTTTTTATAAATTTTATTACTTAATATCGCGAGCATATCAAGTTTTTGGCGCTGTTGCCGGGGAACTAAAATATTAAGAAAACTCGATTTCTATTACCTTAGCCATTACTATATTTATTTATTTTTATTTTTATTTCTATTTTTCTTTTATTATTTATTATTATTATTTTTTTATTTTTCTTTACTTTTTCCTTCTAGGTATTTCTAGTTTATGACTAGAAACAACCTAACAGGACCATTACTTTTTGACGAAGATTTAGAAGTGACAGTTTGTAGAAATCACAGAGAGATCAGAGAAGCCTACAATATCCAGAACAAGATCAAGAACAAAGGCTAGAACCTACAGCAGAGATGGAAGCAAATCAAAACATTCCACCACCGCCTGCAATAGCCGCGCCACCAGCAAATCGGGAACAAGCTCCTCGCACTATGTATGATTATGCTAAGCCTAGCTTGGTTGGTACCCAAACTAGCATTCGTAGACCTACTATTGCTGCTAATAATTTTGAATTAAAGCCTAACACTATTCAGATGATACAGCAATTGGTGCAGTTTGATGGTTTACAAGATGAAGATCCAAATTCACATATAGCCAATTTTTTGGAACTCTGTGATACCTTTAAAATTAATGGCATTTCTGATGATGCCATTCGTTTAAGGCTATTTCCATTCTCTTTGAGAAACAAAGCCAAACAGTGGTTAAACTCTTTACCACAAGGCTCAATCACCACATGGGAACAAATGACCGAAAAATTTTTACTTAAATATTTTCCTCCAGCAAAAATAGCTAAATTACGAAACGATATCTCTTCTTTTGTGCAGATAGATTTAGAAACACTCTACGATGCCTGGGAGAGATACAAAGATCTTTTGAGAAGATGCCCTTATCATGGCCTACCTTTATGGCTCCAAGTTCAAACCTTTCACAACGGTTTGAATCCATCAACAAGGAAAATAATCGATGCAGCCGCAGGAGGAACAATCAACAATAAAACACCCGAAGCAGCTTATGAGTTTATAGAAGAGATGTCACTGAATAACTATCAGTGGCAAGTCATGAGGACAAAGCCGACAAAAGCTGCAGAAGTTTATAATATTGATGCTGTCGCCATGCTTACTAACCAAGTAGAACTTTTAAATAAAAAGTTTGATAATTTTGTTAGTTCTATGCAGGCACAGCCAGTGATGCAGTGCGACGCAACCCCAGGAAATATGTTTAATCCGGACTATTCAACTTATGGACACAGCATGGAAACTGAGCAAGCCAACTATATGGGTAACAATTATAGACCTTAAAATAACCCTTATAGTAATACTTACAATGCAGGTTGGAGAAATCACCCTAATTTTTCATGGAGAGGACAAGGAAATCAAAGAAAACAACCTTCTCCGGGATTTCAGCAGCCGCCACCCCAACAAGAGAAAAAGCCAAATCTTGAAGAGATGTTCACCAAATTTATGGCTACATCAGAAACCCGTTTCCAAAACACTGAAACAGCATTAAAGAACCAGCAAGCATCAATTCAAGGGCTTGAGAATCAAATCGGTCAGCTTGCAAAATTAATTTTAGAAAGACTGCAAAGTGGACTACCAAGTAATACTGAGCCAAATCCCAAAGAACATGTCAAAGCAATTACTCTAAGAGATGGGAAAGTACTAGCTGAACCAGAAAAGAGATCTCCTCTAGAATCTTCAGGAGACAAGGTAGAGGAATCCAAGGAAAACACTCAACCAACACTCAAGGAATACAAACCGCCCATTCCATATTCGGCAAGGTTGAAGAAAGACCGTACAGACGCCCAATTCGGTAAATTTCTTGAACTTTTTAAACAATTACACATTAACTTACCTTTTGTTGAAGTAATTTCGCAGATGCCGAAGTACGCGAAGTTCCTTAAGGAACTTCTGACAAATAAAAGGAAGTTGGAAGAATTAGCCACAGTGGAACTCAATGAGGAATGCTCAGCTATTCTCTAGAATAAACTGTCGGCAAAACTGAAAGATCCAGGGAGTTTTACTATTCCTTGTTTAATTGGTAGTTTACTTATTGATAAAGCCTTAGCTGATTTAGGTGCTAGCATTAATCTCATGCCTTACAAAATGTTCAAGCAACTAGGTCTAGGGGAACCAAAGCCCACTAGGATGAGTATTCAACTAGCTGATAGATCTGTTAAATATCCTAGGGGAATCATAGAATATCTGATCGTAAAGGTAGATAAATTCATATTCCCTGTTGATTTTGTTGTGCTTGATATGGATGAGGACATTGAGGTACCTTTAATTTTGGGACGTCCATTCTTAGCCACTACTAGAGTAGTTATTGATGTAGGGGATGGTAAATTAGTACTCAGAGTTGGTGAGGAAGATGTCATTTTTAAAATCTATGATGCTATGAAATTTTCTAAAGAACAAGATGATTCCCGTTATTTTATTGATATTATTGATTACTTTGTTCAAGATAAGTTTCGGGAACTTTCTATCGCAGACACATTGGAACTGTGTCTTGTTCAAGGTGGGGGAGAAGATGAAGTCACCACTGAAATTGAGGAAGTAAGAAAAGAGTTAGATTCTAAAGAAATCATCACAAGACACATAAGTTATGAAAGTATAATACCTTCCATTGATGAACCCCCTAACTTAGAGTTGAAGCAATTACTAGATCATCTAGAATATGCCTTTTTAGGGGAAGATTCAACTCTACCAGTCATTACCGCATCAGATTTGAGCATTGTAGAAAAAGAGGAACTACTCCATGTGTTAAGGGAACACAAGCATGCTATAGCTTGGAAAATTTCAGATATTAAGGGAATTAATCCGTCCTTTTGCACCCACAAAATTTTAATGGAAGATGAATTTAAACCATCAGTGCAAGCTCAGAGACGATTGAATCCTAACATGAAGGAAGTCATAAAAGCCGAGGTAATTAAACTTCTAAATGTAGGCATTATTTGTCCTATTTCTGACAGTTCTTAGGTAAGTCCTGTGCAGGTTGTTCCTAAAAAAGGAGGCATGACTGTGGTATCTAATGACAAAAAAGAGGCAATACCTACAAGAACAGTCATTGGAGGGAGAGTTTGCATTGATTATAGGAAGCTAAATGACGCCACTCGAAAAGATCATTTTCCCTTACCTTTTATTAATCAGATGTTGGAAAGATTATCAGGTCACATGTATTATTGTTTCCTAGATGTCCTCTCTGGTTACTTCCAAATCCCGATAGCTCTAGAAGATCAGGAGAAAACGACATTCACATGCCCATACGGTACGTTTGCTTATTGTAGAATGCCTTTTGGTTTATGTAACGCTCTTGCTACTTTTCAGCGATGCATGCTAGCTATCTTCAATGAATTCGTAGAAGACATCATGGAGGTATTTATGGATGATTTTTTAGTTTTCAGTAATTCTTTCCAACTTTGTCTTAATAATATAAAATGTGTTTTGATAAGATGTGAAGAGATAAATTTAGTGCTAAACTGGGAAAATGCCACTTTATGGTTCAGGAGGGTATTGTATTAGGGCATAAAATTTCTAGTAAAGGGATAGAGGTAGATAAAGCAAAAATTGAAACTATTGAAAAATTACCTCCCCCTAATTCAGTTAAGGCTATAAGAAGCTTTTTAGGACATGCCGGTTTTTATTGTAGATTTATTAAATTTTTTTCTAAAATAGCTAAGCCTTTAACAAAGTTGCTAGAAAAAGATGTGCTTTACAACTTTGACCAAGAATGTTTAGACTCTTTTAATGCTCTAAAAGAAAAGTTAGTCAATGCCCCGGTTATGATTTCACCTGATTGGAATCTACCTTTTGAACTAATGTGCGATGCAAGTGATTTTGCAGTAGGTGCAGTTTTGGGACAACGAAGAGACAAGCACTTTCAACCGATCTATTACGCTAGCAGAACTTTGACAGCCGCTCAAGCAAATTATACTACCATAGAAAAAGAATTGCTAGCTGTTATTTTCACATTTGATAAATTCAGATCTTATTTGATCTTGTCAAAAGTCATTGTTTATACTGACCATTCTGCTCTTTATTACCTTTTAACTAAAACTGATGCAAAACCTCGATTAATAAGATGGATTCTATTGTTACAGGAGTTCGATTTAGAAATAAAGGACAAAAAGGGAGCTGAAAACCTGGTAGCAGATCACCTTTCAAGATTAGAAAACACACAACCCAAGTACCTTGACAAAATAAATGACTTGTTTCCTGAAGAACAACTCATATCCTTAGCAGATGCAGCAGTTCCTTGGTTTGCTGATTTTGCAAATTATTTAGCAGCTCACATAACTCCAAAAAGGCTAACCCATAAGCAAAAGAAGCGATTTTTCGCTGATGTGAAAAACTACTTTTGGGAAGATCCTTTTCTTTTGTGAATTTGTGAGAATCAGGTTATTCGAAGATTCGTTACTGAAATAGAAGCATACTAGATTTTAAATCATTGCCATTCAGGACCCACAGGAGGACATCACAGTGGAGCTAGAACTGCTCACAATGTACTTGAATTAGGCTTTTACTGGCCTATACTATTTAGGGATGCCAACAGGTATGTGACTTTTTGTGATAAATGTCAGCGAACAGGTAATATTTCTCAACATAATGAAATGCCTCAGAACTATATACTTTCATGCGAAATATTTGATGTATGGGGTATTGATTTCATGGGTCCATTCCCTACTTCATTTGGGAATAAGTACATCCTAGTAGCGGTAGATTATATGTCAAAATGGGTGGAAGCCCAAGCCTTACCTACTAATGATGCTAGAATGGTAGTACGATTTTTGAAGAAACTTTTCTCTCGATTTGAACACCTAGGATAATTATTAGTGATAGGGGCACACATTTTTGCAATGCCCAGTTTGAAAAAGTCTTAAAAAGGTATGGAGTACACCATAGAACAGCTACCCCTTATCACCCATAAACCAGTGGTCAAGTCGAAGTGACAAATAGGGAACTCAAACGCACCCTAGAGAAAACAATAGAAACAAATAGGAAGGATTGGTCAAGGAAGATAGACGATGCTTTATGGGCTTATAGAACTGCTTTTAAAACACCCATAGGTACATCTCCTTATAAGTTTGTCTATGGAAAAAGTTGTCATTTGCCATTTGAACTTGAACATAAAGCATTTTGGGCTATCAAATTTTTAAACCTTAATTTTAAGCTTACAGGTGAGAAGAGATTAATGTAGTTAAATGCACTAGATGAATGGCGTTACAATGCATACGACAACTCACGACTATATAAGGAAGCCATGAAGCGACATCATGACAAAAGACTGAAACAACCTAAGCAGTTTAAAACAGGTGATCTTGTCTTACCCTACAACTCAAGGCTGAAACTATTTCCTGGAAAACTCAAGTCAAGGTGGTCAGGCCCATTCACTATTCGAACTGTCTTTCCATACGGCACAGTTGAGGTAACTCACCCCAACCACGGTACATTCAAGGTAAACGGCCATAGGTTTAAACATTATAGAGGTGAGAATTTTAAAGATAAAAGGGACGAGCTTCAGCTCCACGAAATCCGTTCATGATACATCCAAGAAGAGTCGAGCTTAGACTCTAAATAAGCACTTCTCGGGAGGCAACCCGAGCACTAACTTAGTAACTTTTCTTTCTTTAATTCTAGTATTTTTCATCAACTAACCCTTTTTAATTGCAGAGATTTAGGACCACACAGCCATGCCCACAGGCGTGTCCAAGGCCGTGTGAACACTTCAAGCAGAGACACGGTCGTGTATCGAGGCCGTGTATAACCAGAGCAAAAAAAATTCCCCAAAACACGGGCCACTGATAAATAGCCACAGCCGTGCGATATGGCCGTGGCAACCTTCCGACTTCAACATGAGCTGTCAATAAATCCCCACGGCCGTGCGACAAGGCCATGGCAACCCTGCAGCTTAAACACGGGCTTACAGAAATCCCCACGCCCGTGTCCTCAGACTGTGGCCAACACTGTCAATTTGGAAACGGCAGTGTGCCCTTATACATGGTCGTCTGAAGAACGAAACAAATCGCAAACGACCGTGGAACTTATCACACGACCGTGTGAAAAGCAAACACCATCTCAAACGGCCATGTGAGATAGCAACACGGGCGTGTACTTCGAACCAAGTGCTACAAAACCATCGAATTTTGATTCATACGGGCAAACCCCAAGTCACACGAGCGTGTGACATGCCCGTGTGACCTAAAAACTATAAATAGGAAGCCACTATTCATTCTCTTCTTCACTCAAACCCTAAAATCTCCTCTCCACAACCACCATAAACGCTGCCACCGACCTTAAAACCACCACCACGCTCGTCCACAGCTGACCCACACCCATGCAAACCCACCCCACGACCGTTCGACTTCAACCCACGACCGTGCAACCCTATATTTGGTTCTATTTTCTCATTTTATTTATTTGTATTTCATTTTTATTTCAGTTAAATTTTACTTTCAAGCATGGAATTAGGTAAACTAGGATGAATAATCTAGAATTATATAGAATTGCATGCCATTTAAATTCATTTTTGTTTGCCACTTAAATTCATATTTTCCTACCATTTTTCTCATAATTTTAGTATAAATACATAGCCATAATTTCTTAGTTTTGCTACAAATTTACAAATGGTTAATTTCTACTATTCAGGTTAATCCTCATTTTTATGTTTTCTTAGGAACATTTTCATCCTAATCTACATTTTAATTATTATCTATCTGGTTTAATTTCAATCTCTAGGACTAATGCTTTTTATTTTATTTCAGATACTATGTCATCATCACGCGGTAGGAAAACTGCCATCCCCGTCTCAAAGAAATGAAAGGGGCCAGGAAGTTCATCATCGAGGCCCACCTCCGGGGCTCGACACCCGTTCATCACTTTTTCCCAAGCCTCGCAGGAGGAACATTATCAATTACTCTGAGCCCGCACTATATCCACCGGCCGATGCATAGATTGGGCCGGCCTCAAGCAGATACACCTAGTGGATGACGTCCGAGCCCTATTAATGACTGAGCCATGGGAACAGTTCTCCAGATCGTGGAACCCACATACTTAGAACTCACACTCGAGTTCTGCTCCACATTCCATCTGCAGACCGTGATGAACAGATTCGATGACCTAGGGACAGTCCAGTTCCGTTTGGGAGGTCTCGTGCGACACCTCAGCATTCCAGAGTTTGGCTCAGCACTTGGGCTCTACACAGAGTAATTCATAGTAGACGAAGACTTCCCCAACCTTTCCCGTAGCATCCACATCTAACCAATCGACTGTTGGAATGAAATAGCCCTGGGGCGTCTGATATATAACCCAGTGTCAGTAAGGCGACCGCCCTCGTTCCCTCTCTAAGGTACATTCATGCTCTCCTTGCTCACACTCTGACAGGTAGACGGGAGAGCATAGGCATTGTCAACACTCACGACGTCTACTTCCTATGGTGCATGGCGAACGGACACATCATCGACTTGGCATACTTCATCGCGCATGCCATGCAGCATCAGACGGAGAGGCACCGCAGAGGCGTCTTATCCATGGGGCCCTACATTACACGCTTGGCTTGTTACTTCGGGCTCCTCAACAGTTCAGCCCAGACATCCTTCTACACACTCATCGGTTAGATGCCTCCTCAAGGCATCGAGACTATGCTTCATATGAGGATGATCGAGCGTAGGCCAGGAGGCAGCCACTTTCAGTTCTGCCTCATTCAGGAGGGTGAGAAGCCAGAGGACATTCTTGATGATGTCCCACCACCAGCCAGTCGAGCCACCACAACCCCGACGACCAGCCTATGCGACAGACGCCCACGCTGACCTATCTGAACGCTTTTCACAATTTGAGCAGCAATGCTTTTGGCGCCTCGATTATATCGATGCCACCTTAGAGTAGATATGCCAGCACCTTCGCATCACTCCACCGCCGCGTGATCTATCTAAGTATTAGAGCTTTCTATTCCTCTTAACTCTATTTTTATTTTAATTTTTATTCTAACACTGATCTTTATTTTTACCTTTTCTTCTAACTTTATTTTCCTTTTTACGTTTATTTTTATTTTTTTCTTTTATTTCATCTTTTTCATTATTAATATTTTTAGTATTTTGCTTTATTTTATTTTATTTCTTTTTCATAACGGCCAACCTCTAATGTGTAATTTCAATTGATCCAAATTCCCACGACTAATAAATACTTTCGCAGTTTCAAAGGAGCTTTACAACTCAAATCTCTACGAAAAAGGGGACACCTTGCCACAACTGCCAACTCTTCCAATCTCCGTCTCACTAATCCATCCAAAGCAGGGAGTTTCATACCTCTCCCTATCTTATGATCTTGTGCTTTTATTGCTACTAATGCTATCTTTGTACATTGAGGGCAATGTACATCTTAAGTGTGGGGGGGAATCTATTTTCAGTCTTTATACTCTCTTTGAAATCCCTGAACTTTTCTAACATTCATTCCTTGCACTATCTTCAACTTCCTATTAAGAATATATTTTGATTGATTTATGATTTTTATTGATATGTGAGAATTAAGACATAGGTGCTTGTACTTTGATTATTCAAACTCTAAAACATTAGGGAATCAAGCATGATAAGTTGAAATTTTTGATAACCCTATTTTTTTCATAAGCTATTTTCCTTACTTCTAAGTGTTATCTTGAGATTTGAAATTCACAGAATTGACATCAAAAGCCATAATTCTAGTGAGATTTTTTATCCTTTTGAGCATACATTCTTTCGTGCTCACTTTTATTATTACTTTGAGTGAGTCAACACTAATTTGTTATTCTAGAACTTGCTTTGATTATACATGTCGAGACCACATCATTGATTTGATACACTGAAATGATAAAGGCACCTAGTACTTAACCCACTTTCTCCACAAAAGCCTACCTCCATAAATTAACCCCTAGTGAACCCCATTGAGCCTAACAACCTTTTCTTTGACTTACCTCTAATATTAACCCTTCAACCATTTTTTGTTAAATTCCATTCAATTATTTGACCCCTATTTTTGTCGAGATTTGAGTTGAAATTTTCATCTAGCTTTATTCTTTTTTCCAAAATGTAAAAGTTTATCCAATTTATTGTATTATACGTGAATTGTTCAAAAAAAAAATGTATGCATTCAGTTGTAATCTGTAATAGTTCAATTAGTTTTTGCATATTTCTATTTTAAGGCTACCAAGGTGGAAATGATGTTATTACAAGAATCAGCTCGAGAAATATGTTCCAGTGATAGAGATTTTTCTAGCTAGATAATTTTTCAAGTTTAATCTCGATCCTAACCCTCTTTTGTAGCCTGTAACAACACCCTCTAACCAAGCCCCGTTACAACAAGACCTTCTTGATCGATGTATTATATCAATTTACAGTGGTGGAGATTTGATTTTCTTGTAAGCCTATGGTAATACTTCTTAGGTTGACCAAAGAGTGCTTGATTCTTGAACCCTAAACACTTTGAGTGGATAGAGTGAATCCTTAGTAAGGATGTCAACTTTTGTTAATTAAGATGGAGAGAGAATTACTTAGGAGAAGGGAGAAAATTTATGTTTTCAATGATAAAATTCTCAACTTAAAGTGATTGAGCCTTTAATGTTCTTTTGATTGAATTTTCATTGTATGATTACCTGTGGATTAGTTTGAAACATTATTGATAAAGATTATAAGTTGAGAAGAATGATTCTTAATTAGGAATTGAGATTTTTGCTTGAGGACAAGCAAAGGCTTAAGTGTGGGGGTATTTGATAAACGATAAATAATACATATTTTTACCTCATGTTTAGCCTATATTTTAGATGGATTATCATTAATTTTGTGAGAATTGGTGCTCTTAATCTTTCTATTTCATATCTTATACTCAGCAGAGCATAGGGAAGAGAAAAGAATGGAAAATGAACCAAAAACGGAGAAAATGGGCCAAATTGTGAAAACGACACGGCCCAAGAAGTCACCACACGGCCGTGGCACACGGTCGTGCCACACGAAGACCACACGGTCTAGCCCCCGACAAGCACGGCCATGCCACACGGTCGTGCCTCCATCGACAAACTCTCACATGGCCTCTTGTCGTGGCACACGGGCATGGCACATGGGTGTGTCCCTGTTGTGAGGAAGAGGAATTTCACTCGGATTTGGATACTTAGGGGCTAAGAAAGCCATTCTAAACTCTATATAAAGACCCCAAGAGGCAACTGTAAAGATATACTCTTTTCTCTCAAGAAAGAGCGCCATAATTCTGCCAACACAAGGAGTGAAAGCAAGGAATTACTCCAAGAGAAGCCGATTGATTCATCCCAGAAGCAAGAATTCTACATAAAGACAGAGGATCTCCCTAAATTCCTTTAGGGGTTTTTGGGTTCTTTATGTTTTGTTATCTTAATTCTTCTGAGATGTTTTCTTTCTTTATTATGAACTAAACCCCTCAAATACTCTAGGGGGATGAAACCTAAGACAGATCTTGTTATTATTTATTCTTGAATTATTTGATAAATACTTGAATTGTTCTTAATTATGTGTTCTTCATTCTTGATTTATTAATCCTAGGTATTACTTCAAGAACTTGATGTGCTTAGGCAGAGGAGCAAAAGTCCCTATTTTAAGAGTAGATCTACCATAATTAAGCGGAGTTGCATGCAACCCTAGACATAGGGAGACATAAATCTGCCGGATTAGGGTCAAACCTAATAGGGGGATCCATAGATCGAATTAATGCAACCTAGGGTGTTAATTAATAAAGAAACTTTAGTTAACAGCCTAGGCCTAGTTGTTCTTATCCTCGAAAGAGGTATTAACATAAGTTAGGGATCTCTACGGATCAAGTCAAGTAAAGGCATCATCTAGTTCAAGAAGTTAATAACAAGTGAAGTCTAGGTGGATTCTCCTTGAAGTATTGCTCATATCAATCAGCTTTTCCGTAAAGTTTTCCTCAATTTACTTTTTGTGCACTTTTAGTTAGTTTTAGAATTAGTTTCAATCAATCCTCTTTTATTTTTAGGCTAGATAATAGAAAGGAAGTAAGTATTAGTACTTTTGGTTCCCTTGGGTACGATAACTCGATCTTGCCGCTAAACTATACTACTGTTTGATAGGTGCGTTTGCCTTTAAAATCGTGATATTAGTTAGTTTTGGTGTGATCAGTTTTTATAAATTTTATTACTTAATATCGCGAGCATATCATCGATATACAAAATGGAAATGACTATTCGGTTTAGTCGGTTTGCTTAGCCTTCCCCCGATCTAGGTTTATATTTTGTAAATCTTGATTTATAACAAAAAAAATTCACTAATTTAATCACCAATTTAATCCAAACAAGCCAATAATCATAATTTGGAAAAATGACCATTTTGCCCCTAGACTTTGGCAAAATGGCCATTTTACCCCTAGGCTCGAAAATTAATTTTTATCGAATTTCCTCATTAACTAAGCCTAACCAAACTCTTTTTACTCTTATGGCTGCTCCAAATTCTCTTTATTTCACACAAGTACCAACAACTTATCAACTTTACAAATTAGTCCAATTTATGTGTTTTCCATGAACACCCTTTTACAAAAGTTGTTTATTTAACAACAATGACTCATTTTCTTCCATAAAATTCCAGCAAACCACATTCATACATTCATGAAAAAATACTAAACTTTCAACCATTTTGCAAAATAGTCCTCTCATTATGTAGCCTATGCTACAAGGGTCTTAAAAGTATAAAAATTTTCAAGAAATACTATCACAATCACTTACTTGTAGAGATGATGAATGGCTAAAATTTTTGAAGCTCCAAAAACCCCTAAGTTTGCTGAAAAATTCATTGGAAGAAGAAGATAGAAAAGATGATAGCCTTTTTGTTTTGTTTAATAATAAAATTAGTCAAATTTGTCACCAAATTCCCATCTAATTTTGACTTTTCCATTCTTTTGTCTCTCTATGGCCGGCCAAAGCTAAACTATTGGCCTATTTGCACTTTAAAGACATCCACATTGAGACTCATAGTTATTTGACACCTTATTCTAGAAATTCACAACTTTTTCCCTTTATGCGATTTAGTCCTTTTTCGAAATTGAGCCTTCAATCGCATAAATTAATTCACCAAAATTTTCATGCACCCTTATAAAAATACTATAACACATAAAATAATGCTAAATAATTTCCTCTAACCTTAGGTAATTGATTTCAAAATCACTATTCTGACTAAGCCCAAATTCGGGCTATTACAATTCTCCCCCTTAGGGATTTTCGTCCCCGAAAATCTTACCGTTAAAGAGGTTCGGGTACTGATCACTCATAGTCTCCTCGGGTTCCCATGTGGCTTCAGCGACTCCATGTCTATGCCATAAGACCTTTACAAGTGCTATGCTTTTGTTCCTCAATTTATTGACCTCTCGATCCAAAATCTTAACTGGTTCTTCACTGTACTTCATATCCAGACTTATTTCAATCTCTTCCGGTGAAATCACGTGTGAAGGGTCGGAGCGGTAACAGCGTAACATAGATACATGAAACACATCATGGATTTTCTCTAACACCTGAGGTAATGCTAATCAGTATGCTACCAGTCCAACTCTTCCAATCACCTCGCAAGGTCCTCAACTTGCCTTTCCTACCGAATCTGAAGACTTTCTTCCACGGAGACACTTTTAAAAATACCTTATCCCTGACTTGATACTCAATCTCTTTCTGTTTAAAATCCGCATAGGATTTCTGTCTATCCGAGGTGGCTTTCAAGCAGTCATGAATTACCTTAACTTTCTCTTCAGTTTCTTGGACTAAATCGACCCCGTGTATCTGATTCTCTTTAAGTTTTAACCAATACAAGGGTGTTCGGCCCTTGCACCCATACCAAGCCTCATAAGGCGCCATTTTTAGACTCAACTGATAACTATTATTGTAGGCAAACTCGACAAGCGGTAAATACTTTTCCCAATTGTCTTGGAACTCGAGGACACAACACCTCAACATCTCTTCTAATACCTGGATTACCCTCTCAGACTGGCCATCAGTTTGTGGATGAAAAGTCGTGCTAAAATTCAACTTTGTCCCTAATGCCTCTTGTAACTTATTCTAAAATTGAGATGTAAATCTCGGATCTCAATATGAAATTATTGACAAGGGCACCCCATGCAATCTCACTATCTCAGAAATGTACAACTCGACTAGCTTCTCGAGCAGGAAATTTGTACGCACTGGAATGAAATGAGCTGACTTTGTTAGTCTATCCACCACAACCCATACTGCATCTTTCTTCTTAGGTAACACAGGCAGCTCTGACACGAAGTCCATGGTAACTCAATCTCATTTCCACTCAGGAACCATTATGGGCTGAAGTAAACCCAAAGGTACTTGGTGTTCGACTTTTACTTGCTGACAAATTAGGCACTTCGAGACAAACTCTAAAATGTCCCTTTTCATTCCCGACCACCAGTACATTTTCTTCAAGTCATTATACATTTTCATGTTGCCCGGGTGAATAGATAAACAACTACTATGTGCCTTTCGGAAAATCCTATGAATATGCTCATTGTCCTTGGGTACACAAATCCTATCCCGGTACATGAAACATCCATCGGTGCCAACTTGAAAATCGAAACCATTACCCATCTCGCACTGAGCCACTTTAGCTTGTAAATCCTTGTCATTTTTCTAAGCTTCGACAATCTCTTGCAGAAACATCTGTCAGACTCTCAATTCAACTAAAATCGAACCATCGTCGGTCATAGACAACTGAGCATCCATAGCCCTTAAGGCAAACAAGGATTTCCTACTCAATGCGTCGACTACCACATTTGCCTTTTCGGGGTGATAGTCGATTATCAACTCATAGTCCTTTAGTAACTCTAGCCATCTTTGTTGCTATAGATTCAACTCTTTTCGCATCATCAAATACTTTAGACTTTTGTGATTGGTGAAAATCCGACACTTCTCGCCATACAAGTGGTGCCTCTAAATTTTTACGCAAAAACTATAGTCGAAAGCTCTAAATCATGGGTTAGGTAATTTTTCTCGTGTGGCTTTAGTTGCCTCGAGGCATAGGCTATTACCTTACCTTCTTGCATAAGCACACACCCCAATCCATTCAAGGAAGCATCACTATACACAACAAATTCCTTTCTTGATTCCGTTTGCACTAGTATTAGGGCTTCGGTCAACACAGCTTTTAACTTCTCAAAACTCTGTTGGCACTTTTCTATCCACTCAAACTTAACATCGTTTTGAAGCAGCCTCATCATCGAAGTAGCAGTCATTGAAAACCCTTTAACAAATCATCGGTAGTAGCCTACTAGGCCCAAGAAACTCCTAATCTCTGACACATTCCTCGGCAGTTTCCACTCAACAATGGCCACTATCTTCTCGGGTCAACTCTGATCCCATCTCCTGACACAATGTGTACCAAGAATCCAACCTCTTGTAGCCAAAATTCCCTCTTGCTAAACTTGGCATACAATTGTTTATCTCTCAAATTCTGCAATATGGTCCTTAAGTACTCTGCATGCTCACCCATGTTACGAGAATAGATGAGTATATCATCAATGAAGACGATAACAAACTTGTCCAAGTAGGGTCGAAAATTGCGGTCATCAAATCCACAAATTCCACAGGAGCATTTTTCAAGCCAAAGGGCATGACGAGGAACTCATAGTGACTGTACCTTGTCTGAAAGGGAATTTTCGGTACATCCTGTTCCTTGATTCTCAACTGGTAATACGCCGACCTTGAATCTATCTTAGAGAACACAGTTGATCCTTTAAGCTGGTCAAACAAGTCGTCGATCCTCAGCAAAGGATACTTATTCTTCACTGTAACCTTATTGAGCTGACAGCAATCTATGCACAATCTCATGGAGCCATCCTTTTTCTTTATGAATAATATCGGAGCTCTCCACGGGGAAAAGCTCGGTCTTGCAAAACCCTTATCCGATAACTCTTGCAGCTGAGTCTTCAATTCCTTATGTTCCATTGGAGCCATCCTATATGGAGCGATCGAGATAGGTGCTGTACCAGGGACCAACTCGATACTAAACTTGACTTCCCTCTCTAATAGTAATCCAGGCAACTCTTCCGGAAACACATCTGGGTACTCGTATACCACTGGCACTGAATCAATCTTTGCCTCCAACACTTGGGTATTCAATACAAAAGCAATGTACGACTCATACCCTTTTATCAAATACTTCTGAGCTGTCATAAAAGACATTACTATAGGTAGGCCATCCGGTTCACCTGATTCATCTCGAAGAACATCCCCGATTTCACATTTCAGCTCAATAAACTTCTTTCCACAATTACCACTACATCATTGGCAGTCAACCAATCCATACCAAGGATTATATCAAATTTGTCAAACGGCAATAACAATAAGTTGGCCAGAAAGCAGTGACCTCTAATTGTCAATAGACAATCCCTACATACTTTGTCAACTAGTACATGCTTTCTTAGTGGGTTTGACACCTTTACTACAAACTCGATTGACTCAACATGCACATTTATACTAGGTACCAGTTTCATACACATATATGAGTAGGTAGACCCCGGATCAATCAAGGCAATAATAGGTATATTATAAATAGAAAGGGTACCCGTAATCAGGTCGGAAAATGAAGCTTATTCACGGGCACAAATGACGTAGGTCCTTGTAGGCGCTCTGCCCTCTGATCTCACTGTGGAATCTATAGGGGTACCTCGACTTCTAGTCCTACTACCCGGGTTCTGTGATCTACCCCACGAAGGAGCACTACTCGCTCTCACCTCTTGCTTTTTATTACTCTCATCTATCTCAGGACATTCTCGGATGAAATGATCAAGTAAGCCGCACCGAAAACAACCTCTTTCATTTCCTTAACACTCACTGAAGTGTCATTTATCGCACTATGAGCACTTACGTCTATCTGGTCGAGCACTACCAACACTCCGCATGCTCACCCTCTTTACGAGAATAGACGAGCATATCATAGACGATAACAAACTTGTCCAAGTAGGGTCGAAAATTGCGGTTCATCAAATCCACAAATTCCACAGGAGCATTTTTCAAGCCAAAAGGCATGACGAGGAACTCATAGTGGCCGTACCTCGTCTGAGAGGGAATTTTCGGTACATCCTGTTCCTTGACTCTCAACTGGTAATACACCGACCTTGAATCTATCTTAGAGAACACAATTGATCCTTTAAGCTGGTCGAACAAGTCGTCGATCCTCGGCAAAGGATACTTATTCTTCACTGTAACCTTATTGAGCTGACGATAGTCTATGCACAATCTCATTGAGCCATCCTTTTTCTTTATGAATAATACCGGAGCTCCTCACGGGGAAAAGCTCGGTCTCACAAAACCCTGATCCGATAACTCTTGCAGCTGAGTCTTCAATTCCTTAAGTTTCATTGCAGCCATCCTATATGGAGCGATCGAGATAGGTGCTGTACCAGGGACCAACTTGATACCAAACTTGACTTCCCTCTCTGGTAGTAATCCAGGCAACTCTTCTGGAAACGCATTTGGGTACTCGCATCCCACTGGCACTGAATCAATCTTTGTCTCCGACACTTGGGTATTCAATAGACAGTAAGGTATGACTCATACCCTTTTCTCAAATACTTCTGAGCTGTCATAAAGACATTATTAGGTAGGCCATCCGGTTCACCTGATTCAAGTCGAAGAACATCCCCGGTTTCACATTTCAGCTTAATAAACTTCTTTCCACAATTTACCACTACCCGGGTTCTGTGGTCTACCCCACGAAGGAGCACTACTGGCTCTCACCTCTTACTTTTTATTACTCTCATCCATTTTAGGACATTCTCAGATGAAATGATCAAGTAAGCCGCACCGAAAACAACCTCTTTCATTTCCTTGACACTCGTCAAAGTGTCGTTTATCGCACTGTGAGCACTTAGGTCTATCCGGTCGAGCACTACTAACACTCGTAACAGAGGTAGTCTAAGCTTTGGATGTCGCATGTTGCTTACTCTTGTTCTTACCCGAGAATCCCAGTGAAGTATTGCATCGGGTAGTAAACTCTCTCGATCTCCTGGATAAGGATTGATGCGATTTCCCCATCTGTCTTTTCTTTGAGTCCCGAGACTCCATATCAGCTTTTCTCTTCTCATTGGCCAATTTTTCGGCCTTACATGCTCTATCAACGAGCACTGCAAACTCTTTAAGCTCCAAGATACCAACTAGCAACCGAATGTCCTCATTCAGACCATCTTCGAACCTTCTACACATCGTAGCCTCGGTAGATAAGCACTATTGAGCATACTTGCTGAGTCTTATAAACTCGTGCTCATATTCCGTCACTGTCATTTGGCCTTGTTTAATTTCTAGAAACTCTTTCCTCTTCTGGTCAATGATGTAACACCCCAAATTTTGGGCCTAGAAGAATTAGGCCTTGGGATTGGGTGGATTTAAAATTCTTGAGCGGAAGACTTCGGCTCAATTTGCAAGTTAGAATTGTTGGGTTAGTGATTTTGGAATGTTAAAGGGTTTTTATAAAGTTCTAGGTTCAAGCTTGGGTATAGGAAAAAAAATTTGGTTTTAGCCTTAATGGAACCCTGAGCTCAAGTGGGATAACTTATAAATAAAAGGGGCTAAAATAAGGCACAAAAGGAGTTGTGGTCCAGTGGCAAATGGCGCCACATTAGAGACAAGGAAGTGACACCATAGGGGAAGCAAGTCTTGGCTCTTACAATTTATTTTAGTTTCTCTTTTAAATAAATCTGGAAGAGAGTAGGTGGGTTTAAAGTTAAATGTGTTGGACTTATGACACAAAGGAGCTTGTGTCCTAGTGGTGGTGGCGTGGCGTGGCGTGGCATGTCTATCGAGAGGACTTTGGTTCGAATCCCTTTGCACGCATAGGTTGATTATTTTGCTCATGAGTTGGGTTTGGAGGATTGATGGAGAATCCCATATCGGGAAGCTAACATGAGAATAGGCGAGAAACTGGCTTTAAATAGAGCAAACCATGAGGAGAGTAAGCATACATTTTTTGGCTTATCCCTTTCGCGTTGTGGCGTGTTCATTTGGGTTAGGCGTTGGATCATTCGTTGATCTGTATGCCATTGAGGCATGGTGGTGGTGACCGTAGTTGATCTACACACCTCTTGGGAGTCAAGGGTGTGATTTTTGTTGGCTTCTGGGCATAGCAGCGTTTAGAGCGCGGAATAACTTCAAATACCTATCAAGTGTGTATTTCACACTACTCTAGTTGTAGAACAGCAAATGTCGGAATGCCAAAATGTCGGTCACATGGCGATGGTAGCCACACGAGTGTGCGAGCGCACATGTGGGAGCTTTGACGTGATAGTTGATACCATCATGAGTAATCTAGTGGGTTTAGGTTGCTTTGGGCCACGATGGGCCAGAATGGGCCATGTGGGCTCAATAGGCCCGTGGGCCCAATCGGTCAAATTGTAGGATTGTGTAGTAAATATTGGACTGGTCTATGTGAATCTCATATCTATGGCTAGATTTAGGATAAAAGGGCCACACGAGCGTGTGGGCCCACTTGGGCCAAGAACGGGCCTTAGGCCCATTCGCAACGTTATCTCTTGTTAGAATACTTGAGTCGAACGAGGCGACTATAGACCTTGTGAGGGGTTGATAAAATTACAGAATTACCCCCGATTTACAAAATTACTAAAATGCCCTTAGTTTATAAAATTACAAAAATACCCCAGATTTACGAAATTACCGAAATACCCATAATTTGCAAAATTATCGAGATACCCTTGATTTACAAAATTACCGAGATACCCTTGATTTGTGAAATTACCGAAATACCCCTAATTTGTGAAATTATTAGAATACCTTTAATTTGTAAAATTACTGAGATACCCCTAATTTGTAAAATTATTGAAATACCCCTAGTTTGTAAAAATTACCAAAATACCCCTAGTTTATAAAATTATAGAAATACCCCTAATTTGCAAAATTACCAAGATACCCCTAATTTACGAAATTCCAGAAATACCCCTAATTTGTAAAATTAGCGAGATACCCTGATTTGCAAAATTACTGAGATACCCTTGATTTGCAAAATTATTGAGATACCCTTGCTTTACAAAATTACCGGAATAGCCCTAATTTGCGAAATTACTGAAATACCCTAGATTTGTGAAATTACCAAAATACCCTCGATTTGCGAAATTACCAAAGTACCCCTATAAGGTAGAATTATCGAAATACCTCTGTAGGGTAGAATTATCGAAATACCCTTATAGGGCAGAATTACCGAAATACCCTGGTTTGTAAAATTACCAAAATACCCCTAGTTTGCAAAATTACTGAAATACCCCTGGTTTACAAAATTACTGAAATACCCCTAGTTTGCAAAATTACCAAAATACCCCTGGTTTATAAAATTATCGAAATACCCCTAATTTGTAAAATTATTAAAATACCCCTGGTTTGTAAAATTATCGAAATACCTCTGGTTTGCGAAATTACTAAAATACCCCCGTAGGGTAGAATTTTTGAAATACCTTTGTAAGGTAGAATTACTAAAATACCCTCGTAGTATGAAATGACTAAAATACCCCTAATGGGTGAAAAGATAATTTTTGCCCCTCGAGGGTATACGACTCAGTGGTGATACAATTTAATTGATTTGACTATGTTTGACTGAGAATGTACGACTGTGATTGGACTGTTGTGACTGTGATTTGTATGATTGTTAATGGGCCAGAATGTGTACCTAGGCCCACGATAAGATATAACCGGTATGCCTTAAGTGCAAAATGACTAATATGCCTCTAAGGGCTAAATGACAATATTGCCCTATTGATATAAGTGTGATTTGTATGTCATATGTGTATTATGATGCATTCATGAGATTATATGCTGCATATGGGCTGGGATATGATTGGAGGAAGTGTATATGAGGTTCGTACGGTTGCTTGACGACTGTGGATCCAACGAAGGCTTTTTAAGCCATGACCAGCTTAGCTGCAATGATGAGTAGTGCCGCAACCGGTGCTACAACGGATATGATGATTAGCAGCTCTGTTGCAACGATGAATAGTACTACAACCAGTGCTACAACGGGTGTATAAGGATAGGTGGATCGAGTATCTCCCCACAGGAATGTAAGGATGGAAGAGGGTGTATAGGTTGGATGGGGGTTTATATGCATTGCATGTTCATACTGTTATCTGATATGGGCTCAAGCCCAACAGAGGCCGCTATGGGCTAAGGCCCAAAGGCCACTGTTATTGAATGGGGCTTAGGCCCAAACTATTTATTGCATGATTTGTATTCTCGAGGGTCGTACACACTGAGTTTTCAAAAACTCACTCCCTTATTTAATTTTGTAGGTGACCCTCAGTAGGCGGCTCGACGCAGGAGAGGACTCGGAGGTGGCCACACTGCAAGTTATTTATCGATTTAGTAGCTTCTTTTATTTCATCTCTAATTTTTGTTAATGGGTTGTAATAAGGCCTCTATAACTTCTAGATTTTAAATTTTGGATTTTTATATCTATTTAAAGTAGACTCGATTTTTCCAAAAATATTAACTGCGTTCAAACCAACACGTTTCTACAAACTACAAACTTTTACAAGCTTCCTCAACTTACTTGGTGTTCACTTATAATAACAATTTAAGGTTTTGATTTTGACCCTATAAAAACACAAATTTTCAAATGAACCTCGTTTTAAACTAAAGTACTCATTTAGCAAGACTGGTTTTGAAAATGGAAATTGCTTTATAAATACTGTTTTAAACCTCGAACAATCAAATATTTTCAAAGTTTGTCAACTACACCCGTTTTTACGATTCACTCTTCAATGTGACATGCCAGACTCGAGTCTAATTTCTAGGTCGGGTTTGGGGTGTTATAAACGAACCTCTGACTGATATACTTTTTACAAAATTCCTCTAAAAAGAATTCCTAAGTCACACACTCTCGGTACAACTGACACGAGAGTATTCCACCACTGGTAGGCTGAATCTCACAGAAGTGACACTACGCAATTTATGCACTCTTCAGGCATGCATGACAGCTTATCGAACACTCTGATGGTGTTCTCTAACCAGAACTCGGCTCTCTCCAGGTCATCATCTTTATTTGCTTGAAATTCCTCGCCCCCATGTTTTCTAATTCTATCAATCGGGGGTTTCTCCCTTCTAACCAAATCTGCCCCTTGAGGAGTTGTAGGGATAGGCTGAAGAATCGATGGATGTGGGGGAGGCAGAGTATACGGAGTTGCTTGAATGTACTCCGTATACCAAGTATTCATCATTTGGAGGTAGGCTTCTCTAGCCCCTCTGCTCTAACTCATCGTCACGGGCCCAATCTCAATTGGCACGGTCCCTTCAGTAGGAGCCGGCATGTTACTTTCCACATCATCTTCCATAGCTCCTTTAGGATCCATTTACTTTATGAAAAATACAATTTAAATCGGCAGGAGTCGTTACACTATCGTATTACAATTATGGCATGTATAGCTAGACTCGTACACAAGCTAGTTAGTCCTAGAATCGACTAAATCATAGCTCTGATACCACTAAATGTAACATCCCTTACTCGTATCCGATGCTAGGACAGGGTATGAGGCGTCACTTTACAAAAACACTTGCAAACATTCAACTTAAGCCAACGAAATGCGTCTCAATTTAAAAATTTTTCAAACATTGTCCTACAGACTTTCATATGGGCCTACGAGGCCTAAAACATGATTTGGAAACAATCTAAGACTATTTCTGGTACTTAAGAAAATTTCACTAAAAACTATTAAAAATAGGGCATACGTCCGTGTGGAAGAGCAACACGCCCGTATGGCCTCTAGACATGGCCGTGATGATGGCCCTTGTGGTTTACACAGCCTAAGCACCTAGGGACACGCACATGCCCCTCGTCTGAGTGGATATATTTTCTAACATTGAAACTACAGGGGTTTTCACATGGCATACCACACGCCTGTGTGCTCAGCCCGTGTCCCTCACACGGCTATGACATGCCCGTGTCGCAGTGCGTGTGCAAAAACCTTGACATTCTGTTTCTGACGTCAGCAATCACTCGGCTGTGGCACATGCTCGTGTGCTAGACCCTGTCCTTCACACGGTAGAGACACACAGCCGTGTCTCAGCCCTTGTGTTTACTATTGGGCATTTAATTCTACCAATTCAAGGAGCAGGGGATACACGGCTTAACCACATGCCTATGGGGCGGACCGTGTGTGACTAAACACACGCCCGTGTGGACAAAATAAAGCTATCTACCAAGCCTATTTGCCACCCTGAAACAAGGTCAAACATATACTAAACATAACAAGTCTCCAAGACTCACACAAAAGCCATAATTTGGCAACCACACAACTCAATATAAATGATCCAACCATGCATTCAATTTATTACTCCTAGCACATACAATTACTCATGCTAAATTCTCATTCTTAAAAACATCATCATTTGTATTTAATAACCAATAGTGAATATTAGCCAATATCTTTAGCCTTATAAAAAATAAGGTACTTCAAGAAATAAAGGCAACACAATTGGCCCAAAATAAAATGACATTAAACTAAGTCTAGTCCCTATGCATGCCATATCTCAAAAAGCTAGAAACTAACTATACCAAAAACTTTAGATGATAGTGTGAACGAAGCCTCCATTGTCCGTTGATCCACGAGCTAGTTAGGCGGCACTAAAGAAAATGGAAATGAGAGGGGTAAGTGTAAAACTTAGTAAGTTATAAGTAAATAGAAGACAACAATTTACCATACTAAGACATGCTTTCAATACATCATAGTTTATGCATGATACAGAGTATGGCCATAACATAACTTACTGGTTTTCATACTTTACTAATCATACATCATTCTATTAAGCTTGTATTTTATACATTTCATTTAGGTACCTGCACCCCTTACAAAATCATCATAATACCTCTCGAAGTTATCACTCACTTTAAAATTTTCTGTTGAACTATTTAGAATACAAAAGGATATTCAATGTGCCTCCAACATTGGGTATCTAGCTAATGCCATGTCCCAGACATGGTCTTACACTGGCTCTCCTCTATCTGTGCCGATGCCATATCCCAGACATGGTCTTACACTGACACCTATCCAAGCCGATGCCATGTCTCAAACATGGTCTTACACTAGCTTGCTTGTAGAGGCTGATGCCATGTCCCAGACATGGTCTTACACTAGAACTCGTATCAATGCCGATGCCATATCCCAAACATGGTCTTACACTGGCTAGCATATATCTGTGTCGATGCCATGTCCCAAACATGGTCTTATACTAACACGTAACGAGGCCATTAGAATGTTTCAAAACGAAAAGTAAGACGTAATACAGTCATCTCACACGCTAGGCCAAAAAGGCTATTCTTGCTAGAAAATCTCATAATCGAATCGCTAGGATAAAAGTGGTGATCTCAGGCAGGGAATACAATGGAGCACTCCAGCAACCATTGAACCGGATGCCTAGAATATGCTCTTTTCAGGACATGAGAATACGGTCTTTCTCCGCTTAAGCTTAAAAAAGGCTTCCCCCCTATAAGGTGTGAAGCATTGATTTCCCTACCCAGCTAGGAAAGTATAAGTGATTGATAAAGAACTTCTTAGCCGATCCCATAATAGCTTCTTTTCATTTTCACTCCCAATGTACATATGGCACAATATTACAGGAAGCTTGAAGTGCAGCATTCCATTCTCGCATGTCTATTCTCTCTTTCTTAGGGTCTATCTTTCCGTGCGTTCTTCCTCTTCCTTTCTGGATCAGCTTTCACTTCATCTTCACCGAAATTAACCTAATAGAAAGCCATTCATGGATTTTGAAGGTTTGGCCATGTAGTTGTGAATGCATGGTATGATTTTTAACTCAATTTTTAATGATTTTTATGTTTTTGAGGTCGTTGTAGCTTAATTGAGCTAGGCCAGAGACTAATTTACAAAACTGTTTAAGATTTAGGATGTTACCATTGATGAATATGCACGTGTTTTGAAGATTGATGATAGAAAATGCATCATTGTTGTTAGATTAACATGTTTTGTAAAGTGATTTTTAGTGAAAATGCCAATTAGGGATTACATTGAGAAATATGAAAATTGTGTGGTAAATGTGTGAAATAATGAAAAAGATGGGTTGCTATGAGTATAGGTGAAATTCAGCTAGCATCGGTGGGGACTCAATTGCATGAATTTGTATTTTTATGAGCTAAGGACTAAATTGTAAAGTAGTCAAAAGTTGAGCAGTAAAATTGTAATTTTGCCAAAATATGTGTTTTGGGTTAAATTGAATAGAATGATAATTAAATAAGTTAAATTTGATTATATATAGATCAAGAATAGCAAAGATCAGAATTAGATCCGGGAAAAGATAAGGTTATCAAGTAGAAGGTGAAATCCATAGTTTGAATACGAGGTAAGTTCGTATAATTAAAATTGAGCATTTATATATACACTTATTTGAAATATATGCACGTGAATTAAGAAAAACAAAAATACATGATTATTGAATTCCTAACAAATGAGTTTAAAGATTATCGAGCCCCGTTTGAACCTTAAGAATTCGTAGGATACGAGTGACATGTCATTAGGGTTACCGATTTGGTTGAGATCCTGCATGTGTTGCAGACTCACCACATGTAACACCCATTACCCATATTCAATGCCGAAATAAGGAACGAGGCATTACCGGACTTATCTCACGAATAAACATACAATTCTGAGACATAAATTTTCGTCCAAATTAAAAACCATTCACATTCAATCATACGTCCCTAAAACGAGCCTACGAGGCCTAAAACATACATTGGAAGCAGTTCAGGACTAAACCGAGAACTTTAGAAAATTTTACGAAACATAGAAAATTTTCCACTATACAAGGGCCACACGCCCGTGTGGGTAGGCCATGTGGTCACACATGCTCGTGCCCCTAACCCGTGTAACTCTATATTTATGACGTCATCAGCATTTGAAGGTCACACAACTAGGTCACACGCTCGTGTGCTTAGGCCGTGTGGTCGATTTAATTTTCATAATTTTTCATAAAATAGGTGCAGACTTCACATGCCCTAGACACACGCCCGTGCTCAAGCCCATTCCGTCCACACGGTTGAGACACACGCCTGTGTCTCTGCCCGTTTGCTCAATTCTGAGCATTCTATTTCTCAAAAATTAAGGTGTATGGGACACACGGCCTAAACACGCTATGGGGGAGACCATGTGTCACACACGGCCTAGACACATGCCCGTGGGTCTACTCATGTGGACAATATATAAGCTATTAACGAAGCCATTTGCCACCCTGTTACAAAAACACACTCATACCAATTCAAAGCACATAACATAATGTAGTTAAGCAACCATAATGTCCACAACCAATATATCAACACATCACTCTCATGCCATATTTATCATACTTAAACATCGCTTACTTATCAACCAAAATCATGCCAATTACCCCATCTATGAAATGCATCATCATATGATTAAACTTGTAATCAACATTTAGCTAATTTCCAATGGCCTTATACAAAATAATCACTTAACCAATATAAGACAACACCATTGGTCCAATCAACTATGACACATATATAAAATAACCAAGTCCCTATGCCTTACTTTTAAAATGCTAAAATATCAATACCCAAAATAAAGCCTTGATAGTGTGATGCTAAACTCCGATGATTCCCGATCCCCAAGCTAGCTTGGTGACACTATAAAATAAGGAAAAGAAAAGAGTGGTAAGCTTTATAGCTTAGTAAGTTTATATGCAAATAATAGACATCATATTTATAACTTTATTATGCAAGATCCTTAATGGAAATTGGTATAAACATTACTAAACTTTTAAAACCATTTCTTACCTATTCATAACCTTACCATAAGGGCATTACTAAACATCACATATTAATTCATCGTTATTCTTCCATCCAATTGTCACATGGACTTCGTACGTACCTGTATTACTTACTTGCATGTATTTTTGTTCTCGTTTAAACTAGGCCTGCTAAACTAGTCGAAATCACTAAGGATACTCGGGAGTCATACATAGGTCATACAATGCCATATCCCATATATGGTCTTACATGTAATTCAATATCGATGCCAATAGCCCAGCTATGGTCTTACATGAAAACTCATATCGATGTCATGTCCCTGACATGGTCTTACATGAAATCTCGAACCAACGCATGTCCCAGACATGGGCTTACACGTACTACAATACCATGTCATATCCTAGATATGGTCTTATACAGAATCTCATATCGATAACCTCAATGTTATGACCCTTGTATCCTATAATTTTCCTAGGGTTCGTACTAGACTTCTTCAATTATTGAATTATCGCCGAACTCGTTCATACAATTAAACTCATTCACATGGTCAATTATACAATTCAAGCAATAATTAAACTTTTAAACATATTATAATGATGTATTATTTACACATAAACTTACCTCGGTACGAAAATAGCTAATAGTGCGATTTAGTTCATAATCTTGTCCTTTCCTGATCTAGGTCAAAACTTCATTTTTCATGATCTATAATAACAAATTTAACTCATTTAATTATCATATTACTCAGTTCAATCCAAAAATCATATTATGGAAAAATTACATTTTGCCCCTAACTTTTCTCTTATTTACACTTTAGTCCCTAGGCTTGTTAAATGAAACGTGTTCATTTTTCTCGAAACCCAAGCCTAGTCGAACCTTACGCATGCTTATAGTAGCCCATATTTTTTCATTTATTCACATAGTTCTACACACATTTTACAACTTTTGCATTTAGGTCCTTTTTGACATTTTCACCGAAAATCACCTAGTAAAAGTTGTTTATCACACAACTAACATTCATATTCTACCATTAAACATCAAAATACATGCATGGCTAACATGGGAAAAATTTTAAACATGAACCCTACTTCAAAATAATGGTAGAAATAGGTAAATCGAGTGATAACGACATCAAAAATGTAAATATAAAAATAGGGCTAGGTATCAAGCTTGAAAGTTGAAGAAACCTTAGCTATGGTGTGCTTCAAATTTTCAGCTAAGGGAAGAAGATGGAAAAATTTTGGCTTTATTTTCCCTTTTTATTCTTTTATTAACTAAATGACCAATATGCCTTTTTTACCTTTCTTTGAAATTTTACCCTTCCATGTCCATTTTTGTCCATCATGAGATATAAATGGTCTAATTACTAAATAAGGACCTCTAATTTACAAATTCATTTCAATTAAGCACCCAAAGCTTCTAGAACACATATTTTGCACTTTTTGCAATTTAGTCCTACTAGTCAAATTGGAACCTCTGTCGATAAAATTTCTTAACGAAATCTTCACACATGCATTCAATCATACTATAAACCCTAAAATAATATCACAATGAATTTTTCTACTTCAGATTTGTGGTCCCGAAACCACTATTCTAATTTAGCCCTAAATCGGACTATTATAACTTTCCCCAATTTAAGGATTTTCGTCCCCCGAAGATCTTACTGGAAAAGAGGTTTGGCTGCTATTTTCTCATAGCTTCCTCAGGTTCCAATGTAGACTCTTCTACCCCAAGTCTTTGCCATAGAACTTTTACTAAGGCTATACTTTTATTTCTCAACTGTTTAACCTCATGTGCTAAAATCTTGATCGGTTGTTCATCACACGTCATATTTGGTTGAATGTCAACCTCTGTTGGAGAAATTACATGTGAAGGATCCGAACGATATTGTCGCAACATTGACACATGAAACACATCATGAATCATTTCCAACTCTACCGGTAAAGCTAACCGATATGCCACTATCCTATTCTTTCAATAACCTCATACGGGCCAATAAAATGCGGGCTCAACTTGCCTTTACGGCCAAATCTCAGAATCTTTTTCCATGAAGATATTTTCAGAAGCACTTTATCACCGATCTGAAATTTGATCTCTTTTCTTTTCAAATCCACATACGACTTTTGTCGATCTGAAGTGACTTTCAAACAGTCACGGATTAGTTTCACTATTTATTCAGTTTTTTAACCAAATCAACACTGTGAATCTATCTCTCACTGAGCTCGATTCAATTCAAAGGAGTTTGACATTTGCAGCCATACAATGCCTCGTACGGTGCCATCCTTATACTGAACTAAAAGATGTTGTTGTAAGCAAACTCAACTAAAGGTAGATATTTCTCCAAACTAACTTCAAATTCTAGAACACAACATCAGAGCATATCTTCAAGAATTTGAATTACTCTTTTTGATTGACCACCCGTTTGTGGAAGAAACGCGGTGCTAAAATTCAATTTTGTACCTAGAGCTATTTGCAACTTTTTCCAAAATCTTGAAGTAGATCTCTATATGAAATAATAGAAATAGGCACTCCGTGCAATCTCACAATTTTAGCTATGTACAATTCAGCTAGCTTATCAAGTGAATAGTCAATACGTACCAGAATAAAATGAGCCGATTTCGTCAATCGATCAATGATAACCCAAGCGGCATTTTTCTTTTTCAAAGTTAAAGGCAAACTCGTTACAAAGTCTATCGTAATCCTGTCCTATTTCCACTCGGGTACCATCACTGGTTGAAGTAAACCCGAAGGCACTTGATGTTCGACCTTTTCTTGTTGACAAGTCAAACACTTTGATACGAACTCAAAAATACCTCTTTTCATACCCACCCACCAATACAATTTCTTTAAATCATTATACATTTTTGTACTACTCGAATGAACAAACGAACAACCACTGTGTGCCTCGTGCAAAATTTTTTGAATCAGCTCATAATTTTTTGATACACATACCCTATTTCAGAATGTCAAGCAATCATCTGAACCGATCCAAAAATCTGAATCACTACTTAATTCACACTGAACTCTCTTAGCTTGCAAATCACTATCACTTTTCTGAGCTTCATAAATTTGCTACAGAAATAACGGTCCAGCTCTTATTTCAGCCAAGATTGAATCATCATTAGGCAAAGTCAATCTTGTATTCATAGCCCCCAAAGCAAACAAGGACTTTCTACTCAAAGCATTCGCGACTACATTCGCCTTTCTCAGATGATAATCGATTACCAACTCATAGTCTTTTAACAACTCGAGACATCTTTGTTGTCACAAGTTCAAATCCTTTTGAGTCATCAAATACTTTAAACTCTTATGATTGGTAAAGACACGGCATTTCTCACTTAAAAATGATGATGCCAAATTTTCAAAGCAAACACAATGGCAGCCAACTCTAGATCGTGCGTCGGATGGTTCTTCTCATGCGGTTTCAACTATTTCGAGGCATAAGCTATCACCTTGCCTTCTTGCATCAATACACAACCGAGACCATTCAATGATGCGTCGCTGAAAATTACAAACTCTTTTCCCGACTCAGGTTGCACTAACACCGGTACCTCAGTCAATAAAGCTTTCAACTACTCAAAACTCTATTGGCATTTCTCTGACCATTCAAACTTAACATCTTTCTGTAATAACCTTGTCATCGGAGTAGCAATCATCGAAAATCCCTTAACAAAACGTCTAAAGTACCAACTAAGCCCAGAAAACTTATAAACTCGGATACATTTCTTGGCGGCTTCCAATCAACAATTGCCGAAATTTTGCTCGGATCAACCCTTATACCTTCTGTAGAGGCAATATGTCCCAAAAATCTAACTTCTTTATTGGACCCTCTATCGATAAAATTTCTTAATGAAAATTTATAACACCCCAAATTTTAGGGATTTGGATTTTCTTCGCTTGAATTGATATTTGCATGTTTTGGGTGTGTCTAGGGGGCCTTTGGAAGGCCCGGTTTAAAGCCTAACTGTGGAAAAATTTTAATTTTTTTGGCTTGGGGGAGTATGGATGTTAGTTCTTAGGGTTTAAGATTTGTCGTTGGGGTTTTGTGACACAAATTAACACGTAGTGGAGTAGCTTGAGGCTTCATTGGCAAGGGGGAGCAAGCCTTGTGGCATCATTAGCAAGGGGATCCAGGGTTTAAATCCCATTGCAGGGAAAAGGTTATTATTTTTGCTATGAGCGGGCGGCAAGAGTTGGATTGTGGGCAAACTCTATCAAGTTGGTTGAGTGAGTAGAGGATGTTATCTGAATTAAGTTCAAATTGGAAAATGAGTAAATCGAGGAGCAAAATAAGGAGTTATTTAGGAGATTTTTGAGGGATTAGGTATAGGGGAAGAGACGGCCGATTGTAGGCAAGCTTAGAGTGCAAAAGTGGTTTCGGCTTTGAGTGTGAGTTGGGTGCCAAATTCCTCCCTTGTTGTTTTGGGCTTCTATTTCGTCAGCTTTTTCTAAGTTTTCCTCTTTTGTGCCGTTTTTCACTTCTAGTCACTGGGGTTTCGGGAATTTGGGGTACAAGCCTTTGTGCCGAAATCCTTAAGGATTAAATACTGAAAGTTTGCATCCTCTCCTCAAAATCTCTTTCCCCTCTTCTTACTTTCAACTCTCTTCCAATCGACTGCCTTACCATGGCTGAATCCTACAAGAACCAAATCACTCTTCTCCTTACCCATTCTCATATCTTTATACTCTCTCTTCTCTAAGTCTTACGTTATACCTAGCCGAACAGTACTCTTCATTTTTTCTTTTTGGAAGCTGAATCTTGTTCTCTTCTCTCTGCCTTTATCCTACCGAATTTCCTCTGTTCTACAATCTTTTCATTCTCGCTTAGTGAGTCAAAACTGATTTGCTCCATAGCCGAATCTCTGTCTCACTTTTGAGTGCTTGTTGACCGCCTTTCTCTTCTCTTTTTACTGGCTAAACCTCCTCTCTCTTTAGGGTATCTCGCTAGCCATCGATCTCATTAGTAAACTATTAGTAAGGGGTCGACTGCTTTCATATTCTGTCGTTTCAATCAAGTGGATTTTGGGTAAGTACTTCTTGTTAGTTCGGCTTTTAGTTTGTAGATATAAGGTTTTTCTCTTATTAAGGTACAACGATTCAACTTGGGGTTAAGACTCCTTTAACCCTTCCCTTTTGATTAGATTCATGGTAGTTCATAGGTGCCTAGATCTATCGTCGTGCAATCGGTTTCAGGGGGCCTCTTTAATCACGTGGGAGTAGCTGAGTAAGGAAGTGGTTGAACGCGTGGTGGCGATTGGAATCGCAAACACAGGTGTGTAACGACACCCCTAGTAGCGTAGATTGGCAAAAGCTGAAAAGCCGAAATGCTGAAATGCCGGCATTTTGAGGCCTTACAGGCACGCGAATGCTTGTGGGCCAATCTGAACCCACAAACGATGGGCAGTAGACTGTGAAGGCCGTTGTGTTCATTCTCGTGCACTTGGGCTGTTCTTGGCCTCGATGGACCGAAATGGGCCCAACGGGCTTACGGCCCATATAGGTAAATTATGCAGTAAGTGATAGTTGGCATGTTAGAGGGTAAGAATTGCGGTACTGTATGTGAAATTAGACTGTGCGGGCCACACGAGCATGTGGGCCCACCCGGGCCCATTAGGGGTTTTGGGGCCCGTAAACCCTATTTGGACAATTAGACTTTTAGAGTCACTCAAAGTGACGTTAGACCTACTAGAAGGTCATATTAGGTGCTAAGATACTGTAATTTAGTAAAATGACCAGAATACCTTGAAGGTAAAATTGCTGTTTTAACCGTAATTGCCCAAATGACCGTTTACCCTTAGAGATAGGTGGTTGATATGTGTATGATCGTATCTGTATCTGTTTATCTGTATGCATGTCTTATATAGTTCTGTTAGTTTGCATGGGGTAGGGTTTGATATCAGAGGAAGATCTGTATAGTGGCTCTGCCACGTGATTTTATATAGTGGCTTTGCCACGTAATCTGTATTAAGTGGCATTGCCACGATATCTATTATTAGCAGCTTGGTTGCGTATTGGTGTGTGGGCTAGGTGGGTTGAGTTATTCCTCACATGGTATGATGGGCTGGTATGGGTGGTGTGCAGGTTAGACTGGCTTTGGGTTGCATACTGTTCTATACTGTATCTGTGATGGGCTTGGGCCCCCTCTATTTCTGAATAGGGCCAAGGCCCAGACTGATCTGGTTCTAAATAGGGCTTCAGCCCAGCACGGTTTGTTGGTTTTATCTATGATACTAGTTGGGGATAATTATACACTGAGTTTCGCAAACTCGCCCTCTTTATTTTACGCTACAGGTAACCCTCAACCATAGAGGATTTGGAGCTAGGAGGGACTCGGGATGGCCACATACTTCTGCTTCTATTTTTACTTTTGTTTTAGTTACTTAATTTAATATTTATTTTGGGTTTTGGTTATGTAATAAGGTCCCCATAGATTTTTATTTGGTTTAATTTTCTGCACTTAGATTAATTTAACATTACAATTGGTAGGTATAAACTTTGGGTTTTGAAAATTAAACACAAACATTTTCAAGTTACTGGATATCACAAATAAGGCTATCATTTCTTATAAAACATTTTTCAAATTAATAAAAGTGGTTTTAACCTAAAATTGTCCAACATTCCAAATCTAAATGAGGTTTTTAAAACAAAGGAGAACCTTTTAAATATATCATCTATTTCTGTTATCTTCCATGTGACACGTAAGATCTGCCATAACGTCTAGGACGGGTTTGAGATGTTACATTTAGTGGTATCAGAGCCAGGTTGTAACAACTCAGCTATGGTGTGGGTCTTAAAAGCTTTCTTAAAAATAGATTAGAAAGATTTAAAATGCTTTGAAAACTCATTCTTTGTAGAATATTTTAAAACTTTCAAATAAAAGGAGTTTGTCAAATTCTATTTTCAAAAGCCCATATTTTGGAATGTTTTCAAAAGAAGTTTGTTTAAACAGTTTTCAAGGAAAAACTTTGAATTATTCTACATATGTTATTGAAAAGTGTGGCATACCGAGTCACCGACACCAAATCTGTAAGTCTTCTCTGTTATACTATACTGTATTAAACTGTGATACTAAGCCATTATTGTAGATAGTACTAAAACCCTACTGGAACTCTGTAGTTAGGAGAAAGTGGGACTATAGAAAACTAAAAACTCTAGAAGACTGAAAACTATAGCTAGATTTCGATCTGCAAAAACAAAACTCTAAATTACTGTCTTCTTCATAAAACATCTGTAATAAATACTGGAATTATGAACTAATGCATAAAATTCGTAAACCAAATAATACACAAATATCGATATGAGTAAAAGAGCTGCACGCAGAAGGGGCCGTCGTAGAGGCTGAGGTAGTGCTCGAACTAGATCTTCAGCCTCGGGGCATATGCCTACGATGGAGGCACCAATTTCACCAACGACTGAGACAGGGTCTCACGATCGAGCTGCAAGGGATGACGCTTTGTCCCAAGCAATGCTTCGTGTTCTGGAGAGAGTTGCCAGGGTGAGAACTAGAACGATGAATCGAGGATCAATTTCTGAGTGGCTTCGGGCTAATGGAGCTGAGATCTTTAAGGGCGTATCTGGCATAGCCCCGAATGTGGCTGAGTACTGGTTAGAGGCCACATAATGGATCATAGATGATTTGGATTGCTTGGTGGACTAGAAGCTGAAAGGAGCAGTATCTTTACTGCGTAACGAGGCCTACCAGTGGTGGCTCACTATGAGAGATGGTACACTGGCTGAACGGTTGACTTGGGATCTTTTCAGGACGACCTTCAAAGGAAAGTATGTCGGGGCGAGTTATGTGGATGCTTGAAGGAAGGAATTCTTGAATCTGACTCAGGGGAGCAAGTCTATAGTAGAATACGAGGTGGAGTTCTTAAGGTTAAGCCGATATGCCAATAGAATCATTGCTACAGAGAACGAGCGCAGTGTGCATTTTGAGGATAGTCTCAGAGATGAACTGTGGGAGCTGGTTACTCCACAGAGGGAGCATGATTTTGCTGCTCTAGTTGAAAAAGCTAAGATAGCTGAGGACGTGAAGTGCTCAGAGTGCCACAATTGGGAAAAGGATAGAAATAGATTCAGGAGGGATCCTAGAGTGCCGCAGGGAGACCTGTTAAGAGAGCTAGAGTTGATGAGTCAGTTCGAACAGCTCCGGTTACTATGGTTAGACTGTAGGTTTGTGGGGACTATAGGAAAGTACATTAAGGCGAATGTTGGAGCCGTTCTGAGGCATGCTTCCGATATGGGTCCAAGGATCATCGAGTTAGAGATTGTCCATAGAGGCCAGCACAAATGCAAGCTAGTGAATAGAGGAATGCTTAGCCTATGAGAGGTGGTCAACAGCCACCAAGAGGCCTTGGTCAGGCCAGTGGTGGAAATGGACGCAGACGTGAAGCATGAGGCAGAGGTGCTAGAAATACTGTGGCACGAAGCCAGCTTTGGTCTACGCTGCTCGTAGTCAAGAGGATGGTGAATCACCTGATGTCATAACGGGTACATTTCTAAGTCATAGCCTGCCTTGCCTTACTTTAATTAATGTTGGGTCTACACACTCGTATATTGCATGCGATGTGTCTGTGACATTGGGTGTGCAATCTGAGAATACGGTGAGCTGGGTATCTGTAATTAGTCCACTAGGTCACTTAGTTAGGGTAGACAAACTCTTTAGAGAGGTGCCCTTAGAAGTATAAGGTAGAACTTTCTCTACGGACCTAATGGAATTATCATTCGGGGAATTTGATCCTATCCTGGGTATGGACTGGCTCATTAAGCACCGAGCAAACTTGGATTGTGCTGCGAAGAGAATGGTATTAAAGACTTCGGAGGATAAGGAGGTAGTTGTAATAGGGGAGCGTAGAGACTACTTGTCTAATGTTATCTCGGTGTTAAGGGCCGAAAAGCTAGTTCACAATGGTTGCGAGGCGTTTCTGGCATATGTGAGTAAATTTAATTCTATGGGTTCTTCAGTTGGTGAGGTTAGGACTGTTAAGGAATTTTTGGACGTTTTCCCTAATGAGCTTCCTGGGTTGCCTCTGAACCGTGAAGTCGAATTTGGAATAGATCTATTGCCTGGAACGGCTCTAATGTCCATCGCCCTTTATAGGATGGCACCGAAGGAGCTTGTGGAGTTGAAGGCACAAATCCAAGAACTGTTAGATTGAGGCTTTATCCAACCGACTGTGTCTCCGTGGGGAGCACTGGTGTTATTCATCAAGAAGAAAGATGAGACGATGCGTATGTGTATTAACTACCGTTAGTTGAACGAACTGACTATTAAAAACAAGTACCCTTGCCAAGAATCAACAACCTGTTTGATCAACTTAGAGGAGCTTCAGTGTTCTCCAAGATCGATCTTCGATTTGGATATCATCAATTAAAGGTTAAGGAGGCAGACATCTATAAGATAACATTCAGGACTCGATATAGTCATTACGAGTTCCCGGTGATGCTGTTTAGAGTTACAAATGACCAGTAGCCTTTATGGATCTCATGAATTGAGTATTCCAACCTTACCTGGATCAGTTTGTAGTCATCTTTATAGACGATATCCCAATGTACTCAAAAACTGAGGAGGATCATGATGAGCATCTCTGGATCATTCTGCAGATTTTGAAGGAGAAGCAGCTTTACGCAAAATTCAACAAGTGTGAATTTTGGCTGCGAGAGGTGACATTCTTAGCTCATGTTATTTATGTTGAGGGGATTAGAGTGGATCCTCAAAAAATTGAAGTTGTTTTGGAATGGAAACCACCAAGGACTGTGTCAGAAATTTAGAGTTTTCTGGGACTGGTAGGGTACTATAGAAGGTTCGTGGAAGGCTTTTCTATAATTGTGGCACCATTGACGAAGCTTCTAAGGAAAGGAGTACCGTTTAACTGGACTGTCAAGCAACAAGAGAGTTTTGAGAACTTGAAGGAAGTCTTGACTGAAGCACCTGTGTTAATTCAGCTGGAGTCTGGGAAAGATTTTACTGAATATAGTGATTCATTGCATGTTGGATTGGGTTGTGTGTTGATGCAAGAGGGTAAAGTGGTTTCTTACGCATCACGTCAACTTAAGCCTCACGAGGCGAATTACCCTACTCATGATCTAGAGTTAGCGGCGGTGGTATTTGCGCTAAAGATCTAGAGGCACTATTTATATGGGGAGAAGTGTATCATTTACACAGGCCATAAGAGCCTCAAGTACCTCTTTACTCAAAAGGAGTTGAACCTTAGGCAATGAAGATGGATAGAGTTGCTTAAGGATTATGACTGTTCCATTGAATATCACCCGGGTAAAGCTAACGTGGTAGCGTATACTCTGAATCGTAGGGTTGTATCTGATCTGAGGGTGATGTTCGCTCATCTAAGTCTTTATGATGATGGTAGTCTGTTGGAGGAACTGTAAGTAATACCGACCTGGACTAAGCAAATTAGAGAGAAACAATTATTGGATAGTCATTGGTTTCTCAGTTTCGATAATTGGAGAATAATGAAACTTCTGAATTTGGATTGAACAGTAAAGGGATTTTGTGCTTTTGTAGGAGAGTTTGTGTTCCAAAGGACTCTAATCTGAGGTAGTCTATACTGTGGGAGGCACATGACGGCCCTTGTGCCATGCATCCTAGTGGAAATAAGTTGTATCAAGATCTACGTGAGTTGTACTGGTGGCCTAGACTTAAGCGCGAGGTAACAAAATTTGTGGGTAAGTGTCTGACATGCCAGCAATTAAAAGCTAAGCATCAACTGCCTTCTAGACTTCTGCAGCCAGTCAAGATTCTACTCTGGAAGTGGGAAAGGGTAGCCATGGATTTTGTGAGCGGGCTACCCTTGACGCTTTCCAAGAAGGACTCGATTTGGGTGATTGTGGATAGGATGACAAAATCTGCTCATTTTATACCCATCCGAACTGATTATTCACTTCAGAAGTTGGCGAAGTTGTATGTAGCTAAGATAGTGCGACTTCGTGGGGTGCCAGTTTTGATTATTTCCGATAAAGACCCTAGGTTTACATCTCGAGTCTGGAAGAAGTTGCATGAGGCATTGGGTACGCGGTTGGATTTCAGCACTGCTTTTCACCCTCAGACTGATGGACAGTTGAAAAGGCTGATTCAAGTTCTGGAAGATATGTTAAGAGGGTGTATTATTGATTTTCGAGGTAGCTGGGAAGATTACTTACCATTAATGGAATTTGCCTATAACAATAGTTACCAGGAGAGTATTCAGATGGCACCATATGAGGCGTTGTATGCTCGTACGTGTCATACGCCTACTTGTTGGATAGAAGTGGGTGAACGTCAAGTTTTAGGGCCGGAGTTGGTGGCAGATACTGAGAATAAAGTTAAGTTGATTAGGGATAGGTTAGAGGAAGCATCGAATAGGCAGAAGTCTTATGCCGATTTAAAGCGTAAGGAGATCGAGTACTCTGTGGGGGACTTGGTATTCCTGAATGTCTCTCCCTGGAAGAAGATTTTAAGATTTGGTAAGAAAGGCAAGTTGAGCCCTCAGTTTATTGGGCCCTATTGAGTTTTGAAACGGATGGGTCTAGTAGCATATCAGCTGGAACTGCCTCTTGAGTTAGACCAGATTCACGACGTGTTCCATGTCTCCATATTGAGGCGGTACCATTTTGATCCCTCACATATCATATCGGTTGAGGAAATTGAAGTTAAACCTGACCTAACTTTTGAGGAAGAACTAATACAAATTCTGAAATGTGATGTCAAGGTGTTAAGAAGAAAATTTGTTCCATTGGTTAAAGTGCTTTGGCGTAATCACGGCAGAGAGGAAGCTATGTGGGAGCTTGAGGAGGCGATACGTCAACAATACCCTCACCTGTTCTAACCAGGTAAATTTTGAGGCCAAAATTTCTTGAAGGGGATAGAGTTGTAATGCCCCAAAATTTAGGGTTTTGGATTGTTTTCACTTGAATTGATATTTTCATGTTTTGGGTGTGTCTAGGGGGCCTTTGGAAGGCCCGATTTAAAGCCTAACTCCTGGCAAAATTTTAATTTTTGGGCTTAGGGGAGTATGGATGTTAGTTCTTAGGGCTTAAGAATTGTTGTTGGTGTTTTGTAACACAAATTTACATGTAGTGGAGTGGCTTGAGGCGTCATTGGCAAGGGGGAGAAAGGCTTGTGGCGTCATTAGCAAGGGGATCCGGGGTTCAAATCCCATTGCAAGCAAAAGGATATTATTTTTGCTATGAGTGGGCGGTAAGAGTTGGGTTGTGGGCAAACTCTATCAAGTTAGTTAAGTGAGTAGAGGATGTTATCTGAATTAAGTTCAAGTCGGAAAATGAGTAAATCAGGGAGTAAAATTGATCGTGATTTCGAAGAAGTAATAATAATGATCGTACTTGCAAACTAACTATTATCATGATAAAAGGCAAGCACGCCTATTGAATAGTAGTATAGCTAGTGGGAAGACTGAAATATCGAATCCAAGGAACCAAAAGTACTAATAATGACTTTCTTCCTATTATCTAGCCTAAAAATAAAGGAGGATTTGGTTGTAAACTAACTAATCTAATTTAAACTAAAGACATGACAAAGAATAAATTGGGAAATTACTTTGGGAAGACTGAATGATAAAGGCAATACCTAAGGAAGAATCCACCTAGACTTCACTTGTTATCTAACTTTGAACTAGATGATTTCTTCATTTGACTTGATCTGTAGAGATCCCTAAATTATGTTAATATCACCGTCGAGAATAAGAACAACTAATCCTAGGTTGATTAATTGAAATCTCTTTCTAATTAAAACCCCCTAGTCTTACATTAACTCGATCTATAGATCCCCTTATTAGATTTGACTCTAATCCGGTAGATTTTTGTTGTCCTATGTCTAGGATTGCGTTCAACTCTGCTTAATTGTGTTGGATCTACTCTTATACAGGGACTTTTGCTCCTCTGCATAAGCACATTCGACTGAAATTAGTATCCCGAAAATATCAATTTAAGAATTAAAAACACAATTAAAAATAAATCGAATATTTATCATATAGTTCAGATAACAATAACAAGATTCGTCTCAAGTTTCATCCCCCTTAGGTATTTGGGGGTTTAGTTCATGTTTATAAAAGAAAACATCTCAGAATAATGAAAATAACAAAACATAAAGAAAACCCAAAACTCTTGAAAGGATTGAAGGAAGATCTTCAGTCTTGATGTAGATCCTGGCTTCTGGGATGGATCACTTGGCTTCTTTCGAGTAATTCACTGTCTTCTACTCTTAGTCTTGACTGGGACACTGTATACCCTTATAGTTGCCTCCTAGGGTCTTTATATAGAGTTTGGAAAGTCTTTCTTAGCCCTTAAGTAGCTTTTTCTGCGTGAAATTACACATCATCATGACAGGGACATGCCCGTGTGGCACGCTCGTGTAAGTCGAGTTTAGGCTGTGTTTGAGCCTGTTAATGTGGCACGGCTGTGTTGTTCACCCATGTGACGAATTCCAGGCCATGTTGTTTCCTTGCTTTGGCCTATTTTCTCTATTTTTGGCCCGTTTCTCGTTCTTTTCACTCTCTTATGCTCTCATAAGTATAAAACATGAAATTAAAGGATTAGGAGCATCAAATTCCACAAATTTCAATGATAATTCATCCATAAATATGCTAAATGTGGGATACAAATATGTATAACTTACAATTTATCAAATACCCCCACACTTAAGCCTTTGTTTGTCTTCAAGCAAAATCTCAACTCACAATTAAAAATCATTCTTCTCAATCTATAATCCTTATCAATAATGCTTCGAACTAATCCACAAGTAATCATATATTGAGATTTCAACCGAAAGAAAATTAAAGTCTCAAACAATCTAAGTTGAGAATTTTATCACAAAAACATAGGTTTTCTCCCCTTTTCTAAGTACCTTTAATTCAAAAGAGTTGACACCCTCACTAAAGATTCACTCTATTCACTCGAAGTGTTTAGGGTTCAGAAATTAAGCACTCATTAGTCAACATGAAAAGTTATTACCATATGCTTGCATGAAAATCAAATCTCCACCACTACGTATTGACATGATACATCGATCGAAAGGTCTTTAGAGGGTTGTAATGTGGCTTTTGTTACGGGTGTGGTCACAAGTTGAAAAAGAGGGTTAGAATCGAGATTGAATTGAAAAATCATCTAACTAAAAAAATCTCTATCACTGAAACATATTCCTAGAATAAAGCCTTTTTCTTTTGGATAACATCGTTTAAGAACAGAAGCTCAAAATTACATGGAAATATGCGAAACATTGAATTTCAACTGAAATATACATACGTTTTTTTAAGAACAAATCGAATACTTTACAAACTTAACTAACTGAAAGGGAGAACATAGCTAGATAATTGTTCAATTCAAATCCAGACAAAGATAGGGATCAAAGTAATTAGGGGGATTTTAACAAAAGTTATAGGTTAATATTGAGGGAAAATAAAACGAATGGTTTGTTAGGCTCAAGGGGGTTTACTAGGGGTTGATTATGAAGGTAGGCTTTTATGGAGTAAGTGGGTTAAAACCTAGGCGCCTTTATCATCTCGGTATATCAAATCAATGATGTGGTCTCGACATGTATAATCGAAGCAAGTTCTAGAATAACAAATCAATATTGACTCACTCAAGACAGTAATAAAAGTGAGTACGAAAGGATGTATGCTCAAAAGGCTCAAAAATCTCACCAGAATTATGGCTTTTGATGTCAATCCTGCGAATTTCAAATTTCAAGATAACACTTAAAATTGGGAAAACAACCTAGAAAAATTTTAAATTCTCAAAAATTTCAACTTATCATGCTTGATTCTCTAATGTCTTAAAGTTTGAATAATCAAAGCACAAATGCCTGTATCGTAATCCTAAACATATCAATAAAAATCATAAATCAATTGAAATCATTCTAATTGTTAAGGCCAAGATTTAGGGATTTGAGAATAATGCAAAAAGTGAAAGTAAATTTCAGGGATTTTCTGATAAAACTTAATAATCCCCCCCACACTTAAGATGTACATTGCCCTCAATGTACAAAATTAAATTTACTAACAATATAAGCATAAATCTTAAGATAGGGAGAGAAATGAAACTCCCTAAATATTGGATGAATTCGTTGAGTAGTGAAAGCTGAATTGGAGAAAGGACTACTTAAAGTTCATGATTCTGGGTGACTAAAGAGAATAAGCACAATTGTGTGTAGAATCCAACTATTACTCGATAAGAAATGAAGTGCAAAATAAAAAGAGAAGGAAGAATATAAAGAAAATTCAAACTAAAAATAAAGTAGTAGGGGATTGGGCACACGGCCGTGGCACATGCCCGTGTGCCCTAGGTCTAGCCCGTGTGTTTCGTGGGCTTATGGTGTGACCACGGATGATAGGCATGGGCGTGTCACATGCCCGTTCTAATCTCTTAGTTTCAACCACGGCTTATGGGCACGGGCGTGTTCCACGCCCGTGTTGATTCGGCAGGTTCGCCCACGGCCATGTCGCACAGCCGTGGTGATTTGTCGAAACCTGTGTTTTGGGAAAAAATTTTGCTCTGTTTTCACACGGCCGTGTTGCATGGCCGTGTCTGCACCCATGGTGTGACCAAGGCCTTAGGCACGCCCGTGTGCCTGGCCGTGTGGCTCTGCAAAATCTACATTTTAAGGACTTAGTTAGTTATTTAGATGTTATAAACTGAATTTAAAGACATCAACAATGTTAGTGCTCGAGTTGCCTCCTGAGAAGCCCTTATTTAGAGTCTAAGCTCGACTTACCTTGCTTGCACCTTTACGAGGGTTCGTCTCCATTATATAGTTTAAGTCAATGACCGTTTACCTTGAAAGTGCCGTGAGTTGGATGTGTTACCTCAATTGTGCCGTAGGGAAGAACACTTTAAGCTATGAATGGCCTGACCATCTCGATTTTAGCTTTCCAGGAAATAATTTAAGCCTTGAGTTGTAAAGCAAAACGAGATCGCCAGTTTTAAACTGTTTGTGTTGATTTAGACGAGTGTCATGGCGTTGCTTTGTGACCTCCTTGTATAAGCGTGAGCTTTCATATGCATTATAGCGCCATTCGTCCAACTCATTTAGCTACATGAGTCTCTTTTCACCTGCAAGATCAGGGTCAAGGTTTAGAAATTTGATAGCCTAAAGCGCCTTATGTTCTAGTTCAAAGGGTAAATAACAACTTTTCCCATAAACGAGTCTATAAGGAGATGTTCCTGTGGGAGTTTTGAATGCCGTTCTATAAGCCCATAAAGTGTCATCTACTTTCATTGCCCAATATTTTCTATTTGCCTTTATGATTTTCTCTAAGATGCGTTTTAGCTCTCTATTAGGTACCTTAACTTGTCCACTGGTTTGAGGTGGTAAGGGGTAGCTGTTTTATGGTACACTCTATTTCTGTAAAACTTTTTCAAACTGAGCATTGCAGAAATGAGTTTCCCTATCACTGATAATTGCTCTTGGTGTTCCAAATCGAGAAAAAAGTTTTTTAAGGAATCTCACTACCATTCTAGCATCATTACTAGGTAAGGCTTGGGCTTCTACCCTTTTAGACATGTAATCAACTGCTACTAAAATGTATTTATTTTCGAATGAACTAGGGAATGGACCCATGAAATCGGTGCCCCATACATCGAATATTTCACATTCAAGCATATTTGTCGGAGGCATTTCATCACGTTTAGAGATATTACCTGTTCATTGACATTTGCCACAAGAAGGAACATACCTGTTGGTGTCTTTAATATGTGGGCCAATAAAAACCTGATTCGAGTATTTTATGGGCGATTTCAGTTCCACCATAGTGTCTTATTGTTGGTCCTGAATGGCAGTGTTTCAAGATCTTGTTTGCTTTAGTCGTTGTAACATATTTTCGAATGACTAGGTCTGCACAAATACAGAAAAGAAAAGGGTCTTCCCAAAAGTAGTTTTTCACATTAGAAAAGAATCGCTTCTTTTGCTGATGTGTCAACCCTTTTGGGGTTATGTTAGCAACTAAGTAATTTGCAATGTCAGCAAACCAAGGTACCTCAGCATCATATATGACTAAGAGTTGTTCTTTAGGAAACGAGTCATTTATTTCGACCTCAACGAGTTTTTTGAGATCTGGATTCTCAAGCCTGGAAAGGTGATTGGCTGCCAAATTTTTAGTGTAGAAGCCCAAATTAGCCCGGGCCTTTTACAACTTAAACCTAATCAACCCCAAATTAAAACCCCAAACAAATCCTAATTACCTAGCCCAAACCCAATTAGCCTATTAGTCAAACTAGGGTTTCAAAAAAGCTAAAACCCTAGCCACCAATTGCCACTTGCTCCCCCACTTGCCTCTGCCAAGGTCACGTCCACCGCCACTGTCTCCATCAGCAAGTTGCACCTGCAAAGCATTAAAACGGAAAGGACAGAAAATCATAGAAAAAGAACTTGTAAAGGCTATAAAAGCCAAATCAAAATATTGTAAAAGACCATGCAAACTAGAAATACTTTTTCTTGGATAAAGGAGGAGATTACTCGATCCATTTCCATATCGCTCATGATCTATATAATAACCGGGGCGGCCAGTTTGATAAATAAAAACATCAAATTTTCAAACAAAAAACAAGTGAATTCCATCAATACCAAAGCACAGATTCACTTTGAAAGTAGAGATTAAATGCTAACAAATAGAGAGTAGTCAGAACATCGAGGTGAAATAAAAAAAAAACAAAGACCCCAAATCAAAGAGGTGATTTTATTATTACTTCTACTTTCATTTTCAAATCCATTTTCCTGCTTCTGTATCCATGAACATATACATATTTATAAAAAGAAAAAGGAAGAGGAAACGCCCCTTAAAAATAGCAGAAAATTGGCACCTTTTCAACTTCCGACCGATGGCGGTGCGTAGCGAAGGACCGGTCGGAGACTTCGCCGGAGTCCCACCGGAGCCGGACCTGCAGAGAAAATGAAAAGAGGAGATGAGTTTTTTTTTAGAAGTGAGAAGAAATGATTTTTTGTTTTAAATTTTTAACTTATATAAGCAACACAAAACGACGTCGTTTTGGTCGGCGTCCATAAGCCCCAAAACGACGTCGCTTCACTATGGTCTGACCCGATTCGACCCGACCTGCTAGAGGATCCGAGTGTTTTTATTTAATGGGCTAATTGCGCTCCAGGCCCTTCCACTTTTTTCGTGTGTTTGCGATTAATTCTTTTCGTATTTTAATTTTGCCCCAAAATTTAGCGCGCTTTTCAATTTGGTCCCCCATGCTGCTACGCGTTTTGGGAGGAAGGGATTATTTCCCTCTTTAGTCCCCTATGTCATTTGCGCATATCAAATGGACCCCACCTCTCCTTTTTATTTCGAATTTGCCCCAGAACTCTGTTTTTAATTCGATTTTAGTCCTTTTGGTTATTCTGACTACCTTATTAAATTAATGATTTTAATAATATTATTATATTATATTTAGTATTATTTTTAATATTACATTTTTACTATTATATTTACTATTATATTTATTATTTTTAATATATTCACTATTATTATTTACTACTTTATTTTAATGTTATTATTGCATCATATTTGCTCTTTGTATTTTATTATTATTATTACTAGTATTATTATTATTATCATCATTATTAACATATATATATATATATATTCATGTACATATTGTAACGTTCTATTATTATTATAAATATACTTTTTTCTTATTATATTATTAGTACATTATTTTTATTATTTTTTTATTGTAAATATTATTGTTATTTTTATTCCAATTTTTAATATTATATTTTAATGTTCTTCATTAATTGTATCATTATTTGCATTTTTTCTTTATTTATGAATTCTTATTACAATAATCTTATTAGTTTTTTTATTATTTTAGAAACATTTTTATTCATATTTTTTTAATTTTTTAATTAATTTCAATAAATAAGGTAACGTATCGATTTAAACATTAAGTCATTGATTTCATCGCTATGTTGGGTGAATATCATTGGCTCGTGTTAAAAATGGGACGTCCTTCTAAAAAAACCAAAAAATTTTAAATCCTCGTGTTTCAATCGAATCACTATTAAATATTAAACTGAACTCGCATTTTTTAAAATTAAGACAACGCGTATTTAACGGGATACCAATTTTGGGCGTCACGAGGGTGCTAATACCTTCCTCGTGCATAACCGACTCCCGAACCCTATTTTCTCTAGAGTTTTGACGTAGACCTAAACTCGGCCTTCTTTTTATCCGAAAATAAATTTTTCTGTTAAAAAGAGGATTTATTAGGTGTTCGATCACACCTAGGAAAAAGGATCGGTGGCGGCTCCCTTTTTTTCTTTAAAATCGAAATTCGGTTTTCAAATTCTCAATAATCACCTCAATTAGCGCCCAAATAAATTTTACGTCGCTACAGCTGGCGACTCCACTAGGGACTACATTTTTTTGAGAGTCGAGTCTAGAATTAAACGCGTGTTGTCAAAATTTTCAAAATTCCTTGTTCAAATTAATATTTAGTCGTGATCCTTAAATTTTGTTTTTTTTCGAAAAGTCATGCATTTGCATCATGTTGTAAATATTTTTCTAACTTATTTTATCTTTTTGTTTTTCAGCTCTAAATTTTTATGGTTTTAGTTTTTAGTTTTAAAATAAAAACGAAAAGGTTTGTGATTTTCTCCCCACACATCGTGCACTTGCATTTTTGCATAACATGAGCTCTCTACCCAGGCTCCGTTCGCTTAAGTGGAAGTAAACGCTATACGTTCGTGAGTTAACTCATCCCTCTGCACAGGCTAGTGAATACTTTCGGGTTACATATGACTTATGCTTTCGTGAGTTAACCTGTCCCTCCGCATAGGCATAAGTAAATGTAATCCCTCGAATTGAACTCGTGAGCCTATGATGGGCAATGACCGAGGCCATGTACTAATCTTAGTAGATGACAGTACGAACAACTTGAGTACCTGTCTAGAACTGAAACCGCATATAGTAAACCATACGAGCCACCTAATTAGAGCCATGCCGAACCTTCGTCTGTTTAATAGTCACCAAAATAAGTACGGGAGAAACGCCTCTTACCTTTTATTTCTTTCACACTTTTTATGCCAGAGAATTGGTCTGTTTAATAAATTGAATCGGGTAGATTATCTAATGAGTATGTGGGGGTAGGTTTTTCTAAAGCATGATGGAAAAAAAAACAAAAAACAAAAAAAGAGAATAAATAAATAAATAAAAACTTAGGTCAATTTCACCAAAATGCATGATTGGATAGCTTAATTTGTTAGATTTTCTATAGTTTTCTCCGTTCATATTTGTTGTGATTACTAACCAAGGTTATTTGTCTTCATTTTAATTTTTCATCATGCATTATAGGCATCTTGTTAGGAAGGTGTTGATTAGAGATTGGTTGCCAAAAAATGGGTTTCTGAGGGAGGAGTCATTACACAAGTAACCAAGAAAAATGCCATGGTTCGAGACTGGTCTTTGAAAACCCGAAAGCAAAAGGGGACAGTTTAATGGAAGAATGTATCTCCAATCTTCTCGAGCATGTAACTTCGAATGCTCATCAAAATAACCTCGAAGATTTGACTCGGATCTGGAAATAGTGGAACTCAGACACTAGGGGCATCTTCACTGAAAAGTACAGGGATATAGCTGACTTGATCACTGTCAACGTAGATGAACAGCTGATTCAAGCCATGGTTTGATTTGGGACCCAGCTTACCAATATTTCACTTTCAATCAGGAAGATATGACTCCGACCATAGGAGAGTATGCTGCCTTGCTTCGCGTTGATAATGTACAATTCAACAAGATATATGTGAAAGAGCCCAAACCAATGACCTTCAAGAAAAAGCTAATGAGGTTGACGGGAATGACCGATACATGGGCCAAAAAACAGATAAAGAAAAAGAATGAAGTTAGTTATGTTCTGTGGTTTTCTCTGCGAGATTTAGTTCAAAACCATCCAGATATTATGAAGAGAATTGATCTATTTACTTTGGCCATTTACGGATTAATTGTCTATCCCAGGGTTCATAAGCATATAGAAATTACGGTAGTAGATTTCTTCAAAAGGGTGAGCCAAGGAATCAACCCCGTCCCAACTATCTTGGCCAAGACTTTTAGATCTCTAAGTTGTTATCGGAGGAAAGGGGAAGGACGTTTTATCGGATGTGCATAGTTACTTAATGTTTGGTTTCTGAGCCATTTCTGGAAAGTGGAGCGTACACCTTTCCACATGTTTTCAAAAACATTCGCCCCATTAGAAGCTTACCTTGGGAAAGATTGGCTAAAGGATGTCACCAAATAGCACTGGGTTTCTGTTTTTCAGAACCTTCACGCTGAGGATATAACTTGGAGAGCCCCATGGATCCGTCCTTTGGTTCTGTTATACAAGTGTGGAAACCAAGATTGGGTACCTTTACTTGGATTATGGGAAGGAGTTGGATATGCTCCGTTAATGGTTCAAAGGCAGTTTGCTTCATGACAGTTCATACCCGCTACCGGGGGATTGGCACAGTCTGAGTTCGCCTTTACAGGTGAAGGTTACATGAAAAGAGTCTGAGAACTACATAGTCTTGGAAGGAAATTCACCTAATGGAGTTAGCTCTTTATGCTGATACTATCACTCAAGATTATGACATATGGAGACAATGACGAATGAATAGTCAACAAATCTCACCGACAAATTGCACTTTCTAGAATCCTTTTTCAAAAGAAATGCCATCCGAGTTGGAAATAGCAAGACATGAATTTGAACGTGAAAAGGCCAAGCTTCTAAGGGATATTAGTTCTCTTCAAGAGGAAAACTACCAACTAAAGATCGATGTTCAAATTGAAAAATCTAGAATCAGGAAAGCTCAAAAAGAAGCTAAGATCATGAGAAATGATTTAAGGGATCTTCATTTGGAAAATAAGAAATTAAGAGGCACTATAAGGAATAGTGGGTTAGGCAAATCATCCGCAGAATAGAAGGAAGAACTAAGCAATATGAAAGGTGGGATTGAATTCTGGAAAGGGAAAGTGAAGAAAGAGGAGGAAAAAGCTGCGCGTGCTATGATAGAGTTAAGGAAGAAGAATGTTGAACACGAAACTGTATTTGCAGAATTAATGACTAGTCAGTCTGAACATCAAATGCTAAGAAGGAAAATACGAGATTTAAAAAATACGCTGCAAGCTCATCAGCAACAGTTAGATACTCTCCTAAAAGCCTTAGAAGAAAAGAATGGTCAGCATGACAGAGACACTCGCGCCTACAAAAGAACTTTCCAAGAAAAGGATATGCATCTCGGCTATTTGATCAATGAAACTCATAAGGTGGCGGTACAAATTGTGCAATTATCAGATAAAGTCGAAGCTCTCAATTGCCAATTCCCTTCGAGCCAAAGATCAAGCATGTCAAAGTTCCTAGAACGAGTGAAGAAACAAGGCGATGTGCCTAGGAAATTTGTATAACGGTTAAATTAGAGATGGCAAGACATTTTGTAATAGACTCTTTTGATTAATGAAATGCCTAAGTATTGGGCTATGTTGAAATCAACACCAAATTCTTGCATATTTATTCATGGCTAACATTCATTTGTCATTTATTCATCCATCCATTCATTGTATGTGCATATCACCCTAATCACTCACTAAGGTTAAAATCGTATAATCTACAGTCGTGACACTACAAGCCTGGAATCACACCATTCTTATAGGATGCGTCTAAGAGCTAGAATTATGGAGGCCGAATTCAATGAGAGAATTGAGAGGATGGAAAGGACCCAAAGAGAATTGCAAGAGAAGTTGGCTAAGTCACAACAGGAAGCAAGAGATCTGATGGTAAGATCTCGAGAGGAATCACTCGAGCAAAGGGATCAAATAGCCAAAATGATGGAGATGATGACAGCTTTGGTTAAAGGAAAGGGACCTATGCAGAGCTCTGACATCATGGAGCCTCAGTCAAGGGTTAATCATGATCAGGATCCACTCCATCCCCCAGGATTCACTCCACCTCACGCCCATGTAATGCAAAGAGGATATCCTCAAGGGGAACCTACAGGCCTGGAGTAACGACCTGTACCACCAGCTCATTTAGGGCAAGGTATATTCGTATCGAACCCTGGAGCTAATCCTGCTAATCCAATTGTTCTAGATTTGGATGATCCGGTAGAAATAGCCAGATTGAAAATGGATGATCATGATGCTCAGGATAAGTATAGGAGCTTGGAAGAAAGGCTCAAGGCGATAGAAGGTACTGAAGTCTTCTCTGCACTGAGTGCCAAAGAGCTCAGTTTGTACCCGATCTGGTTCTGCCTTCGAAATTTAAAGTGCCAGATTTTGAAAAATATGATGGAACGAGGTGTCCAAAGGCGCATCTTATCATGTTTTGCCAGAAGATGACTGGTTATGTGAATGAGGATAAATTGCTAATCCACTATTTCCAAGATAGCCTGGTTGGATCGGCTCTTCGATGGTATAATCAACTTAGTAGAGAAAGGATCTGATCATGGAAAGACTTAGCATCAGCATTTTATGAACAATACAAGCATGTATCTGACATGGTGCCTGATCGGCTAACTCTACAGATGATGGAAAGGAAGCTGATGGAGACTTTTAAGTAATATGCGCAAAGATGGAGGGATATCTCTCCTCAAGAAGAACCCCTATTAACTAAAACTGAAATAACGGTCCTCTTTATCAACACTTTGAAAGCGTCGTTTTACGATAAGTTGGTAGGAAGCGCCACAAAAGACTTCGCAGATATTGTAATATCCGGGGAACTTATAGAGAATGCCATCACACTTCGAATCCTTACCTAACCCATAAAGAAAAAAGAGGCAGAAACCCATATGGTGGGAACTGAGAGCCATCACACTTCTAATCCTTACTCAACCCAATCACGACCTCGATATCACCCACCTCCAAACTTCTATTTTCCTCCCCAAAGCCCTTACTATCAAGCACCTCCTCTTTACCTTGTCTACGCCATAGATAACCAAAAACCATTTGCCATGTTCCTACCAAATACCATGCCTACTCAAAGCCAACCCAAAATGAACAAAGATCGACAAAACCCAATCCTGAAAAACCTCAATTCACCCTTATTCCCGTGTCATACGGAGAACTGTACCCAAAACTATTAGAAAAACAATTAATATCCCCACATTATATGGCACCCCTGAAGCCTCTATACCCAAAATGGTACGATCCGAATGCTAGTTGCATGTACCACGCAGGAAACCAGGGGTGTTCTACAGAAAATTATCTTGCCTTTAAAAGGAGGGTTCAAGGTCTTATTGATGCAAGCATTTTATGATTTGATGGTGCTAGTAATATGGCTTGAAATCTGCTCCCTAACCATACTGAAGGGAACGTGAGCGCAGTGAGAAAGGAAGACAGGTGGTGTGCCAAAAGTTGTGTTTATGAAATAAAGACACCTTTCCGGAAGGTTTGAGAGGTAATGGTTGAAAAGGGGCCATTGTGTCATCCCAATAGAATTTTCGAAGAAGGAAATACAAAAAGTCAATGTTTTTACGATTTCCATGGTATCGAAGGGCATGACATCCAGTCTTGTAAGGGATTCAGAAAATTACTTCAAGACATGATCGACAACAAGGAGGTTGAGATCTTTAACAAAATGAAAGAGACCGATGAAAGAGAACTATGCGCTTCTGGTAATCAATCATTAGGTTTTCCTTATCGCACCGATCGACCATTGGTGATTTATTATGAGTCAAAAAAGGAACAAGTGAAACCAAAGATGATAATTGAAGTACCATCTCCTTTCCCTTACAAAGACAATAAGGCGGTACCATGGAAATATGATGTCAACATTATCATACCTAAAGGTGAAAAATCCAAAGCTACAACTGGAAGTGTTGGCGAAGTAGGACACTTCACCCGCAGTGGGAGATGTTATTCTCTTAAAGTGGTTGAACCAATGAAGAAGATTAGTGACTCGAACCAGAAAGGAAAGGCACTGATGCATAAGGCCGAGGTTGAGTTTGAAACTCCATCTGAACAAGAAGTTAAAAAGCCTATGAATGAGGAGGAAGCACATGAATTCTTGAAGTTCATTACGCATAGTGAATATTATGTTGTAGAACAATTAAACAAACAACCGGCATGAATCTCGGTATTATCCCTACTGTTGAATTCAGAACCACATCGGAATGCCTTGCTGAAAGTGTTAAATCAAGCTTATGTGGCAAGCAACGTATCTGTTGAAAAGCTTGATAGGTGGGTGAATAACCTGAATGCAGATAATTTCATCTCTTTCAGTGATGACGAAATATCGCCAAATGGTAGGGGCTTCGTAAAAGCATTGCACATCACAACTAGTTGGAAGGGTTATATAATACCGAATGTGCTCATTGATAACGGGTCTACACTCAATGTCATGCCTTTGGCCACGCTTTCTAGAATGCCAATTGATATGTCTTATCTGAGGCCTTGTCACTCTGTAGTAAGGGAATTTGATGGGACGCTACGAGAAGTCATGGGGAAGATCAAAATTCCTCTAGAAGTAGGCCCATATACATATGATATCGAGTTTCAGGTTATGGACATCACGCCTTCGTATAGCTACCTTTTGGGGAGGCCTTGGATTCACTCTGCTGGGACAGTTCCTTTATCTCTCCATCAAAAAGTAAAGTTTATCATGGATAGCCGTTTGATCACTATCACAGGTGAGGAAGACATTGTTGCATCTATCTCTACTGATGCATCATACATCGAAGTAAACAAAGATATAGTAGAATGTTCCTTCCGTTCCTTTGAATTTATCAATGCTACATTTGCTGTTGAAGGAAATAGGATTCCCATGTCCAAGCTGTCAAGGAATACCAAAATGGGGATTAAGCTGATTGTGGGAAAGGGAGCCCGAGCGAAGAAAGGTTTAGGAAGATACCAGCAAGGGATAGTTAGAGCACTAAAACCAGTACACCACAAGGCTCGATACGATTTAGGGTTTAAGCTGGATATGCAACAAAGAAGAAAACAGTTGCAGAAAGATCAAGAAAAGAGGATTACAAGAGCCTTAGGTTAGGAATTAGAATGGGAGCCCATAGCGTATCCTCCTTTGTCAAAAACATTTACATCTACAGGAATGATGTATCCAGGGCAAGATAATCCACGTAGCACACTGTTATTAATTGAAAAGGGCCTTCAGAATGTCAGTATAAATGTCATTGACAAAGGAGATGATGCAATTAAAGATGTTTCTATGATACACCATTATCCTTCCGGACTCGTTTTGAACAATTAGACTACTGTGGATCTTCTTGTAGTTTCTAAGTCTTCTCTAGAGTAATGCTCAATGTTAACTCTTCTTTTTGTGTGTCCCTAAGTAATAGTGGGATTCTTTTGTAAGAGCTTATGTTTGCTCTTTATCATTTAAATGAACATTAATGGAGATGCATTTTGTCATGGTCTCTTCATTCTCATTAACTTCATAATTATTCCCTCTTCTCACAGCCTGTCCTTACATGTATCTCATATCATGCCATAACATTATGCATGTTGGTTCCAATACTTTGATGCTCCTCTATAGTTTTCTTTTCCATTCAACTTTTAGGTGCTTAGATATCAATGACATGAGCAAACCCATTACAAATCTTGAAATCAATTTCGAGAAAGCTATTTGTTTAGGAGAATTTGAAGCTGAGGAAAATGCTAAAGACTATGTCTCATCTCCTGACTTACTAAGAATGGTAGAACAAGAAGATAAACAGATTCTACCCCATCAAGAATCTGTTGAGACAGTAAACTTGGGAAATGAAGAAAAGAGGCAAGAAGTGAAGATTGGGACCTCTATTTCAGATAACGCCAAACATGATTTGATCGCCTTGCTTCATGAGTACAAAGATGTATTTGCATGGTCATATCAGGACATGCCAGGTTTGAACGAAGAGGTAGTAGTTCATAGACTCCCGCTAAAACCAGAATGTAAACCTATTCAACAGAAGCTAAGACGAATGAGACCTGAAATGCTGTTAAAGATAAAAGAAGAAGTTAAGAAACAATTTGATGCTGGCTTCCTACAAGTCTCCAGGTACCCAGAATGGGTAGCTAACATAGTCCCAGTACTGAAGAAAAATGGCAAGGTACGAATGTGTGTGGATTATCACGATTTGAATCGAACAAGTCCTAAAGATAATTTTCCCTTACCACATATCGATACGTTGGTGGATAACACAACAAAACATTCATTGTTTTCTTTCATGGATGGATTCTCGGGTTATAATCAGATAAAGATGGCTCCTGAGGATATGGAGAAAACCACCTTCATAACGATGTGGGGAACTCTCTGCTATAAGGTGATGCCGTTCGGATTAAAGAACATTGGGGCAACATATCAGAGGGCCATGGTGATGTTGTTTTATGGCATGATGCACAAAAAAATAGAAGTCTACGTCGATAATATGATTACCAAATCCCGGGGAAAAAGAGCATGTTGGGAACCTCAGGAAGGTGTTCGAAAGACTAAGAAAGTTCCAGGTGAAGCTTAATCCATCCAAGAGTACGTTTGGGGCTACCTCGGGATAATTATTAGGCTTCATTGTTAGTGAGAGAGGTATTGAGGTTGATCCAGATAAGATAAAAGCCATACAAGAACTACCACCTCCGCGCACGTAAAAAGAAGTCAAAGGATTTTTAGGAAGGTTGAACTACATCGCTCAATTCATTGCTCAACTTACCAACCAGTGTGACCCAATTTTTTGACTCCTTCGAAAACATAATCTGGGAGAATGGAACGAGGAGTGCCAAGTGGCTTTTGACAAGATAAAACAATATTTGTCTAGTCCCCCAGTGCTAGTACTGCCAACTCCAGAAAGACTGTTAATATTGTATCTGACTGTGTTCGAAAATTCAATGGGTTGTGTACTGGGGCAACATGATGAGTTGGAGAAAAGAGAAAAGGCGATTTACTACCTCAGCAAAAAGTTCACAGCGTATGAGGTAAAGTATTCGTTAATTGAAAAATTCTGTTGCGCTTTGGTTTGGGTAGTTCAGAGGCTTAGGCAATATATGTTGTATCATACGACATGGTTAATTTCAATGCTAGACCCAATAAAGTACATGATGGAATCACCTGCACTCTCAGGAAGAATGGCACGATGGCAGATCCTACTATCGGAATACGACATCATCTATGTGAGCCAAAAGTCAATAAAAAGAAGCGCAATAGCTGACTTCTTAGCAACTCGAACAACAGAAGAGTACGAGCCATTAAGATTTGATTTCCCAGATGAAGACTTGATGTGCATTACAGAAAAAGAATGTGAGTCATCAAAAGAAAAGTCATGGAAGATGAGCTTTGATGGTGCATCGAATGTATTGGGGCATGGGATTGAAGCAGTTTTAGTATCACCAGAAGGAAACCATTATCTGCTCACTGCCAGGCTAAATTTCTTCTGTGCTAATAACATAGCGGAATATGATACTTGTATCATGGGACTTCGTGCAGGTATTGAACGAAACGTCAAAATCTTAAAGGTATACGGGGACTCAGTGTTGGTGATTTACCAAATCCATGGAGATTGGGAAGTGAGAGATTCGAAATTAGTTAAATATAGCGATCTAGTGGCGGAACTAATTAAAGAATTCAAAGAAGTAACTTTTAATTACTTCATTGGCTGATGCCCCGGCCACTTTGGCTTCAATGTTCAAAGCGAACAAAGAAACGGAAATAATGCCTCTCCAAATGAGCATATATGAGGTCCTTGCACATTGTTGTAGCATTGAAAAAGAGACAGATGGATGGCCATGGTTCCATGATATCTTAGAATTCCTAAACAAGAAAATAAGAACGACAAAAGAACAATTAGAAGAACGGCAGCGTGGATGCTGTTGAAGCCAGAAAAATACTTGAAGATGTCCATAAAGGAATTTGTGGGACGTATCTAGTGGTTTCACTATGGCTAGGCAGATTATGAGACTCGGTTATTACTGGCTGACAATGGAAAGTGACTGCATGAGTTACGCACAAAAGTGCCACAAATGTCAAATTTACAGTGATAAAATTCATGTAGCCCCTTCGCCCCTCCATGTCATGACTTCTCCGTGGCCTTTTTCTATGTTGGGCATGGATGTTATCAGGCCAATTTCCCCAAAAGCTTCTACTGGACACCGGTTCATTTTTGTGGTTATAGATTACTTCACGAAATGGATAGAAGCCGCTTCGTTTACTAATGTGACAAAGAATGCAGTTTGCATGTTCTTAAAAAATGAAATCATATGTCGATATGGTTTGCCTAAGAGAATCATTTCAGATAACGCCTTGAACCTGAACAACAAGATGATGAAGGAAGTGTGTGAGCAATTTCAAATAAAGCATCATAACTCCTTACCCTATCGCCCGAAAATGAACAAAGCTGTGGAAGCGGCCAATAAAAATATTAAGAGGATTATTGGGAAAATGACCGAGACATATAAAGACTGGCACAAAAAGCTACCATTTGCTTTGCATGCATATCGCACATCTGTGCGGACATCTACGAGGGCAACTCCTTTCTCTCTTGTCTACAGGATGGAAGCTGTGCTGCCCATCGAAGTTGAGATCCCCTCTCTATGAGTATTAATGGAGTCAGAACTAGAGGAATTAGAATGGGCCCGAGCTCGACACGACCAGCTAAATCTTATCGAATAAAAATGCTTGAAGGCAATCTGTGATGGACAGATGTACCAAAAGAGAATGATCACAGCCCATGATAAGAAGGTACGACCAAGAGAATTCCATGAGGGAGAACTCATACTGAGAAAGATCCTCCCAATACAAAAAGACTTTTGAGGAAAATGGGTACCAAATTAGGAAGGACCATACGTCGTAAAGAAGGCCTTCTCGGGTAGAGCTTTGATTCTCACTAAGATGGATGGGAAGGAGTTACCTAATCCAGTGAACTTAGATGTTGTGAAGAAATATTATGCCTAAAAAAAGATCAAGATGAAAACCCAGAAAGGGTGTCTTGATAAATAAAAAGGATTAGGATGAAAACCTGAAAGGGCGTCCTAATGAAACAAATTTGGGTTTAAGGAGTAAGACGATTTGAATAGGGAGTCAAACGGTGAGACTACAGTATTTGAAGCATTGTCAGAAGCTCAAAATCTTCTACGCAAGAAGCCATGCTCAAAAAGATTCTTGATTAAGAAACGTGGAAGAGTTCATGTGTTGAACATCTAGAGCATTTGTAGCCACTGAATACAATCCCCTTTCTCTTTATGACACTTTTAACTATTCTTGGTCAACTTTCTTTGTTTGTTACTTTTGAAATAAATAAATGTGAGGTATACCTTTCGTACCTACCTGACCATTTTCATGCATCTCATTGTGTGGTTTATTTAAATACTAAATAGTGAAATGACATACTCTAAACAAAAGAAGTGTTGAGCGTTACCCAGATGAGAGTTTGATAAGTACAAGAGCCTCAAAGCAAGGACAAAGTTCAACAGGGGACAAAAGAGTGATATCCGAGAAACGCAGATTACTCATAAAGCTTGAGGACGGGTACAAAACCTGAAAAGAAAGTTAAGAATCGAAGCAATGAATGCAGATCTTCACAGAAATCGTAATGAAAAGGAACATATGATAAACAAGCACAAGGCGCATAGCATAATCATGTAGACATAAAGTCATTTAAGACAAATATGTGCATATCATGATAACATCATGCATGACATATACAGGTATTCCGGCAGAGCAAGAGGTTTTGATGATAGCTGTACTGAATCAAGGGAAAAGACACCTGAGTTCCACCAGATGACATGTTTTGGTATTCTGATAATTTTATTTCAGTTATTCCAAAAAATCAACTCATATTACGAGAGGTGAGTTGAGCCTCGGGTAACACGCTGAGGTATTTTCAATTTTTGTTTTTCAAAAAAATCAACTCATATTGCGAGAGGTGAGTTGAGCCTTGGCTTACACGCTGAGGTATTTTCAATTTCTGTTTTTCAAAAAAATCAACTCATATTGCGAGAGGTGAGTTGAGCCTCGGGTCACACGCTGAGGTATTTTCAATTTCCTTTTTTCAAAAAAAAAATCAACTCACATTGTGAGAGGTGAGTTGAGCCTTGGGTCACAAGTGAGGTATTTTCAATTTCTGTTTGTCAGAAAAATCAACTCATATTACGAGAGGTGAGTTGAGACTCGGGTCATGCACTGAGGTATTTTCAATTTTTGCTTTTTAAAAATTAACTCATAATCTAAGAGATGAGTTGAATTTCAATTTGCATGCTGAGCTATTTTCGACGTCTGTTTTTTATAAAGAATAAAGATTAGATCTAATCGAGGACACAGATTTTGGCCTCCCTGAAGTTGTAGTGGAGCGGGTTAAAGTTACAAGTCTTATCTCCCTGAAGTTGTAGCGGAGCCCTGAAGTTGTAGCGGAGCAGACTGAAGATATCTGAAGTTGCAGAAGAGCAGATCACAACAAACCTTATCTCTCTGAAGTTGCAGTGGATGAAGCAGATCGAAGACAACGAATCTTATATCCTTGAAGATACGAATAGATTATGGCTACAAGTCATATCTCTGAAGTTGCGGTGGAGTGAACCAAGGCAACAAGATACGGTGGTTTAGAACGAGACTACTTGGAAAAGAGGAGCATCAAAACTAGTCAAGACTCAGTGAAACCGAGCAAATTTAGTCTTCCTTGAAAATCTTTGCTCTATTCTCGTTACATGATAATGAGCAAAAAGGGGCAGCTATAGAAGCCCAAATTAGCCCAGGCCTTTTACAACTTAAACCTAATCAACCCCAAATTAAAACCCCAAACAAATCCTAATTACCTAGCCCAAACCCAATTAGCCCATTAGTTAAACTAGGGTTTCAAAAAAGCTGAAACCCTAGCCACCAACTGCCACTTGCTCCCCCACTTGCCTCTGCCAAGGTCACGTCCACCGCCTCTCCACCGCCACTGTCTCCATCAGCAAGTTGCACCTGCAAAGCATTAAAATGGAAAGGACAGAAAATCATAGAAAAAGAACTTGTAAAGGCTATAAAAGCCAAATCAAAATATTGTAAAAGGATTCGGCCAGTTTGATAAATAAAAACATCAGATTTTCAAACAAAAAAAAGTTAATTCCATCAATACCAAAGCACAGATTCACACTGAAAGTAGAGATTAAAAGCTAAAAAACAGAGAGTAGTTAGAACATCGAGGTGAAATAAAAAAAACAAAGACCCCAAATCAAAGAGGTGATTTTATTATTACTTCTACTTTCATTTTCGAATCCATTTTCCTGCTTTTGTATCCATAAACATATACATATTTATAAAAAGAAAAAGAAAGAGGAAACTCCCCTTAAAAAGGTAGAAAATCGGTACCTTTTCAACTTACGGCCGCCGCATGCGGTGGTGCCGACGGCGGTACGCGGCGGAGGACCGGCTGGAGACTTCGCCAGAGTCCCACCGGAGCCAGACCTGCAGAGAAAATGAAAAGAGGAGATGAGTTTTTTTTAGAAGTGAGAAGAAATGAACTTTTGTTTTAAATTTTTAACTTATATAAGCAACACAAAACGACATCGTTTTGGTCGGCGTCCATAAGCCCCAAAACAACGTCGTTTCACTCTGGTCTGACCCGATCCGACCCGACCCGACCCGCCAGAGGATTCGTGTGTTTTTATTTAATGGGCTAATTGCGCTCCAGGCCCTTCCACTTTTTTCGTGTTTTTGCGATTAATTCTTTCCGTATTTTAATTTTGCCCCAAAATTTAGCGCGCTTTTCAATTTGGTCCCCCATGTTGCTGTGCGTTTTGGGAGGAAGGGATTATTTCCCTCTTTAGTCCCCTTATGTCATTCGCGCATATCAAATAGGCTCATTCTCTCCTTTTTATTTCGAATTTGCCCCAGAACTCTATTTTTAATTCGATTTTAGTCCTTTTGGTTATTCTGACTACCTTATTAAATTAATTATTTTAATATTATTATTATATTATATTTAGTATTATTTTTAATATTACATTTTTACTATTATATTTACTATTATATTTATTATTTTTAATATATTCACTATTATTATTTACTACTTTATTTTAATATTATTATTGCATCATATTTGCTTTTTGTATTTTATTATTATTATTACTAGTATTATTATTATCATCATCATTATTAACATATATATATATTTTTATGTAGATATTGTAACATTCTATTATTGTTATAAATATACCTTTTTCTTATTATATTATTAGTACATTATTTTTATTATTTTCTTTATTGTAAATATTATTGTTATTTTTATTCCAACTTTCTAATATTATATTTTAATGTTCTTCATTAATTGTATCATTATTTGCATTTTTTCTTTATTTATGAATTCTTATTACAATAATCTTATTAGTTTTTTTATTATTTTAGAAACATTTTTATTCATATTTTTTAATTTTTTAATTAATTTCAATAAATAAGGCAACGTATCGATTTTAACATTAAGTCGTTGATTTCATCGCTATGTTGGGTGAATATCATTGGCTCGTGTTAAAAATGGGACGTCCTTCTAAAAAAAACTAAAAAAATTAAATTCTTGTGTTTCAATCGGATCACGATTAAATATTAAACTGAACTCGCATTTTTGAAAATTAAGACAACGCGTATTTAACGGGATACCAATTTTTCTCTAGAGTTTTGACGTAGACCTAAACTCGGCCTTCTTTTTATCCGAAAATAAATTTTCTGTTAAAAAGAGGATTTATTAGGTGTCTGATCACACCTAGGAAAAAGGATCGATGGCGACTCCCTTTTTTTTCTTTAAAATCGAAATTCGATTTTCAAATTCTCAATAATCACCTCAATTAGCGCCCAAACAAATTTTACGTCGCTACATTCAGCTTCTTTTTTGTCTTGTATTTCCAAATCGAATTCCTGTAACAATAAAATCCATCTTATTAATAGAGGTTTTGCATCGGACTTAGTTAAAAGGTAACGAAGAGCAGAATGATCAGTATAAACGATAACTTTAGACAATATTAGATATGGTCTAAATTTGTCAAACGTAAAGACCACAACTAGCAATTCTTTTTCTGTGGTATTGTAGTTCTCTTGTGCAACTGTTAGAGTTTTGCTAGCATAGTAGATTGGCTGAAAATGCTTGTCTCTTCACTGTCCAAGAACTGCACCTACTGCAAAATCACAAGCATCACACATTAGCTCAAAAGGTAGATTCCAATCAGGTGCAATTATAATTGGAGCATTAGTGAGTTTCTCTTTGAGAGTGTCAAATGCCTCTAAATATTCCTGATCAAAATTGAAAGATACATCTTTTTCTAGTAATTTTATTAACGGCTTGGCTATTTTAGAAAAGTCTTTAATGAATCTTCTATAAAAACCAGCATGTCCTAAAAAGCTTCTAATTGCCTTAACTGAATTAGGGGGAGGTAGTTTTTCAATGGTCTCAACTTTTACTTTATCTACTTCTATCCCTTTACTAGAAATTTTGTGTCCTAGCACAATACCTTCTCATACCATAAAATGACATTTTTCCCAATTGAGAACAAGATTTGTTTCTTCACATCTTATTAAAACTCGTTCTAGATTTTTAAGGCAAAGATGGAAAGAGTTACCGAATATCGAGAAGTTATCCATAAATACCTCCATGATATCTTCCACGAGTTCGTCAAAGATCGCTAGCATGCAACGCTGAAAAGTAGCAGAAGCATTACATAATCCAAAAAGGCATTCTACGATAAGCAAATGTACCGTATGGACAAGTGAATGTCATTTTCTCTTGATCTTCAAGAGCTATCGGGATTTGGAAATAGCCAGAAAGTCCATCCAAAAAGTAGTAGTACATATGTCCTGATAGTCTTTCTAACATTTGATCAATGAAGGGTAAGGGGAAGTGATCTTTTCTAGTGGCGTCATTCAATTTCCTGTAATCAATACAAACTCTCCAACCTGTGACAATTCTTGTAGGGATTTATTTGTTCTTTTCATTGGCCACAACAGTCATGCCACCTTTCTTAGGAACAACCTACATAGGACTTACCCAAGCACTATCAGAAATAAGATAAAGAATTCTAGCATATAAAAGTTTAATTACCTCGGTTTTGAACATTTCCTTCATGTTGGGGTTCAATCTTCTTTGAGCTTGTACACATGGTTTGTATCCATCCTCCATCAAAATTTTGTGGGTGCAAAAAGGACTAATTCCTTTAATGTCAGAAATTTTCCAAGCTATGGCTCTTTTATGATTTCTTAACACTTGGATTAATTCCTCATTTTCCTTGGGTTGCAAGTTTGAAGCAATAATTACTGGTAGTGTAGAGTTGTCTCCTAAGAATGCATATTCTAAGTGTTTGGGTAATTGTTTGAGATCTAGTTTGGGAGGTTTGTCAACAAAGGGTTTTTGTCTTGTTCATCTTTAATCTCAATGCCCTTATAATCTATTTGTTTTAGGGAAGGTTCGTTGGAGTTTAACTTAGTTATTACCTTTTTCATCTCAGTGGTGACTTCGTCCTCTCCCCTACCTTGAACGAGACACAGTTTCAGCGTATCTTTAAGAGTGATTTCCTAAAAAGAATCTTGAACAGAATAATCAATGGAATCAATAAAATAACAAGAATCATCCTATTCCTTAGAAAATCGAATGGCATCATAAATTTTAAACATAATTTCTTCATCACCTACCTTACGCACAAGTTTACCATCTCTTACATCAATAACAGCTCTAGCAGTAGCTAGAAATGGTCGTCCTAGGATTAAGGGTACCTCAACATCCTCATCCATGTCTAACACAACAAAATCAACGGGGAATATAAATTTATCCACCTTAACTAATACATCTTCAATGATACCCCTAGGATATTTAATAGATCTATCAGCTAATTGAATACTCATCCTAGTGGGTTTTGGTTCCTCTAGACCTAGTTGTTTGAACATTTTATAGGGCATTAAGTTAATGCTGGCACCTAAATCTGCTAATGCCTTTTCAATATTTAAATTACCAATTAAACAGGGAATAGTAAAACTTCCTGGATCTTTCAATTTGGTTGGGAGTTTATTCTAGAGGATCGCTGAACAGTATTCGTTAAGTTCCACTGTGGACAGTTCTTCAAACTTCTTTTTATTTGTTAGAAGTTCTTTCAAAAATTTTGCATATGTGGGCATCTGCGAAATAGCTTCAACAAAAGGTAAGTTAATATGCAATTGTTTAAAAAGTTCAAGAAATTTACCAAATTGAGCGTCCATGCGGTCTTTCTTCAATTTTGCTGGGTATGGGATGGGTGGTTGGTATTCCTTAAGTACTGGTGGAGAGTTTTCTTTAGGCTCGGCTTCCTCAACGTTTTACTTGTCATGTTCTTATAATACCTTCTTTTCAGGTTTGGTTAGCGTTTGTCCACTCCTTAATGTAACTGCTTTAACATGCTCCTTAGAATTAGTCTCTGTGTTACTTGGTAAACCACCTTGTGGTCTTTTAGAGATTAGTTTAGCAAGCTGGCTTATTTGAGTTTCGAGTCCTTGAATGGATGCTTGCTAGTTTTCAAGTGTCGTCTCGGTGTTTTGGAAATGGGTTTCTAACACGGAGATAAATTTTGTGAGCATCTCTTCAAGGTTTGGCTTTTTCTCTTGCTGGTAAGGTGGTTGTTGAAATCCCAGAGGAGGTGGTGGTCTCTGATTTCCTTGGTTTCCTTGTCCTCCCCCTGAGAAATTGGGGTGGTTCCTCCAACCTGCATTATAAGTGTTACTATAAGGGTTATTTTAAGATCTAGAATTATTACCCATATAGTTGGCTCGCTCGTTTTCCATGCCGTATCCATAGGTGGGGTACTCAAAATTGCTTATGTTTCCTTGGATTGAGTCACACTGCATTACTGGGTGTACCTGCGTAGAACCAACTAAATCGTCAATCTTTTTATTTAAGAGTTCTACCTGATTTGACAGTATTGTAACTTCATCAACATTAAAAACTCCGGCAGCTTTTTGCAGCTTTGTTCTCATAACTTACCACTGATAATTATTTAGTGACATCTCTTCTATGAACTCGTAAGCTGCTTCTAGTGTTTTGTTATTGATTGTTTCACCGGTGGTTGCATCGATCATTTGCCTTGTTGAAGGGTTCAAACCGTTGTGAAAAGTTTGAACTTGTAACCATAAAGGTAACCCATGGTGAGGGCACCTTTTCAATAAATCCTTGTATCTCTCCCAAGCATCGTAGAGTGTTTCTAAATCCATCTACACAAAAGAAGAGATATCACTCCTTAATTTTTCTGTTTTAGCTAGCGAAAAATATTTAAGTAAAAATTTGTTGGTCATTTGTTCCCATGTAGTGATAGGCCCTCTGGGTAGAGAGTTTAACCATTGTTTGGCTTCATTCCTCAAGGAAAATGGGAATAACCGAAGACGAATGGCATCATCAGAAATGCCATTTATTTTGAATGTGTCGCAGAATTCCAAAAAATTAGCTAAATGTGAGTTAGGATCTCATCCTGCAAACTATCAAACTGAACAAACTGTTGTATCATTTGAATAGTGTTAGGTTTCAGTTCAAAATTATTTACAACAATAGCAGGCCTAACAATACTAGATTCAGTACTAGATAAATTGGGTTTAGCATAATCATACATAGTGCGAAGAATAGGATTTTGATTAACAGGATCTACGGCTACTACAAGAGGTAGTTGATTATCCTGATTTGCCTACATCTCTTCAGTAGGTTCGGGTTCTTCTTCTTGTCCCTGTTCTGGGTACTGTAGGCTTTTTCTTATCTCTCTGCGGTTTCTGCAAACTGTGGCTTCTAGGTCATCGTCAAAAAGAGAATGTCCTGACGGGTTTCTTCTAGTCATAAAATAGAGATACTTGTCAGAGAAAAGCAAAATAAGAAAGAAAAATTTAGTAAATAAAACCTAAGAAGAAAATAGTAAATACATTGAAATAAAAGGAAAGATGGCTAAAGTAATAGAAATCGAGTGTTCCTAATATTTTAGTTCCCTAGCAACGGCGCCAAAAACTTGATCGTGATTTCAAAGAAGTAATAATAATGATCGTACCTGGAAACTAACTATTATCACGATAAAAGGCAAGTGTACCTATCAAATAGTAGTATAGCTAGTGGCAAGACTGGAATATCGAATCCAAGGAACCAAAAGTGCTAGTAATGACTTTCTTCCTATTATCTAGCCTAAAAATAAAGGAGGATTTGGTTGTAAACTAACTAATCTAATTTAAACTAAAGACACGACAAAGAATAAATTGGGAAATTACTTTGGGAAGACTGAATGATAAAGACAATACCTAAGGAAGAATCCACCTAGACTTCACTTGTTATCTAACTCTGAACTAGATGATTTCTTCATTCGGCTTGATCTGTAGAGATCCCTAAATTATGTTAATATCTCCGTCGATAATAAGAACAACTAGTCCTAGATTGATTAATTGAAATCTCTTTCTAAATAAAACCCTTAGTCTTGCATTAACTTGATCTATGGATCTCCTTATTAGATTTGACTCTAATCCAGTAGATTTTTGTCGTCTTATGTCTAGGATTGCGATCTACTCTGCTTAATTGTGTTAGATCTACTCTTATACAGGGACTTTTGCTCTTCTACATAAGCACATTCGACTTAAATTAATATCCTGGAAATATCAACTCAAGAATTAAAAACACAATTAAAACAAATCAAATATTTATCATATAGTTCAGATAACAATAACAAGATTCGTCTTAGGTTTCATCCCCCTTAGGTATTTGGGAGTTTAGTTCATGTTTATAAAAGAAAACATCTCAAAATAAAGAAATTAACAAAACATAAAGAAAACCCAAAACTCCTGAAAGGATTGAAGGAAGATCTTCAGTTTTGATGTAGATCCTGGCTTCTGAGATGGATCAATCAGCTTCCTTCGAGTAATTCCTTATCTTCTACTCTTAGTCTTGACAGGGACACTGTACACCCTTGTAATTGCCTCCTAGGGTCTTTATATAGGGTTTGGAAAGTCTTTCTTAGCCCCTAAGTAGCTTTTTCTGCGTGAAATTAAACTTCATCACCACATGGACACGCCCGTGTGGCACGCCCGTGTGAGTCGAGTTTAGGCCGTGTTCGAGCCTGTTAATGTGGCACGGCTATGTGGTTCACCCGTATGACAAACTCCAGGCCATGTTGTTTCCTTGCTTTGGCCCGTTTCTTGTTCTTTTCACTCTCTTATGCTCTCCTAAGTATAAAACATGAAATTAAAGGATTAGGAGCATCAAATTCCACAAATTTCAATGATAATTCATCCATAAATGTGCTAAATGTGCGATAGAAATATGTATAATTTACAATTTATCAAAAATAAGGAGTTATCTAGGAGATTTTTAAGGGATTAGGAATAGGGAAAGAGATGGCCGATTGTAGGGAAGCTTAGAGTGCAAAAGTGGTTTCGGTTTTGAGTGTGAGTTGGGTGCCGAATTCCTCCCTTGTTGTTTTGGGTTTCTATTTCATCAGTTTTTTTCCTAAGTTTTCCTCCTTTGTATCGTTTTTCACTTCTAGTCACTTGGGTTTCGGGATATTAGGGTACAAGCCTTTATGCCCGAAAACCTTAATAATCAAATACCAAAAGTTTGTGTCCTCTCCTAAAAATCTCTTTCCCCTCTTCTTGCTTTCAACTCTCTTCCAGCCGACTGTCTTACATGGCTGAATCCTATAAGAACCGAATTGCACTTCTTCTTACCCATTCTCATATCTTCATACTCTCTCTTCTCCCAGTCTTACGTTATTCCTAGCCAAACCCTACTCTTCATTTTTCTTTTTTGTTCTCTTCTCCCTGCCTTTATCCTAGCAAATTTCCTATGTTCTATAATCTTTTCATTCTTGCTTAGTGAGTCAAAATTGATTTGCTCCATAGCCGAATCTCTGTATCACTTTTAAGTGCTTGTTGATTGCCTTTCTATTCTCTTTTTGCTGGCTGAACCTCCTCTCTCATTGGTAAACCATTAGTAAGGGGTTGACTACTTTCATATTCTGTCGTTTCAATCAAGCAGATTTTGGGTAAGTACTTCTTGTTAGTTCGGCTTTTTGTTTGTAGAAATAAGGTTTTATTCTTATTAAGGTACAAGGATTCAACTTGGGGTTGAGACTCCTCTAACCCTTCCACTTTGATTGGATTCATGGTGGTTCGTAGGTGCTTAGATCTATCGTCATGCAATAGGATTCGGGGGGACTCTTTAATCATGTGGGAGTAGTTGAGTAAGGCAATAGTTCAATACAGGGAGACAATTAGGTTTGTAACGACACCCCCTAGTAGCATAGATCTACAAAAGCTGAAATGCCAAAATGCCAGCATTTTGAGGCCTTACGGGTGCACGAACGCTTGTGGGCTGATCTAAACCCAAAAATGGTGGGTGGTAGACTGTGAATGCCGTTGTGCGTGTTCTCATGCACTTGAGCTATTCTGGGCCTCGATGGGCCAAAATGGGCCCAACGGTTCTATCGGCCCATATGGGTAAATTATGCGGTAAGTGATAGTTGGCATGTTAGAGGGTAAGACTTGCGGTACTGTATGTGAAATTAGACTGTGCGGGCCACACGAGCGTGTGGGCCCACTCGGGGCCATTAAGGGTTTTGGGGCCTGTAAATCCTATTTGAACACTTAAACTTTTTGAGTCTCTCAAAGTGACGTTAGACCTGCTAGAAGGTCATATTAGGTGCTGAGACACTGTAATTTAGTAAAATGACCAGAATACCCCTAAAGGGTAAAGTTATTGTTTTACCCCTGACTGCCCAAATGATCGTTTTACCCTTAGAGATAGGTGGTTGATATGTGTATGATCGCATTTGTATCTGTTTATCTGCATTCATGTCTTATGTAGTTTTGTTAGTTTGCATGAGGTAGGGTTTGATCTCGGAGGAAGATCTGTATAGTGGCTTTGCCACGTGATTCTGTATAGTGGCTTTGCCACATAATTTGTATTAAGTGGCACTGCCACGATATCTGTTATTAGTAGCTTGGCTGCGTATTGGTTTGTGGGCTGGGTGGGTTGAGTTATTCCCCACATGGTGTGATGGGCTGGTACGAGTGGTGTGCAGGTTGGACTGGGTTTGGGTTGCATACAGTTCTGTACTATATCTGTGATGGGCTTGGGCCTCCTCTTTTTCTGAATAGGACCAAGGCCCAGACTGATCTGGTTCTAAATAGGGCTTCGACCCAGTGTGGTTGGTTGGTCTGATCTATGATACCAGTTGGGGATAATTATACCTGAGTTTCGTAAACTCAACCTCTTTATTTTATGTTGCAGGTAACCCTCAACCATAGAGGATTTGGAGCTGCGAGAGACTTGGGGTGGCCACATACTTCTGCTTCCATTTTTACTTTTGTTTTAGTTATTTAATTTAATATTTATTTTGGGTTTTGGTTATGTAATAAGGTCCCCATAGATTTTTATTTGGTTTAATTTTCTACACTTCAAATAATTTAACATTACAATTGGTAAGTATAAACTTTGGGTTTTCAAAATTAAACACAAATGTTTTCAAGGAACTAGATATCACAAATAAGGCTATCATTTCTTATAAAACGTTTTTCAAATTTATCAAAGTAGTTTTAACCTAAAATCATCCAACATTTCAAATCTAAATGAGGTTTTTAAAACAAAGGAGAACTTTTTAAACATATCGTCCGTTTCCGTTATCTTTTATGTGACACGTTAGATCTGGCCATAATGTCCAGGCCGGGTTTGGGGTGTTAAAAAATTTCACACATGCATTCAATCATACTATAGACCTTAAAATAATATCACAATAAATTTTTCTACTTCAAATTTGTTGTCACAAAGCCACTATTCCCATTTGGCCCTAAATCAGGCTGTTACACCATAGCTCGTATGAGCTTACCGATTTGTAGCTCGTAAGAGCTTATCATTTCTCAGCTCATTAAAGCTTACTGTTATTTCAGCTGTGGAGGATCTTACCGTTCATAGCTCAAAAGAGCATAAATGTACTGGAATTGACGGATTACTGTTCAGTACACTTTGTGTGTACTAACTGTGTATCTAACGATATTCGAAGTGGTTCAACGAGCACAGTTCTGTTGCATGTTTAGTGAGTTGATAAGAACTAGCATAAAAGTTACATGAATTTCATGGAAATGGTATTACATGTTATAGTGAAGCATGAAATGGATGATATATGCATATGAAACGTGTTTAGTTGTTGTGCTCATCTATGTTATTTGGTTATTATATATGCTTTACATGACTAACCTATTGGTGAATACATGTGTTAAGGCATTTGACAAATTGATTGGAATATATTATGTTTAAGTACCTAAATTGTGATTAAATGGTTAGTTTAATTTTATGTTATACGAGCTTACTAAGCTTTATAGTTTACTCTGTTTTCTTTTTCATGTTTTATAGTGACTAAAATGCTCGTTCGCTTTGGAAGTCATCGAAGATCTCATCACACTATCCAGCCAGCTATCATTTCGGTACTTTTGAACTTAGTGAACTTGGTTATATGGCATGTATAGGTGTTATGGATAATATGGTCTATATGATTGTGAGGTGTTTAGCCAATTGAATTGACTTGCAAATGATATATGTAAAGTTTATATGTTTAGTCATGTGATTTGGCTTATTTTGGTATACTTGATGATGTATATATATGTATAACTGCTTGATGTGAATCGGTATTTTGAATACCATATGGTTAAATTTTGAGATATGGAATGCATGTTGATTAGGCACAAAGTATATTAAGTAAGTTTGATCATTTAGCTGATTTTGGATATGAAATAGTTAAGAAATTGAATGGCTAATTGTGAATCTTATGTGCCTTGTGATTGTTGGTATTGAAATAGCATGATTTAGGTTTGGTTGAGATTGGTTTGAATGCCTATTGATGCTACGTTATGTGCCAATTGAAGTGTTTTAGGTTGAAGCAAGTTTGGGTAAGGAATGTGGCTTGGAAAATAGCCTATTTTTGTCCATAAAGGCAGAGACACAAGCGTGTGTCTCAGCCGTGTATGACACACGGTCAGATGACACGGCTGTGTGTCCCCTATAGTTTTTAAATGTAGCAAGTTAGTGAGTTACACGGGCTAGTCACACGGGCATATGGTTGCCGTGTGACACAAGTTAGAGAGTTACACGGGGTATGACATGGGCCGGGACACAACCATGTGACCCCATTTTGATTGTCCATATGGCCTGTGACACGGGCATGTATTTTGGCCATGTGAGACACACGGCCTGGCCACTTGGGCTTCTGTCCCCTGTATTTGAAAAATTTCAATGTTTTCCCAATATTTCCTAAGTTCTCAGATTAGTCCCAAAATGTTTTAAATGTCTAATTTAGCCCTTGAAAGCTTGTATTAAGGACTATATGAACATGTATGATTTATTTTAGAATGAGAAATGCATGTGAAATGTATTATTATTTATGTGTTAAGTCCGGTAATGCTTCGTAATCCTATTCCGACAACATATACGGGTTAGGGGTGTTACATATACCAATGCTTACGTTCATTGATTAAATCTAATGCATTTTACTTATGTTAAAAATAGCAAATCTACTTCACATCTCTTTTGATATCTCAATTCATATGTTGGTACATTCCACCTAAATTTCCAAATCCATAAATTTAGTGAACATTTCTACCAATGTTCCACTTCATTTCACCATTGAATATTCCAATTCACATTTCATATTTATATAAAAATACACATTTTTCACATATATTCAATTTAATTTTCAAGAACATCAATCAACTCAAATCAATCCAAATACATCTCACTATCACAATTTGTCTCACCTTATGTTTTTACCATGCACACATAGTTCAATATGTAGCAATTTACAAGTAGTACGGATTATAGAAACACAAATCGTAAACTCTGAGATATTCGCCAACGACTTTGTCTTTTCCTTTCTTTTCCAAGGAATCCCGGTCGACGTTAGCTATGAATTAAAATAAAAATGGTATTTCATCAATACACAACCATTTTCATATTAAATTTCTATATTATACAACTTTTGCATTTTATTCAATTTACTCCCTAAAATTGAGACTAACATAACTTTCAAATTTAACCTCCAATTTTTATATCGATTTCACTCTAGGCCTAATTTAACTTCATATTTCTCATTTCTACCAAAAATTTCTAAATTTGTGCAATTTAGTCCCTATTGTGCACAATCGTCAATTGATTTTACAATTTAGTCCTTTTTCAATCCTAAACTTAAAATCTAACAAATTGGTCCCTAAAACTTCAACTATTCAATCTTGGTAACATCTTCAAACTTTAATAGTATCAAAAAATATGACATGGGTAAACTAGCTTGAGTTACCGAGATCCCAAAAACATAAAAATTACAAGAAAATGAATAAATTGAGCATACTAATTAAAGCTAGAAACTTTGGAAAACTTAAGGCAGTTCGTCCTTCCCATTTATTCTTTGTTTTGAAATTGTGAAATGTGAAAAGAAAGAATGCTTTCTTTTTCATTCCATCAAACTATATCTTTTCTTTAATTAATATTTTTCGTTTTATAATATAATTAACTAATGTTTTCATAATATAACATACATTCCACTTCATTAATCAACCATATATACATATTCTATGTATATTTTCCATTTAAGACATTCACATTAAGTTCTAATTATAAATCCTTAACAAATCACACTTTTATCGCTTATGTGATTTAGTCCCTAAACCTTAATCAAGTACTAATTCAACAAAATTACTCAATCGAAATGGGGTTCCGAGACCACACTTTCCTACACCACTGACTTTCTTGTCGTTACACTATCACCCATATTGCATTCATTTTACTCAACGATGTCGGTAAACAAAGCACAAAATCTATGGTAAGCCGTTCCAATTTCCATTTTGGACTAGAGATAGGTTGAACCAACCCAATGGGAACTTGATGCTCGGCTTTTACCCACTGACATGTTAGGCACTTTGTGACATACTCCACAATTTCTCTTATTGTAACACCCCAAAATCTGGCCTAGACATCAAGGCTGTATTTGGTAGTGTCACATTGAAGTGTTTTGAAATCGTGTTTCACTATAACTAGATTTGTTGTAAAAACTCCTTGTTCTTTAAGTTTGAAGAAAACATCATTCTGTTACCCTTGATTAATAAATTTTATAAAAGTAGTTTACTTTGGAAAAGCAAAATTATTGTGGAAGCTTTGGTTGAATTCTTGTTTGTTATGAAAACATGGTTTTTGAAAAGCAGATAACATTTTGTAAAACGCGCCCTAGAGCTCACAAATTTTAAATAAAATAGATAAACCCAATATTTAAGAAAAATTAAATAGTAGTCTTATTACAAACCCAACATAAAACTATAATTAAAGTAAATGAAAACTGAAAACAATATAAAAGCAAAGTGTGGCCATCTCCAAGTCCACGTAGCACCGAATCGCATATGTCTCCGTATTACCTGTACGGTAAAATAAAAGGGTGAGCATACGAATACTCAATGTATAACCCCGGCAATAACAATATAACAAAATCAGTCTGGGCTAGAGCCCATTATAGCAGCATATCACAATCAGTGGACCTAAGCCCATAACAGTAACAGTATAACATGCAATCAGAATCCTACCCATCCATTTGCTACACTCCATCTCCATCCAACCCATCACTCCATGTGGGGATATAATCAACCCACCCAACCCTACACTCCACAGTGTAGTACTGATGTGGGACTATCGATAAAAATGCAGCAGTGCTGCCAAAATATTAGGCTATAAGCCACAGTATAATGCAGCGAAGCTGCCAGAATAGTACACTTCCTCCAGAAACATATACCTCATTCCCCATGCAATGCAACATATTATAAAACATGCTAACATTATACAGATAACTCATACAAAGCATTTTATATTATACATATTTCTCAGTATGGTTCTACGTGTGTGAAGGCCCATCAGTAGACCCATGGTTGTCAGTGATACATGTAGCCAAACAGTCCAAAGATTCAAAACCGGCCTAAACTCTATCTAGCGGGCCAACGGGCCCATTAGCCCATTAGGTCCATTTCGGCCCAACTCATGAAATCACTCAGGATAGTTGCTTTTCGATGCAGGGCCACAATCTGTGGCCTCAATCAATCACATAAGCGTTCACACGCCCATGTTGCCAACATTCAATTCATCAGCATTTTGGCATTTGCCATTTCGGCATTTCGTCTTTGTATCTAATAGTGAGGTAAACACACCTGTTTACAAATCACGAGATTAATCCCCTCGAACCGGACCTAAAGTCCAACCAAAAACCTTGTTAGCCAGTCGCATTTAAGGTCAACCTCTTACCACACTAACCAAAATACACACCACCTCACCTTGTGCACACGAACCTTTTGAAAATTCCCAAATCCATCTACTACAATCAACATCACTTCTTGACCAAATAACTGAAACAACATATATCTTATTAGCCACTATCATCTATGAGAATATGACTTAAAATCTCAAAACGATGATCATGAAACATTCAGCCAAACACTACTTACCCCAAAAATAGTTGTTTGTCGAATAAAGGGTCCCGAATCCTTAGAGTACTTTTCGCCCCTCGCAATTTGAAACCCCACGAACACTATCATAAACAAGAGGGCAAGAGCCAATACCTAGAGACTAAAACATTCAATTTTCATTAAAGAAGCAACTAAGAAGAACAAAAAAAATAGCCCTCAAACCGAAAGATTACCTACCTACAAACAATCGGCAAAAAAAAAAGATAGAATTGATTCAGCAAGACCAACTTGATATTCTCGGTTAAGCACCAAAAGCAAAAATTTGAGAGGGAGAAAGAAAGTAAGAGAAGTCGGCCAAATAGAGAATGGATGTAACTTAAAAATGTTGTCACTTGGGTTAAAGAGAAACAAACAAAAGACAAGAGACAAGGAATAATGACTCGATTAATGAAGGAGAAGAGAAAAGAGTAGAGATAGTTGATGAAGACTGATAAACCATAAATTATACATATTTTTACCTCATACTTAGCCTAAATTCTGGATGAATTATCATTGAATTTGTGGAAATTGGTGCTCCTAATCCTTTTCTTTCATGTTTTATACTTAGGAGAGCATAAGGAAGAAAAAAGAGCAAGAAACGGGTCGAAAATAGCCAACTTAGGCCCAATTTTAGGCCGAAAATTAGGCCACTTTAACAGGCTCGAGCACGGCCTTGTAGTCGATCCACATGGGCTTGTCCCTATCGTGAGGAAGTTTAATTTTACTTGGAAAAAGGTACATAGGGGCTAAGAAAGGCATTCCAAAACTCTATATAAAGACGCTAGAAGGCAACTACAAGGGTGTGCTTTTCTCCTGCCAAGGAGACATTATTTTCCCGTTAAGATGGGGAGTTGAAGACAGGGAATTACTCGAAAGGAAGCCGATTGATCCATCTCAGAAGCTAGAATCTACATCAAGACAGAGGATCTCCCTTCAATCGTTTCAGGAGTTTTGGGTTTTCTTATGTTTTGTTATTTTATTTATTCTAAGATGTTTTCTTTTATAAGTATGAACTAAAACCCCAAATATCTAAGGGGGATGAAACCTAAGATAGATCTTGTTATTGTTATCTGAGCTGTGTAATAAATATTTAATTTGTTCTCAATTGTGTTTTTAACTCTCAAATTGATGTGTCCGGGATATTGATTTAATGTGCCTATGTAGAGGAGCAAAAGTCCCTGCATAGGAGTGGATCCAACACAATTAAGCAGAGTTGATCGCAATCCTAGACATAGGACGACTAAAATCTACCGAATTAGAGTCAAATCTAATATGGGGAGCCATAGATCGAGTTAATGCAAGACTAGGGGTTTTCACTAGAAAGAGGTTTCAGTTAATCAACCTAAGATTAGTTGTTCTTATCCTCGACGGAGGTATTAACATAATTTAGGGGTTTCTACGGATCAAATCAAATAAGGAAATCATCTGGTTCAGAGTTAGATAACAAGTGAAGTCTAGGTGGATTCTTCCTTAGGTATTGCCTTAATCAATCAGTTTTCCCAAAAGTAATCTCTCTCTTTACTACTTCTTGTTTCTTTTCAGTTTAGTTTAGATTAATTTAGAAACAAAACCCCCCTTTATTTTTAGGCTAGATAATAGGAAGAAAGTCATTACTAGTACTCATAGTTCCTTGGATTCGATATTCTGGTCTTGCCACTGACTATATTACTATTCGATAGGTGCACTAGCCTTTTATTGTGATATTAGTTAGTTTTCAGGTACGATCAGATTTTATTACTTTATCATCATCACTCGAGATCACGATCAAAGACTATGACCAAAGGTGCATTCGGATTTTGCAAAGTTAAAAGAGAAGAAAGGAAAAGAAATGGTTGAGCAAAGAAAATGGTTCCTTTCGGTCAATGCTAAGAAACTAAAAGGAATGTAATCTATCCCACAAAATGTCGAAATATCCTAGCCTAAGCACCTAAACTAGGCAACAAAATCACCTTTGATCGAAGGAACCAATAAAGTCCCACATTCGGCTGATTCTTTCCAGAAATAAGCCCTTAAATAACCGCATGAAATCAGCTAGTCATCAATCCAAAATTTCAAATAAAATAAAGAGGATAAAAACATTCCCACTACTTGGTTTGTTTCACCGACAGCAGCCTTCCTTCAATATCCCACCGGTTGACCGATTCATCCTGCTGCTAAGGGGAGTTTCGGTCAAACTCAATATCCATCCTACATGAGCAGCAAAAAATGTAATCTCTCATGCGCAGGGTGAAGTTCGAACCTGCGACCTCTATAAACGCCCTTTACACACACACGCCTTGCCACTGAACGAATTTGACTTTCATGTAAATAACCCTATGCAACAACCTATAAACCTTTAATCCAGAGTACCGTGTTCCCTTTAAGCCCTAAAAGAAAAAAATAATATTTTCCCCCTAAGTAAACTCGAACCCCCGACCCAAGTGTACCACACACACCTCCTTGCCAACTTACCATCGTCCTTTTCGTGACAAGCTACAGCCGAAATAAAATAAAAGGCCTATTAACCGCGCCTATATCTTCTTAAGCCAAATCAATAAAGTTTTTCCAAGACCCAGGTTCGCTCACAGGACCCTTCCAACACTCCAACCCACTCTTAACTCACTTAATTAACATCCCCAAACATAAAATCAAAACAAGGTAACAAAATTACAAAATCCAAAAACTTAGGGTGTTACAACTCTACCTCCTTAAAGAAATTTCGGCCTCAAATTTTACCTACTAGAAAAGGTGAGGGTATTGTTGTTGTATCGCCTCCTCAAGTTCCCACGTGGCTTCCTCAGAACTGCGATTACACCAAAGCACCTTAACTAGTGGAACTGACTTCGTTCTCAGTACTTTCACATCACGGTCTAAAATTTAAACTGGTTCCTTTTCAAAGGTTAGGTCAAGCCTAACTGCAATTTCTTCAACTGGTACAATACGAGTGAGATCAGAATGATAACGTCTCAACATAGAAACATGGAACACATCATGGATACTGTCCAACTCTGGAGGCAATTCTAGTTGATAGGCAACTAACCCAATGCGTTTCAATATCCGATAAGGTCCAATGAACCTAGGGCTTAGCTTACCTTTTCGTCCAAACCTTAATATCTACTTCCACGGAGAGACCTTGAGAAAGACTAAGTCCCCCACTGAATATTCAATCTCATGACGCTTAAGATCCGCATAAGAATTTTATCTGTCAGAAGCTTCTTTCAACCGGCCTCGAATCAGTTTCACCTTCTTTTCAGTATCAGATACCAACTCAGGTCCTAAATTTTTCCGTTCACCAAGTTCAGTCTAGCATGAAGGAGTACAACACCTACGACTATACAACGCCTCATATGGTGCCATCTGAATGCTAGATTGATAGCTATTGTTGTATGCGAACTCTGCCAACGGCAAGTAGTCCTCCCAACTACCTCTGAAGTCAATAATACAACCCCTCATCATATCTTCCAAGATCTAAATTACTCTCTCTGACTGCCCATTTTTCTGAGGGTGAAATGCAGTACTAAAGTCCAACCTTATGCCCAGTGCTTCATGCAACTTCTTTCAGAATCTCAATGTAAAACGCGGATCTCTGTCAGATATGATAGACACCAGAACCCCATGCAACCTTACAATTTCTGCCACATACAACTTAGCCAATTTCTGCATTAAGTAATCTATCTTAACTGGTATAAAATGAGCAAATTTAGTCAGACGATCCACTACCACCCATACTGAGTCTTTCTTAGTAGGCATTAAGGGCAATTCACTAACAAAGTCCATGGTCACTCTTTCCCACTTCCAAAGAGGAATTTTCACCGGTTGCAACAGTCTCGAAGGCAGTTGATGCTCAACCTTAACCTGCTAGCAAGTTAGACACTTGCCTACAAACTCAGTAACTTCACGCTTAAGCCCTGGCCACTAATACAATTCTTGCAAGTCTTGGTACATTTTGTTCCCACCAGGATGCATAGCGTACGGACTACTATATGCCTCTTGTAGCAAGGACTGCCTTAGTTCCACGTCCTTCAGCATACAAATTCTACCATGAAAACATAATACCCCTTCCTTATTCAACTCAAAATCAGACTTCTCCCCACTCCTAGTCTGTCGAAAATAAGAAATCAACGACTTATCTACTAGTTCCTTATCTTTAATCCTTTCAGTCTACACCGGTCTAACTTGCAGTTTCACCAATATTCCACCATATCAAATAAACTTAGGCATGCAAACATTGCTCTCAATTCAGACATAGTCCTACGGCTCCGTGCGTCAGCTACTACGTTAGCCTTGCCAGGGTGGCATTCGATTGAGCAATCATAATCCTTCAGTAACTCTATCCACCTTCACTATCTTAGATTAAGCTCCTTGGCATGGTTTTACTTGGTATCCTTTTCCATGACATTTGTATCCTACACATTCATAAGGTTTAACTAGGACTTTTAAGTATCATTTCTCCGTCAATTCTTACTTGAGTCATCAATGAGTAAATTTGCAAAATAAACATATAGATGCTAAAAAGTAACAGTACTAAATATAAATAACAAAACATTGCATTTATTTACAGCAAACTTACCTTGATACAAAATACGATGAAATATTTTGATTTAGTCCTCAATCTTTTTCTTTCCCTGGTCTAACCCCGAATTTCATTCTTCTTGATCTATAACAGCAAATTTAGCTTATTTAAAACTCACATTTATCAAAATAGTCCTTGACTCTAACTTTGGTAAAATTATGATTTTGCCCCTAAACTTTTGTATACTTACAATTTTGTCCCAAAGCTCAGAAATTAAACTTTATCCCTAATTCATATGTTTTATGACATGCTGATCATTTATTTACCTACGGCAACATCAAATTCTCACTCTAACATGTACTTATTAACAACAGGTATTTTTACCGATTATGTCGTTTTACTCGTTTTCATTTAAAATAGCTTAGCTCAAGCCGTTTAACATAATTTCAAACTTCATATCCTACCATAAAACATCAAAATAAACACATTTTACTTATGGTTATTTTTCCAAATATGAACCCTAGGTTAAATTATTGCTAGAATAAGCTAAATCAAGTTACCGGGACTCCAAAAACGTAAAGAACTTTAAAAATGGGGCTTGGAATCACTTACTATATGATAAACGATAAATTATACATGTTTTTACCTCATGCTTTGCCTAATTTATGGATGAATTATCATTGAATTTGTGGAAATTGGTGCTCTTAATCCTTCTATTTCATGTTTTATGCCTAGGTAGGCTTAATGAAGAGAAAAGAGAAAAGAACGGGCCAAAAATGAGCAAATTAGGCCCAATTTAATAAACAAAACAGCCCAGAGATTCACCACACGGTCGTGTCACATGGCCATGTCACCTTGAGCCTAACATGGCCTAGCCTCGACAAGCACGGCCGGACCATACAGCCGGACTACACGACCGTGCCACCAACAATAGACCCGACCATGGCCTGGGCCTCGATCCACACGGGCGTGGCACACGAGCATGTCCCTGTGGTGAGGAAGTTGAATTCTACTCAGAAAAGGCTACTTACGGGCTAAGAAAGGCATTCTAAAGCTCTATATAAATACCCTAGGGGGCAACTACAAAGAGCATACTTTTCTCTCCCCAAGAGAAGACTTTTCTCTCCTCAAAAGGGTGCTTTTTCTCCCACAAAAGAGCGCCTTATTTCTACCAACACAGAGAGTGGAAGCAAGGGATTACTCCAAGGGAAGCTGATTAATTCATCCCAAAAGCCGAATTCTACATCAAAACAGAGGATCTCCCTTCAATCCTTCAAGGATTTTTGGGTTCGTTATGTTTTGTTATTTTTATTCTTTTGAGATGTTTTCTTTATTAATTATGAACTAAATCCCCCAAATACTTAAGGGGGATGAAACCTAAGATAGATCTTGTTATTATTTTATCTTGAGTTATATGATAAATACCTGATTTGTTCTTAATTATGTATTCTTAATTCTTGTTTTAATATTCCTAGGTATTAATTCAAGTATTGATGCGTTTATTCAGAGGAGCAAAAGTCCCTGTTTAAGAGTAGATCTAGCATAACTAAGTGGAGTTACATGCAACCCTAGACATAGGGCGACATAAATCTACCGAATTAGGGTCAAACCTATTAAGGGAATCTATAGATCGAGTTAATGCGAGACTAGGGGTTTTAACTAGAAAGAGATTTCAGTTAATCAACCTAGGATTAGTTGTTCTAATCCTCGACGGATGTATTAACATAAATCAGGGATTTCTACGGATCAAGTCAAGTGAATAAATTGTCGAGCTCAAGAATCAATAACAAGTGATGTCTAGGTGGATTCTCCCTTGAGTATTGTCCAAATCAATTAGTTTTCCATAAGAGCTTTTCCCCAATTCACTTTTGTGTATTCATAGTTTAGTTTTAGAATTAGTTTAGTTTCATAAAAACCCCTTTTATTTCTAGGTTAAATAATAGAAAGAAAGTTAGTACTAGTACTTTTGGTTCCCTTGGGTACTATATCTCGGTCTTGCCACTAAGCTCTACTACTGTTCGATAGGTGCACTTGCTTAAAATCATGAGAATAGTTAGTTTCTGGTTTGATCATTATTATAAATTTTATTACTTCATATCACGCATATCAAGTTTTTGGCGCCATTGCCAGGGAACTAAGATATTAGGAATACTTGATTTTTCTTACTTTAGCCATTACTATTTTATTTATTTTTAACCTTTGTTTTTATTTCTTTTATTTATTTTAATTTTCTTTGCCTTTTCCCTTTCTAGGTATCTCTAGTTTATGACTAGAAGAAACCCAGGAGGACCATTACTTTTTGACGAGGATTTAGAAGCTATAGTTTGCAGAAATCATAGAGAAATCAAACGAAGCCTTCATTATTCAGAACAAGGACAAGAACAAGAGCCAGAACATACGGAAGAGATGGAAGCAAATCAAGACAATCTACCACCTCCCGCGATTGCCGCAGAACCAGTGAACCAAAATGATACTCCTCGTATTATGTATGATTATGCTAAACCTAATTTGGCTGGTACTCAATTTAGTATTATTAGGCCTGCTATTGCTGCAAATAATTTTGAACTAAAGCCTAACACTATTTAGATGATTCAGTAATTTGTGCAGTTTGATGGTTTATAGGATGAGGATCCCAATTCACATTGAGCCAATTTTTTGGAATTCTGTGATACTTTTAAAATCAATGTGTTTCTGATGATGCCATTCGCCTCTGATTATTTCCTTTCTCCCTAAGGAATAAAGCTAAGCAATGGTTGAATTCTTTACCACGAGAATCAATCACTACATGGGAACAGATGACTGAAAAGTTTTTACTTAAATATTTTCCTCCAGCTAAAACAGCTAAATTGCGAAACGATATCTCTTCTTTTATGCATATGGATTTAAAGACACTTTACGATGCCTGGGAAAGATACAAAGATCTTTTGAGAAGGTGCCCTCACCATGGGTTGCCTTTGTAGTTACAAGTTCAAACCTTTCACAACGGTTTGAATCCATCAACAAGGCAAATGATAGATGCAGTCGCCGGAGGAACAATCAACAACAAAACACCCGAAGTAGCCTATGAGTTTATAGAAGAGATGTCACTGAATAACTATCAGTGGCAAGTCATGAGGACAAAGCTGACAAAAGCTACAGATGTTTTTACCATTGATGTCGTCACCATGCTTTCTAATCAGGTAGAACTTTTAAATGAAAAGTTTGATAATTTTGTTGGTTCTACGCAGGCACACCCAGTGATGCAGTGTGACGCAACCCAGGGAAATATATTCAATCCAAAATACTCCTTCTATGGATATAGCATGGAAACTGAGCAAGCCAACTATATGGGTAACAATTCTAGACCCTAAAATAACCCTTATAGTAATACTTACAATGCAGGTTGGCGGAACCACCCCAATTTTTCATGGGGAGGACAAGGAAATCAAAGACAACCACCTCCTCCGGGATTTCAACAATAACCACCACAACAAGAGAAAAAGCTGAACCATGAAGAGATGTTCACCAAATTTATGGCCGTATCAGAAACCTGTTTCCAAAACACCAAAATGACACAAAAGAATCAGCAAGCATCCATTCAGGGCTTGAGAATCAAATTGGTCAGCTTGCCAAGTTAATTTCAGAAAGACCACAAGGTGGACTACCAAGTAATACAGAGCCAAATCCTAGAGAACATGTGAAAGCAATTACTCTAAGGGATGGGAAAATACTGGCTGAGCCTGAAAAGAAGCCTGTTCAAGAAAAGGTCACAGAAGAGGAACCCATGGAAAGTACTCCACCAGCACCTAAAGAATACAACCCACCCATACCATATCTAGCAAAGTTGAAGAAAGACCGCACAGATGCTCAATTTGGTAAATTTCTTGAACTTTTTACACAGCTACATATTAACTTGCCTTTTGTTGAAGCAATTTCGCAGATGCCGAAATATGCAAAGTTTTTAAAGGAACTTCTCACAAATAAAAGGAAGTTGGAAGAATTAGCCATAGTGGAACTCAATAAGGAATGCTCAGCTATTCTCTAAAATAAACTACCAGCCAAGCTAAAAGACCTAGGGAGTTTTACTATTCCTTGCTTAATAGGTAGTTTAATTATTGAAAAAGCCTTAGCTAATCTAGGTGCTAGTATTAACCGAATGCCCTACAAAATGTTCAAGCAACTAGGTCTAGGGGAACCAAAACCCATTAGGATGAGTATACAATTAGCTGATAGATCTATTAAATATCCTAGGGGAATCATTGAAGATGTGCTAGTAAAAGTAGATAAATTTATATTCCCTGTTGATTTTGTTGTGCTTGACATGGATGAGGATATTGAGGTACCTTTAATTTTAGGGCGCCCATTTTTAGCTACTGCTAGAGCTGTTATCGACGGAGGGGATGGTAAATTAGTACTTAGAGTTGGTGAAGAAGAAGTTGTTTTTAAAATCTATGATGCTATGAGATTTTCTAGAGAACAAGATGATTCTTATTATTTTATTAATGTTATTGATTATTTTGTTCAAGATAATTTTCAAGAAATCACTCTTGAAGACACGTTGGAACTGTGTCTCGTTCAATGTGGGGAGGAAGATGAAGCCACCACTAAAGTAAAAGAAGTAATGAAGGAGTTGAACTCTTATGAGATTGTCACAAGGCAGATAAGTTATGAAGGCCTTAAGTTAAATGACGAACTAAAACAAAAACCCTCGATTGATGAACCTCCTAAATTAGAGTTAAAACAATTGCCTGACCACTTAGAGTATGCATTTTTAGGAGATGATTCTACATTACCAGTAATTATCGCATCAGATTTGAGCGCTGAGTAGAAAGAGGAATTACTTCAAGTATTAAGGGAACAAAAAAAGGCCATAGCTTGGAAAATTTTTTATATTAAAGGAATTAGCCCTTCTTTTTGCACCCATAAAATTTTAATGGAAGATGAATACAAGCCGTCGGTGCAAGCTTAGAGACAATTGAATCCCAACATAAAGGAGGTCGTAAAAGCCTAGGTAATTAAACTTCTAGATGCAGGCATTATTTATCCTATTTCTGACAGTTCTTGGGTAAGTCCTGTGCAGGTTGTTCCTAAAAAGGAAGGCATGACTGTAGTGTCTAATGACAAAAAGGAGTCAATGCCTACAAGAACAGTCACTGGATGGAGAGTTTGCATTGATTATAGAAAGCTGAATGATGCAACTCGAAAAGATCATTTTCCCTTACCCTTTATTAATCAAATGTTGGAAAGAATATCAGGACATATGTATTACTGTTTCCTAGATGGCCCCTCTGGTTACTTCCAAATCCTGATAGCTCCAGAAGATCAGGAGAAGACGACATTCACATGCCCATGTGGTACGTTTGCTTATCGTAGAATGCCTTTTAGATTATGTAATGCTCCTGCTACTTTTCAGCAATGCATGTTAGCTATCTTTGACGAACTCGTGGAAGACATCATGGAGGTATTTATGGATGATTTGTCGGTTTTCGGTAATTCTTTCCAACTTTGTCTTAATAATTTAAAACGTGTTCTATTAAGATGTAAAGAGACAAATTTGTGCTAAATTGGGAAAAATGTCACTTTATGGTTCAAGAAGGTATTGTCCTAGGACATAAAATTTCTAGTAAAGGGATAGAGGTAGATAAAGCAAAAATTGAAACTATTGAAAAATTACCTCCCCCTAATTCGGTTAAGGCTATAAGAAGCTTTTTAGGACATGCTGGTTTTTATCGCAGATTCATTAAACATTTTTCTAAAATAGCTAAGCCTTTAACAAAATTACTAGAAAAAGATGTGCTTTTCAACTTTGACCAGGAATGTTTAGAGTCTTTTAACACTCTCAAAGAAAAGTTAGTTAATGCTCTGATTATGATTTCACCTGATTGGAATCTACCTTTTGAACTATTGTGTGATGCGAGTGATTTTGCACTAAGTGCAATTTTGGGGCAACGAAGAGACAAGCACTTTCAACCGGTTTATTATGCTAGCAAAACTTTGACAGACGCACAAGCAATTTATACTACCACAGAAAAAGAATTGCTAGCCGTTGTAATTGCATTTGACAAATTTAGATCATATTTAATATTATCCAAAGTCATCGTTTATACTGATCATTATGCTCTTCATTATCTTTTAACTAAAACTGATACAAAACCTCGATTAATAAGATGGATTCTATTGTTATAGGAATTCGACTTAGAAATAAAGGACAAGAAAGGAGCTAAAAATTTGGCAGCAGATCACCTTTTAAGATTAAAAAATCCACACCCCAAGGACCTCGATAGAATAAACGACTTGTTCCCTGAAGAACAACTCCTAGCCATAGTAGAAACTGCAGCTCCTTGGTTTGCTGATTTCGCAAATTATTTAGCAGCTAACATAATCCCAAAAAGGTTGACCCATAAGCAAAGGAAGCGAGTCTTCGCTGATGTGAAAAATTACTTTTGGGAAGATCCTTTCCTTTTTCATATTTGTGCAGATCGAGTCATTTGAAGATGCGTTACAGAGATAAAAGCATACAAAAGTTTAGAGCACTACCATTCGGGACCAACAGGAGGACACCACAGTGGAGCTAGAACTGCTCACAAGGTACTCGAACCAGGTTTTTACTGGCATACCCTTTTCAAAGATGCCAACAGGTATGTGACCTCTTGTGATAAATGCCAGAGAATAGGTAACATCTCTCAGCAAAATGAAATGCCTCAAAACTATATACTCTCATGTGAAATATTTGATGTATGGGGTATTGATTTTATGGGTCCATTTCCTACTTCGTTTGGGGATAAGTACATACTAGTAGCAGTAGATTACATGTCAAAATGGGTGGAAGCCCAACCTTTACCTACTAATGATGCTAGAATAGTAGTACATTTCCTTAAAAAGCTTTTCTCTTGATTCGGAACACCTAGGATAATTATCAGTGATAAGGGTACTCATTTTTGCAATGGTCAATTTGATAAAGTTTCAAAAAGATATGGAGTGCACCATAGAATAGCTACCCCCTATCACCCACAAACCAGTGGTCAAGTTGAAGTGACAAATAGAGAACTAAAACGCATTTTAGAGAAAATAGTAGAAGCAAATAGGAGAGATTGGTCAAGGAAAGTAGATGATGCTTTATGGGCTTATGGAACTGCATTTAAAACTCCTATAGGAACATCTCTTTATAAATTTGTTTACGGAAAAAGCTGTCATCTGCCATTTGAACTTGAACATAAAGCATTTTGGGCTATTAAATTTTTAAATCTTGATTTTAAGCTTGCAGGTGAGAAACATCTAATGCAACTAAACGAGCTGGATGAATGGCGTTGTAATGCCTACGAAAACTCACGATTATATGAAGAAGCCATAAAGCGACACCATGACAATCGACTGAGACAGCCTAAGTAGTTCAAAACTGGTGATCTTGTCTTACTTTACAACTCAAGGCTTAAACTATTCCCTGGAAAACTTAAATTAAGATGGTCAGGCCCATTCACTGTTCGAACTATCTTTCCATACGGCACAGTCGAGGTAACTCATCCAAACCACGGCACTTTCAAGGTAAACGGCCATCGGCTTAAACATTACAGAGGTGAGAATTTCAAAGATAATAGGGAGGAGCTTCGGCTCTACGAACTCTCGTCATGATACATACGGGCAGAGTCGAGCTTAGACTCTAAATAAGCGCTTTTCAGGAGGCAACCCGAGCACTAACTTAGTAACTCTTTTTATTTCAGTCTTCTAATACATTGACTAACCCTTTCGAATGTAGGATTTTCGGACCACACTGCCATGCCCACGAGCATGCCTAAGGCTGTGTGGACATTATGAGCATAGACACGGCCGTGCAATTTGGCCGTGTATAAACAGGGTAAAAAATTTCCAGAAACATGAGCTACGACAAAGTGCCACGACCGTACAATGTGGCCGTGGCCAACACTATCAATTCAGACACGGGCTTAGACCAGCTGACACAGCCGTGGATATGGCCGTGTTGATTAAAACAAGGGTGTGTGACACGCCTGTGCCCCAAGACCGTGGTCGACACTGTCAATTCTGACACGGGCGTGTGACCCACTACAAGGACGTGGAAGAAGTGAACATCGAAGAACACGGCCGTGCGACACGGCCGTGTGCCTCAACACGCCCTAGGTACACAGGCATGTACCTCGAATCAGGCGTGCCAAAATCACCGATTCTCAAACCACACGGGCATAACCTGAGCCACACGGAAGTGTGACACGCCCGTGTGACCCAAAAACCTATATAAACAGGCCACTATTCACCTTCTTCCCCAAATTAAACCCTAAATCCTCCCACCCAAAACCTATCCTAGCCCTCCTCAGCATCGCTGTCGGATTCCCAAGGCATTCCCACGACCGTGCAACGCCTCCACGACCGTGCTCCACCCCTTTTAGTCATCCATTTGGTTCTATTTTCTTGATTTTCTCTTTAATTTCTAATGTTTTTATCTATCTTTATGTTAGAAAAATATTTTATTTAGTTTTTGCATTATTTGTGGGCATGAAATTCATTGATTTAGCATGAACAATCTAGAATATTATAGAGAATTTCATGATGCCATGCCATTTAGATTCCCATTTGCTTGCCATTTTTCCTTATCTAGAGTAATATTCACTTAGTATAAATTGATACCTATGCCCCCATTTTGATATCATGTTTAGGATAAGTAGGATACTTTACTTAGGTTAGTGAATCAACCTCTCAATACTATTTTGTTTTGTTTTGTTTAAAACGCATATTACTTTTCTTTAATTAAGTTTCAAATTTTACTAATGCATAATATTTTCAGTTTTAGGAACCATGTCATCATCACGCGGTAAAAGAACTGCCACCCCTACGTCAAAGAAGCGGAAGGGGCCCGTTTGTTCCTTGTCGAGACCTACAGCCGAAACGCACCATCCATTCATCACATTCCCACAGAACTCCCAAGAGGAGTTATTTCAAATTCTACGGGCCGCCCTCTAGGAGCCGGACAATGCATCGACTGGACCGTCTTAGAGTAGGTCCACCTAGTAGACGAGGTCCAGGCCCTGCTGACAACAGATCCCTGGGAGCAATTCTTCCAGATCATGGAGCCCACATATTTGGAACTCACTCTCGAGTTCTGCTCCACGTTCCATCTCCAGACCGTCATGAGTTGATACGATGATCCAGGGACAGTCTAGTTCCGTTTAAGACGCCTCATATGTCATCTTAGTGTACCGATGTTGGGTACAGCTCTCCGCCTCTACACCGAGCAGTTCATGGAGAAGGAGGACCTCTCTGCACTCCACTGTCACATCCACGTCTCTCTAGTGAACTATTGGCGCACCCTAGTCCTTGTATCGCCCTCATACGACCCTAGTCGCTCCAAGGCGATCGCCCTCGCCCCATCTTTTAGGTACCTTCATGCCCTCCTCGGACACACCATGACAGGCAGACGCGAGAGCACATGTGTCGTCAGCACACACGATGCCTACTTCTTATGGAGCATGACGAACGCGCATACCATCGACCTTGCCTATTTCGTCACACATGCCATCCAACATCAGACAGAGAGGCATCGCAGGGGTGTGATATCCATGGGCCCGTACATCACACGGTTGGCCCGCCACTTCGGGCTACTTAACACCGTGGCCCAGACATCCTCATACACACTAATCGACCAGATGTCCCCTCAGGGCATCCAAACTATGCTCCACATGAGGATGATCTAGTGCAGACCTGGGACTGACCCTCTATAGTACCGTCTACTCCGAGAGGCCGAGGATCTAGAGGATGTTACTGATGATGTCCCACACCACCGGAGGAGGGCCCAGCTGAACCACCACCCCCTCGCCGCCCAGTTCATGCGGCAGCTTCATACGCTGACATATCCGAGCGCCTCTCACGATTGGAGCAGCAGTGCTTCCAACGTTTTGATCATATCGATGCTACACTACAACAAATATGCCAGCATCTTCACATTATCGCACTGCCACCACCGCACAACCCACATAAGGATTAGGCCTTCCTAATCCTCTTTTCTTATCTTTTATTTTCCTTTTTATTTTTATTTTATTTTATTTCATCTTATCTTTTTCATTATTTGAATTTTAGTATTTTTAAAACTTACTTTATTTTATTCCTTTATTTTTATTATTTCATATCAGTTATCCCCTAACAAACATATTTTGTTAATCCAAAATCCCTAAAAATGATAAGTGCTTTCACAGTTTCAAAGGAGCTCTACAGCTCAAATAAAAAATCTAAAGGGAACCATGCTTCAACCTCACACAGTTGACACCGCCAAAGCCTACACTATAACATGAAAGCTGTGGACAAATGAATGCTACTACCACTAGAGTATCCACCTCTGCACCTTCCTTTGTCCCAGACACTCTATAGGCACCACCACCTCATAAATTCATCCAATTCAGGGAGTTACATGCCTTTTCCTACCTTATAATCTTGTGTTTTTATTGCTACTACTGTATCTTTGTACATTGAGGGCAATGTACATCTTAAGCGTGGGGGGAACTTACTTTCAGTCATTGCATTCTCTTTGAAACCCCTGAAAATTTTCAAAACTAACTTTTTGTATTGTTCTCGAAATTTCAAATTCTCACTTTCACTCTTTGCTTTATCTTCAATCTCTTGTTAGGAATTAATTCTGATTGATTTATGATTTTTATTGATATATGGAGAATTAAGACATAGGCGCTTGTACTTTAATTATTCAAACTTCAAAACACTTGGAATCAAGCATGATAAGTTGAAATTTTTGAGAATATAATTTTTTTAAGGTTATTTTCCCTAATTTTAAGTGTTATCTTGAGATTTGAAATTCGCAGGATTGACATCAAAAGCCATAATTCTGGGGAGATTTTTGAGCCTTTTGAGCATTCATTCTTTCGTGCTCACTTTTATTACTACTTTGAGTGAATCAATATTGATTTGTTATTCTAGAACTTGCTTCAATTATCCATGTCGAGACCACATCATTGATTTGATATACCGAGATGTTAAAGGCACCTAGGATTTAACCCACTTACTCCATAAAAGCCTACCTCCATACCCCATTGAGCCTAATAACCCATTTCTTTGACTCACCTACAATATTAACCCATAACCCGTTTTTGTTGAATCCCATTCAATTATTTTGATCCCTATTTTTGTCGATATTTAAGTTGAAATTATTATCTAGCTTTATTCTCTTTTCCAGTTTGTAAATTTTGTAAAAATTCGAAGTACTGTATTTGATTTGTTCTTAAAAAAGTTTATACAGTTAATTCAAGTTGTAATTTGTAATAGTTCCATAGTTTTTGCATATTTCTACAAGCTTCCAAATCCAGAACAATGCCATCATAAGGCCTAGCTCTAGGAATATGTTCCAGTAATAGAGATTTTTCTAGCAAGATGATTTTTCAATTCAATCTCGATTCTAACCCTTTCTTTTTTAGCTTGTGACAACACCCTTAACCAAAGCCTGATTACAACCATTGAAAGACCTTTTGATTGATATGTCATATCAATCTATAGTGGTGGAGATTTGATTTTCTTGCAAGTTTATGGAAATAACTTTTCAGGTTGACTAAAGAGTGCTTAATTCTTAAACCCTAAACATTTTGAGTGGATAGAGTGAATCTTTAGTGAGGATGTCAAATCTTGTTAATTTTGATTGACAGGTAATTACTTAGAAGAAGGGAGAAAACCTATGTTTCTGTGATAAAATTCTCAACTTAGAGTGTTTGAATCTTTAATGTTCTTCTGGTTGAATTCTCATTGTATGATTACTTGTGGATTACTTTGAAACATTATTGATAAGGGTTATAAGCTGAGAAGAATGATTGTTAATCCTTCTTTTTCATGTTTTATGCCCAGGTGAGCTTAAGGAAGAGAAAAGAGCAAGGAACAGGCCAAAAACAAGCAAATTAGGATCAATTCAATAAACAACATGGCCCAGAGATTCACTACACGGCCGTGTCACACGGCCATGTCACCTTGAGCCCAACATGGCCCAGCCCCAACAAGCGCGCTAGACCACACGGCCGTGCCACCAACAACAGACCCGACCACGGCCTAGGCCTCGATCTGCACGGGCGTGGCACACGGCTTGGGCCTCGATCCACATGGGCCTCAATCCACACGGGCGTGAGGAAGTCAATTCTACTTGGAAAAGGCTACTTAAGGGCTAAGAAAGGCATTCCAAAGCTCTGTATAAAGACCCTAGGGGGCAACTAAAAAGAGCATAAATTTCTCTCCCCAAGAGAAGACTTTTCTCTCCTAAAAAAGGTGCTTTTTCTCCCACAAAAGAGCGCCTTGTTTCTACCAACACAGAGAGTGGAAGCAAGGGATTACTCCAAGGGAAGCCGATTAATTCATCCCAGAAGCTGAATTCTACATCAAGATAAAAGATCTCCCTTCAATCCTTCAGGGGTTTTTGGGTTCTTTATGTTTTGTTATTTTTATTCTTCTGAGATGTTTTCTTTATTAATTATGAACTAAATCCCCCAAATACTTGAGGGGGATGAAACCTAAGATAGATCTTGTTATTATTTTATCTTGAGTTATATGATAAATACCTAATTTGTTCTTAATTATGTGTTCTTAATTCTTGTTTTAATATTCCTAGGTATTAATTCAAGTATTGATATGCTTATTCAGAGGAGCAAAAGTCCCTGTTTAAGAGTAGATCTCGTATAATTAAGCAGAGTTGCATGCAACCCTAGACATAGGGCGACATAAATCTGCCGGATTAGGGTCAAACCTAATAAGGGAATCCATAGATCGAGTTAATGCGAGACTATGGGTTTTAACTAGAAAGAGATTTCAGTTAATCAACCTAGGATTAGTTGTTCTTATCCTCGACGGAGGTATTAACATAAATCAGGGATTTCTACGGATCAAGTCAAGTGAATAAATCGTCTAGCTCAAGAATCGATAACAAGTGAAGTCTAAGTGGATTCTCCCTTGAGTATTGTCCAAATCAATCAGTTTTCCCTAAGAGTTTTTCCCCAATTCACTTTTTGTGTATTCATAGTTTAGTTTTAGAATTAGTTTAGTTTCATAAAAACCCCTTTTATTTCTAGGTTAAATAATAGAAAAAAAGTTAGTACTAGCTTGGAAGTTGAAGAAACCCTAGCTATGGAAAACCCTTGAAGTTTCGGCCTTATGGATAAGATGGACAACATTTTGCCATCTTTTCCCTTTTTAATCTTTTAATTACCAAATGACTAAAATGCCCTTCCTTAAAACTTTAGTTATTTTTATCTATGTATGTCCATTTTTGTCCATGAAAATCTAATGGTCTAATTACCATTTAAGGACCCCTACTTCAATTATGCTCTTCAATTTAATCCTTTCCTATCTAGAACTCATATTTATCAACTTTTTAAAACAAGCCCTAATAGGCAAATTAAACATGTAATTCATAAAATTTTCTATCGATACTCTAACACATGCATCTAATCACTCGGTAAATTATAAAAACTAATCGGAATAATAATTTCTATCTTTGATTTGTGGTTTCGCAACCACTATTCCGTTTAGGCCCTATTTCATGATGTTACATTTCTCCCCCTTTAGGGATTTTTGTCCCCGAAAATCTTACCTGTGAATAGATTGGGATATTGTTTTCTCATAGCCTCTTTGGGCTCCTATGTAGCCTCGTCTACCACATGCCTATTCCATAATACTTTCACAAGTGCAATACTTTTGTTCCTTAGTTGCTTGACCTCCTGAGCTAAAATCTTTACCGATTCTTCACCTTAAGTCATGTCTGGCTGAATCTCAACCTCTGTCTGTTAAATCACATGTGATGGATCAGAATGGTAATGACGTAACATGGACACATGGAACGCATCATGAATCTTCTCTAACTCTGTCGGCAAATCTAACCGATATGCTAATGGCCTAACTCTTTCAGTCACCTCAAATGGTCCAATAAAACGTGGACTTAGTTTGCCTTTCTTGCCAATCTAAAGACTTTCTTCCATGGGGATACTTTCAAGAACACTTTGTCACCAACTTGATACTCGATCTCTTTTCTTTTCAAGTCTGTATAAGACTTCTATCTATCTGAAGCGGCTTTCAAGCAATCTCTAATACCTTTCACTTTCTATTTAGTTTCTTTAACTAAATCAACCAGTAAATCTGATTTTCTTTAAGCTCTGTCCAATACAAAGGTGTGCGACATTTACGTCTATACAAAGCTTCATAAGGTGCCATCTTCAAACTCGACTGGAAACTATTGTTATAGGCAAACTCTACCAACGGAAAATATTTCTCCCAACTACCTTAAACTCTAAGGCACAACATCTGAGCATATCCTCAAGTATCTGAATAACTCTCTTTAATTGACCATCGGTCTGAGGATGGAAAGCTGTACTAAAACTCAACTTTGTGCCCAAAGCTTCCTGTAACTTCTTCCAAAATCGTGAAGTGAATCTCGGGTCTCTATCTAAGATAATCGATAACGGTATTCCATATAGTCTGACTATCTCTGAAATATACAACTCGACCAACTTGTCAAGTGAATAATCCATACAAACTGGAATAAAATGAGCCGACTTCATTAGCTTATCAATCACAACCCATACTACATCTTTCTTTCTCGGTGTTAGCGGTAATCCTATCAAAAAATCCATGGCAACTCGGTCCCATTTCCACTCAGGAACTAACACAGGCTGCAATAAACCTAAAGGTACCTGATGTTTAGCTTTTACCTGCTAACAGATCAAACATCTAGAAACAAACTCTGAGATATCTCTCTTCATTCCTACCCACCAATACATTTTCTTCAAATCATTACACATCTTTGTACTATCTAGATGAATAGACAAGGAACTACTATGTGCTTTTTCTAAGATCTTTAGAATAAGCTCATCATTCTTTGGTACACATATTTGATTTCTGAACATTAAACAACCATCAGAATTGATCTAAAAATCACATATCTGATTTGTGAACATTAAACAACCGTCAAAACTGATCTAAAATCCAACTCTATACCCGACTCACACTACGCTCTTTTGGCTTGCAACTCACTGTCATCTTTTTTAACTTCACAAATTTCTTCAAGAAACATTGGTTTAGCTCTTAATTCAGCTAAGATAGAACCATCATCTGATAAGGTTAAACTAGTATTCAAAGCTCTTAATGCAAATAAAGATTTTCTACTCAAAGAATCAGCAACTACGTTCGCCTTACCCGAGTGATAATCGATATCTAGTTCATAATATTTAATCAACTCTAGCCATCTTCTTTTCCTCAAGTTCAAATCTTTTTGAGTCATCAAGTATTTCAAACTTTTATGATCAGTAAATATTCGGCATTTCTCACCATACAAGTGATGTCTCTAGATTTTCAATGCAAATACAATGGCAGATAGTTCTAAATCATATGTCTGATAATTTTTCTGATGTGGCTTTAGCTGTTTAGAGGCATAAGAAATTACCTTTCCTTCTTGCATAAGTACACAGCCTAGTCCATTCAAGGGCGTATCACTGTAAATCACAAACTCTTTACCCAGTTCTGGTTGTACTAAGACAGGAGCATCAGTTAACAATACCTTTAACTTGTCAAAACTCTGTTGACACTTTTCAATACATTCAAACTTGACATCTTTCTGTAGCAATCCTGTCAATAGGGTAGCTATCATGGAAAATCACTCTAAAAATTGTCTATAATAACCGGTGAGACCAAGAAAACTTCTGACCACTGATACATTCCTGGGAGGCTTCCAATCAACAATGGTTGAAATCTTACTTGGATCAACTCTAATACCTTCACCTGAGACTATATGTCCAAGAAAACCGACTTCTTGTAACTAGAACTCACTTTTGCTAAACTTGGCATAAAGCTGATTATCTCTTAAAGTTTATAAAACTGTTCTTAAATGCTCTGACTGCTCAATCTGATCATGAGAATAAATCAAGATATCATCGATGAACACAACTACAAATTTATCCAAGTAAGGTCTAAAAATTCGGTTCATTAAGTCCATGAAAATGGTAGGAGCATTAGTTAAGCCAAATGGCATCACAAGGAACTCATAATGGCCATACCTAGTCCGAAAAGCAGTCTTCAGAACATCTAATTCTTTAACTTGGAACTGATAATATCCGGATCTCAAATCTATCGTGGAGAGCACAGTACCTCCTTTCACTTGATCAAACAAATCATCAATTCTAGGCAATGGATACGTGTTTTTAGTAGTTACCTTATTAAGCTGCCTATAATCTATGCACAATCTCGTCGAACCATCTTTCTTTTTCACAAAGAGTACTGGTGCACCCTATGGTGAACAACTAGGTCTTGCAAAGCCTTTATCTATTAATTCCTGCTACTGAACTTTCAATTCTTTCAATTCCATTGGAGCCATTCTATAAGAAGCAATAGAAATGGGTGTTGCACCCAGAACCAACTCAATACCAAACTTAACTTCTCTTATCGGAGGCAAACCTGGCAGTTCTTCCGGAAACACATCAGGAAACTAACAAACCACACGTATTGATTCAATTTTCAACTCTGGATCTTTAGTATTCAACACAAAAGCAAGATAAGCTTCATATCCTTTCTTCAAGCATTTTTGAGCAGACATAACAGAAATCATGGCAATTGAACTATCTAACTCATCTGAATTAACCCAAAGAATTTCACCATTTTTCACATTTCAACTCAATGAATTTCTTTCCACAATTCACTATCACATCATGCGCAGTCAACCAACCATACCAAGAGTCACATCAAATCATCAAATGGCAATAACATGAGATTGGCTGCAAAACAGTAACCTCTAATCATCAAAGGGCAATTTTTACATACTTTGTCTACTAATACATACTGACCTAATGGATTCAATACTTTGATCACAAATCTTGTAGACTCCATGGACATGTTCATACTAGGCATAAATTTCATGCAAACATAGGAATGGGTCGAACCCGGATCAATCAAAGCAATAACATTGACATCATGAAGAGAAAATGTTCCCGTAATTACGTCGGGGGAGGATGCCTCTTCACGAGCACAGATAGCATAAGTCCTTGTAGGTGCTCTAACATCTGGTCTCGCTGCTGAATCTCTAGATGCACCTCTACTTGTCCCTATTCCTGAATTTCTCTAAGGTCTACCTCTAACGGGGGCATTGCTTGATCTTACATTCGGTATTACTTCTCTTTTAACCATCTCAGGACACTCTCAAATGAAATGATCCGGTACACCACATCGAAAACAACCAATCACAGTTGCTCAACATTGACCTAGATGGCATCGACCACATTGAGGACACTCGGGTCTATCAGGCTGAATATTCCCAACACTCGCAATTGAAGTGGTATGAGCTTTCTGACCCATAAATCTTCTACCTCTATTTTGGCTAGAATACCCTGCTGAAAATTTTGATCTTGTAGAGAATTCTCTAGGCCTCTTGGATGTAGACTGAAATGACTCGCTTAAATGTCTTTTTTTCGTGTCTTGCATCTCAATTTCAGCTTTGCCCTTTCCTTTGAACAACTCCTCTACCTTACAAGCTCTTTCAACTAAAATGACAAACTCGTTTATTTCTAGAATGCCAACTGCAAATAGAATATCATAATTGAGTCCATCTTCAAATCTTTTGCACATAATAGGTTCAGTTGACACACACTCTCGCGCATAATTGTTGAGGCTGGCAAATTCACGTTCATATTCAGTCACTGTCATCTTACCCTGCTTTAGTTCAAGGAATTCTTTTCTTTTTTGGTCGATGAACCTTTGACCAAAGTATTTTTTACGAAACTCCTCCTGAAAGAAATCCCAAGTAACCCGTTCTTTCGATACTGCTGACACAAGTGTCTTCCACCAATGGTAGGCCGAATCTCATAAAAGTGATACAACACACTTCACGCACTCTCCAAGTGTGCAGGATAATTTATCAAAGACCCCGGTAGTATTCTCAAGCCAAAATTCAGCTTTCTCTGCATCGTCATCTTTAATAGCCCAAAACTCTTCTGCCCCTTGTTTTCTGATTTTATCAACTTGTGGCTTCTCTCTTCTGACTGTATTTGTGACTGGGGAAGCCACATGGGTAGTCTGAGGATCATGAGGGGGATGGATGTCTAGCGGCCAGATTCGTACGAACGAACTAAGCAAACCATTCATTCATAGCTTGGAAGAAGGCTTTTCGAGCCCCTCCTCCCTGACTAACTGTAACGGGCCTTTCACTACTATCTGGTGGCACCATCCCTTATGCGGGAGTGGGTGCGTTACTTTCTACATCATCTGCACCAACTCGTTCGGGATCCATAACTATAAAAGAAAAGCATTTTAAAATCGTCAAGAGTCGTTCAACTATCAAAATATAAGTATGGCATGTATAGCTAGACTCTTACTCATACTGAATATTCTGAGAACCAACTAAAATCTTGCTCTGACACAAATAAATGTAACACACCTTACCCGAGACCGTCGCTAGAGTCGAGCACGAGGCGTTACCAGACTTATCTTATTAGTTCGGGGCATAAAAATTTACTTTTAAAATTAATTCACTTACAATAATCCAATATATCCCTAAAAAGGGCCCTTGAGGCCGTAAAACATGCAATTGAAATGGTTCAGGACCAAACTGAGAACATTAAATTTTTTTTGATTACTTACACAAATCAAAACAATTTATTTCACTATTCATAATAAAACTATCCACCTATGTAATAGTCACTAAATTAATTATAACTCGAGTTATGAAACTCAAAATTTAAATCCGTAAATTTTCCTAAAATTAGACTCATATATCTTATTACTATAAATTTTCCATAATTTTTAGTTTCCCCAATTAGTACATTTTTTTAGTTAAAGACTCCCCTGTTTCGCAGTCTAGCAGACCTGACCTCTCTTCACTAAAAATCAATTATCTCATTATACAGAATATGGATAAAATTTATGTTTGTTTATAATGAAAAGAAACTCACTATGGAATCTAGATATATAAATTATGACTCATAATTCTTTTTGTACAATTTTTGGTGAAATTCTAAATTTGCAACAGGGGATCACGAGGTCACCCTAAACCAGTCTCAAAAAAATTTAAATATCTCAGAATATAGAATTCTTTTACTTGCCCTATTTCTTTCTTATGAAAATAGACTCAGCAAGCTTTAATTTTATATCTCATTCACCATTTAACTCTATTCCTACAATTTTTAGTGATTTTTCAAAGTCACGTCACTGCTGCTGTCCCAAAACTGTTTCATAACCAACTTTTACTCTTTCATAATTTCTTTGCATAAACTATCATTTAGGCATACATAGCACCAAAACATGTTCTTAATTAGCCATTTCAATAGCTAATCATTATCAAGTATTCACATGTCATTCTTTAGTCATATCATAAGGACATACACACAAAATGGCCAGTCCATATACATGCCATAACTTAAAACGTTTCGAATCACAAAATACCAAGATAGCCCTTTGATAGTGTGATACGATCTCCGACGTCCTTACGATCACCGAGTTGGCTTGGCGATACTATAAAAAGAGAGAAAAGAAAGGGAGTAAGCATATAGCTTAGTAAGTTTGCATGTAAATGAATAACAAAATTCTAAATGAATTTTCTCATTCTTATCTTATCAAAACCACTATAACCTTTAAACTCAAAATGCCTAAGTCTTGAATCTTTACCTGAACCTTTTAGACATGAACTTATCTTACCTTTCCTTTGGTATACTCTTTGAATTTTCCATTGAACCACTTGGAATACTAAGGATACAAGGGTACCTTTCCTTCTTAAACTTACCATTGCCATGTTTGACATGGTTTTACGTGGTATCCTTGCCTTATGAACTCACCATTGCCAGGCCTTGGCATGGTCTTACATGGGATCTCTGCCTTATAGAAGCTTATCAATGCCATGTCTTCACATGGTCTTACATGATTTCCTTGCCTTGTAAAACTTACCAATGCCATGCCTTGGCATGGTCTTACTTGGTATCTTAAACCCTTTTGTATCCTACACATTCCTAAGGTTCAACCGGGACTTTTAAGTATCATTTCTCCGTTAATTCTTGCTTGAGTCATCAATGAGTAAATTCAAAAAATAAACATATAGATGCTGAAAAATAACAGTATTAAATATAAAGAACAAAACATTGCATTTATTTACTGCAAACTTACCTCGATACAAAATACGATAAAATATTTTGATTTAGTCCTCAATCTTTTTCTTTTCCCAGTCTAACCCCAAATTTTGTTCTTCTTGATCTATAATAGCAATTTTAGCTTATTTAATACTCACATTTAGCAAAACAATCCTTGACTCTAACTTTGGCAAAATTACAATTTTGCCCCTAAACTTTTGCATATTTATAATTTTGCCCCAAAGCTCGGAAATTAAACTGTATCCCTAATTCTTATGCTTCATGACATGCTGATCATTTATTTACCTACTCCAAAATCAAATTCTATTTCTAACATGTACTTATGAACATTAGGTATTTTTATCGTTTATGTCGTTTTACTCATTTTCGCTTAAAATTGCTTAGCTCAAGTCGTTGAACATAATTTCAAACTTCATATTTGACCATAAAACATCAAAATAAACACATTTTACCTATGGGTATTTTTCCAAATACGAACTCTAGGTTAAATTATTGCTAGAATAAGCTAAATCAAGTTACCGGGACTCCAAAAACGTAAAGAACATTAAAAACGAGGCTTGGAATCACTTACTATGGAGCGTGGTAGTTGAAGAAACCCTAGCTATGGAAAACCCTTGAAGTTTTGGCCTTATGGAGAAGATGAACAACATTTTGCCATCTTTTTCCTTATTTAATCTTTTAATTACCAAATGACTAAAATGCCCTTCCTTAAAACTTTAGTTATTTTTATCTATGTATGTCCATTTTTGTCCATGAAAACCTAATGGTCTAATTACCATTTAAGGACCCCTACTTCAATTATGCTCTTCAATTTAATCCTTTCCTATCTAGAACTCATATTTATCAACTTTTTAAAACAAGCCTTAATAGGCAAATTAAACAAGTAATTCATAAAATTACTTATTGATTCTCTAACACATGCATCTAATCACTCGGTAAATTCTAACAATTAATTAGAATAATTTTTTCTATCTCTGATTTGTGGTTTCACAACCACTATTCCGTTTAAGCCCTATTTCGGGATGTTACAATTTAGGTTGTGTCTTAATGCAAGAAGGTAAAGTAATAGCCTATACTTCAAGAAAACTTAAACTGCACGAAAAAAATTACCTGGTACATGATCTTGAGTTAGCTACTATTGTGTTTGCACTGAAAATATGGTGGCATTACTTGTATGATGAAAAATGTCATATTTATACTAATCATAAAAGTTTGAAATATTTGATGACATAGAAAGATTTAAATTTGAGACAGTGCAGATGGCTTGAATTGATAAAAGACTATGATCTGGTTATTGACTATCATCCGGGTAAGGCTAATGTAGTTACTGATGCTTTGAACCAAAAATCTCTATTTTCTTTGTGAGCTATGAATACCTAGTTGTCGCTATCTGATAATGGTTCAATCATAGCTGAACTGAGAACTAAACCGACATTACAATAAATTTATGAAGCTCAAAAAAATGATGAAGATTTACAAGCTAAACGGGTACAATGTGAATCAATTTTTGACTCAGAGTTTCAGATTGGTACGGATGGTTGTTTATTATTCAGAGGCAGAGTGTGTATACCAAAGAATTTAGAGCTTATACAGAAGATTCTGCACGAGGCTCACAGTGGTATTATGTTTGTACATCGGGGAGTAATCAAATGTATAATGATCTAAAAAAGATGTACTGGTGTCCAGGCATGAAATGTGATATTTCAAAATTTGTATCGAGATGTTTGGTATGCCAACAAGTCAAAGATGAACATCAGGTACCTTCAGGACTACTACAGCCAGTTATGATACCAGAATGGAAATTGGAAAGGATAACGATGGACTTTCTATCTGGATTACCATTGTCTCGAAAAAACAAAGATGTTATATGGGTAATCGTCGATCGATTGACGAAGTCAACACACTTTATACCGGTACATATAGATTTCTCTTTGGATACATTGGCTGAATTATATATATCTACGATTGTCAAGTTACATGGAGTGCTATTCTCCATTATTTCCAATAGAGAACCCGATTCATGTATCATTTCTGGGACAAATTACAAGAAGCTTTGGGAACTCAATTGCATTTCAGCATTGCATTTCATCCTCAATCAGACGGCCAATCCAAACGTGTAATTCAAGTATTGGAGGGTATGCTCTGATGTTGTGTGCTAGAGTTTGAAGGTAATTGGGAAAGGTATTTACTTTGATTGAATTTGCCTATAATAATAGTTATCAATCTAGTATTAAAATGGTAGCGTATGAGGCTTTTTATCACCAAAAATGTAGATCTCCATTGTATTGGACAGAACTCAGTGAGAAAAAGATACACAGAGTTGACTTGATTCGTGAAACTGAAGAAAAAGTGAGACTGATTCGAGATAGTCTAAAAGCAACCTCAGATTATCAGAAGTCTTATGCCGATCTTAAACGAAAAGAGATTGAATTTTAGGTTGGCGATAAAGTATTCCTGAAAGTGTCACTTTGGAAGAAAGTTCTCCAATTTGGTCGTAAAGGTAAATTGAGTCCACGATTCATCGGGCCATATGAAGTGACAGAACGGATTGGATTGGTTGTGTATCGATTAGCATTACCACCAGAGCTTGATAGTATTCATAATGTTTTGCATGTGTTTATGCTATGGCAATACAAGTCAGATCCTTCACATGTTATATTACCGGCACAAATTGAGATTCAACTCGACATGACTTATAGTGAAGAACGGGTTAAGATTTTAGCACGAGAGACGAAAGAACTAAAAAAAAGATAAATCTAGTAAAAGTTCTTTGGCAACGATATGGTATTGAGGAAGCCACATGGGAACCGGAGGAGGCAACGAGGAAACAATACCTGAATCTTTTTACTGGTAAGATTTTCGAGGACGAAAATCCTTAAGGGAGAGAGTTGTAACGGCCTAATTTCAGTGAAATCGGAACAGTGGTTTCATAACCACAAATCTGAGCTAAAAAGAAAATTTTATTTTAATATTATGGCACGGTATATATTATGATAGGAAGGCTGCGTGAAAATTTCGATAAGAAAATTTTATTGATTATGTGGTTAATTAGAGAAAAAACTAAAAAAAAGCATTCTCGGGACTCTGTTCAGGTAAATTGGATTCGTAAATATTTTTAATAAATATTTACGAAGCTAGTTGTATAGTTAATTATGTTTTGATTAGGTGAATTTGACTTAATTCGAAGTAATTATGAAAAAGGGCTAAATTGTATAAAGGGTAAAAGTTTAGTTATAGATTAAAGTTAAAAGGACCGAATAGGCAATTATGCCAATTAAAAAAATTGAGGCGGCATAAGTAATAAAAGATCATAGATTTTATATAGATTTTATTATTACTTAATGATAAAGAATAATATTATATTATTATATTATTATATTCTAATATATTATTATTATTATAAAATATAAAACAAAGTAAATGAAAATGAATAAAACAGAATAGCAAAAACGAAAATAGGGGAGAAAAAGGGAGAAAGAAAAAGAAAGGGAAAATTAGGGTTTTTGAAGTTCAAATTCAATTTGGTAAGTCAATTTAACTCCTTTTCTTATAATTTTTGAGTTTTTATGATCCTAGAACAAAATACTACTTAGTATATGTTGAAAATTTGAAAGTTAGCAGATTTTTGGACATGGTTTATGTTGAATAAATTGATGAATTAGGGGTTGAATTGATAGAATTTCAAGTTAGAATTGGTTAAAGGATTAGATTGCATGAATTTCATTTTTTTTGAGCCTAGGGACAAAATTGGAATTAACGAAAAGTTTAGGGGTAAAATGGTAATTTTGCCTAAACTGTAGATTGAAATCAATAGAATATAAATTGAATGAAATTGAGGATTAAATTCATTTATATAGATCCTGACGACTCAAATACGAGGTTAGATCGAGACAAGGAAAAAGTCTCGATTAGTAGACTTTATTAACAAACGAACATTGAGGTAAGCTCGTGTAACTTGAATTGAATTCTTTAATGCTTGAATTGTATGTTTATGTGACATGAATGTGATTTGAATGTTTAATGTATGGTAAATGATGAAATGATTGAACATACTTGATAAAAATAAATAAATAATAATAATCCCGATTGAATAAAAGTAATTCGATGGATCACTGGAAAAGGATGTTACATGGGAAAAAAAAGGATTTAGCCCGGATGGGTAATCCTAATATAGCCCTCCCAAAATTTATGCATCATTGAATGGATTTAGCCCAGGCAGGCAATCCAGATCGAACTTAATAGAGTATTTGTCATTGAAAGGATGTAGCCTGGACTGGTAATCCTGACAAATACTTTTTGAGCATATGTTATAGGGGATTTAGCCTGGATTGGTAATCCCACTGTGTGAAATGAAACTCAAGAGTGTGCTCTATGAAAAGAATAAATATGAGTTGATGAACTTGAACTTGTACACTATAAGTGTACTACTGGAAATCCATCCAAATTCATAGAAATTCAACGGGATAAATATAGAAAATGGCAAGTACATAGAATCATGGAACTGATGAGCTCATCATTTATCTAGGTATTGAAATTATATGATGTTATTTGACTAATTAATGGGATAAGTTTGTATGTGTTAGTAAAATGTTCTCTTGTTATGGACATGTGCATGTTTAATTTAATTTTCATGGAAATAAATGGTACGTTTAATTCTTGTTACATGAACTTACTAAGCACTAAATGCTTACCTCGCTTCATTTTTACCTGTTTTATAGTGCTCGAAAGCTCAGGAGGTCGAAGATAGTCAAAGCCACATCACACTATCAACTACCATATTTTGGTATATAAAAATATTTCATTTTGAGTTAATGGCATATATAGGCTAAAAAAAAAATACTCCTGTTAATGTTGAAGTGTATGGTTGTAAACCTAGCTATTGTTATGGTTAGTATGAACTTGGTTTTGAAAACGAGTGAGAAACGAGGCTTGGATATAGCCTAGTTTTTTTCCACATGGGCGTGGGTCTAGGCCGTTTATGACACACGGTCTGGTACATGGGCTTGTGATCCTTAATAATGAGAAAAATTTTGGGATTTTGCGAAAAAATTTCCTATCATCCCAATTTACTCTCGAATCGTTTCTAATACATATTTTTGGCCTCAAGGACCCATCTAAGGGATGTTATGATGAATTTTAGGATTTGAATAGTATTTGACTCGATTTAGCAATTAATGTTTTGTAAACTTTGGTAATGTCTTGTAACCTTGTTCGTTGGGGGTGTTACACTCCCCCTTAACAAAATTTCATCCTCAAAACTTTCTAACTTGGAAGGATTCTCTAACACAATTGAAAACTACCGTTCGCGTCAGACGCATACCACCAATTTAGTGAACTTGTAACACCCAAACTCAGCCCAAACGTTATGGCCGAATCCGGCGTGCTACATCATAGTGCCTTTCGAAAAATCGAAATTTGTGAATCAAAACTTGTTGTCAGTTAAAAACCCCTTTGTGATTTTATAGAAAACTTTAGTGAATTAAGTTCTTTATTAATATCCAATCATCTTGTCAAGACGTTTGCCTTTGGTATATTAATTGATTTAGGTCGCGGAAGCTTTTGAAAACTTGGAAGTTTTGAATTGCGTGTCTTTAAAAGCGGTTATTCCTACACTAACAGTTTAAAGTAAGTAGACAAAGCCCAATTTTAAAAAATTAATCCTATGAATGGCCTTATTACAAAGTGAAAAACCCAAAACGAAATTTAGTCATAATTAGTGTGTAATGCAAAATAATTGCGGTCATGTAGCCACCTCCGAGTCCCTCGTGGCTCCAATCTGTCTAAGGCTAGGGATTACCTGTACAGTTTAAGAAGAAGGATGAGTTTACGAAACTCAGTGTGTAATCCCCTATCAGTCTGTCAGTATACAGTGTATGCAATAACAGTCTAGGCCTGAGCCCTATTCAGTAATAGTACAGTGTAGTAATGCAACAGTGCAACCCACCCCAATCTAGCCAGACACACCACTCCGTACCACCAACACACCATGTGGGGATAAAATCGACCCACCTAGCCAACACACCAATATTGCATCCGAGCTGCCAGTAATAGTATCGCAGCAAAGCTGCCAGTAACAGTATAGGTGGCAAAGCCACTAGTACAGTATACTTCCTCCATAACAGTATCCCAATCCCATGCAGTATGTCATGTCATAAATCATATGTGTATGGAGAATGTCATGCTCAGTAACAGTCATGTTTATATCATAAATAAATCAATCAATCTACCTCTAAGGGTATAACAGTCCTTTTACCCTTTGGGGCATTTTGGTCATTCACCTATATTGAGGTCTTGGTACATATGCCAACCTCTTAGAGGGTCTACAGTCACCTTGAGCGACTTATGTAGCCTAAACGGTCATAATAGTGTAAATGGGCCCAATGCGCATTACCCGGCCCCAATGGGCCAAAACGCTCGTGCGGCCCATTTAGCCCAGTTTTAGTCATGGCTATGTGAACTACACAGCCCAGTCCAGTATTTGCCACATATCGTGAATTTAATCTGTATGGGGCCCACGAGCCCATTGAGCCCACACGGCCCATTTCAGCCCAACACGGCCCAAAACAACCTAAGCTTATGAGAACGCTCATGGTGGCATCTTTAACCTTACACCCATGATTCATGGGCTCGATTTACCACATGAGCGATCGAACGCCCATGTGGCCTCAAATGCCATACTTTCTAGCTTTTCAGCTTTTGCCGATCTACAGTTGAGAGGGGTGTGATTACACACCTGTTAGCGAACCTAGCTAAGATACACACTCTCTGAACCTATAATCAATTAAGATATACTTATCAATTTTACAACCAATAGGGTTAATAATCAGTTTATCCCAAATTGACAACCATTACTCACCTTGGTTGAAAAAAGAATATCGCTTATTCCACTATAGTCGTTGGCTAGAATCGATCCCCCTTTCTTATTGATTAATTGCAATAAAAGTGATCTATTAGCTATAGACTACGACCAAAAGCACAACCCAATCCATCCTTGATCGAACCAAAAGTACAACCCCTATTAAGAAAAGAAAGATTCGGTAATAGAAAGAGGATAGCAGCTTGATGGACATAGAGAAACAAGGAGGTGATGAGCACACTTACCAATTGACAAAACCCTTGCAAAACCGAAAACCAAAGTATCAGGGAAGTAGTCAGCCAAATATTCAAGAGAAATGAATAGAGTTTAAGGGATAAGAGAGGAGAAGAATCGGCTTGCAAAAAGAATGGAGGAAAAGGGTAATCGGTTAAGAAAGAACTAAAGGAGTAAAAATAATAGAAGAGGAGAGAGATAAAATTCGGCTTCTATGAAGAAAAAGAACAGAGAATAATACGAGAGGAGAAAGAAGGGGAGGAGAGCAGAGATTTGGCAATCAAGAGGAAAGAGATTGAGAGGGGAAAGAACACTAATCGACTAAAACTGAGTGAGGGGAAAAAGTGTGTATTCGGTCACCAAGATGTAGAGAAATGAAAAAAAAACAGAATAAAAAACAAGAAGAGAGGAATCGGCACTAGAGTAGGATAGAATTAAATCGTAAAATGCCTCAATGGTAACCTCATATTTGGCTAAGTAGTAGGGTGAAAGAAAAAATCGAAAAATAAGTGGTCTCGTATGCAATTGGTGAAAAAAAAATGAGAAGACTCCTAAAATATTTTTACACAATCGGCTCCCAACATATCCCCCCTCCAAAAAGCTGAAATTAAAAAAAATGAGAACAAAAGAGACCCCTAGTTGAATTTTGCACGCCCGAGCCTCCCTATGCGGCTACAACACTCCAACATTTGAATTTCCCTGATTTACTCCACCTACTTCTCCTCCATATCCATACCAACTACTATCACATCCCCTGATTTTCTCCCCTTGACCAATTCAAATCTCACTCAGTAGCATTTCAGTCAAATTCCACCTCTCACACAACAAGGAAACAAAATAAATATTCCTTTGCACAACATGGGATTCAAACTCGAGCTGTGTTGCACCCTTAATCATGCCACTTACCATTAGACCAATAAGCTTTTTGTGACACAAATCAACCACCAATATTTATAAGGCCTACAAGCTAGAGTCAATGTTTACTTAATAAGAAAAACTAAAATTTTGCTAGAGCTTAGATTTGAGCCCAGGACTTCCTAGACACACCCAAACACACTCAAATCCCTTAGCCATTAAAGCAAACATGAAATCTGTGTCACATCCACAAAATTAAAAACTTTAAATTTTTGAGGCGTTACAAAACTATCCTACCCACTTATATTTGTTTCTTTTCAAAGGGATAAAACTTTCCAGTACCTAACGGTTACTTGCGTGATTTTTAAGTGTTTCAAAACTTGTTCTTTGACAGGTGTCAAATTTATACTAGAGAATCTTAACAGTTACCCCAAATTAACGTTTTTACCCATGATTGCCTCCATAAAGCAGATACTCAAACACCCCTCAAAAATCACTTTGTTGAATCAATTGAGACTCTAATTTCTTTTCTGATCAATCCTTCTGCTCTTTTCATCTTCAATCTTTACCTTTCTTAAAGGTAACATCTGCTTTCATTCTTTCCTTTTCTTTTATTTTCCTTTCACACAAAATGGTCCAAACCACCACTAGAGGGATGGGCCCAGGTCAAGCTAACTGAATCATTATTCCCAAACATCCAGTTCTATTTGGACCCCAAGGTCCTAATGATACTCCACGACGTATTGATTATAGTACTACTCAAGACGAAATGCATCGATATTTAGGGGTTTGGGGTATCCAATGCCCAAACTTTGCCTATAACTTTCAGCGACCCCAAAGATTTCGTCTAAGGGATAATTCTGTAATTTTCATGTTACCCTTAATTCTATTAGAGGCTAGCTTCCACCTGTCGTTTTATCCCTTCTTTTGTGCAGTGGTAAATGAATATGGCATTACACTAGAGCAGTTACTAGCCCTATCCTTGTGAACGCTGATGGCATTCATTATTGATTACTATATGCACAATGAGCCACCACTGTTGGGTGTTTTCTAGAAATTTTACTTGCTAAAGGTAAAAAGGTAAGGAACTTTTGTTGGCAGCGCTAATTTTAGTGCATGCTAAGGATGAGAACCTATAATTTAGAACAATATTTCCAATCACCATCAAAGAAAAGTCAAATACATAAGAGACATATGCAAACTCGAATTTGGGTTTGGTTTTCCTACATGGTGGTCCCTTCCTTTAGAGAGCGTCTATACACAGTGCCAGCTAGTAGATGCTTAAGTTGCTTCAAAAGAATATAAATAACTAAGAAGGGGGCGCATATTGGATTTAGTGGAAGTGGCTTCTGTTAGAAATAGTTTCCAATATTTTTTACAAGAGATAAGCTCAAATGGTTGTCGACCAAGTGATTCCTTAAATTGGTTGGATGATTTCATTGTGCCTTTTCCTGCTGAGGCTTGGGCTTATAATTCAAATGATGAATTAACTCATGTTTCACTGGGGCGTATAAGAGAACCTCCTTTCTACTTTTACAACATTTGTGGCCCTCACCCACGCAATTGGAATATTTTAAGTAATCTTGTCACAATTTCTACTTCTTATTCAAACTAAGTTAATTCTTATGTTGTTGGTGCAAGGTCTTCTTCACACTCTCATACTGTGCCTGACTCATATCAAAACATGGACATTTCAGCCATTCTTAATAAGGCTCAAGCAAAAAAGAAAACTACAACGGCTTCTTCAAGAAAAACAACAGTAAAGAAATCTAATAAGAGGCCCAGATTGGAGGAAAGTACTCAAGAGACTAGGATTAGTGAATGCCATCCCTTTACACAACGTAAACCAAATAAAGAACTTGTTACAACGGACATTCACACTTCTCCAGTTCTCATTTTACCTGCTATTCAAGCACCACCAACAGAATTTGTCCACCCTATAGACCCCCTAATTCATATATTTGATCCTCTCCTAACAAAGAGTCCTATAGAAGCAATACCCTTAATCCAATCATTTTTTCCTCCCAACATTCCATCACATGAGGTTCCTTCTATTGAAATAGAAGGATTTTTCCCTTGGTGTAACATAATGAAGTCAGGCCTACCTTTTGTATCACTGAGTTCTATTTTTTAGTAGCAACGAAGTTTAGTGCCTTAGCAATTGAAGGAGGTTTTTACCCCTATCTTTCTTCTAATCCTTATTCATTTCCGCTATACCTCATGGAAAAGGCTTCAAAAGCCTTACCTGTAGAGCTGGACTCCGGAGTTGGGCCTTCCAAAACACTAGTGATCTATACAATGCTAAAATTGCAAAATTAGAAGAGGTTGTGAAAACCTATGAGAGCTTTCTGACTAAATTACATCAAGTTCATCAAGAATCAACCAACTTGATTGGAAGACTTGATGCTTGAGTTATGGCTTTGAAGGGAAATGACATGAATCTCGTACACGTTAAGTTTATGAGTCATAATTTAATTTGCCCAATCGTTTCTTAAAGGATCAAACTCTCGAAGTATGTTAAAAAGGGTAGAAAAAGAAGAAGGATAACAACAAAGTTATACAAGAGATATAGCTTTCAAACTTGAAACAAACTTAGAAAGAAACCTATGTTATATAACAACGAGACCTGATTTCTATAAAGATGTTTAAAACTTGACTAACTATTTATAATGAGATAGACACTAGAGGTATAAATGTGATCACCACACTTTGAAAATAGATGAGAAGGGAAGTAATAAGATCGAAAGTAATGAACGCCACAAGAATACAATTATTGATAAGTTTTGTAATACCCTTACCTGTATTCAATGCCGAAATCGAGTACGAGGCGTTACGGGACTTAAACATACTTAATCATACAAAATCGGACCATAAAATTTCTTTCCAACTTAACACTTTTCATTCATATTCTTAACGTCCCTATCATAGGCCTACGAGACCCAAAAAATACATATAAAGTGGTTCGGGACTGAACCGAAAACTTTCGAACACTTAGAAAATTTTTGCTTAAAATAGGGCCACACGCTCGTGTGGGATGGGAAATGCCCGTGTGGGTAGGTCGTGTGGTCACACAGGCCCATGTCCCTAATCCGTGTTGAGTTTATTTTTCATTTCAAACCTATAGGGGTTTTCAAACAGCCAAGCACACGCCCGTGTCCATGGCCCGTGTCCCTCACACGGCCATGATACACCCGTGTCTTAGCCCGTGTATGAAAACCTTGACATTCTATTTATGATGTCAGCAAACATTTAGGGGCACACAGACAAGTCACACGCCCATGTGCTAGGCCGTGTACCAAATTTAATTCTCGCAATTAATGTGCAGACTTCACACGGCTTGGGCACACGCCCATGTCCTAAGGCCGTGTCCTTCACACAGCTTAGACACACTGCCGTGTCTCTATCTGTGTGTTTACTAGTAGGCATTCTATTAAGCTAAATTTGGATGCAGGGAGCACATGGCCTATCAACACGCCCATGGGGCTGACCATGTGTCACAAACAGCCTAGACACACGCCCATGTGCCTACCCGTTTGGACAAATATAAGGCTATTTGCCAAGCCATTTGCCGCCCTGAAAAACAACCACACTTATACCATTTCCAATAGCACATAACATGACAACAATACCCATTCAATTATGACATCCACAATCATGACATCCACACCTCAATTTCATGCTACATTCATCATGCATATACTTCACACATTACCTATTCAATTATGCAAGCTTGAACTTTCATTAATTTCATCATCATTGAATAAACATAACTTAACTAGTATTGACCAATTCTAATGATCATTTACAAAATGAATAAGTAACATCACTAGCCAACATATTGGCTAACCAGTATGACCAAGTTCCTATACATGCCATACCCAAAATACTCAAACTTTACATTACCCAAAAGAATAACTTGATAGTGTGAATCGAGCTCTGACATCCTTCGATCCCTGAGCTAGCTTGGCAATACTGCAAGAAAAGGGAAAAGAGAGGGAGTAAGCATAAAGCTTAGTAAGTTGCATGTAATAAATAACAACATAAAATCTTGTAATAATATCCACATATCACATTATAAATGAACACATAGACTTCAAGTAATCATTGACATGGCTTACTCAAACTCTTTTTTACCGAAAACATATCACATACCAGACTCATTTCTCGTGAGTTTCACATATGTACCTGTATCACTCCATCACATAACTTTAGTGTTTTTTATCTTTAGCATAAACTTCAATTCTTTTTCTAATCAAACCACTTAGAATATCGAAGGATACTCGATAATGTCATACACGTGGTATGATGCCAATGCCATATCCAAGATATGGTCTTACATGGGGTCACATGTTAATGCCAATGCCATATCCCAGATATGGTCTTATACGGGATCTCATAACGATGTTGACACCATATCTCAGATATGGTCTTACACGAGATCGTATATCGATGCCATGTCCAAGACATGGTTTTTCATGATTTCATACCAAAGCCAGGTCCCAGACGTGGTCTTACATGGAATCACTATTTGATGTCGATACCATATCCTAGATATGGCCTTACACAGAATCTCAATTCAGTGCTGATGCCATATCCTAGATATGGTCTTATACGAGACCTTATTAATCAAATGTCATGATAATGGTATCCTTTCTATTCCTAAGGTTCAACCGGGATTTCGATATAATTCAACTTCATTGTTTCTTTATTGATACCTCATTAACTACATCCATAAAATGCATATACATTTCATGCAATATCAAACATTTAAATACTTCATCACAAAGTGTTGATTTATAACACACAAACATACCTCGGTAACAAAATATTGATAATTGTTTGCTCGAGTCTATCACCTTATTCTTTTCTTGGTTTAGGTCCGGACTTCGTGTTTCTTGATCTATAATGACAAATTTCACTTATTCAATTATCACATTGACTAAAGCAACCCATGAATCATACTTTGGCAAAATTATAATGTTACCCCTAAACTTTTACCTATTTACAAAATGGTCACTAGGCTCGTATGATGAAATGTACTCATTTCCTTTGTTACCCAAGCCCAGCCGATTCACATTCCCTCTTATAACAACCCACAATTTTCACTAAATCCCATTTTCTACACATATTTCACAACTTTTACAAATAGGTCCTTTCATGAGATTTCATCAAAATCACCTAGTAAAAGTTGTTTATCACACTTCTAACATTCATTATCTACCATAAAACATCAAAACACATGCATGTTACACATGGGTAAAATTTTGAACATGAACTCTAGCTCAAAATAATGGTAGAAATAGGTAAACCGAGCTACGAATACTTTAAAAATGTAAAGAACATTAAAAACGGGGCTTGGATGCACTTACTATGTGGCTTGAAAGTTGAAAAACCCTAGCTATGGTGTCCTTTGGGAGTTTCAGCCAAGCTAGGAAGAAGATGGACACATTTTTTACTTATTTTTCTGATTTTATTTATTAAATAACCAAATAACCAAAATGCCCTTAATGCCCTTCCTTGAGATTTTTCCCTTCCATGTCCATTTTTGTCCATTATGACATAAAATGGTCTATTTACTAAATAAGGACCTCTAATTTTCACATGCATTTAAATTAAGTACCTCAAGCTTCTAGAATCTTATATTTTACTACTTTTGCAATTTAGTCCTAAAAGACATGAAATTTCCAGACAATCATGCAATCATATCATAGACCTTAAAACAATCATAAAACATATATTTCTACTTCGAATTTGTTGTCTCACAACCACGATTCTGACTAGGCCCTAAATCGGGCAACTACAATTCTCCCCCCTTAGGGATTTTCTTCCCCAAAAATCTCACTGGTGAAAAGGTTTGGGTATTGGTTTCTCATAGCCTCCTTAAGCTCCCATATGGCCTCTTCGACCCCATGTCTTCGCCACAATACATTCACAAGAGTTATACTTTTGCTTGTTAACTAATTGACTTCTTGAGCCAAAATCTTAACCGGCTCTTCACCATAAGTCATGTCTGGTTGAATTTCAACCTCTGCTGGCACAATCACATGTGAAGGGTCTGATCAGTATCTTCTCAACATGGATACAAGGAACACATCGTGAATCTTTTCCAACTCTGATGACAAAGCCAACCGATAGCCTATTAGCCCTATCCTCTCGATGATCTCATATGGTCCGATAAAGTGCGAACTCAATTTAGCCAAATCTGAGAACTTTCTTCCATGGTGACACTTTCCAAAATACCTTATCGTCGACTTGGAACTCAATCTCTTTCCTTCTCAAGTTCGTGTAGGATTTTTTTTCTATCCGAAGTGGTCCTTAAACAATCTCGAATCACTTTTACTTTCTCTTTGGTTTCTTTGACTAAATCAACCCCGTGAATCTGATTTTCCTTGAGTTCGATCCAATACAAAGGCGTTCGACACTCACGCCCATATAACGCCTCATAAGGCACCGTTTTCAAACTCGACTAAAAACTGTTGTTGTAGGCAAATTCTACCAGCGATAAATACTTTTCCTAACTAGTTAGTGGTTTGCGGATGGAAAGCTGTACTAAAATTTAACTTTGTGCCTATGGCTACTTGCAATTTTTTCTAAAATCGTGATGTATATCTCGAATCTCTATCCGAAATAACCGATAACTGTACTCCATGTAGTCTCACAATTTCAAAAATATACAACTCGGCCAACTTATCAAGTGAATAGTCAGTGCGCACTGGTATAAAATGAGCTAACTTTGAAAGCCTATCAACCACAACCCATACGGCATCTTTCTTACTCGGCGTCAAAGACAATCCTGTCACAAAATCCATAGTAATACGATCTCATATCCACTCAGAAACATAATAGGCTAAAGCAAACTAGAAGGTACTTGGTGTTCATCTTTCACTTGCTAACAAATCAAGCATCTTGATACAAACTGAGAAATATCTCTCTTGATGTTTGGCCACCAATACCATTTCTTCAAGTCATTATACATTTTTGTACTACTGGCATGAATAGACATACAACCACTATGTGCCTTTTGCAAAATTTTTTGAATAAGTTCATCGTCTTTAGGTACACAAATCCTATATTAGAACATCAAACAACCGTTAGTACCAATCCAAAAGTCTGATTCATTTCCCACCTCGCATTGAGCCATCTTAGCTTGCAAATCTTTATCACTTTTCCGGGCTTCACCAACCTCTTGTAGAAATATCAGTCTAGCTTACAACTCTGCTAGAATCAAACCATCATCAGTTATAGGCAACTAAGTATTCATAGCCCTCAAGGCGAATAATGACTTCCTACTCAACGCATCGGCGACTAATTTCACCTTTCCTGGGTGATAGTCAATTACTAACTTATAATCCTTTATCAACTCTAGCCATCTTCGTTGCCATAGGTTTAACTTTTTTTGAGTCATCAAATATTTTAGACTTTTGTGATCAGTGAATACTCGACATTTCTCGGCATACAAATGGTGTCTCCATATCTTCAATGCGAACATGATGGCAGCCATCTTTAAATCATGTGTTGTATAGTTTTTCTCGTGTAGTTTCAGCTGTCTTAAGGCATAAGCTATTACTTTTCCTTCTTACATGAGTACACAACCAAATCCATTCAGGGATGTATCACTATATACCACAAATTCTTTTCCCGTTTCAGGTTGCACTAAAACTGGAGCTTCAGTCAACAATGTCTTTAGTTTCTCAAAACTCCATTGGCACATTTCTGTCCACTTGAATTTAACATCTTTCTGTAATAACTTCGTTATCGAAGTGGCAATCATAGAAAATCCTTTAACAAACCATCTGTAGTAGCTAACTAGGCCTAGAAAACTCCTAACCTCTAATATGTTCTTCAATTGTTTCCATTCAACAATGGTTGAAATATTCCCCGAGTCAACTCTAATACCATCACCCAAAACAATGTGCCCTAAGAATCCTACCTCTCGAAGCCAAAATTTACTTTTACTAAACTTTGCATACAACTGTTTATCTCTCAAAGTTTACAAAACAATTCTCAAGTGCACCTCATACTTAGTCTCATCATGAGAGCAAACCAATATATCATTAATAAAAACTACAAAAAATTTATACAAATATGGTCAAAAAATGCGGTTCATTAAATCCATAAACAAGGAAGGGGCATTTGTTAAACCTAAAGGCATAACTAGAAATTCATAGTGACCATACCTCGTTCGAAATGCAGCCTTTGGTACATCTTGCTCCTTCACTTTTAACTGGTAGTAATTGGACCTCAAGTCTATCTATGAAAACACGGTGGCTCCCTTTAATTAGTCGAACAAATCATTGATTCTAGGTAAGGGATACTTGTTATTTACAGTTACCCTATTGAGTTGTCAGTAGTCTATACACAATCTCATCAAACCATCTTTCTTTTTCATAAAAAGTACTGGAGCACCCCATGGAGAATAACTAGGCCTCGCAAACCCTTTATCTGTTAACTCTTGCAATTGAACCTTCAACTCCTTTAACTTTTTCGGAGCCATCCTATACAGGGCAATCGAAATGGGTACCATACCAGGAACTAAATTAATACGAAATTTGACTTCCCTAACTGGAGGCAATCTGGGCAACTCTTCCGGAAATACATCTGGATACTCACATACTATCGGCACTAATTCAATTCTCAACTTCGACTCTTTTTTGCATTCATTAAAAAGGCAAGATAAGGTTCATACCCCTTTCTTATGTATTTTTGAGTAAACATAAAAGAAATTACTGCGGGCAATCTATCTGGTTCATTTGATTCAACCTGAAGAATATCCCCATTTTCACATTTTAATTTAATGAATTTTCTTCTACAATTCACTATCACATCATGAGTAGTTAACCAATCCATGCCAAGAATTACATCAAATTCATCAAATGGTAGTAGCATAAGATTGGCCGAAAAATAATGACCCCTAATCATTAAATGGTAATTTTTGCATACCTTGTCAACTAACACACATTTGCCTAGGGGATTTGACACTTTTATCACAAATTCTGTAGACTTTACAGGCATGTTCATACTAGATACTAATTTCATACAAACATACGAGTGGGTAGATCCTGGATCAATTAAAGCAACAATATGAGTATCATAAAAAGAAAATGTACCTATAATCACATCAGGGGATGAAGCCTCTTCACGAGCACGAATGGCATAAGTCCTCGTAGGCGTTCTACCTTCAGATCTTACAGTCTGCTCTCTAGGTGTATTCTTACTACTCGCACCATTTCCAGGATTTCTCTATGGTCTCCCTTTCCTAGCAGTGTTGACAGATCTCACACTCTAATTTCTATCTTTTTCAACCATCTCGGGGCAGACTCTAATAAAGTGATCTTAGGAACCACACTTGAAACAAGCTCTCTCATTTGCTCAGCACTCACCAGGGTGACGTCTACCACATTGTGGACACTCCGGTCTAATTAACTAAGCATGACCAACACTAGCAATCGAAGTGGTCTGAGCTTTAGAAACCGAGTACTGTTTACCTTTACTTCGGTTTGAGAACCCAACTAAAGCGGCTGATCGAGTAGTGAACTCTCTCAATTTCTTAGATGAGGATTGAAAGGATTTACCCAATTGTCTCTTCTTTCAGTCACGGGACTCAATTTTAGCTTTCCTTTTTTCTTTAGCCAATTCCTCGGCCTTACAAGCGCTCTCTATGAGCACAACAAATTCCTTCAGTTTTAAAATACCAACAAACAATCAGATATGCTCATTTAAGCCATCCTTAAACCTCTTACACATGATGGCTCTAGTGGATACGCACTACTGAGCGTATTTGATGAGCCTCACAAACTCATGCTCATACTCAGTTACGGTCATTTAGCCTTGTTTTAGCTCAACAAATTCTTTTCTTTTCTAATCGATAAATCTCTAACTAATGTACTTCTTGGAAACTCCTCTTGGAAAAATTCCCAATAAACTCTCTCCCTTGGTACAACCAACACAAGGGTGGTCCACTATTGGTACACCAAGTCTCGTAGGAGTGACAAAACACAATTCATGCACTCTTCGGGTGTGCAAAGTAATTCATCAAATACCCTGATGGTATTATTAAGCCAGAATTTGGCTCTTTCTGGATTATCATCTTTATTAGCTCAAAACTCCTTAGCTCCTTGTTTCTGGATTCTATTAACCGAAGGCTTTTCCCTTCTTATCATTTCTACAACTTAGGGAGCTACAGGGGTAGGTTGAGGGTTTGGAGGGGGTGGAGCTTGATGTTGAGCGGCCGAGTTCATTCGAACAAACTTTGAGAACCACTCATTCATCATTTGGAAGAAGGCTTCCTAAGCCTCTCCTCCCTGTCTCACTATCACTGGTGTATTTTCATTTTTAGCTGGCACCATCCCTTGGTCGGGGGCTGGCTCGTTACTTTATACGTCATCCACCACTGCTCTGTCGGGATCCATTTACTATATGAAAACACATTTTAAATCGTCAGTAGTCACCATACTATCATTATGTATATACACATACATATATCATGTAAAGCTAGATTGTTACACATGCTACAGTACTCCGAGAAACAACTAAACCATAGCTCTGACACAACTAAATGTAACACCCCTTACCCGTATTCGACACCGAAACCGGGTAAGAGGCATTACCAGACTTAAACATACTTAATCATACAAAACCAGACCATAAAATTTCATTCCAACTTAAAACTTTTCATTCATATCATTAGCATCCCTATCATGGGCCTACGATACCCAAAACATACATATATAGTGGTTTAGGACTAAACCAAAAACTTTTGAACACTTAGAAATTTTTTGCTCAAAATAGGGCCACACACCCGTGTGGGATCAGACACACCCGTGTGGGCAGGCCGTGTGGTCACACACGCCCATGTCTCTACTTCGTGTCGAATTTATTTTTCATTTTGAACCTGTAGGGGATTTTACACGGCCTGGCACATGCTCGTGTCCATGGCCAACGCCCTTCACACGGCCATGGCATGCCCATGTCTTAGCCCGTGTGTGAACACCTTGACATTCTATTAATGATCTCAACAAACATTTAGGGGCACACGGTAGCAAATTTAATTCTCGCAATTAATGTGCAGACTTCACATGGCCTGGGCACACGCCCATGTCCTAAGGTCATGTCTTTCACACGGCTGAGACACACGGCTGTGTCTCTGCCTGTTTGTTTACTACTAGGCATTCTGTTTAGCAAAATTTGGATGTAGGGGACACACGGCCTATCAACATGCCCATGAGGCTGACCGTGTGTCACACATAGCCTAGACACATGCTCGTGTGCCTACCCGTGTGGACAAATATAAAGCTATTTGCCAAGCCATTTGCCACCCTGAAAAACAACCACACTTATACGATTTCCAACAACACATAGCATGACAACAATACACGTCCAAACATCCACAATTATGACATCCACACCTCAATTTCATGCTACATTCATCATGCATATACTTCACACATTACTCATTCAATTATGCAAGCTTACACTATCATGAATTTCATCATCATTGAATAAACATAACTTAACTAGTATTGACCAATTCCAATGGTCATTTACAAAATGAATAAGTAACATCACTAGCCAATACATTGCCTAACCAATATGACCAAGTTCCTATATATGTCACACCTAAAATACTCAAAGTTTACTTTACCCAAAAGAATAACTTGATAGTGTGAATCGAGCTCCGACGCCCTTTGATCCCCGAACTAGCTTGGCGATACTACAGGAAAGGAGAAAAGAGAGGGAGTAAGCATAAAGCTTAGTAAGTTGCATGTAATAAATAACAACATAAAATCTTGTAATAACATCCACATATCACATTATGTAGAAACACATAGTCTTCAAGTAATCATTGACATGGCTTACTCAAACTCTTTCTTATCGAACACATATCACATACCAGACTCATTTCTCATGAGTTCTGCATATGTAACTGTATCACTCCACCACTTAACTTTAGTCTTTTTCATCTTTGACAGAAACTTTAATTATTTTTCTCGTCGAACCACTTGGAATATTGAAGGATACTCGATAATGTCATACACGTGGTAAGATGCCAATGCCATATCCTAGATATGGTCTTACATGGGGTCACATGTTGATGCCGATGCCATATCCCAGATATGGTCTTATACGGGATCTTATAACGGTGTCGACGCCATATCCTAGATATGGTCTTAGACGAGATCACATATCGATGCCGTGTCCCAGACATGGTCTTACACGATTTCATATCGAAGCCAGGTCCTAGACTTGGTCTTACATGGATTCACTATTCGATGCCGATGCCATATCCCAAATATGGTCTTACACGGGATCTCAAGTCGGTGCCGATTCCATATCATAGATATGGTCTTATATGGGACCTTATTAATCAAATTTCATGACAATGGTATGTTTTCTATTTCTAAGGCTCAACCAGGATTTCAATATAGTTCAACTTCATTATTTCTTTATCGAGACCTCATTAAACACATTCATAAAAATCTTATACATTTCATGTAATACTAAGCATTAAATACTTAATCACAAAGTGTGATTTATTACACACAAACTTATCTCAGTAACAAAATATTGATAATTGTTCGATGTAGTCCACCACCTTGCTCTTTCCTCGGTTAAGGTCTAGACTTCGTGTTTCTTGATCTATAATGACAAATTTCTCTTATTTAATTATCAAATTGACTAAAACAGCCCATGAATCATACTTTGGAAAAATTATAATTTTTCCCTTAAACTTTCACATATTTGCAAAATGGTCACTAGGCTCGTATAATGAAATGTGCTCATTTTCTTTTACCCAAGCCTAGTCGATTCACATTGTAACAGCCCGAATTAGGGCCTAGTCGGAGTAGTGGTTTCGAGACCACAAATCTGAAGTAGAATTCCATGTTTCATGATTATTTTAAAGTTTATGATATGATTGTATGATAGTGAGAGAATTTCATGAAGGAATTTTATGAGTAATTGATTAAATTGTCTATTAGGACTAAATTGCAAAAGTTGCAAAACATGAGTTTCTAGAACTTTTAAGGATGAAATGGCATTAGAAAATTTATTAGAGGTCTTTATTTAGCAATTAGACCATTTTATAGCATAATGGACAAAAATGCCCAAGGAAGGGAAAATTTTTAAAGAAAGGCCATAAAGGCATTTTCGTCATTTGGCAAATTAAAGAAATAAAAAGAGAAAATAAGTTAAAAATGTGCTCATCTTCTTCCTCTAAGTGCCAAAATCTCTAAGCCCTTCATAGCTAGGGTTTTTTTCATTTTCAAGCTCAAAAGTAAGTGCAATCTAGCCCCATTTTTAATGTTCTTCGTATTTTTGAAATCCTCGTAACTTGATTAAGCTATTTCTACCACTAATTTGAGATAGGGTTTATGTTTAAAAATATACCCATGCATGACATGCATGTATTTTGATGTCTAGTGGTAGAATATGAAAGTTTAAAGTGTTGTAAACATCCTTTTCTAGATGATTTTTCATTGAAAACCCTAATAGGGACTAAATTGTAAATGTGGTAAAATGTGTTTAAAAACCCTAATAGGGACCAAATTGTAAATATGGTAAAATGTGTACTAAAGTGTAAATTGATGAGAAATGTGGGTTGTTATGAGTGCATAATAGGTTCGGCTAGACTTGGGTAACCAAGGAATTCAATTCATTTCATTATACGAGCCTAGGGACCATTTTGTAAATATGTAAAAGTTTTAGGGCAAAATTATAAATTTTCCAAAGTATGAATTATGGGCTATTTAGCCAATGTGATTATTAAATAAGTGCAATTTTTCATTTTAGATCAAGAAACACGAAGCCCGGACCGAAACCAGGGAAAGAACAAAGTGGTGGACTAAATCGAATATCCATCCACAATTTGATTCTGAGGTAAGTTGTGTATAATAAATTCAACGTTTCGATAATATGTATTTATTGTATGATGTTGTGTGAAATATACCTTGTTCCTAAGAAATTATTGATGAGATTTCGATAAAGAAATGATAGAGTTATTATATTGAATTTCGGTTAAATTTTAAAGATACGAAAGCTACCGTAGTCATGACATGAGATTTAGAAGGTCCTGTATAAGACCATGTCTGGGACATGGCATCGGCACCGATTTATGATCCCATGTAAGACCATGTCTGGGACATGGCATTGGCATCAACATGTGGTCCCGAATAAGACCATGTCTGGGATAGCGTCGGCACCAAGTTAAGATCCCTTGTAAGACCATGTCTGGGACATGGCATTGGCATCTAAGAGTGATCTTGTATAAGACCATGTCTGGGACATGGCATTAGCATCAGCTTACGATCTCGTGTAAGACCATGTCTGGAACATGGTATTAACATCGATATGAGATCTTGTGTAAGACCATATCTGAGATATGGCTTTGGCATTGACATATGATCCTATGTAAGACCATATATGGGATATGGCATTGGCATCTTACCATGAGAATGACATTTCAAGTATCCTTTGGTAATCCGAGTGATTTAGCAGGAAGATTATTTAAGTTGATATTTACGACGAAAAAGACTAAAGTTATGTGATGAGTGATACATGTGTATATGAAAAACTCACGAGAAATGTAATTGAAATGATATGAGTATGTCGGTAAGAAAGAGCATGAGTAAGTCATGTTAATGAGTAAAAATATTTATGTGATGTTCATGATGCCATATTGGATGTTAAGTCATGATTTATGTTGCTATTTATTTCATGCAACTTACTAAGCATATATGCTTACTCCTTCTCTTTTCCCTTTTCCTAGCTTAGGGATCGAAAAGGACGTCAGAGCTCAAAGTCACACTATCAAACATTTTATTTTGGTATAGTAAAGTTTAATCATTTTCGAGTATGGCATGTATAGGAACTAGGCCTTTTTGCTATGTGTCATATTGGTTAGCTAAATGTGTTGGTTATAAATGTTACTTGAATCATGTTGTAAATGGCCATTAGAATTGGCTAATATTGATTAAGTTAAAATTATGCAATGTTGATGTAGTTCATGAAAGAGCAAGTTTGCATGTCTAACATTGAGATTGAATGATGAGAATGCATGATAAATGCAATGTGTTGTGATACGTGAATGCCTTAATTGTGGGTATTTAAAAGCATATTTATATCACATTTTCTACACATATTTTATAACTTTTACAAATAGGTCCTTTCATGAGATTTCATCAAAATCACCTAGTAAAAGTTGTTTATCACACTTCCAACATTCATTATCTACCATAAAACATAAAAACACATGCATGTTACACATGGGTAAAATTTTGAACATGAACCCTAGCTCAAAATAATGGTAGAAATAGGTAAACCGAGCTACGAAGACTTTAAAAATTTAAAGAACATTAAAAATGAGGCTTGGATGCACTTACTATGTGGCTTGAAAGTTGAAAAACCCTAGCTATGGTGTCCCTTGGGAGTTTCAGCCAAGCTAGGAAGAAGATGGACACATTTTTTACTTATTTTTCTGATTTTATTTATTAAATAACCAAATAACCAAAATGCCCTTAATGTCTTTTCTTGATATTTTTCCATTCCATGTCCATTTTTGTCCATTATGACATAAAATGGTCTATTTACTAAATAAGGACCTCTAATTTTCACATGCATTTCAATTAAGTACCCCAAAGCTTCTAGAATCTCATAGTTACTACTTTTGCAATTTAGCCCTGAAAGACAAATTGATCACTAAATTTAAAATTTCTTCATGAAATTTTCAGACAATCATGCAATCATATCATACACCTTAAAACAATCATAAAACATATATTTCTACTTCAAATTTGTGGTCTCGCAACCACTATTCTGACTAAGCCCTAAATCGGACTGCTACAATTCTCCCCCTAAGGGATTTTCATCCCAAAAATCTTACTGGTGAAAAGGTTTGGGTATTGGTTTCTCATAGCCTCCTCAGGCTTTCATATAGCCTCTTCGACCCTGTGTCTTTGCCATAATACTTTCACAAGAGTTATACTTTTATTTCTTAATTGATTGACTTCCTGAGCCAAAATCTTAACCGACTCATCACCATAAGTCATGTCTGGTTGAATTTCAACCTTTGTTGGCACAATCACATGTGAAGGGTCTGATCAGTATCTTCTCAACATGGATACAAGGAACATATCATGGATCCTTTCCAACTCTGATGGCAAAGCCAACCGATAGGCTACCAGCCATATCCTCTTGGTGATCTCATATAGTCCGATAAAGCACAAACTCAATTTGCCTTTTCGGCCAAATCTGAGAGCTTTCTTCCATGGTGACACTTTCAGAAATACCTTATCCCCAACTTGGAACTCAATCTCTTTCATTCTCAAGTTCATGTAAGATTTTTGTCTATCCGAAGCGGTCTTTAAACAATCTCGAATCACTTTTACTTTCTCTTTGATTTCTTTGACTAAATCAACCCCGTGAATCTGATTTTCCTTGAGTTCAGTCCAATACAAAGGCGTTCGACACTTACGCTCATATAATGCCTCATAAGGCACCATTTTCAAACTCGACTAAAAATTGTTGCTGTAGGCAAATTCTACCAGCGATAAATACTTTTCCCAACTACCTTGGAATTCCAATACACAACATTGGAGCATGTATTCAAATATTTGAATTACTTTCTTCGACTAACCGTGGTTTGTGGATGGAAAGCTATACTAAAATTTAACTTTGTGCCTATGGCTACTTGCAACTTTTTCTAAAATCGTGATGTAAATCTCAGATCTCTATCTGAAATAACCGACAATTGTACTCCATGTAGTCTCACAATTTCAAAAATATACAAGTCAACTTATCAAATGAATAGTCAGTGCACACCGGTATAAAATGAGCTAACTTCGTAAGCCTATCAACCACAACCCATACAGCATCTTTCTTACTCGGCGTCAAAGGCAATCCTGTCACAAAATCCATAGTAATACGATTTCGTTTCCACTCGGGAACCATAATAGGCTGAAGCAAACTGGAAGGTTCTTGGTGTTCAGCTTTCACTTGCTGACAAATCAAGCATCTTGATACAAACTCAGAAATATCTTTCTTCATGTTTGGCCACCAATATCATTTCTTCAAGTCATTATACATTTTTGTACTATCGGCGTGAATAGACATACAACCACTATGTGCCTCTCGTAAAATTTTTTGAATAAGTTCATTGTCTGTAAGTACACAAATCCTATACCAGAACATCAAACAACCGTTAGTACCAATCTGAAAGTCTGATTCATTTCCCATCTCGCATTGATCCATCTTGGCTTGCAAATCTTTATCACTTTTACGGGCTTCATCAACCTCTTGTAAAAACATCAGTCTAGCTTACAACTCTACTAGAATCGAACCATCATCAGTTACAGGCAACTAAGTATTCATAGCCCTCAAGGCGAATAATGACTTCCTACTCAATGCATCAGCGACTACTTTCGCATTTCCTGGGTGATAGTCAATTACTAACTCATAATCCTTTATCAACTCTAGCCATCTTCGTTGCCATAGGTTCAACTCTTTTTGAGTCATCAAATATTTTAGACTTTTGTGATCAATGAATACTCGACATTTCTCGCCATACAAATGGTGTCTCCATATCTTCAATGCGAACACGGTGGCTTAAAATTTTGAACATGAACCCTAGCTCAAAATAATAGTAGAAATAGGCAAATCGAGCTACGAAAACTTTAAAAATGTAAAGAACATTAAAAACAGGGCTTGGATACACTTACTATGTGGCTTGAAAGTTGAAAAACCCTAGCTATGGTGTCCCTTGGGAGTTTCAGCCAAGCTAGGAAGAAGATGGATGCATTTTGACTTATTTTTCCCTTTTTATTCATTAAATAACCAAATGACTAAAATGCCCTTAATGCCTTTTCTTGAGATTTTTCCTTTCCATGTCCATTTTTGTCCATTATGACATAAAATGGTCTATTTACTAAATAAGGACCTATAATTTTCACATGCATTTCAATTAAGTACCTTGAAGCTTCTAGAATCTCATATTTTACTACTTTTGCAATTTAGTCCTAAAAGAGAAATTGATCACTAAATTATAAAATTTCTTCATGAAATTTTCACACAATCATGCAATCATATCATAGACATTAAAGCAATCATAAAACATATATTTCTGCTTCAAATTTGTGGTCTCGCAACCACTATTCTGACTAGGCCCTAAACGAGTTGTTACAAGTTCAGTTTTTAAAGTTCTCAAAGAACAAAGAGATAACTCTCAAATTATATAATTCGAAATTAATCATTAATCTTCTACAAAGCGTATGACTAACTATTCATACTAAATCTAGGGAACATAAATAACCAAATTTGGCCATTAATGAATTACATACATCAACCCATTCATAAACCAATTTGGTTCATGTATTTTTACATCCATTGAATGACAATAAAGGCACATTCTTCCCCATAGTCATCCATACATGCATCCTTATGTTCAATGTATTGAAAAAGAGTCACTTACATCCCTCTTGACCATTCATGCATCTTAAGTTTCAATTTATATCATGGGTTCAATGTATGGCTAAATACTTCTCCCTTTGATGTGCATGAACATTGACATTCATCTCCCTTGCCAGATGCATCCCCCTTAAATATACATGAACTTAGCAAGTTCATGAATCAACCAAAAGTCACGTTAATCCCCCTTTATGTTGCATAAATCTTTTGAAATGCATATACACTTCCCTTAGAATTATTCATGCATGAAAAATGAATCGATTGATGCATTGGATATTTGAGTGCGTAAATTTGGAGAGGAATACAAACGGTCACATAGTGTTTGGTGGCTAGACAAATGTACCTTTATTAAGTATAAATAGGTATCAACATAAGCTCATTTTTTAAGCAAGACACAACACAAACAATCATACACTTAAAGGACTCAATAATGCAAAAAAACACGTAACTAGACTCTAAAATATGCATCAACATTAAAATAAGCATATATCTTAACATATGAAATAAGAACAATAATCATGACAAATAATCAAATGATAATCATTTAGTCTAAAAACACACATAAACATTATTCAAATGAAGAAATATAGCTTAAAACAAATATACAAATATCCACATCCATTGATATTTCATCTTGCACTTGGGCCCCTCATGTTTGGGCCAATCACGAGTCTTTCTAGCTGAATCAACACATGATCTGATCGAGATCACATCAGGAAAGCATAAAGATGCACAGACTGAGTGTGAACAATTAAAAGAAGAGATCAACTAGCTAAGGAGTAAAGAATCTACTTTAGATGAAAAGCTCAAAGCTTGGAGGAACATCGCAAAACAGAGCTAGAAGGTCTACGCCATTCCAGTGAAGAAACTTTTAGAAAATTCCAGGAGGACACCACAAAGAACCATAATGAAGCTTTGCCAAAATGGAGGTCAAATTTGATTCTACATGCCTAAGTGGATGTAGGTCATCTTGATCTTAGTTGAGTGGATATCTACTATCTTAGTGACATCTCTACTAAGCCACTGAACTTTAATGTTTACCACCTTAGGGAGAAGAATGGGAAACTTTTCAAAGGGAGTGGAAACAATTAATTGACTTTTTCATTCCTACCACACTCGAAGCTAAATATAATGAAGAGAACTTAGTAAATGTAGATCATCCTAAAGATCATCTTCCAACAGAAGACATTGCTACTGAGCCCATAGACAAGCCCGCTGAAGGAGATAATTAAGTATTTCTTTTATTTTATCATGTACTTCTCTTTCTATCATTCATGTAGTATCTTTCCTAATTTATTAACAAAACTATCATTTTGCTCCTTCATTATCTTTCTTATCAAAATTTTTTAAATATAACAAACATGCTTTAAACAAACGAACAAAAGTTTAACATACCTAAGAGACTAAGTCAGGTTTGGCGTATTATGCATACATGGCTCCTTCCCACAATGATTACCAAAGAATTGACTAAATTAGACTCTAATACCAACTTGTACTACCTTAAACTCAACCCGACTCATCGGGTCTGAATCTCGGGTGTTACCGAAACCATTTAACAAATTTAGTAAAATAGTTAACAATCACTCCTTTTTGTTTAAGAAACTTTTTCTCATTATTTTGATGAAAGACCACATATTAAAGAGAAGAGGAAAATACCTAAAAATAAAATTTACATTAGACTTACTACAATTTATTACAATAAAAATGTTTAAAAAGACAGACTCTGTAGGCGTAGTTCAACAGTACGCTAGTTTTTCCAAAACAACCACTGTATACATAGTATCCCCTCTCTACAACTTTGGCATAACCTTGGTGTAGTCCCTCTTGGCGAACTCATCAATCAACATAACCTAGAACAAAAACATAACATTTATAAGTTATAAGAAATTAGTGAGTTTTAAATACACTTTACCTTTAATCATTTATGTGATGATCTGTTCATCCTGTTTTATTTATATTTCCCAATCTGCTTTAGGCTGATACCATTATATCAACAGACAAGCATATACACATACCTATCCGCCACTTACATACCTTTCGAATCAACCTTAACTTAACTCTTTGGCTAAGTTCAGATCATACTAGGCCACACTACTTCTTCTTCTCTATTCAGACATCTTACAATGATTTTCCCACAATAATTGATCCTAAACATTACTCACAGGAAAACATTTACTCTTTTGGTAGATCCTCACATAGAGTCGAATACCTTTAACATATCAATTAGATTATTTTTTTATATCGACACCTAACTATTCACATACAGGTAACAAATTAGTAGCTCATTTAGAAATTTTCCTTCCAATTCTCACAACAAAACATGATAACACCCAAATTGATAAGTGGTACATATATTAGATAATTTCGTAATTTAATCAAGATGTTGTTCAGATATGACAAATACCAACTACGTAGGTTTTCCAACTTTTCATCTCATAGATGAAATTAAATCAATGAATACTTGTATAACTCTTCGTACTAAGATTACGCCTATATTTCATACCAAGAGATGATTATAGTGGAAAACTTCTTTGAACACCGAAATTGATTTGATTATAACATAGAATCATTCAAAGAAAAAACTATAGAAATTCCATATCCTTGTTGTAACTTATCAGAGTATGCCACAAAAGCCAAATCAGAATACATCACCAAGGCAAAAAGAATGCCACAATGGCCAAATTAGAATAAGCCACAAAGGTAATATAGAGAGTACGCTAGAAAGGCTAGCAGAATGCCACTCAAGCATCTCAAGAATTGTCATGTTTTCGATATGGATTTGCCTAAACTCACTTCGCGTGAGGTTTGCCCATCATCACCTTAGGACACGCATAAAACCCTAGTAGATAAATGTAGATCATACGCCCTTTCTAGAATATGCCATGGCCATAGACTTGTCTTTAAAATTGTCATATCATCTTCAAAATTGTCATATCATAATTTGTTTTTACTATTTCAACGGACTTTATCAAATACCACCGCAGTGACCAAAGTCACATTACAACCTTTCTACATTTAGATACACCTTATTCTCTAACATTTCAAATTACACATCACACAATAATACACCTTGAAGTAGCTGACTTATTTTTCTAATCAAATTATAAATCAATACATGTTTCATACACATCAACACAATCATATCTCACAGTATACATTCTAGACACATACATAGTTACTTCACATAATCACATACACCCATACACAGTTCATTATATTCTGAACTCACAAGGACTTACTTAAAGAATACATACTTATGTTCAGTAATTATTTATGTACTTGTTCAACGTTTCTAGAACATCGATCACAAGAAACTTATCTAGAAAGACTTGTAAGAGTCAATATCAAGGACCCACCTGAGACTCACCTATTACACTCAAAGCTCTAGACTTAGATATTCTTTTCGAACCAACAACAACTATTGCTTAAATAACATAGATTCACAATCAACTCTCATGCATACAAATTACTTAACATTTGAACCATAGATAAGCCCCATGCAAGACCTTCTACTAACAGCTTACTATTCACCTACCTTTTGTAAACTTACTATTTTCAATACTTAACATGTAGAACAGTCTTATTTACTCAGAGATGGAATGACCATTGATTTATCCAAGAACTTTAACTTTCAGCTTAATGAAGAAGAAATACAATTAGATTTAAGAATAAAGAATCAAAGAGTAATATTTTAAAAAGGCACATCTTTCTCAGAACCTTCTCACACATATATGTATCACCCCCATACCATTTAGTGGAATTTCACAAGTGTTATTATGTTTCAAAATTTTCCCTTCTTAATGGCCTAGAGAATTCAGAAGAAATATAAATGAGAGTCTTGTCTGTATGCTATTTGACCAGTCAGTTCAGTTGGTTTATTACCATATTTAGTCACCAAAACCTATTCCTCATAGTGCTTTAACAAACTAGGTGAACTATGCTTTTAGCGGCAACCTACATAAAGCTTACCTTTCTTTGATTGAATTCCTTTTTTCATTGAAAAACACATCAAATACTAAGTCTTGATGAACTAACTACCACAGTGTGCCAAAATAGACAACTTCAAGTCAGTCCACCTTTAATTTAGATGAGCTTAATTTGGGGTGTGACATCGTTTTAGTTCAAAATTAGGCTAAACCTATAACTCTGACACCATTAAATGTAACACCCTATTACTCAACCTGACCATCAAGTTTGAGTTATGATTTGTCACCTTCATTGCTAGAGCAAGTACGATCAAACTATATTCAATTTATACTATTAAATAATTTATTTCAACCAATATAATTGTATAATACGATATACAGTCGTTTCAAGGTCTTATATGAGCATATAAAAGCTTTAAAGATAACTCAAGGTCGAATTAGGACCAAATTGTACAGATTTCAAAATTTTAAATTGACATCACAATGTCGGGAGTTCCTTGTCGTGACGTAAAATACTTAGTGTAACAGCCCGAATTAGGGCCTAGTCAAAATAGTGGTTTTGAGACCACAAATCCAAAGTAGAAAATTTTATTCCATGATTATTTTTGAGTCTATGGCATGCTTGCATGATATTGAGAAAATTTCATGAAGGAAATTTTATGAACTAGTGAATAATATGTCCTTTAGGACTAAATTGCAAAAGATACAATTTATGAGTTTCTAAAAGGTTTAAGAATGAAATAGCATAAGAGAAATTAATAGAGGTCCTTAAATAGCAAAGAGACCAATTTTTAGCATGATGAATAAAAATGCCCATGGACCGGAAAAATATCAAAGAAATGACATAAGGGCATTTTGGTCATTTGGTAAAATTAAGTAATAAAAAAAGGGAAAAATAAGTCAAAAATTGTGTCCATCTTCTTCCTTGTGTGCCGAAATTCTAAGGGACTCCATAGCTAGGGTTTCTTTCATTTTCAAGCTCTAAGTAAGTGACTCCAATTCTCGTTTTTCATGCTCTTCGTATTTTTGAAATCCTCGTAGCTTAATCTAGCTATTTCTACGACTAATTTGAGCTAGGGTTCATATTAAAGAATAAACCCATGCATGACATGTTAGTAAATTGATGTCTAGTGGTAGAAGATGAAAGTTTAAAGTGTTGTAAACATCTTTTTCTAAGTGATTTTCATGAGAAATCCCTAATAGGAACTAAATTGTAAAGTATGAAAATGTGTAGTAAAAGTGTGAAATTATGAGAAATGTAGGCTGTTATGAGTATATGAAAGGTTCGGCTAGGCTTGGATAGTTGTGATCCCCTGTAATACCATGTCTGGGAAATGGCATGGGCATCTGAGATAAGGTCCCGTGTAAGACCATGTCTAGGACATGGCTTCGACACCAAGATGAGATAAGGATCCCCTGTAAGACCATGTCTAGGACATGGCATAGGCATCCGATATTAGATCTCGTGTAAGACCATGTCTAGGACATGGCGTCAGTATCAGAGTACGATCACGTGTAAGACCATGTCTGGGACATGGCATCGACATTAATGTGTGATCCCATGTAAGACCATGTCTAGGACATGGCATTGGCATCATTTTATGAGAGTGACTTACGGGTATCCTTCGGTATTCTAAAAGGATCTTAAAGGAGAAAGTATCCAAGTTGATAAATTTCAAAAGAAAGACTAAAGTTTCATGTTGAGTGTTGTAGGTATATACGAGTAAGTTATGAGAAGTTGAAAATACATTGTTATGAGAAATACAGCATAAAAAGCATGAGTAAGTTATATGATTGAGTAAGTTATGAGGATGAGTATGAAATTATATGAAATTCATGATAAATTATTTGAGTGATGATCCATGATTTTTGTTGTTATTTTATTCATGCAACTTACTAAGCATATATGTGCTTACTCTTTTCCTTTCCATCTTGCATGTAGATTTGCCGAACCAGCTTGGGGATCGTTAAAGTTAGAGCTCGAAGTGACACTACCAAGCCATCCATTTTGGTATAGTAAAGTTGGTCAATTTGTTATATGGCATGTATAGGAAGTTTGATTACTTTGATAAGTGTTCTTTTGGTGTAGCCAAAGTCATTGGTTGGTACATTACTCATGTGGTAGTGTAATAGCCTTATCAATGGGCTAATGTTGATTAAGTTATACCCTATTCAATATGGATGAAATTCATGAGTATGTAATTGTAAGTTCAAGTAGAGTATTGATGGATGAGAATGATGTGCATAATGGCATGTGGATGCCTTAATTGTGAGCATTTTGAGAGTATATTATGCCTTGATGTGTGTTATAGAGTTGGCATTGTGTTTTGTTATCTTCCAGGGTGGCAAAAGGCTCAAAAAATAGCCTATTATTATCCACACGGTTGGGCACACGGGCGTGTGCCTAGGCCATGTGTGACACACGGTCAGCCTTAAAGGTGTGTTAATAGGTCGTGTGTCCCCTACATCCAATTTACTTAAGTCAATATAGAACACGGGCCGAGCACACGGACGTGTTCCTTGGCCGTGTGCAATCCTGATAGTTATAGTGTTCAAAGTCAGGATACTCCACAGGATATTGGCACGAGCGTGTCTAGGCCGCGTGAGGGACATGGGTCATAGACATAGGCGTGTACCCAAGCCGTGCCAAAACCCCTGTATATTGAAATTAAAAATAAATTTTACACAGGCTATGGACATGGGTATGTGAGACCACACAGTCTACCCACACGGGCGTGTCCCATCCCACAGAAGCGTGTGGCTCTATTTTAGGCAAAATCTTTTTTAGTGCCCGAAAGTTCTCAGATCAGTTCTGGAACACTCCCGATGTATGATTTGGGCCTTGTAGGCCTATGATAAGGTTATTGAGAGAATGAATGAAAAGTTTTAAAAGAAAAGAAATTTTATAGCCCGAGTTTACATGATTTTGTATAATTCAGCATTGTAACGCCTCATACCTCGTCCCGGCGTTAGACTCGGGTAAGGGGTTTTAACGGTATCAGAGCTTGTGTTCTAGGAAAACCTAGCACATGCACGAGTCTAGCTATATATACCATACTTATTTATAAACATGAAGTGATAGTGTGATGACTCCTGACAGTATAAATATGTTTATTTATAGTAAATGGATCCCTAACGAGCTACATCAAATGATGTAGAAAGTAATGCACCAGCTCCCGCAGAAGGGACAGTGCCAGCTGGAACCGAGAATAGGCCAGCTGCTGTAAGTCAGGGAGGAGAGGCCCGGGAAGCCTTCTTTCAAATGATGAATGAGTGGTTCACTGAGTTCCTCCGAATGAACCTGGCCCCTCAACACCAAGCTCCACCCCCTCAATTCCCTCAATCTACCCCAGCAGTTCCTCATATAGTAAAGCTAGTGAGGTGAGAAAAGCCTCTAGTTGATAGAATTCGGAAGCAAGAGGCAGAAGAGTTTCAGGTTACTAAGGACGATTACTCGGAAAGAGCTGAGTTTTGGCTAGAGAATACCATCAGGGTATTTGATAAGTTATTATGCACCCCTAAAGAGTGCATGAAATATGTGGTATCTCTCCTATGAGATTCAGCCTATCAGTGGTGGAACACCCTTGTGTCGGTTGTACCAAGGGAGAAAGTTAATTGGTAATTTTTCCAAGAGGAATTTTGTACGAAGTATATCAGTCCCCAGTTCATTTAACCAGAAGCGTAAAGAATTTCTAGAGTTGAAGCAAGGTCGGATGACTGTAACTGAGTATGAGCGGAAGTTTGTAAGACTCAGCAAGTACCCTCGAGAATGTGTGTCCACCGAGGCTATCATGTGCAAAAGGTTTGAGGATGGATTAAATGAGGACATCAAAATGTTTGTTGGTATTTTGGAATTAAAAGAGTTCATAGTGTTAGTGGATAGAGCTTGTAAGGCTGAGGAATTGGCCGAAAAGAGGAAAGCTGAGATGGAGTCTCGTGACTCGAGAAAGAGACCGTTTAGTAAGTCGTTTCAATCCTCCTCTAAGAAATCAAAGGAATTTTCTACATGATCAGCTACTTCAGCTGGGTTTTCAAGTAAAGGCAAAGGTAAACAGTACCCAGCCTCCAAAGCTCAGACCACCTCAGTCGCGAGTGTGGGTAATACTCGACCCAGTAGGCCTGAGTGCCCTCAATGCAGTAGACTCCACCTCGGTAAATGCCGGGCACATGAGAGGGCTTGCTTCAAGTGTGACTCTCAAGACCATTTCATTAGAGAGTGCCCCGAGATGATTGAAAAAGATAAAGATCTGAGTGCAAGGTCAGGTAACGTTTCCACCAGGGGTAGACCTCAGAGAAACTCGGGTACGGGAGCAAGTAGTAAGAGCGTACTAGAGGAACAAACTGCGAGGCCTAAGGGTAGAGCCCCAGCGAGGACATACGCCATTCGTGCTCGTGAAGAAGCGTCATTGCCCAATGTTATAATGGGTACATTATTGCTTTGATAGACCCCAGATCTACCCACTCGTATATTTGCATGAAATTAGTCTCTAGCATGAGCATACCCATAGAGTCCATAGAGTTTGTAACAAAAGTCTCCAATCCCCTAAGCAAATGTGAGTTGGTAGACAAAGTATGTAGAGGTTTCCCTTTAATGATTAGGGGTCATTACTTCCCAACCAATCTTATGTTTTTACCATTTAATGAATTTGATATAATTCTTGGCATAGATTGGTTAACCACTCATGATATGGGGGTGACCTGTAGTAGAAAATCTATTGAACTGAAACATGAGAATAATGAAATTCTTTGAGTTGAATTAGATAAATCCGAGAGGTTGCCTACAGTAATTTCTTTCTTGGTTGCTCAAAAGTGTATAAGAAAATGGCATGAAGCTTATCTTGCTTTTATGATGAATACAAAAGAGTCAGAGTTAAAAATGGGATCAGTACCAGTAGTGTGTGAGTACCAAGATGTATTCCCAGAAGAGTTGCCCAGATTACCTCCTATTAGAGAGGTTGAATTTGGTATAGAGTTGGTTTCGAGTACTACACCTATTTCTATTACTCCTTATAGGATGGCTCCGACCGAGCTAAAGGAGTTAAAGGCTTAGTTACAAGAATTAACAGATAAGGGTTTTGTAAAACCAAGTCATTCTCCATGGGGTGCTCCCGTATTATTCGTGAAAAAGAAAGATGGTTAGATGAGATTATGCATTGATTATCGACAGCTTAATAAGGTAACCATAAAGAACAAGTATCATTTGCCAAATCGACGATTTATTTGACCAGTTGTAAAGAGCCACAATGTTCTCCAAAATAGACTTGAGGTCTAGGTATTATCAGCTAAGAGTTAAAGAGTCCGGTGTGCCGAAGACAGCATTTCGGACGAGGTATGGCCATTACGAGTTTGTTGTCATGCCATTCAGCTTGACCAATGCCCTAGTGGTATTCATGGACTTAATGAATCGTATCTTTCGGCCATACTTGGATAGATTTGTTGTAGTCTTTATCGATAATATCTTGATCTATTCTCATGATGAAAACGAACATGCTAAGCATTTGAGGACAGTTTTGCAGACCTTACAAGATAAACAACTTTACACCAAGTTCAGTAAAAGTGAATTTTGCTTAAGGAAGTTGGAATTTTGGGCCACATCATTTCGGGTGATGACATCAGAGTTGACCTAAATAAGATCTCAGCAATTATTGAATGGAAATCGCCAAGGAACATATCTGAGGTCAAAAGCTTCTTGGGTTTGGCTGGTTATTACCAGAGATTTGTTAAGGGATTTTTCATGATCGCCACTCCTATGACAAGATTGCTGCAAAAAGATGTTAAGTTCGAGTGGAACGAAAAATGCCAACAAAGTTTCGAGAGGTTAAAGATGTTGACTGAAGCTCCTATTTTAGTGCAGCCTGAACTGGAAAAAGAGTTTGTGGTCTACAGCGATGCTTCACTAAATGGATTGGGTTGTGTACTTATGCAAGAAGGCAAAGTCATTACCTAGACCTCGAGACAATTGAAGCCCCACGAAAAGAATTATCCTACTTATGAGTTAGAATTGGCTGCAATAGTATTTGCGCTAAAGATTTGGAGACATCATTTATACGACGAGCAGTGCTGAGTATTCATTGATCATAAGAGCCTTAAGTACTTGATGACGTAAAAAGACTTGAATTTACGACAACGACGATGGCTCGAGTTACTAAAGTATTATGAGTTCATTATTGACTATCATTCAGGGCAGGCAAATGTTGTGGCCGATGCTTTAAGTTAGAAATCGCTATTTTCTTTAAGAGCCATGAACACACAATTGTCCTAACCGATGACGGTTCAGTTTTAGCAGAGATGAGAGCTAGATCAATATTCATTCAAGAGGATTGTGAAGCATAGTTAAAAGATAGAGAATTACAAGATAAGAAAGCTTGATGTGAATCGGATACCGATACAAATTTCCAGATTGATTCGGATGGTTATTTAAGGTTCCGCGATCGACTTTCCGTACCAAAAGATGATGAGCTTATTTGAAAATTTTTACATGAGGCACATAGTAGTCGTATGTCTATCCACCCCGGCAGTACCAAGATGTACAATGATTTGAAGAAATGGTATTGGTGACTGAATATGAAAAGAGATATCTCCGAGTATGTTTCAAAATTCTTGATTTGTTAGCAAGTGAAGGTAGAACACCAAGTACCCTCTGGATTATTATAGCCTATCATGGTCCTCGAGTGGAAATAGGACTGTATTACCATGGATTTCGTGACGGGTTTGCCGATGACACCAAAAAAGAAAGACTCTATTTAGGTTGTAATTGATAAGCTTACAAAGTTGACCCATTTTATACCTGTGCGTATGAATTATTCACTTGATAAGTTGGCCGACTTGTATATTTCAGAGATTGTGAGATTACACGAAGTACCATTGTCGATCATTTCGGATAGAGATTCGAGATTCACATCACGTTTTTAGAGGAAGCTACAAGAAGCTTTGGGAACAAAGCTAAATTTCAGTACCACTTTTCATCCATAGACTGATGGACAGTCGAAAAGACTAATACAAGTACTTAAAGACATGCTCAGATGTTGTGTATTGGAATTCCAAGGTAGTTGGGAAAATATCTACATTTGGTTGAATTTGCATACAACAACAGTTTCTAGTCAAGTTTGGAAATGGCACCTTGTGAGACTTTGTACGGGCGTAAGTGTAGAACGCCCTTGTATTAGACAGAACTCGAAGAAAATCAGATTCACGGGGTTGATCTAGTCAAGGAAACAGGAGAGAAAGTAAGGGAGATTCGAGAATGCTTGAAAGCTACTTCCAATAGACAAAAATAATACGTTGATTTGAAACAAAAGGAGATAGAGTTTCAAGTCTATGACAAAGTGTTCTTGAAAGTCTCTCCGTGGAGGAAAGTTCTTAGATTTGGCCAGAAAGGCAAGTTAAGTCCACATTTTATCGAACCTTATGAGATTACTGAGAGGATAGGGTCGGTAGCCTATCAGCTAGCTTTACCGCCCGAATTAGAAAAGATTCATGATATATTCTATTTTTCCATGCTACGACACTACTGATTGGACCCTTCACATGTGATTACCCCGACAGAGACTGAGATTCAACCGGACATAACCTATGGTGAAGAACCAATTAAGATTTTAGCTCGAGAGGTTAAACAGTTAAGAAATAAAAGTACAGCCCTTGTGAACGTACTAAGGTAAAGACATGGGGTAGAAGAGGCAACATGGAAACTTGAGGAAACCATGGGGAACCAATATCCCAACTTATTCACCTGTAAGATTTTCAAGGACAAAAATCCCTAAGGGGGGAGAATTGTAACGCCCGAGTTAGGGCCTAGTCAGAATAGTGGTTTCGAGACCACAAATTCGAAGTAGGAAATTTTATTCCATGATTATTTTTGAGTCCATGGCATGCTTGCATGATATTAAGAAAATTTCATGAAGGAAATTTTATGAACTAGTGAATAATATGTCCTTTAGGACTAAATTGCAAAAGATGCAATTTATGAGTTTCTAGAAGGTTTAAGTATGAAATAGCATAAGAGAAATTAATAGAGGTCCTTAAATAGCAAATAGACCAATTTTTAGCATGATGGACAAAAATACCCATGGAACGGAAAAATATCAAAGAAATGACATAAGGGCATTTTGGTCATTTGGTAAAGTTAAGTAATAAAAAGGGAAAAATAAGTCAAAAATTGTGTTCATCTTCTTCCTTGTGTGCCAAAATTCAAAGGGACTCCATAGCTAGGGTTTCTTTCATTTTCAAGCTCCAAGCAAGTGACTACAAGTCCTGTTTTTCATGCTCTTTGTATTTTTGAAATCCTCGAAGCTTAATCTAGCTATTTCTACCACTAATTTGAGCTAGGGTTCATATTCAAGAATATACCCATGCATGACATGTTAGTAAATTAATTTCTAGTGGTAGAAAATGAAAGTTTAAAGTGTTGTGAACATCTTTTTCTAAGTGATTTTCATGTGAAATCCTTAATAGGGACTAAATTGTAAAGTATGAAAATGTGAAGTAAAAGTATAAAATTATGAGAAATGTGGGTTGCTATGAGTATATGAAAGGTTCGGCTAGGCTTGGATAGTCAAGAAATTAAGTGCACTTCATTTTACCAGCCTAGGGACCATTTTGCAAATATGCAAAAGCTTAGGGGCAAAATTATAAAATTTTCCAAAGTATTAATTATAAGCTGTTTAGTCAATGTGGGTGCTAAATAAATTAAAATTTTCATTTTAGATCAAGAAACACGAAGCCCGGACCGAAATCGGGGAAAAAGTAAAGTTATGGACTAAACCGAGCATTCACCCACATTTTGGACCCAAGGTAAGTTGTATGTGAAATTTAGCTTGTATGTTATGTAAATTCTTTTTGATGATTTTCTATGAAATTATGATATTCCATGAAGTCATGGATGATTGTATGAATTATCTACAAATTCTATGTGATTATTGATATAAATTTCTACCAAGAAATGATAAAACATGAAAGAGAAATTACATGTAAGTGAAAAAGGATACGAAGGATACCGTAATCATGTTATGAGTATTTGTAGGTCCCATATAAGACCATGTTTGGGACATGGCATTGGCATCGAGATACGATCCCCTATAAGACCATGTTTGGGACATGGCATTGGCATCGAGATACGATCCCCTGTAAGACCATGTTTGGGACATGTCATGGGCATTCGACATGAGGTCCTGTGTAAGACCATGTCTGGGACATGGCTTCGGCACTGAGATGAGATAAGGATCCCCTGTAAGACCATATCTAGGACATGGCATGGGCATCCTATATGAGATCCCATGTAAGACCATGTCGGGACATGTCGTCGACATCAAAGTACGATCTCATGCAAGACCATGTCTAGGACATGGCATTGGCATTGATGTGTGATCCCATGTAAGACCATGTTTAGGACATGTCATTGACATCATTTCATGAAAGTGACTTACGGGTATCCTTCAGTATTCTAAAAGGATCTTAAAGGAGAAAGTATCCAAGTTGATAAATTTCAAGAGAAAGACTAAAGTTTCATGTTGAGTGTTGCAGGTATATACGAGTAAGTTATAAGAAGTTGAAAATACATTGTTATGAGAAATACAGCATGAAAAGCATGAGTAAGTTATATGATTGAGTAAGTCATGAGGATGAGTATGAAATGATATGAAATTCATGATAAATTATTTAAGTGATGATTCATGATTTTTGTTGCTATTTTATTCATGCAACTTACTAAGCATATATGTGCTTACTCTTTTCCTTTCCCTCTTCCATGTAGATTTTTTGAATCAGATCAGGGATCGTTAAAGTCGGAGCTGGAAGTCACACTATCAAGCCATCCATTTTGGTATAGTAAAGTTGGTCATTTTGTTGTATGGCATGTATAGGAAGTTTGATTACTTTGATAAGTGTTCTTTTGGTGTAGCCAAAGTTATTGGCTAGTACATTACTCATGTGATATTGTCATAGCCTTTTAAATGGGCTAATGTTGATTAAGTTATACCTTATTCAATGTGGATGAAATTCATAAGTATGCAAATTGTAAGTTCAAGTAGAGTAGTAATGGATGAGAATGATGTGTATAATGGCATGAAAATGCGTTAATTGTGAGTATTTTGAGAGTATATTATGCCTTGATGTGTGCTATGGAATTAACATTGTGTATGGTTATGTTTTAGGGTGGCAAAAAGCTTGGAAAATAGCCTATTATTGTCCACACGGTTGGGCACACGGGTGTGTGCCTAAGCCGTGTGTGACACACAGTTAGCCTCAAAGGTGTGTTAATAAGCCGTGTGTCCCCTGCATCCAATTTAGTTAAGTCAGCATAGAACACAGGCTGAGCACACGGGCGTGTGCACCCCTCATAGTTATAGTGTTCAAAGTCAAGATACTCCACGGGATATTGGTATGGGCGTGTCTAGGCCGTGTGAGGGACACGGGTCATAGACACGGGCGTATGCCCAAGCCGTGTCAAAACCCCTATAGGTTGAAATTAAAAATAAATTTGACACGGGCTAGGGACATGGGCATGTGAGACCACACGGACTGGCCACAGGGGCGTCCCATCTCATACTGGGTGTGGCTCTATTTTAGGCAAAAAAAAATTTAGTGCCCGAAAGTTCTCAGATCGGTTCTAGAACACACCCGATGTATGATTTAGGCCTTGTAGGCCCATGTTAAGGTTATTGAGAGAATAAATGAAAATTTTTAAAAGAAAAGAAATTCATAGCCCGAGTTTACGTGATTTAGTATGATTCAGCATTGTAACACCTCGTACCTCGTCCCGATGTTGGACTCAGGTAAGGGGTGTTACACTTAGTAGGTCTCGTAGTGACCTCTACTACACATCGTCGCAACGTAATTCTTTGCTTTATCTTGTCACAAAGTTTGGAGGGCGTCATTGCAACGGGACTTAGTATTTTGAAAATGACCAAAATGGCACCAATCTGCCTCTCTTAGGAAAAACTAATTCATTACAATACATCATCAATTTATCCAATATGCTATTCTCAGATATACAATCTTAGCATAACTTTTCCATACATAACTTAATATTACCTAAACTTACACGTTAACACAAACATTTATACAATTACCAAATTGACATATATATATATATACACATAAACTCAACATTTTATCCCTTCATACAAGCAAAATAAGTATCAAATTCATATATGCAATTTATCCATTTGATCATTTCAAGTTACCATTTCAAATTTCAATTATGAACATATTTACACCTATTGCAAAAATTGATTCAACCTAGGTACATGTTGTATAACAAACAAAAAGAAACTTTACAAACATTGTTGAGTCTGAGATCTTTGTCTAGATTCTGGAGTCACTGCTTGGGACCTCAGGATGTACCTAGAATTGCGCATGGAAAAAAACCATACGCTGAGCGATAAAGCCCAGTGGTATTTCCCTGATTCAAATCAAAATAACATAAATTATAATTAATTGTATGCAATTTATTTAATTTCTAATGTCAACCAATTCAAGCACATTTTTTACTAAATCTTATCAATACATCAAAATATATACACATATGTCAAAAACATACCAAATGCTTTAAATGAATCATCTATACATTACTTGAGTGTATCAACTATATGGACATATTATACCAACATTATAATGCTAATGATATTTGTATATCTATTAAAATTGAAACATTTGATTATAACACATTCCATTACCAAATCAAACCAATTCAATGCATATCTTACCATATAGACCCTCAGGCTTGTTAATCGATTCGCATGGTTTTTCACATGCTATCAATATTCAAATATTGTAAACAAGTACTTGTAGCACAACTTTGTAACATTTAATCATTTTCAATATCAATCAACCAATTCACACATTATATCCCCTATTAACATGTCTCAGACTTGAACGAATACACGAATCCCAACCAACAAACTAATTTGGCACCAATGCCTCATTGAAATGTCCAAAGTAAATAAATTGTGCCCAATGCTCATTAGGATAACCGAAATAAAAGTTGTGCCCTGCACTTATCAAAACGTTCGAAGGAAAATGCGCCCAATGCTCATCAACGTATAGTGAAAGTAACCTGTACTCGATCTATCATATAGCATGCCAACTATATCTGACTCAGCTCGTATAGTTAATATGGTAACTAATTTTCTGATTTCATTATATAGCTCAATTAAGATCCTATCAATCTCAATTTATTATTAATTCATCGAGTAATATAACCTATCTCAACTAGATTTCATACTAATTACCATAAATCATTAAGCTATGCTACTTTTCATTCTATTCAATTTAGTCCTCTATCTCAATAATCAATCTCAATCATATCAATTCAATTCAAATAACCATTTTCAGCTCACCTCAGTATCATACTATGCAAAACATCATGAATATGCAATTAAATTGATTCGAATCATAGAAATACAAATTGAAAACTCGACTTTCTTGTCATCGGCTCTCGCATTTTCACCTTGCTTCTTCTTTAGCTACAAATAATATCCCAAAAATATACAATATCAAATTCCATATCAAATTACATTCAGTTGCAAAGTCACAATATTTTGCAATTTATTCAATTAGTTACAAAGTCTTTATTCAATTAGTTACAAAGTCACAATATTTTGCAATTTATTCAATTTAGTTCTTAAACCCGAGATAAACATAACTTTCGATCTAGACCTTTGGATTAAAATATGATTTCACATATATTCATTAGGGACCTTCTACTTTGTATTCATACCAAAATTTCATAATATTTTTTTTCATTTTATTCGATTTGGTCCCTAATGTATGAAACTATCAATTAAGCTTTACAATTTAGTCCTTTTTTAAACAAAACTTAATTTCTATCACTTTCATACCTAATTATTCAAGAAATAAAGAATGGAAACTTTTTAAAACTTTAATAGTTTTACAAATTGGTACATAGGCTAGCTAAATCAAGCTCTCATGACCCTAAATCTATAAAAAAAAAATACAAGAATAGGACTTGGATTTCTTACCTAACTGTATAGTTGAATAATCAAGGGTTTGAAAGTTTTCTTCAAGCTATTTCTATGGTGGACGTAGTAAATAGGAAAAAGATGGTAAGTTTTCTATTTATACTTTAATTAAATGCTAATTAACCTTGTTTAACTAACTAAATTATGATTTACTTAATATAATTAACATTTTAATCTAATTTAGTGGAGTTTCCATCATCATACACTATCACATAATTAGAAATGGTTTATTTATCATCTTGAACCTTTGGTTAATTGAAATTGAAGTCCCTATTCTTTTATCCAATTAAAGATCTATAGTAATTGAACTTTACAATTTAGTCCTAGAGTCTTAATTAATCACAATTTTGGCTAAATTACTTAATCAAATTTCAATTAATCTAAACACTAAATCTATAAATATCCCAATTTAATATTTATGGACTCGATTTATGGAAACGTGGTTCCAAAATTGTATTTTTCAATACCATTATAAACCGGGTCATTACAAAGACTTTAAGGTAATTCATTTAAATGATTATGACTTCTTTCTTGGCTTGAATTTCCTTGACTAAATTAATGCTCTTTTGGTTCCTTTTGCCTATTATTTTTGCATCTTGGATACTTGTCAACGATAATGCGTTGTATCAATGAGTCGTGATAAGAAAGGTGGAACCAAGGTATTTTTGGCAATTCAACTAGTCAAGAATGTTCATTGTGGCAAGAACATTATCTCGGTAGATCTGAGAGCTACGAAGACCCCATTGGAAATATAAAGGTACAACAAATCAATGTGAAGCCTGTTGAGTTATCAATGGGACTACCACCTATGATAGAAGTGTGTTGTGCATCAAACTTTGAGGGAAAAGTAGTGATGCAAACTGGATAGTTGAACAGAATAAATTCTATGAGCGAGGTGCATCTCAAACACTTATATAATATTTTACATTATGACTTACCATTGTCTTGGCAACGCCATAGGGGCCCTTTCAAAGTTCTGAAGTGGGTAAGCCAAGGGGCTTAGCTTACCCACTAGAGTTAATGGCAATATTCAAGGTTAACCTAGAGTTTAGTATAGGTATGCCAAAGCCTATTCATGATGACCAATTGGATCCCAATCAAGACAAGTCGCAATGGAGGCAAGTAAGAACGGTGGCCTCTTACGATTAAGATGTACAAAAGAGAAATACAATTTGAGTTAAGAGACGACAAAGACATAAGCCAAGGAAAATGTTCCGAGGGGCGAAACTACTTGACTGATAGACTAGTTAGGAATTAGCAGAGGTGTTGAGGTAGTTCCGAGACAAGTCAAACCAATGTCATTCAAAGGACGCGATGAGGGCATTGCAAGAATGGGTGGGGGAGAATGTCATAGGTTGTGGATCAAAGCCCATGACGAATGCACATAGACTGTCTCATCGAGGTTAACTAATCAAATGGGGCTTATTTAATCCACTTGAATTGGTCCAATTTGTGGAACATATCGAGAAGCCTATATACTTGAAAATACTCCCGTCAAATTAGAGTTACCATGGTTAATATAAATCCTAAGTGATAAGCTTGTATAAAGTTTAAATCCCTTATGACTCTCATATTGTAGATACTAACCTCAATCGTTGATGTAATTTAATATGTACCGTTGGATCTAGGGGAGCTCGACTATAAATAGAGGTATTCCCCTCATTTGCATTCATCCCATTGTACTCCATTCAAAGTTGTTGAATATAATTGAGAGCATTTCCTCAAACACTTGGTGTGCTATTAGTTTCTTGTGTCTTTTCTGTTCGATTCAAGTCTCCTTATTTTTTTGAGTTGCTTCTGCTTTGTTTTGATGTCTTGGAGAATTTTCTTTATGAATTTTCATTTTCGAGAGTAAGGTTGACTTAAATGGATGTGAAGTAAAGAAATCGCCTAAGGCTTTGTCTGGGCTTTATAATAATAGGCTTAACTACTCTTCTTTTATGTTGTTGTCTCTGTTCTAGTGTAAAAAGTTACTCAAAACTAGACATGTTTAAATGTTGGTTATTTATTTAAGTGTAAAGTTCCACTTGAAAATTTAAAGTGTTTATATAAAAATATTATGATTGAAAAATGAGATTGAAGAAAAAAATTATTTATTAGTTCAAATATTTAAGGCCAAAGCTTGGTCTAGTCTAATCAATTTTCTAAGTTTATAAGTTATTATATTATGATATTTATAACATATAAAAAATAAATTTATAATAATATATAATATTACAATATATATTATCTATATATTAAGTTATCGGTATAAAAATTTAATAAATAAAAAAATTATAAATTGCTAAAAAAATAAATTAAAAATAAAATAAATGTTTTTCAAAGGAATTTTAAAAATAATGTGGGTAAACTTAAAATAGACTTGAGTTAACTATTTATAATATGGGTAGACTTAGACAAAATTTTAAAACTATATTTTAAGTCATACCGAGCTTGAGCAAATATAAAATGTGTTAATATTATGGTCAAATTCAATTTAAACTTGACCCAACTTGATCCATAAACACTTTAATAAAAAAATTCAAAGGGATAAAATGCCAAAAACAGTAGGGAAAAAATTTCTTAATATCTTGAGTTAAAAAAGAAAATTTTGTAAATGATTTATGTAAATTTTGTAAATGATTTATGTGAAATTTTTTATTAATTTATATAATTCGTATCACAACAAATTTAGTAATTTATTCAAGACATTACAATGTCATAATCAATTCAGTAAATTTAAATAGTTTGCGCTAAACTCCCTAGTAAAAAGGTACAAAACAAAGCCAACCTTGAATATTTTAGAACTTAATTTTTTTAAATTTAAAAATATAAATTTAATTATTAACATTATTAAAATACTTTTTGTGAATATTTTTTATTTTAAAATGTAATTTAATGAATTTCATAAAATAAATTTAACAATATTAAAAAATTTAAAAATTACAAAACTTGCAGATTTTAACCATAAACAAATTACCTAAGCACGTAAACAATATAAATAAAACCCAAAGTAAGATTCATACTTAGTAGCTATTACTTACTCTAAACAGAAAAGAATCTTTTACTCATACGGCAAAAAAAAAAAAAAAAAGCAATTAATTGGAATATGTGAGGGGGTAAAGCATCATCACTTTTAACTATGATTGCTGTTAATCTGCAGAAGGATCTGAAGCAGTGTTGGATGGTGGGAAGAGTAGCAAACTTCCTTGCTTTTGTTGCTGGTGAGGATTAACCATGGATGAGGGTTTTTTTCCCTGCAGGTAGCTGCTTGATGCAAAGCCTAGTTCACTTGCAGTACCACCACCACCTCCATTATTTCCAACAAAGGAGGTGAGAGCAGCAGCTAAGGCAGAACAAAAGCTTGGGTTTGAAGTAATGGCCTTGGTTGCAGCAGCTGTTAAGGTCTCTGATAAAACCTGGTGGTTGGTAATTTGCGTGTAAGGTGGTGACTGCCTTATTGCAGGGTAATTATTCAATGGTCCCCCAAAGGTTAAGTGGCCGCTAGTTTTCTTCCAGTTGAGACATGATGATGATGATGATGATGATAGTGAATATGTGGGTAGATTAGAGAATCTACTGGAATATGAAGGGTTGATATTGTGTGGTGGGGGCGGAGCAGTGAGATCAAGAGTGACAGTGGGGTGAGAATTGAGGGTTGAGATTGAAGAGTTGGGGAAATGGTAGTGGTGAGATGGGGTTGGGTTTTGGGAAAAGTTGAAGGATGAAGCATGGAGGTGGGTGGTGGAAGTAGAGAGGGAAGCAGTGGGGGCAGAAAGAGAGGTAGGGAGGGCAGGTTGGGAGGTAGATGATTGGGAGTGTAACATGGAAGCAGCTGCAGATGTGGTGGAAGCCATGGCTGTTGCACTTAAAGGCAGTGGATGGTTATGGTTCCCTTCATAGGTTGTGATTAAGATGGACATATCATCGGAGCATCTTTGTACCTGCCATTTCACAAATACAATCGTTCAGGCCAGCAAGAGAAGTTCATAAATATAAATAAATTAAACCTTCATTTTATAAATTATAACAATAAAATTAAATATTAAATTAACTTAAATCTAATTCAAATAATTTTTAATTAATTTTTACCAAGCATTATTTCACTTCAATTTTATAATATCAGTTAAACTACTAATTTTAGGATCAAAAGACCGATTCAATTCTAAGGTTCCCACCATGATTTTTTCCTATTCATTAATGTTTGATACAAATTTAACCACCAATGACAATTCCATATAGGTATGAATCATGATACAAAATATTATCTTTAATACCATTTATTTAACAGTTAATTTTTTTACATAAAATAAATAATTAAATATTTTAATTTATTTAAAATTTAACTAGATTACAAATTATTAAATATTAATCCTAAAAATATAAAAACATATGAAGTAGTTTAATTTTATGCTAAAATAAATCTTCCAAGTATGTGAAGTAAGCAAAACCAAGTTGATTGATTGATGTTAAAATTTCTCAGCACATGATATTCCACGTTTCCATCGTGCTCTTTTCTTTCCGACTTTTGATGTTTTTTATAGTTAGAATTCCTTTCAATTTTTAATTAATAAATATATTTTATTGTGTTTTCTTATATCAATAATAATATTAATGTCAATCAAGTTAAAATTTATTTGCATAAACTTTAAATGTATCAATTGAACCTTAATTAAGTTAATACAATTTTACATATTACCGCATGTAAAATTTGAAAAATATAGAGATTAAAAATAATTCAATTAAAGATTATAGACTAAATTTAATACAATATATAGTATAGAACTAAAATTTTAAATTTTAAAAATTTAAACTACAAAATACAAAAACTAAAATTCATCAACTTAATAACAAAATTTAACCTATTAACTAAAAATAACTTATATTAATAACAAAGAAAGAACTAATTAGCATGAATGATTTGGATATGAGAATTGAAATCAAGCAGGCAAACGGTGGAGGATACCTGTTTTCTCACTGGACAAGTGGGTGAAAGCGTGCAACGGTAGTATGCTCGAGGACATGGATTTCCTTTCGCTATTTTCTGCCCATATTTTCTCCATTGACATCCATCATTCATCTGCGTGCATTTACCCAAACCAACGATTTCATACATATGAAGACAATTTTAGGTTAGGTTAATTTATATATTGGATATTATTTCTATTTCCGAATATTTTTAATTTGAGTTTATTTGAGTTTTAAAATTTTCAAGTTATATCATTTTGAGCTTAAATATCAAATTATTGTTACTTCAAATTTTATATAATGACAGATTATTTATTTTCAAAATATATTTGAAATTAGGTGTATTATTATAAACAAATCACAAGTTTTGAGTTGGGATAAAAATTGCTATCAAAAGAGGTGATCATGGAGTCAAGGCTTGGCTGTTTATTTATTTATTTTTAATTCTCATAATTGAACTGTCAAAGCTTTTAAAAAAATTAATTAAACCGATTATTGTTAGCAAAAGAAAGTTTAGTACTATACCGTGGGTGTATCACATCTAGTTCTCACAGAAACCCTAGTTTTCTTCAACTGCATTGGCTCTGAAACATCTTCTTCGTCTCCTTTTTTCAGAGACTTGAGAATTTTACTTGGCGGCCATACCTCAGTCGGCTCCTTCTCCTCCTCCTCCTCTGGTTTTCCCAAGCTACTTTCACAGCTCGGGTTATTATTCTTCTCCGGTTCAATAGAACCGTCCGGCTCAAATTTGCATTCCAGCCCGAGCTCAAGTCCTCCACCACCATCATTACCATGCTTCCCATCATCATCATCTTCTTTGCCACTCTTTTTCTCTTGTTTCTTGGGAGGATCATTGCTTGAGCTTCTCCCCAGGCTAAGGGAGATAAGCTGGTGATGTTCTTCATTATTTTCTTCATGGCTTCCAACTATGGAAGTGGTGGTGGACTTATTGGCTTCTTCTTTTTTAAGAACATCGAGAAAACGCGTGTGCAGGGACTGATAATCCTTCACGATTTGACATAGTAACAATTTTAGCCTTTCGTTCTCTTCTTTAACTTCTCCCATCTTCGCTTTTGCTGATTCAATTTCTTTCTCCTGCTTCAAAATCAAATTCCATTCCTCATTTGTATGGGTTAATTTTCAATTTCATCCTTATTTTAACAAAAATGAGAAATGAGTCCCTTCATATCAGTCTAGGTAAACACATAAATTTAAATTTTGATATTTACTAATTTGTTGCATACAAATTTCTAAATTATTGATTTTTTCTAATTTTTTATATTAATAATTGAGCTGTTGATTTATAGGTAAATGATTTAATGGCAAGATTTAGTAGTATTACGAAATTATACTAATTTTTTTAATTTTTGTTTAATGTGAGAATCAAATTTTAAGAAATTAAAACATAAAGACTATCTTCTCAATTTTTATAATGTAAAATGATGAAATTCATAACTAGACTTAATTATTTGCAAGCAAAATACACAAATGTATATAAAAGGAGAGAACCAAGATTATTAGTACTGTATTAATGGATATGTAATTTTTGCTACACCGTTTTAAAATTATCAATATTTTATATATATAAAGTAAAAAAAAAAATTAAACAAAACAAAACTTAAAACTAATTAATACCAATTTACAACCAAAATGATATCCACGGAGGGATATAGTTAATACAGAACTGATGCCAACTAGAATGGAGGAGCACCATTTTATATGCTTATATGAATGACTTGGTATGCCTGTTGAATGAAAGTCTACCACATGGCTTTGTGTTTTAATCATTGTAATCAAGCCAGAAATAAAAATTGAGAAAATTTGCAATGCTTATTTAATCCTGGCAGGATGCATGGATTTTCATTGTTAATTCTGATCTATGTTGTCCAGTGGGAATAAAAGAAATAAGCATCATAAGCCTTAGCCACTACCTAATGACAGCAATATATATGTATATATAATTAATGGATGAATTTCAACGCTGCATGCAAGTTGAGCGTCAATTGGAAAATTTTTTTAACTTGATTTCTATTTTTTTTGTATTAGTTTTAGAATTTTTTTTATTTTTTAAATTTCATCCTTAAATTTAAATTTTATTAAGGTATTATGACATGACACTTTAAAATTGTCATGCCATCACTTAAAAATTTTAAATGATTTGTATAAAATTTAAAAATATAAAAAAGAATATTTAAAAATTTATATTTTTAAAAATAAATTTCTTTTAATTTTTAAATATTTTTGGGAGACAAAAAACCTATTTTGTTATAATTCTGGATGTCTTTTCATGTATTCTACAATTATGGTTGTGACTTTAAAAATAATTACCGAATACCATATATAACATGTAGCTCCTGATTTTTAACTGTATTTTTTTTTTTTTTGGTGAACTACAATTGCAAGGCAAAGTTCGAACAACTAATGCGACTAATACGACTTGAATCTAAACTACACTTAGGGTGGTGAACACCCTTAACCATCAGGCCATCACATGGAGTTAATTTTTAACTGCATTTTGATTCCAATAATTATGGATGTATAAATATTTAGACGTTAAAATATTGACCATAAAATATTATAAAAATAAAGAAAATAAATTATAATTTATATTTAGAATATAAATATGATTACTGAATAATGAAATGATTTAGTATACTTTTATAAAGTTTTAATTGTTTTTTCTAAAACAAAATTTTAAGTGAAATTTATATTTTCAATTATAAAATCAATTATAAATAATAAATAATACATATTTTACATAATAAATATTACTTAGTACACTTGATCAACTCTGCGGGCATAAAAACTAATATGTGTATATATATATATATATATATATAATAGAAATCAGTAAGATAATAAGGCAAGATGTGTTTGTTAGATTAATTAATGAAGTTGTTCTTACCTCTTTGATGATGGTGGAATTATCCTTTTTGCTAATCCAAACATTGGAGATGTCATCTTCTCGTTTTACATGACTTTGATTTTCTTCCTGCACATCAACAATGAGATATTTAGATGTAAAATAATTTATTTTCCTCTCACTCATAATAAATTTTTTTATTAAATTCCAAAATAGAAGGTAATAATTTATTTAACTCACAACTTAATTAATTTATATAACACCTTAGTACAAAACAGACGGTTAAACATGAAGAACAAGTAATTTAATACCAATATTCAAGCAGCTTAAAAAGTACCCAACACCATAAAACCACTCAAATTTCTTTAACCAAACAAAATAACAACAAATATCGTAATACAACCTCTAATAAAAAATATATAAAGGAAAAAAGTGAATATAATTTCTCCATAAATGATTTCTCGGTTTCGTTCAAAACATTTTAGATTCATACTGCAAAATTTATGAATATGTTTACTAAACTCCAACCTGCAAGTTACAAGTTTAAAGTATCTTTAAAACCAAAGTTATTTTTTTTCTATAGATAGATATTAATCAGATTTGAAAGATTGGCTGTTTATATATATATATATATATATATTGACAAGCTCTCACCTTGTTGTTGATTGCTATAAAATCATGATTTTCTTCACCAGAGCTGCTAGGTTTTATTGTCTTCTCTTCTTCATCTCCAAGAATTGGCTTTTTCTCCATTGTTGAAATGATGGTGTCTCTGATTTTTCGATCTTTAAACAAATGCAGGAACGTGGCGTCTTATGTAAGGACAGAAACAGCTTTAGAGGCTCTAGATTTTGACTTGAAAAAAACAAACAAAATAATATAAAAAAAAAGAATTTTAAAACCATCTTTTTCCCTTTTTTTTTTTTTTTTTTAATTTGCTATTCATAGAGAAATGTCAAACATCTACCTAATTGTTTGTCTCTTATACAATCCAAGAAGCTACTGTTTTTCCCCTTCTTTTTTTTCTTACACAAGATGGGTAGGAGCGTGCATAAGATGTCATGCGACTTCAGAAATCGGCAGCCGTCTTTTTGACGGTGATGACCATAAAAACCTTAATTATTCTTCAAATACCACCCAATGGTAGCTTGCCATGTCAGCGTTTTTGGTAAGAGCCATGTCATGTTATTTATGCAAGAGGATTGCGCTCTTAATTATCGCTTGACTTAATCATATGCAATTTGAATGTTATGTGGAAAGCACCCGTTGATTATCTATTTATTTATTTATTTATTAAAATAATCTAAATTTCTTTATATTGATCTGTAATGAATATTAAAAATAGGGGTAAGCGTTTGATCGAATCGAATCGAATAAAAAAATTTCGAGTTAACGAATCGTATTTTATTATCTTAATTTGATTTGAAATTTTTTCGAATCGAGTCGAGTGAAATGGAATTCGAAGTGAATCAAATCGAATATATTTGTTAAGTTAAATATTAAAAAATAATTTTGGGTCCTTATAACCACTGTCACCCATCGTAATAAATATTTTCCACCATAATCAAATTTTTTATTAACTTTCATCACCTCAAAATTTATTTATTAATCTTTTATATACGGGTTAACTTTTTTGCTTGCTTAGTTGTTTCAATTATCTTCAAAATTTTGTCACTATGTATTTTGGAATTAAAAAATATATTAAATGTAAAAATGTGACTTCTTAATAAAAATTATTTTAAAGATAAAATGTGAAATTGATACCAATATAAAATTTTAACACAAATATTTTATGGCATCATTAATAATTTAATTTTAATATAAATATTCAATATGACTAAACAATTCAATAATATAAATAATATAAAATGTGAAATTTAATTTAATAATATAATTAATAGATATAAATAAATTTATTACTATTTATGTTTATGGGTTTTTTTTAAATAATTTTGATTTTTTATTTTGTAGTAAATGGTGAGAAGTAAAAGTTTAGGAGGAAAAAAGTTGTGGGAGTAAAAGTTTGAGGGAAAGTAATTAGGGGGAGTAAAATTTTAGAGGGAAAATATTAAAAAAATTGGGGGGGGTGGGTTTAGGGTAGATGGGGATGGGAAGGGAGTAAAAGTTTTAAGGGGAAAATGGGAGGGAGTAAAAATTTTGAGGGAAAATAAAAAGTTTTGAGGGTTTTTGGGAGTAAAATTTTGAGGAAGAGTAAATAGGAGAGTAAAATTTTAGTGGGAAATGGATTTTGGGTAGATGGGGGTTGGGATGGGAGGGGAGTAAAAGTTTTGGGGGGAAAGTGGGAAGGAGTAAAAGTTTTGAGGGAAAAGTAAAAAGGTTTGGGAGTTTGGGGTAAAAATGTAAAATATTATAGTTTGGTATTTGAATTATTCGAATTATTCAAATTTGAAAACTCAAATCGATTCGAACTGGAAATTCGAAAAAAATCGAGTTGACTCGAATAACTCGATTCGTTTAACTCAAAATTCGATTTTTTTCGATTTTTTCGAATCAAATCGAATTTTGCTCACCCCTAATTAAAAAGCCCGATTGAATTATGGTTAAAAGTTAATAGGACATAAATTTAATTAAATAAATATAGAAAGAAATTTAATATATCATATTAGTTGAATTTAAGGATACTCATGTAATTTATTCCAGAAAATTTCATTTAAACAAAAATAAATTATGAGTAAAAATAAGCATTATATAAAAAAATTACCCATTACAAGTAACTTATATTTTAAAAAATATATAATACTAAGAGTTCCTTGATATGAAAAAACAACCTACTAAATCTTATATTATTTTTTATTTTATTAGTTTTTTATGTTTTATGGTCTAAGGATAATTTTATTCAGGCTGAGATAATATTTAAGTAAAACTCATTATAGAAGTAATTTATCTTTTAATATTTGATATAATATTTAAACATAATGTCAAATTTAGCTTTTAACGTTTACATCTTTTGTTAATTTGACCTTTTTTTTTTAACTAAATCTGACCTTTAACCTTTTAAAAAGAGTCAAATTTAACCATTGATCTTTTGAAAAAGAGTTGAAATGGTGTATTTTTAATGAAAATAGTAACTAAACTGTTAAATTTTTCAGCATGACAGCCTGCATGACAATTCATATGCACCCCATATTGTTTTTTTTGAATTTTTATGAACTTTTTATATTTTTTTAATTTTGATTTTAATTTTTTAATTTTATAACTTTGAATTATTTTTTAATATGGCATATAAGACAAATGATGCTATGTCAACATGATGTGCACATGGGCAGCCATATGAGTTGTCACGCCAACAATGTTAAAAATTAATGTTTTTGTTAGTGCTTCTGTTAAAAACAATTGGACTCTTTTTTGAAAGGTTAATGGTAAAATTTAGGTAAAAAAATGGCCAAATTGACAGATATTTTATAAAAGGAATGAGTTTTCAATAATTTCCCATTTGAGTTGAGGTTCGATTAATAGGTGACACCAATCTAATCAACTCTTTAAATAATAGTATAGACAATTTAGTTTAGTATTTATACCCCTATACTATAATAAAGCTCCTTATTAAGTTTGGTGTTACGAGTTAACTTGACATAAACTTGGTTAGGAAATTACAAATAGGCCACATTTAAATAACATAAGTAACATATTGTTAGGGTTATTTATATATACTGGAATTTGTATTATAATAAAGCCCTTATTGAGTATGGTGTCACAAGTTGACTCAACAACTTAGTTAAGAAATTTCAAATAGACCAAATTTATATAAGTAATTATTAGGGTTACATAGGTATCTATACTATAGCAAAGCCCATTTTTTAGTATAGTGTCACAAGTTGACTAACCACCAGCTTTGCTAAGAAAATTCAAATAGGCCAAATTTATATATGTAACACCCTGTATTGGAACCAATCGCTGGGTCTGGACTATAAGATGTCACAACCCAACCTATGGCCTAACTTACACTTTCAATTGTGTTTACTCACAGTACTAAAAGAATGAACATTAGAATATAATTATTATTGTTACTAAGAAAATTCAAACTTTCAAGAATTTATGTCAAGGAATAGATGTTAATTTAGTATACAACAATGTTATGTCACACACGGATATCTTTAAAGACTTGAATTTAGAGGAATTTTGGGACTTAATTGACCAAAGTAAAGAGTTGGTGGACTCTATCAGGAATTTTGGGAAAAATTGCAAACTGTTGAGTAAATAGTTAAGTTCTAATTCTAGTTTGGTTAGGATGGAATTGGCTAGTTCCATAGGGACTAATAGGTCATCTATTAAGTCCAATTTGGAGAGATACCTTGTCTTAGGCATAAGAGCGGATGACTCTAAGAAGATAGAGACATAGATGTGACTGATTAGACTAACAGTATATCGGAGATGACCCAACTAGAATAGATCCTGAATCTATTTATGGATCTATTCGCTTATGACATTCATAGTGTGGCATACTTAAATCTTGAATGGATGATGGACTATGTATGCATGACAAATCTTGAGTGGATGACAGACTATGTATGTGTGACTCGTGTACTTTGATGTAACTAAAGGCATGAGTTGAAATAGATAAGGAACCAAAAGCTGATGCGTTGGGTGTACAAAGTTTGCAATATGTACATCATTCACAATAGTAGAATTCATATCCCAAGACATGGTTAAATGTTGATAAAAAGTAAACATGGCCATGAGTCGTTCGTCTTTGTGATGAATGACTTGATTACTATTTGATAATAATTGACTTTTCAGAAAAGGATATGTAAAGGTTACCATGAGATAAAATTGGATCATATTAGGAGAACGGATATTATCCCAAAGAGATCAATGATATTCTATGAAGGTAACACACTTATAACAAGGTCATCAGATGAGCATCGAGTAGCTGCTTTTGTAACGCCCAAGTTTTTAAATATGTTTCTGTAATTCATTGACACAAATATTTGTGTGCTTCAGTGCTTAAGTGTTTTGGGTGCGTATGAGAGGTCCCAAGTTCAAGACATAACTTGGGAAAATTTTGGTATTTTTATGAATAAACCATATCCCTAGTCAGTAGGCTTATAAGTAATTATTTGTAAAAATATGTCAAAATGGGCCTGCTGGTCTAGTGGTTAAGTGGAGTGTTGGTGTGCTTAGGGTCCTATGTTCGAGTCCCTACGTTGGCATTATTTTTGCTCGGATAAAGGACAATGCTTAGATAGAATTATAATTTTGAGTGGAGGTGATGTAGTGGGATTTGTGGGAGAGATTTTGAGGGAAGTTATCAGATAGTGGGTAACCACTTTTTGTTTTTGGAATTCGGCTCTCCCCTCCTACTCTTTAAATTTTCTAACGTTCATCCTTCTGACTATTTTATTTTCCCTGCCAAAACTCTGCTTTTTTCTTTTTCTCCTTATTCATTTCTTTCACTTGTTGCCGAAAATTCTCCCCTTTTCTCGGTCGATTTCTACTTTTTTTTAGTGCCTTTGCTTCGTTCAATTGGTGTTTTGCTTGTGCATTGATATTTTTCTTGACTAAGTGTTAATAAGGGATGGTTTTTTGTTCTCATTAGGTGAAGTTCAGGAGCCTATTGGTGTGCCAAAGCGAAATTGAACGATAAGAATTTCGATTCATTGATAGTAAGTGTGTAACAACTCGATTTAGGGCCTAAACTGAATGGTGGTTTTGGGACCACGAATCTGACATAGAAAAATTTATTCTGATAAAGTTTTAAGGCTATTGTGTGATTGATTGCATAAGTGGAAATTTAGTAAATAAATTTTACCGATAAAATGCCTGATTAAGTAATAGGACTAAATTGTAAAAATTTTAAAATGTGTGTTCTAGAAGCATGTAGTATTAAATTGAAATGAATTCATAAATTAGAGGTCCTTATTTAGTAATTATATCATTTTGTATCAACATGGACAAAAATGCCCAAGGAAGAAAGATTTTCTAAAGGAATGGCATAAGGGCATTTTAGTCATTTGGTTATTTTATAAATTAAAAAGGGAAAATAAGGCCAAAATTGTGTCCATCTTCTCCTGCCCTTGGCCGAATATTACAAGGACTCCATAGTTAGGGTTTTTGACATTTTCAAGCTCCAAGTAAGTGCATTTAAGTCCCGTTTTTAATTTTCTTTGCATTTTTAAAGTCCTTGAAGCTTAAATTACCTATTTCTACCATTAATTTAAGCTAGGGTTTATGTTTAAAAATTTATCCATGTGTGACATGAAAGCATTTTGATGTTTAATGGTAGAAAATGAAAGTTTGATGTGTAGCAAACAACTTTTACTAGGTGATTTTTCATGAAAATGCATTAAAGGACTAAATTGTAAAAATTGTAGAACATGTGCATAAAGTGTGGAATATTGAAAAATGTGGGCTATTATAAGAGAGAAAAAGAGTCGGCTAGGATTGGGAATGTAGAAAAATGGATACATTTCATTTTAAGAGCCTAGGGACTAAAATGTAAAAATTGATAAAGTTAGGGGTAAAATGGTAAATTTTATCATAGGTGTCAAATTGAATAATGTATGTATTAAATAAGTTAAATTTGATGTTATAGATCAAGAACGACTCAAAAACGACCTTGACCGGGGGAAAGGTAAGGTCTCGGGCTAAGTTAAAAAGATCGCAATTTGTCACTGAGGTAAGTTATGTGTAAATAATGAAAAATGTTAACATTATGATTAAATATTTTAAATTATCTTAATATTTGTAGTATTATGATAAATTGTTTAATGTGTACTTGATAAAATCGATAAGTGTGGAAAACCCCGATTAAACTTTAGGAATCGACTAGCATATAAGTGACATGTCACTAGGAACTCATTGTATGTGATCGATTGTATATGTGATTCCGGGTGCTGGCTTAGTTCGACTACCAGTGGCTAGGTAATCCTGCATTTGTTGCGGATACTTGTTAGCTTGTGTGAGCAGCACTTAGTAGCTTCGACTCTACCGTCAGCTTGTGTGAGCAGGCACATGAATAGCTCAATGATGAGCCTTTATGTGATATGTGATAAGTGGTAGCTTCTGCTACAAATCATTGGTAGCTTTGGCTACATACCAGTGGTAGCTTCGGCTACAATATGAGTGGCACTTTTGTACGTTTTTCCAAGTATCCTTTAGAATTCCACATGGTTTAACGGGTATTTGAGCTGATATGATAAAATATGATTGGATGTAAAAAGATTTGACTGTGTGTTAAGAATGTGTATGTGCAGGTTATGTGAAATATATCATGTGTGCTAAGTGCTTAATGTGTGTATTGAATCATGTGGTAAGGCCATATGAGTAAGTGATGATCTTATACTCACAAAAGTGATAATAGGGAAGCTTATTTTTATTAGATATGTATTTTAAGCTTTAAATGCCCATTATTTGCATATAGACTTACTAAGCTTTATAGCTTACCCTTTTTCTTTTCCCTTCCCTTATAGGTTCGTCAAGCTAATCTGAGGTTCGGTGATCAATGGGATTCCATCAACACTATCAACAACCATTTTGGTATTTTGAAATTGAACTTTGAAATTATGGTAGGTATATGTGGTCTAATACTTTGGTTAGATGTCATAGTTCTTTTGGGTCCAATATTGTTAATGATGATTTGGTATTTGCCCATTTGAAATGAGTCATATATGGTTAAGTTATATTTTGCCAAAGTGATGTAATCTATTAAAGTTTAAGCTTGCATAGTATATGTGGAATGTGTGTGGATGTGTATACTTGTTGATGGTAGATGGAATTTAGTGTATGAAAGTCATAATGTGTATGTTTGAATGAGTTATTATGTTATGCTGAGTATTGGCAAAAGTGGTGTGCATGTGCTTGTATTTCAGGGTGGCAATTGGCTTGGAAAATAGCCTATATTTGTCCACACGGGTAGATACACAAGCGTGTGTCTAGGCCATGTGTGATACATGGCCAGCCCTATGGGCATGTTGGTAGGCTGTGCGTCCCCTGCATCTGAATTTATGAAAATTAAATGCCCAGTAGTAAACACACAGGTGGAGACACGGTCGTGTGTCTCGACCGTGTAACGGACACGGCCTAGCCCACAGGGATATGGCTTGGCCATGTGACGTAAATTGCATCCTGACATCAGAAACAAAATACCCAGGTTTTTGCACATGAGCGAAGACACGGGCGTGTACTCGGCCGTGTGAAGGACACGGCCTAAGACACGGGCGTGTGCTCGGTCGTGTGAAAACCCCTGTAGGTTCAAATTGAAAAATAATTTCCACACAGACTGGGGACATAGGCGTGTGCAACCACACGGCCTACCTACACGGGCGTGTCTCTGCACCACACGAGCGTGTGCCTTGTTTTGAGTAAAAATTTTCTAAGTGTCCAAAAAGTTCCGGTTTGATTCCAGTTCATACCCAATGTATTTTAGGGGCCTTGTAAAGAATGTTATGAATAATAATGAAAGAGATTTTAAATTTATGTGGTAATCATGTCTCGGAATCGAATGATTGTGTGAGTGTAAGTACGGTAATGCCTCGTACCCTAATTCGGTGACGGATATGGGTAAAGGGTGTTATAAAGCGTGCATTAGTGTTAGTTGGTTCGATGAGTTTGGCTTTGCGTTGCTATCTCGATTTGATTATCGTATATATCTAAAATCAAAGTTGGATTATCAATTTTCAGGTTTTGGAGTGCTCGGTGTTGTGTTAAAGTCGATTTGATACTAGGTGTGTACCCGAAAACACAGAAAACACGAATAGGTGAAAGCCAAAAAATGAAACTATCGATGCCACACGGGCGTGTTGTCGCCCTTGTGGTAGGCTGTGTGGCAGTACACAGCCATGTGATTTATGAACCAGGTCGTGCGCGAGGAACATGGGCATATGACACGACCGTGTGATGGCGGGAGAGGCCGTGTGTGAGAGACAAGCTCAGGCAATCGAGCCTTGTGGGCTGCGCGGGTGAGTGGGCCCACACAGATGAACCACATGAGCATGTGGGATTCTAGTCCAGGCCATTTGATCCACACGACCAAGGCTAATTTGGGTCATGTGGGACACACGAGCTTGTTGGCCCACACGGGCAGGCCACATGGGCGTGTGAGCCCATTTTTCTAGAAAGTTCTATAGGGTTGCACGTGTTGCCCAAGTTGACTGTGACCTGTTTTAGGGTCGATAAGCTTTACTTAGACCCTAATTATGTGAACTTATTATGTGATGAATGAATTAAGCATATTACACCTAGCGTGTATATCTGACTGATTGTATGATCTGATAAAGGGCATTATAGCACGTCAAATTTGTATGTTGCATTGCATCGGGGTTGGGTTGATATGTATGGAGAAAGTATTTCTAAAAGGCTCTTAAGCCTAATTTTTGGCAGCTCAGCTGTAATTATCCAATTATTGTGCCGTATTTCGGTACAGAGTGGTGTGTTGGAATGGGTGGGTCGATTTTATCCCCACATAGTGTGTAGGGTTGGACGGAGTTGGTGGGCAGGGCTGGTGGGTTGGGTTCAGTTAATCTGTTCTGTTCTGCATATGATATCTAAGATGGGCTAAGGCCCTAAGTTATATATGATTCTGTACCTAAGTGGGCTAAGGCCCTAATTGATTCTAAAAAGGGCTTCGGCCTGAACTGCATACTTATGACATCTGATATGTATTCTGTTGTGTGATTTCTATGGGGATTACACATTGAGTTTGTGAAAACTCACCCTTTTCTATTTAATCTATGT